>CM046377.1:44279321-45019321 GCA_025413485.1 Ficus microcarpa | reverse complement strand
TAGTTTAGGGTCATTCCATTTATGAAAAAAAGAACATAAACTAAAGTTTGCATAAACTTGAAAGTTGAAGGAACAAGCTAGCCCTTTTTTAAAGTACTGTTGCGTCTTAGTGTTACTCATTTAATGCTATATTGGAAGCACCCTATGCTATGTGGTAGAAATCTCTTACAAGTGACTATAGAAAAGCTTACATAATATATTATTTTTAAAGTACTTAGCACCGATGCCTCTTAAGTCTTAAACTTGTTGTCTGTTGACAACTCTCCACCTCCAAACTTCTAATTTTAGCAATTTTTCTAAAAAACTTTTTAAGCTTGCGTTTGGTTAGCCGATTGGAGATAAAATTTTCAAGTTGGAGTTGGTTAACATTTTAGCACTGATGCCTCTTAAGTCTTAAACTTGTTGTCTATTGACAACCCTCCACCTCCAAACTTCTAATTTTAGCAATTTTTCTCAAAAACTTTTAAAGCTTGCGTTTGATTCGCCGGTTGGAGATAAAATTTTCAAGTTAGAGTTGTTTAACGTTTCAAAAACTAATTATATTTTTGTTGATTTTTCAAAAAAATAAAAAATAAAAACTAACATGAAAAAATAAAATTTAACAGAAGTTAAACTTAAACCCCAAACAAAACCTAAATTGTTACAAGGTCCATCATGTGGCTTGATTTTCCCTCAATTGGTAACATAACACTTGCACACACGTTATGTGAAGAGAGAACTCTATTTGTGATTAAAAAATTTTCAAATCTAATACAAATTGTCTCCGTTTGTTTCGTTGGTTCATTTCAAACTTTTCATCTCAGTTTTTGTCTTTTTCTGAAAAAGTTTTTTGTCTTTTCTGAAAAAGTTTTTTGTCTTTTCTGAAAAGTCAACAAAAATTACTATTTAAACTCAAAATTCCAACTCAAACTGGTGAACCAAACGGACCTTTTTAATCTTTAATTTAATGTAAAATTAATTAAATGTGTATATTGTAATAATTTAAAAAGTTCATGGTAACAAATTTTCAAAGTTTATGTGAACAAATTACAAAAATTTAATAAGCGGTTGAATGATGACATGTTTAATAGGCAACATTATATCCTTTCTTTTTATAGGTCAAACTTTTGGATTTGTGCTCCACCTCAAAAGAAAAAAGGCTAGGATGACGTGGATGCATATCTCCATATATCTTCAAATGGTCTAAAAAGAAAGTTCGTGTCATTGCTTGTCATCAAAAAAAAAAAAAAAAAAAAAAAAAAGAACAAAATTAGGCATACAGTTCTCAACAGTCTAAATATGGAATGCACTAAACTGCCTTCTCACGTTTGTATTAGCGTGCGACTTTTCAATTCCCCCTTATCTTTTCTAACATAAATTATTGATTTCGTGTATGATTTCATTTCATCATTATCTTCACCTTTTTCTCCAAAAAAAAGAAAAAAAGATCATGATTAGTGTGTGAAAAATGTTAATATTTAAAAAGAAAAATATTTAGAGATACCATCAACGATGAATATCATCACAAATAAAAGTTGAATTGTGTATGTCTCGTGAAATTCATTTTTTATCAATGAATGATGTTTAACATAGTATTCACCTATATCATTGTTTACTTTAATATGGTTTAGAATGAAGATACTTCATTTCTTATTATTTCCGTTTTTAATTCTTTCTTCTTTGTTCCTTGTCGTGTACGTGTGGTGAAACTTGCGGATCAGTTACATGAATTTAAGAAAAGGGACAAAAGAAGGAAACAGAAAGGGCGTGAAAAAAGGGTCGGTTTTCAATTAGAAACAACCAGAGCGTTCATTAACGCAGAAAAACGACAATAGAAACAACTAGCCACTGTTGAACAACAAATAAAACAAAAGCAGGCCAGACAGGGAAAAGATAAAGAAACAAAAAAGCGCCAAGCAAGCCACATCAAAAATTAAATTGAACAAGTCTGAGAGATCAGATCATTATCTTAATGAGGAAAATGATGGTTCACTTCTAGTCAGTGATTCGTCATCATGCTCATAAGTTTGTAGAGGCGCAAAAAAAAAAAAAAAAAAACTTGAGAACATGATACCGGATTTCATATCATGGACTACTCTATATTATTTTGTGATGTCGAGTTGAATTAAAAAAAAAAAACTTGAGAACATGATACCGTGTTTCGTATCATGGACCACTCTTTATTATTTAACTTGAGAACATGATATCGGGTTTCGTATCATGGATCACTTTTTATTATTTTGTGATGTCGAGCTGAATTTTGAAAAAAAAAAACTTGAGAACATAATACTAGGTTTGGTATCATGGACCACTTTTTATTATTTTGTGATGTCGAGCTGAAATTAAAAAAAAAAAAAAAACTTGAGAACATGATACTAGGTTTGGTATCATGGATCACTCTTTATTATTTTGTGATGTTGAGCTGAATTAAAAAAAAAAAAAAAAACAACTACAACTAAGGACGATTGAAATGGGTCTTGAATCTGAGTCCCGAACTCCCTTAATATTTACAGAACTAGATAGAAAATCAATGGCTCACAACGCACTCATAGTGAGCAAATAGGATAAAAGAAAATAAATTTACATGGACGATCGCAAGCCCTTGAAACCGGCGTGGTTGACTTGATCTCCAAAAGCCTTGACGTTACCTTTTGGATTCCCTTGAAACCTCCTTATCCTAAACTTGTCCAACTCCACCCCTTCCGCCAACCCATTCAACGCCAAGTCCGCCAGAACCCGCCCCACCGCCGGCGCCATCTTGAACCCGTGACCCGAAAACCCACCCCCACCACCACATCCTTCCCAAACTCCCCTCCCAAGAAATCCAGCACAAAATCCTCATCCGGCGTCATCGAGTACATGCACAGCTGGGTCTTCACCGGACCCGACGTGTCGACCCGACCCGAAAACCTGGCCGCTATCCACTCCCTCAACGCGGCCATCGACACGCCCCCCTGGCCCCATGGCCGGTCGTCCGGGTCACACGTGTACCCGTTGTGTACTGCCACCTTGATCAGCCCCGGGAACTCTAACGACGGCGTTCCGTACACGTACGGATCTCCGAAGCTCGCAAACGTCGGGAAGCCTTCGCCGCCGCCGAGGTCGTAATCCCGTTTATGCCCCTCTTTGATCCTCCAGTAGCAGACCCTCGTCTCCAAGGGCTGAATCGGAATTTCAAACCCGCTAACTGCCTTAACTAACTTCCTCGTCCACGCGCCGACCGTCACGACGCACTTCCTTCCCCGGAAAACCTCCCCATTGGCCGCGACCACCAAAACGCCGCCGTTTTTTCCCCTCTTAATATCTTTCACCTCCGTGTTGTCCCTCAAAACGGCGCCGTTTTTGAAAGCGAGCGTCTGAAACATGCTGACTGCCTTCGTCGGCTTAATAACGCCGCCGTGTTCGGTGCTAATGGCGGTCCAATTGTCCGGTATCTGAATCCGACACGAGAATTCGTCACGTACTTTTCGGCTGTCCAGTTCGTGGAAAGCCAGGGAATGTTTCCGGCAAGTGGAGATGACGGCGCGTAGGGTTTTGGAGCCGGCGGGGCCCATGTCGAGCTGGCGGGACTTGAAGCAGACCTGGTAACCGACCTCGGACTCGGCGCGTCGCCAGAGGGCGTAGGACTCGAGGACAAGAGTGGTGTAGTAGTCCTCGGGGTAGGTGGCGCGTATGGTGCGTGACTCCCCATGGGAGGAGCCACGGTGGTGGAGGAAGTCGTATTGCTCGAGGAGGAGAGTCTTCTTGCCGCGCTTCGCCGCCTGGTAGGCGGTGGAGCTCCCCATGACGCCGGCTCCGACCACTATCAGGTCAAATATCGTTGTCGTTTTCGCTTTCGCCGTCGGTTCTACGACGGAAGACTCCATGTGTGTTTTTTGTGGTGTGTGTGTGTGTGTGTGTGTGGGGAGGGGGTACGAAGAAGGTGTCAAGTCAAGTGGGTTGAGGGATTTTTGTTGTTTTTGTTTGCTCGGTTGTAAGAGTGCTGGCAGGGGGGTTTGAATGATTTGTGTTGAGTTGTGATGCTTTGGTATTTAATGGGGGGAGTTCTTCTCGTGACTAGAAAACCACATTTGGATTTATTTGTTAATTTTTATCAATTGGAGTGACAGATACACATGAGATGAGGACGTAGAAAATTCTTTAGAGCTATCCAATATTAAACATCATTACTAATAAAAGACGGATTTTATTTAAGAAAAAAGGGATTCATTTTCTATCAATGAGTGATACTCTGTTTAATACCATTCATGCATTAACCATCTTCGATATAAAAGTGTGAAAAATAATATTATATTATTTGTACTCTAATACATAAAGTTATTTTTTTTAATACTATATCTATTTTTTTGTCACCATTACTCTAATAATCAAAGGACAGAAGTCAAGCCAACAATCAATGAGAATCACATGTTAAATTTGGCATTGATTATATCTTATGGTAAATTTATCACAAAATTAACATACAACAAATTGGCATCAAATATAAATCTCCGTTGGAGAGCACTTTTTCGTCCAAATGTTAAAATATATCATTGATATAACATTTTAGCATTGTATTGGAGATGCTCTTAGTATTGATTTAAGAAAAATAGTTCACGGTATCAATGATATCAAATAATACGACTAACACAGAGGAGGTGTCACTAATTAATGGATCCATATTATAAGATTCACTTTTTATTAGTGTGGTGTTGAATACCGTTCTTGTTATTTAACATTGTTTTTATTGGAGGGGATATAGCTAAAAAGAAAGTTAAAAACGTAACATTGTTTTTATTCAAGGGGATATAGCTAAAAAATAAAGTTAAAATCCTATCTTTTTTAAAGAAAAAATTTCATTCAATTCAGAATAGAAATTACAAACATATGTGTCTGAACTTGCAGTACAGATATAAAACCCTCAATGAAAACCAGTATCATTGGTATATTCTGATGACACACAAAGGGAAAAACGGATGTTTGAGGCCCGAAAGCAGGCTAGTACCTTGACATATCGCTATTGAGCACGCATAAGGCTCTTTTTGACAATTCTTTTACAGTTGATGGAAACTCTGAATCGATTGAGAGATTACAAACTATAGCACAGAGATCATCACTAAATCCGTTTAGATTCATACCTAATGAAACTAAAACACCGCACATATTTAGATTTGGCGTATGACAAACCAATTTAGAAGGTGGGGAAACCACCACCATTATTATAAATCATAACATAAAAGAAAACATCAAAGTATTATACCTAAAAGGCAAAGACAGATTTTATTATTAAATTTAAAATCCTACAAAAAACTAGGAAAATCTTATCACTATAGATATAATCATCAGTAATAATTAAGCCACTGCATCAACCATGACCAAGTCAAACAAAGCTATTAAAAAGAAACTTACCACCGAAAGACTAAGCACCCAACAAGCTCTCGTCTTCTACATGCCATATTCATTTCAAAACGATTTTGAATAGTCATGCCGTAATCCAAATCTTTCTTATGATGATAAGATCTCCTCTATACCGGCCAGGAATTTGGAGGTCAACCCGAAGGCGTCGTTGAACTCTAGCCCCAAAAGAGGAGAAGGAAGGTTGGAAAACTCTGAGGCAAAGAGAAAAGTTTAGAGAGACATTAGAGAGAGAAAGAGTTATCTTGCATACATGTCCGAAAGTTAAAAAACCTATTGCACTTCATGTTTTTATAATGCAATAAAAATCAAGGAAGGACAAAGGGTCTGGAAATGGGCAAACTTGGGTTTTTTTGTAAATTCACCAACAAGGATAAAAAATAGGGGGGGAAAAGACGGATTTGACGTCCTAGTTGTGCGCTTTTGTAGAAATAAGTTCCTCGTGCTTCATTGAAGGATCAACGTGGTACGGAGGGAAAAGATTCGTAGTACCAGACGGAATTGTTGTTCAACCTGTCCACCGGGCACTTGTTTTTACCCAACAATTTTTTTCAAGAGAAGTTTACTGTAAGGTTTAAAAAAAAATAAAAAAACCTGTCATAATAGGATTCTATTTTTAAAAATAATACAACTTGAGTCACGAGAGTGTAAATTACAAATATGAAAATCCTTTTTTGTTGGGGACCGAGTAAGAAACAAGTATTGTTATTTATGCAACTTTTATATATTTTTGTTTTATTTTGATTTTGTTCAGATCTAAAATTCATAACATGCATAGAATGTTCTTTTTTCATTTAAGGTTAGGTAGTTTAGAACTCTATTTTTTGATTAATTGAAGTTTATTTTTGCATAGTATTGTTATTTTTGGAATGTTCCAAATTACTCTCTTGCAAAACATTAAAAAATCTCAAATCTCTAATCTCAAATATTGAAAAGAAAGACGGGAAATCTTGTGAAATCCATAATGAAATTCTCTATTACCTTTCACAATTTAGTTTCAAAATGTTAAAAAATTGTGGGTGGTGGAAAAACTATTTGGGTGTAAAGAAATGAAATAGAAAGAGAGAGAAAATCAAAGAGTTTGAGTTGTAGGACTTACTTTTCTTAAAGTTTTATTTGCCCCCACTATGAACAGTTTACTATCAGGTATTATGGCAAATTACTTTCAAGATAGAGTAAACCTACGAATTTAATAAGTAGTAATCTTATTAAATTCCAAAATAATATATGAAACTGACATCAGAAACTGGAGTTTAATAGCCTTTGATATGTCTGTTAGTAAAGTGTTACAACAAATACGATAGACATGCCTTTTAAATTTAAAAGGTGCATTTTCATTCAAAAAACGTATTTGTTTCAACAGACATACCCGCTGGTCATCAGAATATAATTATAACCGTTAGATTGTAATAATTCAATTAACGGTTTAAATTAAAAATGAAATAATTCAAATCCAATTGTTAGGTCATGCCCAATCAAATCAACGATCCATATTTAATTTGGAAAAACACTGCATTCAAAAAGCACCCTAAACGCCCAATTGCCGTCGCACACGTGTGTGGTGGTGCACAATAGTAACATGGTCCCTACTACACACTAGTAATCAGTACACTTCACTTGTTTTAATTTATACCATTATGTTTGTTGTGTTTTTTCAATGTGAGACTTTATTATTTCTACTACCCAATGGTAATAGAAGAGATATTACAATCTCTCTAACACAAAATGCCTCTTTTTATTCTCTCTATTTTTCTTTATAGAAAATGGCTTGTCCTAAGAAATGCATATAAATCTAGGAGTAGCAAAAAACAATATATAATTAGAATTAGGTCCAACTGGGACCAATGTACGTAAAATTATATATATATATATATATAGAAGCTTACTCTCACTTTAATTTATAAGGCTAATAAATCACCATTCTAACCCAAGCTATCGTCTATGAGTTACTGACTCTTTCTTCACGGTTAGAGCCCCGGACTCCTCTTCGTACGGTTTCACGTTGTATTTCCTTCCCGAATGATATATTTCTTTTCACTCTTCTCTCACGGTATTACTTTACCATCGGTTGCCAGGTAGTCCTTGCTGTCCTTGTAAGGTGGTCACCCACATGAGTACTCCACCTCACAAAAAGCAGCAAAGCTTCTTTGCAAATATTTCAAGAAGATTGAACTGACATGAAGTAAGCTCTATGTTTTGAGTAAAATGATTCATAATTAATATTAATTTTTGGTGAAAGCTGTAATTTTAAAGCTAACATCAAATTGTGTCTATCATATATTCGCTCGTGTTTTTTTTTTTTTTTTTTTTTTAAATTCTTCTTTTTCTTCCACTTATGGCTCTTTGACAAAGTTTTCTAAAAGTTATTTTTTGACTTTCTAACTCCAAAAGTTACTTCTAAAAGTGTTTAAATAATCTAACAAAATAAAAAAAAAATATAACTTCTGATAAAAGCTCTTTTAAATAACCTTTGAAACTTGTAACATAATTCGAATTAGAAAATATTAATTTTATTTTAATCTTTTTGTTACTTATTAAAAAATTTGAAAATTCACGTTAACCTGGTAAGTTTTTTTGTTCCAAACATGTATTAAAAAGTCATAACTTTTATTTCTTTTCTACAGGTTAAAAGCGAAAGCAGAACACCTTTAATTATCAATATACGTTGAACTTATTCTTGATCACGATATTGTTGGCAATTCTTTAATTAAGTTTTTAATTATTTGACAAAGATACGAAATCATCATGCACCATGCACTTATCTTTTCAACTGGCCAAAAAAGAATATCATGGAGAAAAATACTTGATTGTGATTTGTGTGCCCAAAAGGCTGAGATATATATATATATATATGTAAATCACATATAAACTATATGTTATAGGCTCGTGCAAATAAATTTGTTTGGTAATTTGGCTTTTATGATCGATCAGATTAAGCGCTTTGAGTAATTTAATAAATGAACATCACTTTCTTTTATTAAATAATATTATACATGATTTGCACAATCTTTAGCCTCTGAAGTTTCAACCAAAACCTTGGAAAGTGATATGTGATGACGATGCAATATTGATGGTTTGTTTGGTTGGTTGGTTCATTTCAACTCAACTCAAACTTTTCTTTTATTTTTTTTCCAAAATTTTTTTTGTCTTTTCTGAAAATTCAAAAAAATTTACTATTACAACTAAAATATTTCAACTCAAACTAACCAACCAAACACCCTCTGAGTAATTTAACAACTCAATTTTTGTCTTTGGCTTTTGGAAAATATTCGCGTCCCTATCATAATCCGCTGGTTATATTTCTATATGTGTGTGCGTGTATAAATATTACACCTATCACGTTGGGCGGTCCAGGGTACCTCAACTCAAAAAAGTGATTAAGAATATGCATCTGAGTTAGAGATGATTCTTTTTCGCTGTCCAACTTGGATATTCTTGATTTGACACCACCCCCTTTTTTTTTATTATACAGCTGGAAGCATGGATAATGGGTGATCATTTTAAGAATTAGATAGTCCAATTTTATATTACCAAAAATAATAAAACAACTGCAAAAATAAACAAATACAAACACGTACGTAAGATTTATATATGTTCATCTTAACACAAGATTATATCTATTTTAGATGCTAAAATAATTTATTATAATGATTAAGAAATTAATTACAAGAGGAACTCGCAAACCCTTAAATTCTTTGTGTTTTTTTTTTTTTTTTTTCTGTAACCTCTATTATAATGAACCACAGTAATGGCGCCCTTCACTCACACTCACAATATATTTTTTTTCCTTTTTAATAAATTAGGTGCAACATTTATAGTCCACATTCAATTTTATATATTATCAGTGCTAGCTCTAACTTTGGATGGTCCTACTCCAAGCCTACAATTAAAAAAAAAAAAAAAAACTCAATATTTATTTCCTCTAATTAACCGTTCGTATATGCACTTTGAGCATCGAGGATAATCCTTTCTTCGTTGATGTATAGTTACAATTTGTGTTGATTTTTTATTCACAAAAAGGTGTTTAATTATTATTTATTTTTTTAATTTTTAATTTTTCTATTAAATCTAACATTTAGTAGCAATTTGTAACTATATATCAAATCATTATAAGCTGCTTAATTTTCCGGAAAAAAACTCATTATATGGTGATCATGAAGTTTGATTGCGATTAATGATACTTTATACAACAAAAGAATTAACATTTTCGGTGAAGGCTGTTACTGAAAAAAAAAAAAAAAAGTAAGCAATAAATCTCAAAATATCCAAAATGTGCGTATTCCTGAGTTTGAAGCAAAATTATGTGAGTAATTCCTTTTTATTAGCACCAACAAACAAATAAACTTTTTTCTTAAAAAAAAAAAAGGCTTAATGGTGCGTGTTAGTAATGATCCTATAAGCGCGTGCTCAGTCACACACACACATATATTTTGTCGTGTGCTAAAAAAAAAAAAAAAAGGTGTGCCAATGCCATGGTTTTCACCACCAGCACCACAACAACAACAACAAGAATTATTTGTGTCTACAACCACAAACCAGCTTGAATTTAAATAAACAACAAACTGGCATAATGAGTGATATATAACTGTACAAATCAATAGATAATCGGATTTGGTTGTGTATTCAAAATAGTGATAGTTTTAACAAATTTTACTGATGAATATGATCTTAATTGAAGGTTTTGTTTCGTGTACTGTGCTTGTAATTTAATTGAATATAACTTCCCCTTCTTAAAAAAATAATGACAGAAATTTTACTTGTTAAGAATCACCAGTAGGCAATAAGCCCAGCGTTGCATGAAAAAGTGATGTGATCAAAATGGTGGGTGATGTGATGAAAATGGTGGGCGATGTGATCAAAATGGTGGGCAACTGCAGGACAAACAGAAAAAGGATGGAAATGACTCAAAAGAGAGACGAAAAAACGGCCGAAATTAATATTATTAGTGATATTTCCACGAAAAAACGAACGATAATCTAACTACAGGAAATATGATATAGCATAGTATTATAGCAAAAAAAAAAAAAAAAAAAAAGGAATAAAAATAGCATTGTGCATTTTGGATTAAAGCATCCGTGAGAAATTAATTAATATGAGAACCTTTTGCTTGTCTCGCTTGAATAAATCTACATCTTTATGGTTGGTGACATTGTTGCAAAACCAACCCTAGCGAGGATACCACCCAAAAAAAGATTAAAAAACAAAACTAACACTAGAACATTCAGCAGTGGTACCGCAGCTGAATTTTAAATTGACTATATGAATATTTTAATGTTAGGTATATTGCTGACTTGGCAATTTCAATGGAGATTGTATCTAGTTTGGAATCTTTGGATGAACGGAGGGTGTGCAAGGTCCGGTTTGATCCCAAACCATTAGGTTTAACAGACTGGACTGTTTTGAATGGTTTGGAAAAAAAAAAAAAAAAAAAACTCAACAGACTGTTTTATGTATAAGGATCGGACCGAACAAACTAATACAGTTTAAATTGCGGTTTGGCCCTTTCCTTGGTCCCAATTTTAATCAAAATGAGAATGGTCCATTAGACTTTTTAAGGATTTTATTTTTTCTTGAAAGGGTTTTTATGATTTTTTTAATCAATTTTTATGGCCTTCATAATTAATGTTCAAACTCAATATCTAAATCAAAAGTAAAAATACTTAAAATAATAGAAATTTGTTATTCAAATAATGAACAAAACATAAACATAAACATAAAGTAATCCAAACAAACATAAATACATTCAAATTACAAAGTCCAAATTCCAAACATGCATATTTTTGTATTGAAAATTAATATATATATATATATATATATATGAGGAACTATCGAGTTTGGTCTAGATTGTTACTCAGAAATCATAGATCGGACTGGACTGTTTAGAAAATAGTTCAGTTTGGTTTCAGACCATTTTTTAATGATTTATACATGAAACTGGATCAAGGGTTTAAAAATCACCAAATTGGTTCGGTAAGGCAGTTTGTAGTTTTTCTTGCACAACCAATGCTCAAGAAAAATAAAAATAAAAATGTTCATACATGAAAATAGTTCAGTTCAGTTTTAGACCATTTTTTAATGGTTCATACACGAAACTAGACCAATTGTTTAAAAATCACCAGTCTAGTTCGACTAGGCAATTTGTAGTTTTTTTGCACAATCAATGCTCAGGGGAAAAAAAAAAGTAATTAACCCAAATAGTCCCTGAACTCTTTCAAAGGTGACAATTTGGTCCTGTTCTTTTTTTTTTTTTGCCGAGGTAACCTTGAACTCCTATTTTTAGCTATTACAATCATTTTTGTCCAAAATCATTAAGTTTTTAATGGAATGAGTCATGTACAATACATGTAATCTAATTTGTGAGGATATATTAATAATTTAACAATAATTAATTTAACAAAATAAAATAATCATAAAAAAACTAATCTCTCTTTCTCTCTCCATTATTGAAAACCTTATCCACAACAGGGGAGGGGGCTGCGATGGAGAAGGGGGGGGGGGGACCTAAAATGCAGAGCGGTGCGGTGGCGGCTGGGGAGGAGGGGCTTAGGGGATGAGGGAGAGAGGAAGGGAGGGAGGGAGGGAGATGGATGTGTAGGAGGGGTGGGGTTCGGAATCCATATCACGGCAGGCGGGCAGAGCTAATCCCAGATCGTGCGTTGGGGCAGGGAGGGGACGGACCCAAATTGCGGCGACAAGGGGGAGGGGGGGAATCCAATACTTAGATCATGCCGGGGGGGGGGGATCCAAACCCAGATTGCGGCATCGGCAAGGGGGCAAAACCCAGATTACGTGAGGCGAAAAGAGGGAGGGAGAGAGGGAATTGGCCTCCAACTTCGGTGTCGGCATCGGATCTCGGGGGGTGGGAGGGTGGGAGAGGGAGGGAAGGAGGGAGGGAGGGAGGGGAGGGGGGAGAGAGAGAGAGAGAGAGAGAGAGAGAGAGAGAGAGAGAGAGAGAGAGAGAGAGAGAGAGAGAGAGAGAGAGAGAGAGAGAGAGAGAGGGTTCTCTTGTATTTTTTAAAAAAAAAATATGAACAGGGGCATTTTCCTTCAAAAAGCACAAAACGTGTTTCTCACATGATCATCCATTGAGCTTTTTAACATAACCAGATAGAAAGGACCGGAATAGTAAAAAAATAAGAGTTCAGAATTATCTCGGCAAAAAACAAAAAAAGAATAGGGATCAAACCGTCATATTTAAAAGAGTTCAGGGATTGTTTATGCCAATTACTCAAAAAAAAAAAAAAAAGGACTTACAAAAAATAAAAAAGAGCATGGTAGAGATAAATTTTGATACTGCTATAACCCAATGGATTACATGCAGTATGTCAATTAATTCCAGGCCTTTTGAGTTCCTTTTTTTTTTTTTTTTTTTTTTTTTTTTTTAGAGAGAGAGAGAATTTGGTGTATTCGATCGAATGTAAAAATTATCACCGTACTCTGCAACCATATTAGAGTCTTTTCTTAGAAGCCTATGCTTTGTGTGCATGTCGGGAATCACGGAACCTTATAGCCTTAATATATATTCTAGGCCTCCCAAGAACTTGATGAGAAAAATACTTACGTCTATTACTCTATTTGATAAACTTCAGTGAAACCCACCCTGAAGAACTGCGGCACATACTTAACAAAGCGCAATTGATATATTAATTACATTGCCAATATTGATATATTATGCCACATATATATGTTGTTAATTTGTCAGACACAAAACGGTTTGCTAAAGATTAGTAATACCATGTAATTATGGAAGTAATTGAATTTCTCAATCCTCACTGATCAATTTGATATTAACGAACACATGCAGCGATAGAGTCGGAATAAGTTTATCAGAGTAGTACGAGTTAAACCAAAATTTTGAATGAAAATATTGATGAACACTTGAATGACGATTATTGCTTTATTATTTACATTTCCTCCTTTTTTTTTTTTTTCCGTCTAAATAAACTAAGTTGTACTTGAGTTTAATCTCTTTTTAAAGATTAAACTCCAAAAAAAAAAAATTTATAGATATTGATAGTAGAATATTGTTGACTCACGTTTATTTGCTTTAAGTTGCACTTAAAATTAAAACTTTGGTATGGTAAAAAGTTTTTAAGGAACTCTATGTTCAACCTTTTTAATGAGATAATTTCAGGGGAAGGGGCGGAAAATAGGAGAAACGTTGTAAAAAAAGAAAAAGAAATGATCGAATGAATGGTAATAGAGGAAAACTGGCATCAAGATATAAAGCACATCCCAACTGAGTTGGTACCCACTTCATAATCAATCTTTTATCAAATCCTCACCTTAAATATTATAATTAAAAAGGAAAAGAAAGAATAAGTAACAAAATTAGGAAATATCTGCCAAAAGACTACGAATCCGAAAACAAAGAAAAGAGCAAAAAGACCGACTGCAGCTGAAAAAATTAGAAAGGCTGTACAATAGATCAAGCAAATACTTTCTCTATGCCAAGGCCGTTCAGTTTAAGCTTCATTAAAACCTTCCGAGTAAAACTCAGTGGGAAAAACCAAAGAAGAAAAGAGAATACTTAGATTCAGTCCACTAAGAGAATCTATAATAAGGAAAGCCTTCGACATCCCTTGTAATAATGGCACTGCGAAAATCCGGAGCTGTTCACCATTAAGCCGTAGTGAGATGAAGAGCCTTGGAATTTAACGATTCTGCAACTTGATTTCCTTCTCAACAAGTATGAGAAACAATGAAGTTCATGTCTTCTTAAAAAAAAATGATGGGGATAAACGTTGAAATGAACACCTGAAACACCCCGAGAACCCAAACGATAGAGCACACAAAGCTTCGTTCAAGGAGGGAAGCCCACTACTTGTCACCTAAAAAAAAAATAATAATAAAATGGAAGCCCACGAGACGTATTCATTTGAATACAAAATCTTGGTGATTCCTTTTCGGTTCGACTAATTTTTTTCGTGAGGATATTTTTTGCGTTCCTTAGTGTTCTTATGATATTCTTAATTAAATTGCTCTTTAGATCTGAAATTTTAGTTAAACAAACATTGATTTAGTGTTGGACAAAAGTTTATTTCAACATCGTGAATTATAATCGTGAATTATAATAGTGATATGATTCTAATTTATTTGGTCTGACAATAAACCATCCTCGTATGAATATATAGTTCTAACTCAAGAAGTAATTCAATAATGAATTTAGATCTCTTGTCAAATTTTAAAATTTCAAATGGTATCTAACTAATCATAATACGTCAGATTATTTAAAAAAAAAAAACTTGAAATGCTTTTTAATAGATTTCCGTAGTTTAACATTTGAATCCATTATATGACATAACTAAATTTGATTAATTAGATATCATTTGACACACAAAATTAGATAGAATATTCTATATCTTATCAATGCAAGTTTTCTCTATCATGCCATATTGCAATAATTTTTCTTAAATTTATTGTCCCCTATTTAAATTTTTTTCTTACAGTCCTCTAAATTTTTTTTTTTTCAAATGCTACCCCTACAAATACTTATCTTATTTATACGTCTTTTTTCTTGTAGCCCTCTCCATTACTTGGTTTGTCCATAATTTTCTGCTCTTTTTTTTTTTTTTTTATCCCTTACGTTTTACTTTTTTTTTTTTTTTTTTTTATAAAAAAAAAATTAACATCCTTATGTTTTAAAAACAAAAGTAACAAATTAAATCTGCAAGTTCGTGCTAACAAGTAATAAATTTATAAAATTATATCACTTTCCCAACAACTAAATCTGTCATATATATATATGTGTGTGTGTGTGTGTGTGTGTGTTTGTGTGTCTTCATCGAGGTCCAAAAACAGAAATTGTCAAACCATTATCAGAGCATCCATCAATACCCACGTCTTGATGACGATCATCAGCAGTAATTTTTCCAACTGAGAAAGCTGGTCGTTCGGGTTTGGGAAGACTCATAGTTTCAGTCGTCAACATTTGAATGACGGACGACATGGTTGGCCTGTTGTTTGCATCTTCTTGGACACACAATAATCCAATATGGACATACCTCATATATTCGTTCGGAGGACATACCTCATATGCGTCTGATCCCACATTGTAGAGATAAAACCCTCAACGAAAACCAGTACCATCGGTACATTCTGATGACACACAAAGGGAAAAACGGATGTCTGAGGCCCGGAAACGGGATAGTACCCCGACATATCACCATTGAGCACGCATAAGGCTTTTTTTGACAATTTCTCTACAATTGATGGAAACTCTAGATTGATTGAGAGGCTACGAACTGTAACACAGAGGTCTCCACTAAATCTGTCTAGATTTATATCTAATGAAATTAAAATACCGCACATATTTAGGGCCCGTTTAGTGGAGTAGTTTAAGTTGAGATTTTTAAGTTTCAATAGTAACTTTTTTTTGAATTTTCAGAAAAGACAAAAAATTTTTTGGGAAAAAGACAAAAATTTTTGAGAAAAAAGACAGAAAAAAAAAATTTGAGTTGAATGGTTTGAACCATTCAACCAAACACCCCCTTAAATTTGGCGTATAACAAACCAATATAGAAGGTGGGGAAATCATCACCGTTATTAAAATCCATAACATAAAAGAAAACACCAAAGTATTAAACCTAAAAAGTGAAGACAATGACGCCATTATTAAATTTAAAATCTTATAAAAAACTAGGAAAATCTTACCACCATAGATACAATCATTGGTAACAACTAGGCCACTACATCTGCCAAGACCAAGCCAAACAAAGCCATTAAAAAGAAACTTGCCACTGAAATACCAAGCATCCAACAAGCTCTCATCTTCTATATACCATATCCATCTCAAAATGATTTTGAATAGTCATGTCGTAATCTAGATATTTCTTATGATCATGAGATCTCCTCTATACGGGCCGGAAATTCAAAGGCTAGCTCGAAGGGGTCGCTGAACTCTAGCCCCAAAAAAGAAGGAAGGCTGCAAAACTCTAAGGCAGAGAGAAAAGTTTAGAGTGAGAGAGAGTGATCTTGCATACAAGTCCGAAAGTTAAAAGACCTATTGCACTTCATGTTTTTATCATGCAATAAAAATCAAGGAAGGACAAAGGGTTTGGAAATTGGCACACTTTAGTTTTTTTTTTTTTTTTTTGTAAATTCACCAAAAAGGTAAATTCACCAAAAAGGGCAAAAAAAAAAAAAAGGGCAAAAAAAAAAAAACGGATTTGACGTTATCTGTCCTAGATGTGGGCTTTTATAGAAATACGTTCCTCGTGCGTCATTGAAGGATCAACGTGGCACAGAGTTAAAAGATTCGTAGTACTAGATGGAATTGTTGTTCAGCCTGTCCACCGGGCACTTCTTTTTACCCAACAATTTTTTTTTAAAAAGAATTTTACTGTAAGGTAAAAATATATATATATATATATATATATATATATATATACCCTATCATAACCGAGGATTCTATTTTTAAAAATAATATTTGTAATCTCTGTAACTTTTACATATTTTTGTTTTATTTTGATTTTGTTCAAATCCAACATTCATAACATGCATACCAATATTGTAGAAAGTTCTTTTTTCATTTAAGGTTTGGTAGTTTAGAACTCTATTTTGTGAATATTTGACGTTTATTTTTTGGAATGAAATGTCTTTATTGTCCTTTACTTAGATTAGTTAATTCCATATTACGCTCTTGTAAAACATTAAAAAAAAAAAAAAATCTCAAATCTCAAATATTAAAAAGAATGACGGGTAATCTTGTGAAATCCATAATGAAATTCTCGAATAACTTTCAAAATTTAGTTTCAAAATGTTGAAAAACTGTGGGTGGTGGAAAAACTGTTTGGGTGAAAAGAAACGAAACATAAAGAGAGAGAGAAGAACAAAGAGTTTGAGTTATAGGAATTACTTTCCTTAAAGTTTTATTTGCCCCCACTACGAACAGTTTACTATCAAGTATTGTGACAAATTACTTCCAAGATGTAACAAACCTATGAATTTAATAAATATCAGTTTTATTAAATTCTAGAACAAGATATAAAATGAACATCAGAAATTTGAGTTTAATAGCCTTTAATATGTTTGCTTATGAAGTGTTGCAATAAATACAACGGATATGCCTTTTAAAATTAAAAGGTGCATTTTCATTCAAAAAACGTGTCTGTTTCAATAGATATACCTATTGGTTATCATAATTTAATTATAATTATTAGATTATAATAATTCAATTAACGGTTTAAATTAAATATGAAATCATTCAAATCCAACCGTTAGATCTTACGATCAAATTAACGGTCCAGATTTAATTTAGAAAAACATTGCATTCAAAAAGCACCCTAAACGCCCAGCTCTTGCGCACGGATGTGGTGGTGTACAGTAGTAGCCCCTACTACACACTAATAATCCTTACGCTTCATTTGTTTTAATTTATACCATTATACTTGCTTGTGTTTTCCAATGTGGGGCTTTATTATTTCTACTATCCAATAGTAATAAAAGAGATATTACAATCTCTCTAACACAAAATGCCTCTTTTTATTCTCTCTATTTTCCTTATAGAAAATGGCTTGTCCTAAAAAATGCATATAAATCTAGGAGTAGCAAAAACCAATATATAATTAGAATTAGGTCCAATTGGGACCAATGTGCGTAAAATAATATATTTATATTATGTAGACAAACGTACACAAGAGAAGACACACACACACATACATATACGTACTCTGTTTGTTTTTAAATATATTTGTAATCAAACTTATCTATGCTCTTACTTTAATTTACAAGGCTAATATATCACATTCTAACCCAAGCTATTGTCTGTGAGTTACTGGCTCTTTCTTCACGGTCAGAGCCCGGACTCCTCTTCTTACGGTTTCATGTTGTATTTCCTTCCGGAATGATATATTCCTTTTCACCCTTCTCTTACGGTTTTACTTTACCATCGGTTGCCGGGTAGTCCTTGCTGGTCCTTGTAATTAAGGTGGTCACCCACATGAGTACTCCACCTCACAAAAAAGTAACAAAGCTTCTTTGCAAATGTTTCAAGAAGATTGAACTGACATGAGGTAAGCTCTATGTTTTGAGAAAAATGATTCATAATAAATATAAATTTTTGGTGAAAGCTGTAATTTTAAAGCTAACATAAAATTGTGTCTACCACATATATTCGCTCGTGTTTTTTTTTTTTTATTCTTCTTTTTCTTCCTCTTAAGGCTGTTTGACAAAGTTTTCTAAAACTTATTTTTGACTTTCTGGCTCCAAAATTACTTATAAAAGTGTTTAAATAGTCTATCAAAGTAAAATATATATATATATATGTATATAAATGACTTTCGGTAAAAACTCTTTTAAATAGCATTTAAAACTTGTAAAATAATTCGAATTAGACATTATTAATTTTATTCTAATCTTTTTATTACTTATTAAAAAATTTGAAAATTCACTTTAACCTCGTAAGTTTTTTTGTTCCAAACACGTATTAAAAAGTCATAACTTTCTCTTTTCTTCTACATGTTTGCTAATTACAATATATGTTGAGCTTATTCTTGATCACGATACTGTTGGCAATTCTTTAATTAAGTTTTTAAGTATTTGACAAAGATACGGAATCATCATGAACCATGCACTTATCTTTACAACTAGCCAAAAAAGAATGTCATGTAGAAAAATACTTGATTGTGATTTGTGTGCCCAAAAGGATGCGATATATATATATATATATATATATAAATCACATATAAGCTATAAGTTATAGGCTCGTGCATATAAATTTGTTTGGTAATTTGGCTTATATGATCGATCAGATTAAGCGCTTTGAGTAATTTAGTAAATGGACGTCACTTTCTTTTATTAAATAATATTATACATGATTTGCACTATCTTTAGACTCTGAAGTCTCAACCAAAACTTTGGAAAGTGATATGTGATAACGATGCAATATTGAGTAATTTAACAACTTAATTTTTGTCTTTTAATTCTGTCTTTGGCTTTTGGAAAATGTCCGTGTCCCTATCATAATCCACTGGTTATATTTCTGTATGTGTGTGCGTGTATCAATATTACACCTTAATCACTCTTCAGAGATGATTCTTCTGCTGTCCAACTTGGATACTCTTTGATTTGACACCAAACCTTTTTTCGAAACAGCTGGAAGCATGGATAATGAGTGATAATTTCAAAAATTAGACTGTCCAATTTTAGGGAGTGTTTAGTGAATGAGTTTAGTTT
The DNA here is from genome assembly GCA_025413485.1 of Ficus microcarpa. Taxonomy (NCBI): domain Eukaryota; kingdom Viridiplantae; phylum Streptophyta; class Magnoliopsida; order Rosales; family Moraceae; genus Ficus; species Ficus microcarpa. The sequence goes on along the minus strand of CM046377.1, from coordinate 44,999,773 downwards.
AAAATTTTTAAGTTTCAGTAGTAATTTTTCAGAAAAAAAAAAAACTTTTTTAGAAAAGACAAAAAATTTTTTCAGAAAAAGACAAAAATCATGATGAAAAAAGTACAATTTAGTTTAAAATATTTTTCAAACCAAACACCCCCTTAGATTACCTAAAATAATAAAATAATTACAAAAATTAAATAAATACAAACACGTACGTAATATTTAAAGATATTCATCTTAACGTAAAATTATATCTATTTATTATAATAATTTCTTATGATGATTAAGAAGTTAATTACAAGAGGAACTCGCAAAACGTTAAATTCTGTGTGTTCATATTTTCTATAACCTCTATTATAATGAACTACAGTAATGGCGGCCTCCACCCACAATAATTTTTTTTTTCCTTTTTTATAAATTAGGTGCAACATTTATAGTCCACATTCAATTTTAAATATTATCAGTGCTAGCTCTAACTTTGGATGGTCCTATTCCAAGCCTACAATTTAAAAAAAAAAAAAAAAAAAAACTCAATATTCATTTCCTCTAATTAACCGTTCGTATATGCACTTTGAGCATCGAGGATAATCCTTTCTTCGTTCATGTATAGTTACAATTTGTGTTGATTTTTTATTCACAAAAAGGTGCTTAATTTTTACTTATTTTTTTTAATTTTTAATTTTTAATTTTTCTATTAAATCTAACATTTAGTCGCAATTTGTAACTATATATACCAAATCATTATGAGCTGCTTAATTTTCGGGCAAAAAAAAAACTCATTATATGGTGATCATGAAGTTTGGTTGCGATTAATAATACTTTATACAACAAAAGAATTAACATTTTTGGTGAGGGCTGTTACTGAAAAAAAAAAAGTAATTAAAAAAAAGTAAGCAATAAATCTCAAAATATCCAAAATGTGCGAATTCATGAGTTTGAAGAAAAATTATGCGATTGATTCCTTTTTATTAGCACCAACAAACAAATAAACTTTTTCTTAAAAAAAAAAAATGCTTAATGGTGCGTGTTTGTGAAAATATAAGGTTAAAGTAAGTGCGCGTTCACACACATATATATATATTTGTTGTGAGCTAAACTAAAAAAAAGAAAAAAAAAAAAAAAAGTGTGCCAATGCCATTGTTTTCATCACCACCACCACAACAACAGCAATAACAACAACAACAACAACAAATGCATGTTGTATTGGAATTAGATGCGTCTACAACCACAAACCGACTTGAATTCAAATAAACAACAAAGTGGTATAATGAGTGATATATAACTGTACAAATCGATAGATAATCAGATTTGGTGGCGTATTCAAAATACTTACTGCTTCAGCAAATTTTACTGATGGATATGATCTTAATTGAAGGTTTTATTTCATGTATTGTGTTTGTAAGCTTTATTTAATTGAATATAACTTCCCCTTCTAAAAAAATAATGACACAAATTTTACTTGTAAGAATCACCAATAAGCCCAGAGATGCATGGAAAAGTGATGTGATCAAAATGGTGGGCTACTGCAGGACAAACAGAAAAAAGATGGAAAAGACTCAAAAGAGAGACGAAAAAACGGCCGAAATTAATATTATTAGTGATATTTCCACGAAAAAACGAACAATAATCTAACTACAGGAAATATGATATAGCATAATACTAGCCAAAAAAAAAAAAAAAAAGGAATAAAAATCGCATTGTGCATTTTGGATTAAAGCATCCGTGAGAAATTAATTAATTTGAGAACCTTTTGCTTGTATCGCTAGAATAAATCTACACCTTTATGGTTAGTGACGTTGCAAAACAACCCTAGCGAGGATACCACCGAAAAAAAGCTTAAAAAAACAAAACTAACACTAGAACATTCGGCAGTAGTACTGCCGCTGAATTTTAAATTGACTATATGAATATTTTAATGTTAGGTATATTGCTGACTTGGCAATTTCAATGGAGATTGTATCTAGTTTGGAATCTTTGGATGAATGGAGGGTGTGCAAGGTCCGGTCTGATCCCAAACCATTAGGTTTAACAGACCGGACTGTGTTGAATTGTCTGAAAAAAGAAATATAAACTCAGTACACTGTTTCATGTATAAAGATCGGACCGAACAAACTAATATGGTTTAAACTGCAGTTTGGGACTTTCTTTGGGCCCAATTTTGAACCAAAATGAGGATGGTCCATTAGACCTTTTGGGGATTTTTTTTTTTTTTCTTGAAATGGTTTTAATGATTTTTTTTAATCAATTTTTATGGCCTTCATAATTAATGTTCAAACTCAATGTCTAAATCAAAAGTAAAAATACTTACAATAATAGAAATTTGTTATTCAAATAATGAACAAAGCATAAACATAAAGTAATCCAAACAAACATAAACACATTCAAATTACAAAAGTCCAAATTCCAAACATGCATATTTTTGTGTTGAAAATTAAAAAAAAAATATATATATGAGGAACTTTCGAGTTTGGTCTAGATTATTCCTCAGAAATCACAAATTGGACCGGGCCATTTAGAAAATAATTCAATTCAGTTTCAAATCGTTTTTTAACGATTTATACATGAAACAGGACCAACGGTTTAAAAATCGCCAAATTGGTTTAGTAAGGCAGTTTGTAGTTTTTCTTGCACAACCAATGCTTAGGGGGAAAAAAAAGGTTCATACACGGAAATAGTTCAGTTCAGTTTAGTTTTAGAGCGTTTTTTATTGGTTCATACATGGAACTAGACCAACTGTTTAAAAACCGCCAATCTGGTTTGGTTAGGTCATTTGAAGTTTTTTTGCACGATCAATGCTCAGGGAAAAAAAAAAAAAGGAGTAATTGGCCCAAATAATCCCCGAACTCTTTCAAAGGTGACGATTTGGTCCCTGTTCCTTTTTTTTTTTTTTTTTTTTATGAGATAACCTTGAACTCCTATTTTTTTGGCTATTACAGTCCTTTTTGTCCAAAATCGTTAAGTTTTTAATGGAATAAGTTATGTGCAGTGCATATGATCTAATTTGTGAGTGTATTTTAATAACTTAACAATAATTAATTTAACAAAATGAAATAATCATAAAAAAACTAATTCTTTCTCTCTCTCTCTCCATTACTAAAAACCTTATCCACAACAGGGGAAAGGGCTACGATGGAGAAGAGGGGGGGCCTAAAATGCAGAGCAATGTAGTGGCGGTGGGGGTAGGGGAGGAGGGAAAAAGGAAGGGAGGGAGGGACGAAGACGGCGGTGCCGGGGGGGGGGGGTTTCGAAATCCAGATCGCGGCGGGCGGCTAGGGCTAATCCCAAATCGTGCATTGGCAGAGGTGGGGACGAACCCAAATTGCGGCGACAGGGGGTGAATCAGTACTTAGATCATGCGCGGGGGGGGGGGATCCAAACCCAGATTGTGGCGTCAGCAAAAGGGCAAAACCCAAATTGCGCGAGGCGAAAGGAGGGGGGGAGGGAGGCAAATGGCTTCCAACTTCAGTGTCGGCATTTGATCTCAGGGGGTGGGGGTGCGAGAGGGAGGAAGGGAGGGTAGGGGAGGGAGAGAGAGAGGATTCTCCCATGAATAGGGGTATTTTCCTTCAAAAAGCACAATACGTGCTTCTCACATGATCATCCCATGAGTTTTTTAACAGAACCAAATAGAAAGGACCAGAATAGTAAAAAAAATAGGGGTTCAGAGTTATCTTGGCAAAAAAAAAAAAAAAAGAACAAGGATCAAATCGTCACGTTTGAAAGAGTTCATGAACTGTTTGGACCAATTATTCAAAAAATAAAAAATAAAAATTTACAAAAAAATAAAAAAGAGCATAGTACAGATAAATTTTGATACTGCTATAACCCAATGGATCACATGCAGTATGTCAATTAATTCTAGGCCTTTTGAGGATTTTTTTTTTTTTTCCCGAATTTGGTGTATTTAGATGTAAAAATTATCACCGCACTCTGCAACCACATTAGAGTCTTTCTTAGAACCCTATGCTTTGTGTGTATGTCGGGAATCACGGAACCTTATAGCCTTAATATATATTTCTAGGCCTCCCAAGAACTTGATCAGAAAAATACATACGTCTATTTGATAAACTTCAGTGAAACCCACCCCGAAGAACTGCGACACATACTTAACTAAGCGCAATTGATATATTGGTTGTATATTATGCCACGTATATATGTTGATAATTTGTCAGACACAAAACGGTTTGCTAAAGATTAGTAATACCATGTAATTAAGGAAGTAATTGAATTTCTCAATCCTCACTGATCAATTTGATATCAACGAACACATGCAGCGATAGAGTCGGAATAAGTTTATCAGAGTAGTATGAGTTAAACCAAAATTTTGAATTAAAATATTTATGAACACTTGTATACAATTATTGCTTTATTATTTACATTTCCTCCTTTTTTTTTTTCGGTCTAAATGGACTAAGTTGTAATTGAGTTTAATCTCTTTTTAAAGATTAAACTCCAAAAAAGAATTATAGATTTTTATAGTAGATTATAGTTGACTCACGGTTTAGTTGGTTTAAGTTACACTGAAAATTAAAACTTGGGTATAGTCAAAGTTTTTAAGGAACTCTATATTCAACCTTTTTAATTAGATAATTTCAGGGGGAGGGGCGGAAAATAGGAGAAACGTTGTAAAAAAAGAAAAAGAAATGATTGAATGAATGGTGGTGATAGAGGAGAACTGACATCAAGATATGAAGCACATCCCAATTAAGTTGGCACCCACTTTATAATCAATCTTTTATCAAATCCTCACGTTAAATGTTATAATTAAAAAGGAAAAGAAAGAATAAGTAACAAAATTAGGAAACATCTGCCAAAAGACTACAAATCCAAAAACAAAGAAAACAAACTTGAAGAGCAAAAATACCGACTGCAGTTGAAAAAATTAGAAAGGCTGTACAATAGATCAGGCAAATACTTTCTCTGTGCCAAGGCTGTTCAGTTTAAGCTTCGTTAAAACCTTCCAAGTAAAACCCAGTGGGAAAAATCAAAGAAGAAAAAAGAGTACTCAGATTCAGTCCGCTAAAAGAATCTATAATAAGGAAAACCTTCGACATCCCTTGTAATAATGGCATTGCAAAAATCCGGAGCTGTTCACCATTAAGCCGTAGTGAGATGAATAGCCTTAGAATTTAATGATTCTGCAACTTGATTTCCTTCTCGACAAGTACGAGAAACAATGAAGTTCATGTCTTCAAAAAAAAAAAAAACAAAAGGGGATAAACGTTGAAATGAACACCTGAAACACCCCGAGCACCCAAACGACAGAGCACACAAAGCTTCGTTCAAGGAAGGAAGCCCACTACTTTTCACCCAAAAAAAAAAAAAAAAAAAAAAGGGACGCCCACGATACGTATTCATTTGAATACAAAATCTTGGTGATTCCTTCTCGGTTCGACTAATTTTTTTCGTGAGGATATTTTTTGCGTTCCTTAGTGTTCTTATGATATTCTAAATTAAATTGCTCTTTTAATCTGAATTGTTAGTTAAAAAAAACATTGATTTAGTGTTGGATGAAAATTTATTTCAACATCGTGAATTATGATAGTGATATGATTCTAATTTATTTGGTCTGACAGTAAACTATCCTCTTATGAATATATAGTTCTAACTCAAGTAGTAATTCTAACAATGAATTTAGATCTCTTGTCAAATTTTAAAATTTCAAATGGTATCTAACCAATCATAATACGTCAGATTATTTAAAAAACTTGAAATGCTTTTTTAATAGATTTCCGTAGTTTAACATTTGAGTCCATCATATCACATGACAAAATTTGATTAATTAGATGTCCTTTGACCTACAAGATTAGACAAAAGATTCTATATCTTATTAATGCAAGTTTTCTCTATCATGCCATATTACAATAATTTTTTTCAAATGTGCTGTCCCCTGTTTAAATCTTTTTCTTACATGCAGTCCTAATATATATATATATATATATATATATATATATTTTTTTTTTTTTCAAATGCTACCCTTATAAATACTTAACTTATTTATACGTCTTTTTTCTTGTAGCCCTCCCCATTATTTGGTTTGTCCTTAATTTTCTGCTCTTTTTTTCCCCTTACGTTTTACTTTTTTTTTATAGAAAAAAAATTTTAACATTCATATGTTTTAAAAACAAAAGTAACAAATTAAATCTGCAAGTTCGTGCTTCGTGCTAACAACTAATAAATTTATAAAATTATATCACTTTCCCAACAACGAAATCTGTCATATATATATATATATATATATATATATATATGTCTTCATCGAGGTCCAAAAACAGAAATTGTCAAACCATTATCAGAGCATCCATCAACACCTACATCTTGATGATGATCATCAGTAGTAATTTTTCCAACTGAGAAAGCTGGTCGTTCGGGTTTGGGAAGACTCATAGTTTCAGTCGTCAACATTTGAATGACGGACGACATGGTTGGCCTGTTGTTTGCATCTTCTTGGACACACAATAATCCAATATGGACATACCTCATATATTCGTTCGGAGGACAAGAATTTTTCAGAGATTGATCCATTAATTCCAGTGCTCTTCCTTCATTCCACAGTCTCCAAGCCTGAACCCCCGTTTTACAAATATATAAGTAACACATTTTCAGAGTAGAGACATAAATATATTTCAGTGAGAGCGTACATCAAATTTTATATATTTTTTTTAAAGATAAAATAAATTTTAATGGAGGTTATGTGAGAATTTCTAATTTTAGTAGAGGCAAAACAGTAAAAGTATAATTTTTTTTTATTTTTTAGAATTAGTTTTAATAGGAATTATGTGAGAATTTTTTTATTTTAGTTGGGATAAAATAGGAAATACATGAGAATTTTTTATTTTTCTTGAGGACAAATTGTTAAAATTATCAAATTTTTGGAGTAAATTTATAAAAAAATTTCATGAGGGCTGTAGGCCACACTCTCTGCAGCCCTCAAAATCCGCCACAGCATATATCTATATATATAAATATATATATCTACAAGCCCGAAACACCTTTTCACCATATAATTATATACACTTAAACATATCAGTTTGGGAAGTTCGTAGTTATGTTAAATATTCAAGCAAGTCGTAAAGTTGTATCATCATACTTACATGTGCAAGCAAGCTAGATGCGGACCCTATGAGATGAAAACCGGAGTTCTTTTTGCCGCTAACAATCTCAAGCAAGAGTACTCCAAAGCTAAACACGTCGGACTTTATAGAATATAATCCCTCCATAGCATATTCTGGAGCCATATAACCACTTTATGTTCCAAAAATAGAAATCAAGAAGAGGATGTTAGAAAAGATTTTAACTAGTAAACATGATCTATTAATTCCAGACACTTAAAACATATATGTTCCTCATAATTGTATATCTTTTAGATAAAATATTTATGGTAGTTTGATAATTTAGCAAGAACGAAGTACAAGATTTGTAAAGTCTACTCTAAAATTTAAGAATTATAGACATGGAAATCTACTATACTTATACTAATTTCTTCACTCTTACTAATCACAATTGCATTTATTTAGTGGAAACAGTAACACGCAATATATAGGAACACAATAGAGTCAACACTATGCAGTAAAATCCGTAAATTTGTACCTATTAATAAATAATCAACGGGCAATTCAGTACTTGAACAAATACATTTGACGACTTAATTGGTGGTTACATAAATACTATTAGATTTCTGAAGCCAAAATTGTATTATTTAGAACAAGTACTATATCCTCAAATTAATTAGATAATTCAGGTCATACAGTCGATTACTCCTTCCAATTTATTAAAATTAAGGTGAAACTTACACAATACGGTATATTATCTAGGGAGAAAAAGATAAATAACTTATATAATTGCGGAAACTAAAAGAAGTAAATAATATATTTAAGAAACCGTTGAAGTAAATAGTATATTTATAAATAAACACATTTTTTTTTAACTAAGAGTCAATAAACTATTTACCTAGTAAAACTTATTAGTTAAGCATATTTACTTCAGAAGTTTCGTAGATACGTTATTTAGTTATTTAAATCTTCGTAAACATGCTATTTATCATACATTCCATTTTATGTCTTCAAAATTTAACGTTTTGTCAAGTTGGATAAATTATAGAACTAAATAAAATTGATTATTTTAATACAGAAAAAGATGAATTGATTATTAATTAAAAAAAGGATAAATTGCTATATCAATTTCTGAACTTTTTATAAAGTTGCCATTTGAGCCCTGATTTTTTTTTGATTAATTGATCCTTAAACTCATTAAAAATGTGTAAGTTAGTCCTATCTATTATCTTTCTGTTAGAATTTAATAGACTTCTTCAACTTCACCTATTTTTCAAGGGTAATTTAGGAAATTGGTTTGATAAAAATACAAATAATTATCAAAAATGAAAAAAAACCAAAAGAAAACCCAAAAAAAAAAAAAGTGGCGGGGGGGGGGGATCTTCATTCTCTTTCCTCCCTCTCTCTACGCTTTTTCTTTTTTGATGGTTCCTCTCTCTCTACTTGCAGGCCACAAAACAAAAACTCACACCCAACAAAAAGGAAAGCCGCCCACCCTCCCGCCATCGTGAGCTCGAGGCCGTCGCCCACCCTTCCCGTCGCAAGCCAAAAGCCACCTACCGTCGGTCTCTTGAGAACCAAGATCTGCCGCCGTTGCTTTGTGAATTCAGATCCGCCACCGCGAGCCTTCACAAACCCCCAGGTGCATTACTTCCATGCGAGATCGCAAGTCTCCCGCCGCTCTTCATCCAAATCAGTAGGATTGTTGGGTCTTCTTCTTCCTTCTTTTTATTTATTTATTTATTTTTTTGAACTTGTAAGTGAATATTTTGTGATTTGCTCAAGTGTTTGTGTGGGACTTTAGTTTGGTGTTGGTTTTTACAGAAGAAAGCGACCAAGGGAGAAGAGGGGGGAGGATTTTTTTTTTTTAATATAATTTTTTTGTGGTTTTCTTTTTAGTTTTGAAAAAAATCAGTATATAATTTTCCAAAAAAAAAAAAAAATCAGTATATATGTTAAGAGGAAGTTTAATCTTTTTAAAGTTAGTTGACATAAAAACTGTGGCTTTTTAGATGTCCATTAGGTGAAAGGACCAACTTGCACCTTTATAACAAGTTCATGGATCAATCAATCCAAAAAAGAAAAAAGGTTCAGCGATCAAACGGCACCTTTATGATCCAAAAAATAAAAATAAAAAGTTCAGAGATCAAACGGCACCTTTATAGAAATGTTTGGGAACTAAAGTAGTTATTTACCCTTAAAAAAAATTTCAAATTAAAAAGATAATAGTTAGAATTTTACTTACTAGGTTCCAACAATTCTATTTGTATTTGCTTGAGTTTGATCAATATCAAACATTCTAGCCATGCCAAAATCTGATATTTTAGGATTCATGTCTCCATCTAATAAGACGTTGCTCGCTTTCAGATCACGGTGTATAACTCTAAGTCGAGAATCTTCATGTAGATATAAAAGTCCTCGAGCGATTCCGCATGCAATCTTGCAACATATTGACCAATTTAATTGTCCGTACTTTTCAAAATCTGCACACATCCAGTAAAACAAATTGAATAGAAGATTTGTTGTTTGAAATATATATATATATATTTATTTTTTTGGCTGGAATTATAACATTAAATTAAGAATTATGTGAAGGATTCTAAGAAAATGCTATGGCTATTTCATAGTTTTCGAACGTTACACGTTATATTGCAATTATATTAGTACTAAAAGTTTAACAAAACTTGACTAAAAGTCTAATTATCCAAGACTGCATGATGCTGATCATATGTAGGATTTTTTTTTTTTTTTGGTATCTTGTTAAAGAAGTCTGAATTATAGAGAATATAATACATACCGAACAAGAAAAAATCAAGGCTTTTGTTGGGCACAAATTCGTAGACGAGTATTGTTTCTTCTCCTTCCAAGCAAAAACCTAAAAGCCTCACAAGGTTCCTATGCTGAAGCTTGGCAACCAATGCAACCTCGTTTTTAAATTCTTCTTCACCTTGGCCAGAACTTTTTGACAGTCTCTTCACAGCTATTTCTTGCCCATTAGCAAGTATCCCCTAAAAATTGCTTTTAACTAGTTAATAAGAATTTGCAACTCATATTGGAGACTTACACATTGTATTAATTACGCCCTTTAAGAAAACAAAATTAACAATAGATGAAAAATAAAATATTGGGAAAGGAGGAGGACCAAAAATTACCTTGTACACTTCACCAAATCCACCTTTGCCAAGCTTGTACTCTTCAGAGAAATTTTTTGTGGCTGTTTCTATAGTGATCAAGTCGTATTGCAACGAATCTGCAGTTTCTACAAACAAAAGTAGTGTTAAGGGGGAGCCTGGGGCCCGAGAATATAATTAGAGCGTAAAAAAATGTCCAAATGGAAGTCTTCTTCTTCTTCTTCTTCCTCTTCCTACATTTTATTTTATTTTATTTTTTAAACTAATATACTTTAGATAGAGTAAATATGGTGGGGTTATGGAACCAGATCTGTTGTCCCATTTTTTAGTCTAAATGACTGTCAACTCAATAGTGTTTTGACTACTCATCTACTTATTCAAGAATTTTTAATATTTAGCATTTTCAATGTAGTTAAAATTTTAAATTCAAATGAAATAACATAACACTATTGGGAGGATAACCAATAAGACAAAAAATCCAGCATAATAGATCTTGACACGGGGTTACGAGGATATTTGATTAATAATGATGAAAGTTTAGTTTATTTATTTACCATTTTCTTGTCGAGGAACAGCGTACTTCTTATTTCTCACTCTCCCTCTGTATTGCAAAAGACAGCATCCCAACACCAAAGAGACAACAATTACGGCTATTACAATGGCAGCAACAGTAAGTCTTGAGATTCCACGGCTTTCGCCTACAAATTAATATTACGCCAGTCAACGACGGAGTCAGGATTTTTTTAGTAAGGGGGTCAAAAAAAAATTTCAGTCAAGTCACTAGGTCCATGAATATTTATGAATTTAATAAAACTGTTTTATTTAGTAAAATCTAAATTGTTTGTCTAATAAAATATGAGTGGTTATAATAAATGTTTCTTAATATAAACATAGTAAATCTATCATTTTATAAATACTTTTGTATAATAACATATTTAACTCTACCATACACCCACTTTTATTTTAATTTTAATTTTTTAATTAAAAATAAATGAACAAAATAAGAGAAACAAATAAATTTTCATTCTCAAAAAGAAAAAATAAAGTATCTCCAAAAAAAAAAAGATAGGAAATAGTAAAGAAGAAAAACTCAAGTAATGTTTAAATCAAAATTTAAGTAATGTCATACTGGATTGAAAGTAATATATAAATATAGAATCATATAAACAAACTTAGTAAAAAAAAATAAATAAAAAGAATAATCATAAAAAAATCACTGAGAATCATTTTCAAATAATCTAAGAAAATAAAAATAAAAAACACATTTAAAAATTAAAAATACATATTGCCATAGTTGTTGGCTCTTCAAGAGACATTTTTCTTTTATTTTTATTTTACTTGAATTCTCCATTGAAAATTTTCATGTAGTTATAAAATTTTCTTAAGAAAACAAATTGATAAAGAATAATTTAGAGTTTATAATATGAACAATATTTTAGAGTTTAAAACAATTTTTTAGGATTTTTTTATTTTTTTAAATATTATTTTTATTTATGGTTAATGTGGTGTATGTTTTTTAATTATGTTATAAAAGAATAATTTTATTTATAGGTATATGGGGGTATGGGCATTCTTACTGATTTTAAGGTAATTTTCTTGTAGAGTAAAAATATATTAAAAATTTTTATTGGCTGTAGGGATATTTATCAATATTATGGGTGCAAATAAAATCTCCTTAAAATATAGAGAACTATTAATTTAAAGGGGATCAAGACTAATTTATATACATAATTACTAAATTAAAATATAAAAAAAGAAAAAAAAAGCTAGGGGGGCCATGACCGCCACCCCACGCACCCACCCCCCCGGTCCAAGGCCTCATTAAAAGTTCAGTGACCATAATACTAGTTTCGTCAAAGGAGAAAGGTAATTCAGTAGCACCATGTTATAAATTGTTTTGTCTAATTGAAGGAAGTACTTAACACATGCCAATTAATTCATGAGTTTATGCAAATTTGTTTGATTTGAAAGTAAAATGACAAATAAAATAATCCTCTGGTTCTTAGCACCAATTTCTCCCGAATTTCAGGTCGGTTGGAATTTTTTTCTTTTCAGGAATATTCATTTTACCAGTGGGCATAAATTCAGGGAATAAGCTCCTAATTTTTACACTGGTGGTTTTATTATTAGCACACTCCTCTTATCTCTCTATATCATTTCTAAATATACACCCATTTTAATTTAGATATAATTAAAATTTATGGATTATAAACTCCTGTCTATTACAAAATTAACCCTAATTATTTTTAAAAAATAAAGGGTAAATTGCTCATTTGATTCATAAACTTTTAACCTTGTGTAACTTTGGCCCATGAACTTTTTTTCATAGCTAAAATGCTCATAAACTTTTAAAACGTTGTTACAATAGTCATTTTCATTAATTTTTAAATGAAATATGTTAGTAATTTGATTTAAAAAAATGGTGCTAGCTATAAAAAAATAGAACTCCTCTAAAAATAAAAAATAAAAAATAAAAATCAATTTGTCTTAACAAAAAATTTTACCCCACCCCATAACAGATAAAAAAACAAAAAACAAAAAACTCTTATAACAAATCATTTAAATAATTTTCAAAAGAAACTATATGCTATATGCTTTTAAGAAGCTACGCCAAAATATATATAGCCGGACGAGGATATTGATACGCATCAGCCAATTACCTGGAACATAATTATTAGAGAGAGGAGGAGGAGACTCAATCGCCACCGGTGGTTTCGCTGATATTTTGTCAAAAGTGGAAAACAAAACGTTACAACTGGGTTTAAGAACTCTTCCACCTTGTTTTCCCTCGGCAAAAACGGTTAAATTTGCAATAGCTTGCCTGAGGCATTCAGTACAATCAGCCCCGGATAAGTCTGGCGTGCACTGCATAAGGCCGTTAATGTACAGATTTCCAGTAAACTTCACCTCTTTCTTCAGAAAACTCTTTGCCCCATGTTCTGCTTCACTTGCAAACTCATCCAGTATGTTCTGCAGTACCTTTCGAAAGTGTTCGGGTTCCGTAACATTAGCCACATTATTAATTATTACATCGGGTAGCTTCTCCATGATGTAGAAAAATGATCTATTTGAGTATCGCAACATGCACTCGTCATACCATATCAGTACCTCCTTTGCAATAGGGCAGTAACGTTCAGTTACTTGTTCTGATGCGGCCGCCACACAATCTTTGCAAACTCCGTCCTGCTTGGTGAGATCGCCCCGACAAAGGTAGCTGCCGTAGACTTGACTGCCGACGACGTCGCCGACTGGAATTTGGTAGAAATCTTGTCCGAGGCTGGCTTGTGCGGAAAGCTTATGGAGGAGATCCTTGAGATTGGATTGGTAGGGGCTCTGAGGAGTGAAGGTGGTTTCGTTGGAGCAGAAATGGTAAATGTAAGAGGGAGGGTTACCAGCAGCGAAGATTAATGGAAGAAACATAAGTATGCGAAGGAAAACATGGATGGTCATGAAGACGGTAGAGGAAAGCATTCTCACGAGATGAAACAAAATTAGATTTTCCTGAAATATATGTCTGATTCTTGTAGAGATCTCATTGACTTCGAATAAAAATTTTCTATTATTTACTTGTCACCATTAAGACATTTTAGTATTTTCGTCCTTGACGCCCCGATATAAATTTATATATTAACCATTGTAATCACATATGCTCGTCGGTGACTTGCACGTGATTAAATCTGATTAAAAATTGTCCTTTACTAACAAGTAACAAGACCGAACACGATTAAAACTGTGAAAAAACATTGACGTAATATCTCTCAAGTATAAAATTACCAAAGTTACATTTAATGATAAGTTTAAAGGTAAATTTTGTTTCAGTTTTAATTGTAAAGAATAGACAATGCATAATTTTCACAATATTAGTGCTAGTGACACCAACTTTAATCTATACTTTTGGAATATTAACTCATGTGTCATAATTTTATTCGTAGATGTAACTAATTGAGGTGTCAATAATTTAAAAACTTATTAACAAAAAAAAATATGAAAATTCAAATGCCAACATAAGTTTGTAAGTCAAAAATTGATATTAGAGTTAGTGTCTGTAATATTTTTCTTTTCAAAAACCAAATTTAAAACTAAGTGCCCATTTGGATGTCCGTTAATTTCCAATAAGCTACTATTTAACTCTTATACAATGTATATTTGGTTAGTGATGAAACATTTAAGTGCATTTAAATAGTTTTCACCATTTCACGATAATTCAACTCAAATCTAAATATAAATTTTTGTTTTTTAGAATTACATATCACACTTGTTTTTATATATTTACACTATTTAAATATTACTTTATCCAAGTACATATTTATTTTAAATACATCATTCAAATTTTACATTTGGATTTAGAGGTCATTTGATTGGTCTGTTTGAGTTTGAGTTTTGGAGTTATTTTTATTATAGTTCAATAGAGTTTTTAGAATTGTGTGTATGATTGAAAATATACTATTTGGAGTTAAAAAATAAAAAATAATTGAAATTATTTGATTGTGACGGACCAACTAAACACATGTTTAGACATTCAAGTTGAATATAATTTTCTAAATCTTTCAGTTCAAATGGAGCAGCCAGATTAGATTATTCTTCATAAAGTTGTTGTAGTGGTATGAACTTTGAAAAGTCACAGCGGATGGTAGAAGGGGAGAAAATGACGGACGAGAACTAGTCCATGTAGGAATTTCGGAGCAAGTAAGCATAGAATTGGCTTCTACTAGTCTTGGTTGACGTGAAAAAAAAAAAAAACGAAAGAAAAAATTAGGAAGGAATACGAGTCCTTACTTTTGAAGAGATGCATGTATATATCCGATAATTGTTAATAGTTACCATACTTAGGGCCCGTTTGTAAAAGATTTGAGAGATGTGTTTTATTTTGAGCACCAGATTTAATTTTAGAAATATGCATTCTTAGGAAAAAAAATTATTTGGAATAAAGTAGTGTAAAATTTTAAAATATATTCGGAAGAAAAATATTAATATATTTGGATCTTATTTCATTTTTCTTGAAATTCTTCGCATTAAAAAAAATCTCATTTGGAATTAAAATAATAAAATTATAGACGTTTAAAGTTTGAGTTTAATTGGAGATGTGAATAGTGAAAAGTAATTTTGAGTTGAAGAAAAAGATAATAAAAAACCTCTAGAGATCAGATAACAATAGTTCCCCAAACAGATCCTAAACTTTATCAGGAGATTAATGATTTTCTATTCACAAATATTTTTTTATTAATTTATTTCAAAAATTCTTAATGTATATAGGGAAGTAGTTATGGCTCATCAAGAAGCATTTACATGAAAATATTTATGAGGGAAACATTTAAATGAAAAATTTTAATACGGTGGAAAAATGTCTAAATGGTAAAAATATTACGTCTTAACAATTAGAATTTTGTCTAAAAATTATAAATAACAATATTTTACAACATTTCATAATATTTTAAATATTCTCTCAAGTACCAATTTAAAATGATGGGAAATTAAGATATTTGAAATATTGAAAAATGATTGAAATAAATAAAGGATAAATTTCGAGTTCGACCGTACCTATCTTTAAATATAAAAAATAAAATTAAACAATATCTATTTTTAAGAAATCAAATTTAAAACTATAACTCATGATAAGATTATTTCTTCAGAAATTAATTGTAGTGGTCCCCGACTTTGAAAAGTCATTGCAGATAGTCTGGTTGAAGTTTCGGAACAAGTTAACATAGAACTGACTTCCACTAGCCTAGGTTGACGTCTCAGTCAACGACAGGAATGACTTGGGGGAGACGCTTTGGTTTATAGACCAGGACTTTTGGGGAGATGACTTCTGTTTACAAATATTTGATTTATTATTATTTTGTTGGGCAATTCTATAGCCCGGTGAGGTTACTTTCTTTAATGATAGGGTATTTTCTTTATTGATGGGTATAATCTAAAGGTCTATGTTGCATCATAGGAATAATAATCTAATTATAGATTTTTCATTAAAAAAAAAAAACATTGGAAACCAGTCTCTAGTCCACAACCATGAGGCTGGCAGGGTCCGGGGCTGATAAGAGGCACGACAGGTAAGGTAACCATCTTTTGAAAATTCATCTACTCCTTCCTTATAAAAAAACTATTTTCATAACAAATTTTCAAGAGACACAAATTCAGCTCAGATGGAAAACAACAGTATCAATTCTGACACTCAGAGGTCCGGCTCAAGAATTAACAAAAGCATTGCAGATCAATTAGGTTCTATTCCCATCACGCTACCTTTTGTTAATAATTATCAAACAATTAATCAAGTTATGGGGGAAGCCAATGTTGTCACAACACTTTTTGAGTAGATTAGGTTGAGCAAACAGAATGAGTATTCATATATGTCAAATAGAGAAAACAACGCAACAACAAACATTAGAGTACGCCATCTCTAAATATGAAGAAATTCCTAACACTGTCAAGCTAGGAAATTATGCACTTAGAGAGAAATGGAGATTGTCGTTTCAAGATTTTAAGAAAGGCTAGAGGAACTCAACAACTTATGAGGAAACATAATCACTGATCCTTAAAAGAAAAGTTATTGCAATTTTCGTGTTCAAAAGAGAAAGGGCTTTAAGATATACAGATGACACTAATTTTGATTAAATGTGTCTGCTTTTTTTTGAAGGGTTGTTTGTTGATCACGTGGAAAAGGAATTATCAACACGAAGAAGGATTGAAATGAAAAAAAAAAAAAAAGTTGGGCCCAAAAAAATGAAAAAAAAATCCGGGAGAAAATAGAGGACCAAAAAATATATATAGAAATGAAAAGGACCAAAATGAAAAAAAATTTGATCCTAAAAGAAAATAAAGAAAGGATTAAAATGAAAAAAGAAATTGATCCGAAAAGAAAATTAAAAAATGACTGAAATGAAAAAAAAAAATTCTAATCCAAAAAAAAAAGATCAAAAAACAAATACAAAAATTTTTCGTCTAAAATGATTCATTTTAGACGAAGGGAGGCTATAGTTATGAGTATTCTCGCTTTTTATATGTGTGTAGATATACATTTGTTATTCAAGTTCATTGAAGACCACTGATTCTAATATACATATAAACTATCATTCAAAGTAGCTTGTAGAATCTAAACTGGAAACCAGATCACTAGTTATCGAATCCTCTGAATCCAAACCACAATAACTGTTCTTTTGTTTTCGTTTTCGTTTTTTGTTTTTTAATGTTTGTTGGAAACCAAAAGAATTAGGCTTCGTTTGTTTTACAAGTTCAAACTCAAAATTTTCAACTCAATTTTTATCTTTTTCTGAAAATTTTTTTTATCTTTTCTGAAAAATCAACACAAATTTATAATTAAAACTTAAAATTTTTAACTCAAACTTATCCACAAAATGACCCTTAATACATTATATCTCCCAAGAAAAAATAAATAAAAAATAAATAAAAAAAGCTGCTTATATGTACACGTTATAGATGGAAAAGATCCTTTGGAGAGCAACTTGTCGAGGATTAACAGTAGCCTCACATGGGTAGTAGGGACCTCCTTTTTTAAATATTTGGCCGTTGCAACACATGGTGGTTGTAGGATACCTTTGACATTATTATTATCATTATTATTATTACTATTATATATGGTACACTTTACGTTTAAATATTTGTAAATATTTTATTAAAGCCAAACCAGAGGAAAGTAGAGATGAAGTACAAAATGTTGGGTGGGGAATCATAAAAGTGTTTCAATAACATCCTTTTCATCCAACATCCATTCACTTCAGAATTTATTTATTTATTTATTTCCATTCAGCTACCCACCCTCTCCAAAACATTTAATTCCTCAGAAATTGAACTTGAATTCAATTTCAATCCAATTCAATTTTTTCAACAAATCCCCCAATTTTGGATAACTGTTTGTGAGTACCTTTAGTATGCTTTTGCATTTATGAGGTTCCATGTGCCACAGAGCTTTTAAAAGCTGTGCAGATGTCTAAGTAAGAAAATGATAACATTATGAAGTGTGAGTTTGGATACAAGTTTAGTTTTTAGTATTTTTTTTATCATGATTTTTGATTTTTTTTTAAAAAGTTTTTTATCTTTTCTGAAAAATTACTATTTAAAATTAAAAATCTTAAATTAAATTCATTTACCAAACACCCCCAAAGTGAAAAGGAAAGTTCAGATTAAAAA
This sequence comes from Ficus microcarpa, assembly GCA_025413485.1. NCBI lineage: Eukaryota > Viridiplantae > Streptophyta > Magnoliopsida > Rosales > Moraceae > Ficus > Ficus microcarpa. The sequence goes on along the minus strand of CM046377.1, from coordinate 44,981,460 downwards.
ATAACACCAAAAACCCAAGTACATATACTTGAAATTGGACCCTTCTAAAGCCACCAATAAAAGCTTCCATTTTTGAAAGAGGAGAGATCAAACATTGTGAAGAGAGAGAAAGTGAGGCAATTTCTGAACTTAAAACAAATTTTAAGAGTAATTGTTTATTAAATCCTTTAATTATAAATATTATGTTATTTTGATTATTAAATTTTTAATTTTGATAAACTAGTCCCTTTTTTTTTTGGTGACAATTTCAATTCCCAACCTTAAATTGGATTAAAGATTTCTAAAATTTAATACAGATAATTGCATCTCTGTCACATAAAACAAAAATATTTTCAGAGAAATTATTACATCAGTGTAAATCGTAATAGTTTTTAAGGGTTTTTAATAAGAAAAGAGGATATATTATTTTGGTGAATAAGGAGGATATATTAGATTCAGTGCGATTATTTTTTTTATAAAACGTTATGTTACATGAAATTCACACATGATTATATACACTAGATTTTAAAATTATAGCATTAACATTAATGTCAGAATAAAGATGTCAAAAATAAAAAATTCAAAAACTAATTTACTAGAATTAAAAATTTTAAAATAAAAGTGACATGATGGAATTCAGGAACTAAAACAAATAAATTACTCTAAAAATTAGCTGCAAATGACAAGCTATAGAAAGAAAGCAAATCTAACAATTAGAAAGAGTAACAAAGTATTTACAGCATAAATCAAATGTAATTATTCTTGATCACGATATTGTTGGCAATTCTTTAATTAAGTTTTTAAGTATTTGACAAAGATACGAAATCATCATGAACCATGCACTTATCTTTACAACTAGCCAAAAAAGAATGTCATGTAGAAAAATACTTGATTGTGATTTGTGTGCCCAAAAGGATGCGATATATATATATATATATATATATATATATTTAAATCACATATAAGCTATAAGTTATAGGCTCGTGCATATAAATTTGTTTGGTAATTTGGCTTATTGATCGATCAGATTAAGCGCTTTGAGTAATTTAGTAAATGGACGTCACTTTCTTTTATTAAATAATATTATACATGATTTGCACTATCTTTAGAATCTGAAGTCTCAACCAAAACTTTGGAAAGTGATATGTGATAACGATGCAATATTGAGTAATTTAACAACTCAATTTTTGTCTTTTAATTTTGTCTATGGCTTTTGGAAAATACTTGCGTCCCTATCATAATCCACTGGTTATATTTCTGTATGTTTGTGCATGTATCAATATTACACCTTAATCACTTTGGACGGTCCAGGGTACATCAACTAAAAAAAGTGATCAAGGATATTCATCCGAGTCAGAGATGATTCTTTTCCGCTGTCCAACTTGGATACTTTTTTCGAAACAGCTGGAAGCAAGGATAATGAGTGATAATTTTAAGAATTAGGCTGTCCAATTTTAGATTACCGAAAATAATAAAACAATTGTAAAAAATAAACAAATACAAACATGTACGTAACATTTATATGTGTTCATCTTAACATAAGATTATATCTATTTATTATAATAATTTATTATAATGATTAAGAAGTTAATTACAAGAGGAACTCGCAAACCTTTAAATTCTGTGTTTTTTTTTTTTCCTATAACCTCTATTATAATGAACCACAGTAATGGCGCCCTCCACTCACAATAAAATTTTTTTTCCTTTTTAATAAATTAGGTGCAACATTTATAGTCCACATTCAATTTTAAATATTATCAGTGCTAGCTCTAACTTTGGATGGTCCTACTCCAAGCCTACAATTAAAAAAAAAAAAAACTCAATATTCATTTCCTCCAATTAACCGTTCGTATATGCACTTTGAGCATCGAGGATAATCCTTTCTTCGTTGATGTATAGTTACAATTTGTGTTGATTTTTTATTCACAAAAAGGTGTTTAATTATTACTTATTTTTTTTAATTTTTAATTTTTCTATTAAATCTAACATTTAGTCGCAATTTGTAACTATATATCAAATCATTATAAGCTGCTTAATTTTCGGGGGAAAAAAACTCATTATATGGTGATCATGAAGTTTGGTTGCGATTAATAATACTTTATACAACAAAAGAATTAACATTTTTGGTGAGGGCTGTTACTGAAAAAAAAAAAAGTAATTAATTAAAAAAAAAGTAAGCAATAAATCTCAAAATATCCAAAATGTGCGTATTCATGAGTTTGAAGCAAAATTATGTGATTAATTCCTTTTTATTAGCACCAACAAACAAATAAACTTTTTTCTTAAAAAAAATGCTTAATGGTGTGTGTTTGTGAAAATATGAGGTTAAAGTAATGATCCTATAAGCGCGCATATATATATATATATATATATACATATATTGTCATGCGCTAAACTAAAAAAAAAAAAAGAGTGCCAATGCCATGGTTTTCACCACCACCACAACAACAACAATAACAATAACAACAACAACAAATGCATGTTGTATTGGAATTAGATGCGTCTACAACCACAAACCGACTTGAATTTAAATAAACAACAAACTGGTGTGATGATGATATATAACTGTACAAATAGATAGATAATCGGATTTGGTGGTGTATTCAAAACAGTGACAACTTCAGCAAAATTTACTGATGGATATGATCTTAATTAAATGTTTTATTTCATGTACTGTGTTTGTAAGCTTTATTTAATTGAATTTAACTTCCCCTTCTTAAAAAAAAATAATGACAGAAATTTTACTTGTAAGAATCACCAATAAGCCCAGAGCTGCATGGAAAAGTGATGTGATCAAAATGGTGGGCGATGTGATCAAAATGGTGGGCTACAGCAGGACAAACAGAAAAAGATGGAAAAGACTCAAAAGAGAGACGAAAAAACGGCCGAAATTAATATTATTAGTGATATTTCCACGAAAAAACGAACGATAATCTAACTACAGGAAATATGATATAGCATAGTATTATAGCAAAAAAAAAAAAAAAAAAGGAATAAAAATCGCATTGTGCATTTTGGATTAAAGCATCCGTGAGAAATTAATAAATATGAGAACCTTTTGCTTGTCACGCTAGAATAAATCTACATCTTTATGGTTGGTGACATTGTTGCAAAACCAACCCTAGCGAGGATACCACCGAAAAAAAGCTTAAAAAAACAGAACTAACACTACAACATTCGGCAGTAGTACTGCAGCTGAATTTTAAATTGACTATATATATGAATATTTTAATGTTAGGTATATTGCTGACTTGGCAATTTCAATGGAGATTGTATCTAGTTTGGAATCTTTGGATGAACTCAGGGTGTGCAAGGTCCGGTCTGATCCCAAACCATTAGGTTTAATAGACCGGACTGTTTTGAATTGTCTGAAAAAAGAAATATAAACTCAGCACACTGTTTCATGTATAAAGATCGGACCGAACAAACTAATATGGTTTAAACTGCAATTTGGCACTTTCCTTGGCCCCAATTTTGAACCAAAATGAGAATGGTCCATTAGACCTTTTAGCGATTTTTTTTTGTCCTTGAAAGGGTTTTTATGATTTTTTTAATCAATTTTTATGGCCTGCATAATTAATGTTCAAACTCAATGTCTAAATCAAAAGTAAAAATACTTAAAATAATAGAAATTTGTTATTCAAATAATGAACAAAACATAAACATAAAGTAATCCAAACAAACATAAATACATTAAAATTACAAAGTCCAAATTCCAAACATGCATATTTTTGTATTGAAAATTAAAATATATATATATATATATGAGGAACTATCGAGTTTGATCTAGATTGTTCCTTAGAAATCACAGATCGAACTAGACTGTTTAAAGAATAGTTCAGTTCGATTTTAGACCGTTTTTTAATGATTTATACATGAAGCTGGACCAACGGTTTAAAAATCATCAAACTGGTTCGGTAAGGCAGTTTGTAGTTTTTCTTGCACAACCAATGCTCAGGAAAAATAATTAAAAAAAAGGGTTCATACACGAAAATAGTTCAATTCAGTTTTAGACCGTTTTTTAATGGTTCATACACGGAACTAGACCAACTGTTTAAAAATCGCCAATTTGGTTCAACAAGGCAATTTGTAGTTTTTCTGCACAATCAATGCTCAAGGGGGAAAAAAAAAAGAGGAGTAATTGACTCAAATAGTCCTTGAACTCTTTTAAAGGTGACGATTTGGTTCTTGTTTTTTTTTTTTTTTTTTTCTTTTTGGCCGAGATAACCTTGAGCTCCTATTTTTTAGCTATTACAATCCTTTTTGTTCAAAATCGTTAAGTTTTTAATGAAATGAGTTATGTGTTATGCATATGATCTAATTTGTGAGAGTATTTTAATTATTTAACAATAATTAATTTAACAAAATTAAATAATCATAAAAAAAACTACCAGCTCTCTCTCTCTCTCTCCATTACTAAAAACCTTATCCACAACAGGGGAGGGGGCTGTGATGGAGAAGGGGGGGACCTGAAATGCAGAGTGATGCGGTGGCGGTGGGGGAGGAGGTGGGTGGGGCAGGAGGGAGAGAGGAAGGGAGGGAGCGAGGGAGACGGATGTGCAGGGGGGTGGCAAAAACTTGTTCGCGATTAATTAATGTATATAAACTTACGCAAGTGCACGTAATCGCACAAGTAATATAGAATGTGAGTTGAGTATCGTCTCCACAGGGATTGACTCACTAAAATGAATTGTAAAAGAAATAAAGCACAAATCAATTTGCGTTTGGAAATCAAAATTAGGAAAAATGCAATACACAAGTGAAATAAAAATGGGTATAATGATAAGGCATTAAAATAGACAAAAAGAACAATATTCAATCAAGAGTTTGTAAATCAAGAATGAGAATTAAATTAGGATTGCCAAATCCCCCTCAATTGCAAATCTGACCTGAATGCTGTAGGAAATGCTGTAGCAAAACCTGTCTTGTTAACCGAAATTCAATTCTATCATAAAATTCTTCCGAATTCAGTATGATTAAAATTCATTAAACATTTTTCAACATATTCCTATGTGAATCTAGTTCTCCAAACACAATTCCAAGCACCAATTTCAATGGGTTATACAAGGTAAACAATATATTCCTATACCGTTCACAAATCAATACCAACTTTAAAAAGCATATTGAACTTGCATCATCCAAGTTATATCCAGCTCAATTTAATCTTTCCAGAATTAAACAAGCCTAGTTTCCTATATAATGATGGCCAATCAACAATAGAAATTTAACATTCAAAACACTCAGATGAACAGACACAGATTCGCCCGACATTTCAACAAACATTCAAATCATCCTCACAATTTTGGGTTCATCAACAATCCCAGCTAAAGAAATTTAGCTCATGTTTCGGATTACAAAATCAAAGTGAAAAACGTCAACCATTGTTCAACAGAGAAAGAAAATCAGAAAATAAATCAATGCAAGAGTATGAAGAAGAAAAACTCCAAATGGCTACAAATGGTTCTTCTTGTCCTTTCTTCTTCTCTTTCTCCGCTTGCTCTCCAAAATGGCGTAAAGATGGAAGAACAATCTCTCTTCAGCTCTCTCTCTCTCTCTTGCCCAATATTGGTGTATTTTCCTCTCTGTTCCCCTCCTTTTTTTTTTCCTGACGGCTGCTCTTCTTTCTTTCATTAATGTTTCTTCTTTTATCAATCTTACCCACACTTCCCTCTGCCCTAGCTACACGTGGCCCCTTTTGATAGCTGATATATTTAGCCCGATAACTGATATATTTAGCCCTCTTACAGTTGGCTTGTTTTAACAAAATGGGCAAAAGACCCATTGCCAGCTGTAAAGGCAAATGTGGGTCCACCAGCTTTTAATTACATTCTTCATTGCTGCACTTTGCTGTGACTTTTGCTATAGCATTGCTGCAGCAAATCTGATGCACTGCAGCAGGCCATTCCAATGTCACCTCTAATCCAATGGGCTTCCTTCTTTTTGGCTTCATGGGCTCCAGCTGTAATCCAACACAAAATTAGACTTAACAATATGCTAAAGGCCAAAATATTGTCTAGCATTCTACCCTTTCTTTAACTAAACAAATAGATTAAAAATATATAAAATACTAAGACAAAGGCATATAATCTTGAAATATCATCAATTGATAAGCCTAAAAGCATGTTAAATAACTCTATTTCATAGAGTTATCAGTGGGGTTCGAAATCCAGATCACAGCGGGCAAGCAGGGCTAATCCCAGATCGTGCGCTAGCAGAGGGAGGGGCGCTAGCAGAGGGAGGGGACGAACCCAAAATGCGGCGACAGAGGGGGAAGGGGAGAATCCAATACTTAGATCATGCCTGGGGGGGGGGGGATCTAAACCCAGATTGCGGCGTCAGCAAGGGGGCAAAACCCAGATTACGCGAGATGAAAAGAGGGAGGGACGGAAATGGCCTCCAACTTTGGTGTCGGCGTTGGATCTCAGGGGGTGGGGGGGAGGGAGAGCAGGAGAGAGAGAGAGAGAGAGAAAGGATTCTCCTCTATTTTTTTAAAAATATGAATAGGGGTATTTTCCTTCAAAAAGCGCATACCTGCATCTCACACGATCATCCCATGAGTTTTTTAACAGAACCAGATAGAAAGGACCGGAATAGCAAAAAAATAAGAGTTTAGAGTTATCTAGGCAAAAAATAAAAAAAGAACAAGGATTAAACCGTCATATTTGAAAGAGTTCAGGGATTGCTTAGGTCAATTACTTAAAAAAAAAATGAATTACAAAAAATAAAAAAGAGCATAGTAGAGATAAATTTTGATACTGCTATTACCCAATGGATCACATGCAGTACGTCAATTAATTCCAGGGCTTTTTTTTTTTCCCTTCAAATTTGGTGTATTCGGATGTAAAAATTATCACCGTACTCTGCAACCATATTAGAGTCTTTTCTTCGAACCCTATGCTTTGTGTGCATGTCGGGAATCACGGAACCTTGTAGCCTTAATATATATTTCTAGGCCTCCCAAGAACTTGATCAGAAAAATACATACGTCTATTTGATAAACTCCAGTGAAACCCACCTGGAAGAACTGCGACACATACTTGACTATGCGCAATTAGTATATTGGTTACATCGCCAATATTGATATATTATGCCGCGTATATATGTTGTTAATTTGTCAGACACAAAACGGTTTGCTAAAGATTAGTAATACCATGTAATTAAGAAAGTAATTGAATTTCTCAATCCTCACTGATCAATTTGATATTAACGAACACATGCAGCGATAGAGTCGGAATAAGTTTATCAGAGTAGTACGAGTTAAACCAAAATTTTGAATGAAAATATTGATGAACACTTGTATACAATTATTGCTTTATTATTTACATTTCCTCCTTTTTTTTTTTTTTCCGTCTAAATAAACTAAGTTGTAATTGAGTTGAATCTCTTTTTAAAGATTAAACTACCAAAAAAAAAAGAAAAATTTATAGATATTGATAGTAGAATATGGTTGACTCACGTTTATTTGCTTTAAGTTGCACTTAAAATTAAAACTTTGGTATGGTAAAAAGTTTTTAAGGAACTCTATATTCAACCTTTTTAATGAGATAATTTCAGGGGAAGGGGCGGAAAATAGGAGAAACGTTGTAAAAAAGGAAAAAGAAATGATTGAATGAATGGTGATAGAGGAGAACTGACATCAAGATATGAAGTACATCCCAACTAAGTTGGTACCCACTTCATAATCAATCTTTTATCAAATCCTCACCTTAAATATTATAATTAAAAAGGAAAAGAAAGAATAAGTAACAAAATTAGGAAATATCTGCCAAAAGACTACGAATCCGAAAACAAAGAAAACAGCAAAAAGACCGACTGTAGCTGAAAAAATTAGAAAGGCTGTACAATAGATCAAGCAAATACTTTCTCTATGCCAAGGCCGTTCAGTTTAAGCTTCATTAAAACCTTCCAAGTAAAACCCAGTGGAAAAAACCAAAGAAGAAAAAAGAGTACTTAGATTCAGTCCGCTAAAAGAATCTATAATAAGGAAAACCTTCGACATCCCTTGTTGTAATAATGGCACTGCAAAAATCCAGAGCTATTCACCATTAAGCCGTAGTGAGATGAATAGCCTTGGAATTTAACGATACTGCAACTTGATTTCCTTCTCAACAAGTATGAGAAACAATGAAGTTCATGTCTTCTAAAAAAAAAAATGATGGGGATAAACGTTGAAATGAACACCTGAAACACCCCGAGAACCCAAACGACAGAGCATACAAACCTTCGTTCAAGGAGGGAAGCCCACTACTTTTCACCTAAAAAAAAAAAAAGGAGAAGCCTACGAGACGTACTCATTTGAATACAAAATCTTGGTGATTCCTTCTCGGTTCGACTAATTTTTTTCGTGAGGATATTTTTTGCGTTCCTTAGTGTTCTTATGATATTCTTAATTAAATTGCTCTTTTAATCTGAATTATTAGTTTTAAAAAAATGTTGATTTAGTGTTGGACGAAAATTTGTTTCAACATCGTGAATTATAATAGTGATATGATTCTAATTTATTTGGGCTGACAATAAACTATCCTCGTATGAATATATAGTTTTAACTCAAGTAGTAATTCAACAATGAATTTAGATCTCTTGTCAAATTTTAAAATTTCAAATGGTATCTAACTAATCATAATACGTCACATTATTTAAAAGAAAACTTGAAATGCTTTTTTAACAGATTTCCGTAGTTTAACATTTGAGTCCATCATATAACGTGATAAAATTTGATTGATTAGATGTCATTTGACACATAAAATTAGACAGAAGATTCTATATCTTATTAATGCAAGTTTTCTCTATCATGCCATATTACAATAATTTTTCTTAAATGTACTGTCCCCTATTTAAATATTTTTCTTACAGTCCTCTAAAACATTATTTTTTTTCAAATGCTACCCCTATAAATACTTACCTTATTGATACGTCTTTTTTCTTGTAGCCCTCTCTATTACTTGGTTTGTCCATAATTTTTTGGTCTTTTTTTTTTTTTTTTATCCCTTACGTTTTACTCTTTTTTTTTTTTAATAGAAAAACAATTTAACATCCGTATGTTTTAAAGACAAAAGTAACAAATTAAATCTGCAAGTTCGTGCTAACAACTAATAAATTTACAAAATTATGTCACTTTCCCAACAACTAAATCTGTCATATATATATATATATATATATATATATGTCTTCATCGAGGTCCAAAAACAGAAATTGTCAGACCATTATCAGAGCATCCATCAATACCTACGTCTTGATGATGATCATCAGTAGTAATTTTTCCAACTGAGAAAGCTGGTCGTTCGGGTTTGGGAAGACTCATAGTTTCAGTCGTCAACATTTGAATGACGGACGACATGGTCGGCCTGTTGTTTGCATCTTCTTGGACACACAATAATGCAATATGGACGTACCTCATATATTCGTTCGGAGGACAAGAATTTTTCAGAGATTGATCCATTAGTTCCAGTGCTTTTCCTTCATTCCACAGTCTCCAAGCCTGAACCCCCGTTTGACAAAGATACAAGTAACATATTTTCAGGGTAGAGTCAGAAATATATTTCAGTGAGAGCGTATATTAAATTTGTATTTTTTTTTAAGATAAAATAAATTTTAATGGGGACGATGTGAGAATTTCTAATTTTAGTAGAGACAAAAGAGTAAAAGTATATATATATATTTCATATAATTAGCTTTGGTAGGAATTATGTGAGAATTTTTTATTTTTAATAGGGGCAAAGTAAAGAATATTACATGAGAATTTTTTATTTTCAATCGGGATAAATTGTTAAAATTATAAATTTTTGGAGTAAATTTATAAAAAAATTTCATGAGGGCTGTTGGCCACACTCGCAGCCCTCTAAATCCGCCACTGCATATATCTATATCTATATATATATATATATATATATCTACAAGCCTGAAACACCTTTTCACAACATAATTATATACACTTATACATATCAGTTTGGAAAGTTCCTAGTTATGTTAAATATTCAAGCAAGTCGTAGAGTCGTATCATCTTACTTACATGTGCAAGCAAGCTAGATGCGGACCCTATGAGATGAAAACTGGAGTTCTTTTTGCCGCTAAGAATCTCAAGCAGGAGTACTCCAAAGCTAAACACATCAGATTTTACAGAATATAATCCTTGCATAGCATATTCTGGAGCCATATAACCACTTTATGTCCCAAAAATTGAAATAAAAAAGAGGATGTAAGAAAAGATTTTAACTAGTATAAAACATGATCTATTAATTCCCAACACTTAAAACATATATGTTCCTCATAATTGTATATCTTAGATAAATATTTATGGTAGTTTGATAATTTAGCAAGAACGAAATACAAGATTTGTAAAGTCTGCTCTAAAATTTTAGAATTATAGACATGGAAATCTACTGTACTTGTACCAATTTCTTCACTCTTACTGGTCACAATAGTGTTTATTTAGTGGAAACACTAACACACAATATATAGGAGCACAATAGAGTCAACACTTTGCAGCAAAATCCGTAAATCTGTACCTATTAATAAATAGGACGACTTAATTGGTGGTTACAGAAATACTATTAGATTTCTGAGGACAAAATTTTAATATTTAGAATAATTACTATAACCTCAAATTACTTAGATAATTCAGGTCATACAGTTGATTACTCCTTCAAATTTATTAAGATTAAGGTGAAACTTACATATTACGGTATTTTTATCTAGGGAGAAAAAGATAAATAACTTATCTAATTACGGAAACTAAAAGAAGTAAATAGCATATTTAAGAAATCGTTGAAGTAAATAATATATTTATAACTAAACATATATTTTTTTTTACTAAGAGTCAATAAACTATTTACCTAGTAAAACTTATTAGTTAGGCATATTTACTTGTAAATATGCTATTTACTTCAGAAGTTTCGTAGATATGTAATTTAGTTATTTATATCTTCGTAAACGTACTATTTATTATACCTTCCATTTTATGTCTTCAAAATTTAACGTTTTGTCAAGTTGGATAAATTACAGAAATAAGTGGAATTGATTATTTTCATTAAAAAATAGATGAATTGATTATTAATTAAAAAAAGGATAAATTGCTACGTTAATACCTGAACTTTTTATAAGGGTGCCGTTTGATCCCTTATTATTATTATTTTTTATTAATTGATCCTGAAACTCATTAAAAATGTGTAAGTTAGTCCTATCTATTATCTTTCTGTTAGAATTTAACAAACTTCTTCAACTTCACCTATTTTTCAAGGGTAATTTAGAAAATTGGTTTGATAAAAATACAAATAATTATAAAAAAAAAAAAAAAGGTGAGTTTTTAGATGTCCGTTAGGTGAAAGGACCAACTTGCACCTTTATAATAAGTTCATAGATCAATCAATCTAAAGAAAAAAAAAAGTTCAGGGACCAAACGGTACTTTTATAAAAAGTTCAGAGATTAAAGTAGCAATTTACCCTTAAAAAAATTCCAAATTAAAAAAATAATAGTTAGAATTTCACTTACTAGGTTCCAACAATTCTATTTGTATTTGCTTGAGTTTGATCAATACCAAACATTCTAGCCAAGCCAAAATCTGATATTTTAGGATTCATGTCTCCATCTAATAAGACGTTGCTCGCTTTCAGATCACGGTATATTACTCTAAGCCGAGAATCTTCATGTAGATATAAAAGTCCTCGAGCAATTCCGCATGTAATCTTGCAACATGTTGACCAATTTAATTGTCCGTACTTTTCAAAATCTGCACGCATCCAATAAAACAAATTGAATAGAAGATCAGTTGTTTGAAAAATATTTTTTTTTTGGCTGGAATTATAACATTGAATTAAGAATTATGTGAAGGATTCTAAGAAAATGCTATAGCTATTTCACTGTTTTCGAACGTTACACGTCATATTACAGTTATATTAGTACTATAAGTTTAACAAGACTTGACTAAAAATCTAATGATCCAAAACTGCATAATGCTGATCATATATAGGAATTTTTTTTTTTTTTTTGTATCTTATTAAAGAAGTCTCTGAATTATAGAGAATATAATACATACCAAATAAGAAAAAATCAAGGCTTTTGTTGGGTACAAATTCGTAGACAAGTATTGTTTCTCCTCCTTCCAAGCAAAAACCTAGAAGCCTCACAAGGTTCCTATGCTGAAGCTTGGCAACCAATGCAACCTCGTTTTTAAATTCTTCTTCACCTTGGCCAGAACTTTTTGACAGTCTTTTCACAGCTATTTCTTGCCCATTAGCAAGTATCCCCTAAAAATTGCTTTTAACTAGTTAATAAGAATTTGCAAATCATATTGGAGACTTATACACGTTACATTAATTACATCCTTTAAGAAAACAAAATTAACAAAAGATGAAAATTAAATAAAATATTGGGAAAGGAGGAGGACCAAAAATTACCTTATACACTTCACCAAATCCACCTTTGCCAAGCTTGTACTCTTCAGAGAACTTTTTTGTGGCTGTTTCTATAGTGATCAAGTCGTATTGCAACGAATCTGCAGTTTCTACAGACAAAAGTGGTGTTATGAGGGAGCCTGGAGCCTGAGAATATAATTAGAGCGTTGAAAAAATGTCCAAGTGGAAATTTTCTTCTTCCTCTTCCTCTCTCTCTCTCTCTCTCTCTCTTTAAATTTTTTTTTAAATTTTTAAATTTTTTAATTTTTTAAACATTAGATAGAGTAAATTTGGTGGGGTCATGGAATCAGATTTGTTATCCGATTTTTCAGTCTAAATGACTGTTAACTTAATAATGTTTTGACTACTCATCAACTTATTCAAAAAATTTTAGTATTTAGTATTTTCAATGTAGCTAAATTTTTTAATTTAAATGATATGACATAATACTATTAAGAGAATAACTAATAAAATAAGAAATCCAGTATAACAGATCTTGAAACGGGGTTACGGGGATATTTGATTAATAATGATGAAAGTTTATTTATTTACCATTTTCTTGTCGAGGAACAGCGTACTTCTTGTTCCTCGCTCTCCCTCTGTATTGCAAAAGACAGCATCCCAACACCAAAGAGACAACAATTACAGCTATTACAATGGCAGCAACAGTAAGTCTTGAGATTCCACGGCTTTTGCCTACAAATTAATATTGCACCAGTCAGTGATGGAGTCAGGATTTTTTAATAAGGGTATCAAAATTTTTTTTGATCAAGTCATTAAGTCTACGAATATTAATGAATTTAATAAAACTATTTTATTTCTTAAAATTCAAATTGTTTACCTAATAAAATATGAGTGGTTATATTTACACCCATAATATTAATAAATATCCACACTTAATAAATGTTCCTTAATATAAACATAGTAAATCTATCATTTTACAAATACTTTTATATAATAACATATTTAACACTCTCATACACCCACTTTTATTTTAATTTTAATTTTTTTAATTAGAAATAAATGAACAAATCTAAATAAGAGAAAAATATATTTTTTCATTCTCAAAAAGAAAAAAATAAAGTATCTCAAAAAGAGAGAGAGAGAGAGGAAATAGTAAAGAAGGACAAGTCAAGTAATGTCTAAATCAAAATTTAAATAATTTCATACTGGATTTAAAGAAATATATAAATATTGAATCATATAAGCGAACATAGCAAAAATAAATGAATAAAAAGAATAATAATAAAAAAATCATAGAGAATTATTTTCAAATACTCTAAGAAAATTAAAAAAAAAAACACATTCAAAAATTAAAAATACATATTGCCAGAGTTATTGGCTCTTCAAGAGACATTTTTTCTTTCTTTTATTATTATTATTTTTTGTTATTTTACTTGAATTCTACATTGAAAATTTTCATGTAGTTATAAAAATTTCTTAAGAAAACAAATTGACAAAGAACAATTTAGAGTTTATAAAATGAATAATATTTTAGAGTTTAGAACAATTTTAGGATTTTTTTAAATATTTTTTTTTAATATTATTTTTATTTATGGTTAATGTGGTGTATGTTTTTTAATTATGTTATAAAAGAATAATTTCATTTATAGGTATATGGGGTATCAGCATTCTTACTGGTTTTAAGGTAAATTTCTTTAGGGTAAAAATATATTAAAAATTTTTATTGATTATGTGGGGATATATCAATATTGTGATTGCAAATAAATTCTCCATAAAATACAGAGAATTATTAATTTAAGGAGGATCAAGATTACTTTATACACATTCTTATTATATTAAAATATAAAAAAACCCCACCATATTAAATTTTAAAAAAAGAAAAAAAGCAAGGGGGGCCATAACCGCCACCCCCTACTTACTACATTAAAATATTTATAAAAAAAAACCCCTCACCATATTAAAATTTAAAAAAAGAAAAAAAAGCTAGGGGGCCAGGGCCGCCATCCCCTACTTACTACATTAAAATATTAAAAAAAAAAAAAAAACCCCACCATATCAAATTTTAAAAAAGGGAAGGATTGTGGTAGAGACCTTTGAGGGTTACTATCGGTAGAACCTTTTTTTAGACTGTTTAGATTCAATCGAACGGTTAAAAAGTTATTGGTGTATCATAGTTATCATACACCTTACCTCGTACAAACTTTCCTACCCTTATTTTCTCCGTCATCGGCGATCATCCCGCCGTCGGTGATGGACGCCGGCAACCCACCTCTGGCCGGTCGCCGGTGACTTTCTCTCTCTTCTCTTCTCCCTCTCTTCTCTCTCTCTCTCTCTCTGGCCGACCCCCTGCCCCCACCCCCGGCCGCCTCCACCGCTGCCCCAGCTCCGGCTCCCCCTCCCCCACCAGCAGCCCCTCTCTCTCTTCTCCCCTCTCTCTCTCTTCCCCGCCGGCGCCCCCCCACCGGGCCTCCCCCCACCCCCCGCCACCCCACCCCCGGCCCCAGCCCCGGCTGTCCCACCCCGCCGGCACCCCCTCTCTCTCTTCCCCTCTCCCCTTTCTCTCTCTTCTCCTCTCTCTCTCTTCCCCACCTGCGACAACCCCTCTCTTTTTCTCTCTCTTCTCACGTCGGGGGTAGGGTGGGGGGGTTGGGCTGAGTCGGGGTGGGGGTGGGATGGGGGGCGCCGGGCAGCCGGGGTGGGGGGCCGAGGGTGGGGAAGAGAGAGAAAGGAGAAGAGAGAGAAAGGGGAGAGGGGAAGAGAGAGAGGGGGTGCCGGCGGGGAGGGGGTGGCCGGGGCTGGGGCCGGGGCCGGCGGTGGGGGGCTGGGGGGTGGGGGAGGCCGGGTGGGGGGCGCCAGCGGGGTAAGAGAGAGAGAGAGAGGAGAAGAGAGAGAAAGGGAAGAGAGAAAGAGGGGAAGAGAGGGAGGGGCTACCGGCGGGGGAGGGGAGCCAGAGCTGGGGCGGCGGTGGAAGCGGCCGGGGTGGGGGCAAGGGGTCGGCCGGAGAGAGAGAGAGAGAAGAGAGGGAGAAGAGAAGAGAGAGAAAGGGGAAGAGAGAAAGAAACTCGCTGACGGCCGGCCGGAGGTGGGTCGCCGGCGTCCGTCACCGGCGGCGGGACGGTCGCCGGCGACGGAGAAAATAAGGGTGGGAAAGTTTGTATGAAGTAAGGTGTATGGTAACTATGATATACTAATAACTTTTCAACTGTTCGATTGAATCTAAACGATCCAAAAAAAGACTCTACCAGTAGTGATCCTCAAAGGGTCTCTATCACAACTCTTCCCTTTAAAAAAAGAAAAAAAGCTAGGGGGGCCATGGCCGCCGCACCCCCCGCCCTGGGGTCCAAGGCGTCATTAAAAGTTTAGTGACCATAATACTAGTTTCATCAAAGTAGAGAGGCAATTCTTCAGTAGCACCATGTTATAAATTGTTTCTAATTGAAGGAAGTACTTAACACATGCCAATTAATTCATGAGTTTATGCAGATTTGTTTGATTTAAAAGTAATAAAATGACAAATAAAATAATCCTCTGGTTCTTAGCACCAATTTCTCCTGAATTTTAGGTCGGTTGGAATTTTTTTTCTTTTCAGGAATATTCATTTTACCAGTGGCCATAAATTCAGGGAATAAGCTCCTAATTTTTATACTGGTGGTTCTATTATTAGCACACCCCTCTTATTTCTCTATATCATTTCTAAATATACACCCATTTTAATTTAGATATAATTAAAATTTATGTATTATAAGCTTATTACAAAATTAACCCTAACTATTTTTAAAAAATAAAGGGTAAATTTCTCATTTGGTTCCTAAACTTTTAACCTTATGTAACTTTGGCCCTTGAAATTTTTTTCATAACTAGAATGTTCCTAAACTTTTAAAACGTTGTTATAATAGTCATTTTCATTAATTTTTGAATGAAATCTGTTAGTAATTTGATAAGTAAATGATGCTAGTTAAAAAAAAATATAACTCCTTAAAAAAAAATCAATTTGTCTTAACAAAAATTTTACTCCACCCCTTAACAGATGGGCATGTTTGGTTAATGACTCATTTTAAACTAAATTGTACTTTTTTTAATCATGATTTTTATCTTTTTCTGAAAAAATTTTTCGTCTTTTCTGAAAAAGTTTTTCATCTTTTCTAAAAAATTACTATTAAAAATTAAAAATCTTAAACTAAACTCATTCACCAAACAAAAAATTTTCAAAAACTCTTATAACAGATAATTTAAATAATTTTCAAAAGAAACTATAACGAGGATATTGATACGCATTAGCCAATTACCTGGAACATAATCAGAGGGAGGAGGAGGAGACTCAATCGGCACCGGTGGTTTCGCTGATATTTTGTCAAAAGAGTAAAACAAAACGTTACAATTGGGTTTAAGAACTCTTCCACCTTGTTTTCCCTCGGTAGAAACGGTTAAATTTGCAATAGCTTGCCTGAGGCATTCTGTACAATCAGCCCCGGATAAGTCTGGCGTGCACTGCATAAGGGCGTATATGTACAGATTTCCAGTAAACTTCACCTCTTTCTCCAGAAAACTCTTTGCCCCATGTTCTGCTTCCCTCGCAAACTCACCCAGTACGTTCTGCAGCACCTTTCGAAAGTGGTCGGGTTCCGTAACCTTACCCACATTATACATCAATACACCGGGTTTCTTCTCCATGATGTTGAAAAATGAACTATTTGAATATCGCAGCATACACTCGTCATACCATATCACTACCTCCTTTGCAGTAGGGCAGTAACCTTCAGTTACTTGTGCCGATGCGGCCGCCACACAATCTTTGCAAACTCCGTCCTGCTTGGTGAGATCGCCCCGACAAAGGTAGCTGCCTTAGACTTGACTGCCGACGACGTCGCCTACTGAAATTTGGTAGAAATCTTGTCCGAGGCTGGCTTGTGCGGAAAGCTTAAGGAGGAGATCCTTGAGATTGGATTGGTAGGGGCTCTGAGGAGTGAAGGTGGCTTCGTTGGAGCAGAAATGGTCAATGTAAGAGGGAGGGATACCAGCAGCGAAGATTAATGGAAGAAACATAAGTATGCGAAGGAAAACATGGATGGTCATGAGGACAGTAGAGGAAAGCATTCTCACGAGATGAAACAAAATTAGATTTTCCTGAAATATTTGTCAGATTCTTGTAGAAATCTCATTCACTTCCAATAAGAATTTTCTGTTTTTTACTTGTCACCATTAAGACATTTTAGTATTTTCGTCATTGAGGCACCAATATATATATATATATATATATATTAATTAATTAATTAATTAATTAACGATTGTAATCACATATGCACCTCAGGTGACTTGCACGTGATTAAATCTGATAAAAAATTGTCCTTTACTACAAGTCACAAGACCCAACATGATTAAAACTGTGAAAGAAACATTGACGTCACAACTCTCAAGTATAAAATTACCAAAGTTACATATAATGATAAGTTTAAAGGTAAATTTTGTTTCAGTTTTAGGGTCCGTTTGGTGAATGAATTTGAGTTGAAAAAAATATAGTTTTAGTTGAAAATTTTTGTTGATTTTTCAGAAAAAAAACAAAAACTTTTTCAGAAAAAAAAAAAACAAAACTGATATAAAAAAGTACAATTTAAGTTAAATTGTCAAATGAGGCCTTAATTGTAAAAGATAAAAAATGTCTATTTTTCAAGAGAGTAGTGTTCGTGACACCAATTTTAATCCTTATTTTTTGAGTATCAGCTCACGTGTCATAATTTCATTGATAGATGTAACTAATTGAGGTGTTAATACTTTAAACATTTACTAACAAAAAAATGACAATTCATATGCCAAATAAGTTGGTAACTCAAAAATTGGGATGAGAGTTAGTGTCTTTAGTATTTTTCTTTTCAAGAACCAAATTTAAAACTAAGTGCCCATTTTGGCGTCCATTAATTTCCAATAAGCTATTATTTAACTCTTATACAAAGTATATTTGGTTAGTGGTGAAACATTTAAGTGCATTTAAATAATTTTCATCATTTCATGATAATTCAACTCAAATCCGAATATAAATTTTCGTTTTTTAGAATTACATATCATACTTATTTTTATATTTTTACACTATTTAAATATTACTTTGTCCAAATACATATTAATTTTAAATACACCATTCAAATTTTACATTTGGATTTAGAGGTCATTTGATTGGTCCATTTGAGTTTGAGTTTTGGAATTATTTTTATTAGAGTTCAATAGAGCTTTTAGAATTGTGTGTTTGATTGAAAATATATTATTTGGAGTTAAAAAGATAAAAAATAATTGAAATTATTTGATTGTGACAGACCAACTAAACACATGCTTAGACATTCAAATTGAATGTAATTTGGGGTTTCTTTTGGTGAATAAGTTTGAGTTGGAAATTTTAAATTTCAATAATAATTTTTATTGATTTTTTTAAAAAGACAAAAATTTTAAAAAAAAAAAGATAAAAAAATACAATTTAAACTTAAATATTAAACGAGCCCCAAGTTTTCTTTCAGTTCAAACGGAGCACCCAAATTAGATTATTCTTCATAAAGTTGTTGTAGTGGTACGAACTTTGAAAAGTCACAGCGGATGGTAGAAGGAGAGAAAAGGACTGGCGAGAACTAGTCCATGTTGGAATTTCGAAGCAAGTTAACACAGAATTGACTCCTACTAGTCTTGATTGACGTGAAAAAAAAAAAAAACGAAAGAAAAAATTAGGGAGGAATACCAGTCCTTACTTTTGAGGAGATGCATGTATCCGATAATTGTCAATAGTTACCATACTTAGGGCCCGTTTGTAGGAGATTTGAGAGATGTGTTTTATTTGGAACACCAGATTTAATTTTAGAAATATGCATTCTTAGGGAAAAAAAAAATTATTTGGAATGAAGTAGTGTAAAATTTTAAAATATATTCGGAAGAAAAAAATTAATATATTTAGATCTTATTTCGTTTTTCTCGAAATTTTTCGCACTAAAAAAAATCTTATTTGGAATTGAAATAATAAAATTATAGACATTTAAAGTTTGAGTTTACCGTAAACATTTAAAAATATGAATAATGAAAAGTAGTTTTAAGTTGAAGAAAAAGATAATAAAAAACTTCTAGAGATCAGATAACAGTAGTTCCCCAAACAGATCCTAAACTTTATCAGGAGATTAATGATTTTCTATTCACAAATATTTTTTTATTAATTTATTTCAAAAATTCTTAATGTATATAGGCAAGTAGTTATGGCTCATCGAGAAACATTTAGATGAAAATATTTATGACGGAAACATTTAGATGAAAATATTTAATACTGTGGAAAAATATCTGGTAAAAATATTACGTCTTAACAATTAGAATTTTGTCTAAAAATTATAAATAACAATATTTTATAACATTTCATAATATTTTAAATGTTCTCCCAAGTACCAATTTAAAATGATGGGAAATTAAGAAATTTGAAATATTGAAAAATGATTGAAATAAATGAAGGATAAATTTCGAGTTCGACCGTACCTATCTTTAAATATAAAAAATAAAATTAAACAATATCTATTTTTAAGAAATCAAATTTAAAACTATTAACTCAACAGGATAATTTCTTCAGAAATTAATTGCAGTGGTCCCGACTTTGAAAAGTCATTGCAGACAGTCTGGTTGAAGTTTCGAACAAGTGAACATAGAACGGACTTGACGTCTAAGTCAACGACAGGAATGACTTGGGGGAGACGCTTTGGTTTATAGACCAGGACTTTCGGGGAGATGACTTCTGTTTACAAATATTTTATTTATTATTATTTTGTTGGGCAATTCTATAGCCGGGTGAGGTTACTTTCTTAAATGATAGGGTATTTTCTTTATTGATGGGTATAATCTAAAGGTCTATATTGCATCATAGGAATAATAATCTAATTATAGATTTTTCATTTAAAAAAAAAAAAAAACTTTGGAAACCAGTCTATTGTCCACAACATGACAGGTAAGGTAAACATCTTTGACGCGGTATCATGAGTTAGACGTGGTCCCTACAGCTACCAGTAATCAATCTCCGCCACAGATCTTGGCTCCCGAGGCAGATCAGCGGCAAAGAGACAACCCTCCCGTATCTACAGTGACACGTAACCCCTGCTGCTGACACAACTCTCGCGCTACTAAGTTGGACAACTTTTGAAAATTCATAAACTCCTTCGTTATAAAGAAAAAAATTATTCTCATAACAAATTTTCAAGAGACACAAATTCAGCTCAGTTGGAAAACAACAGTATATTCTGACACTCAGAGATCGGGCTCAAGAATTAACAAAAGCATTGCCGATCAATTAGCTTCTATTTCCATCACGCCACCTTTTGTTAATAATTATCAAACAATTAATCAAGTTATGGAGGAATCCAATGCTGTCACAACACTTTTTTGAGTAGATTAGGTTGAGCAAACAGAATGAGAATTCATATATCTCAAATAGAGAAAACAATGCAACAACAAGCATTAGAGTACGCCGTCTCCAAATAGGACCGCAAATATGAAGAGATTGCTAACACTGTCAAGCTAAGAAATTATGCACTTACTTGGAGAAAAACAGAGACTGTGGTTTCAAGATTTTAAGAAAAGCTATTGGAACTCAACAACTTGTAAGGAGACATAATTACTGAGGCTTAAAAGAAAAGTTCCTGCAATTTTCGTGTTCAAAAGAGAAAGTGTTTTAAAATATATAGATGACACCAATTTTGATTAGATGCGTCTGCTTTTTTTGAAGGGTTGTTTGTTATTGTCTTTTATTTTTTTGGTTTTGTTTGCCATTAAGGTTGGATTCTTAAATTCTTTATTCTTGTTTTTGTTTTTGTTATTTTTTTCCCTTTTATTTCAAACAAATTTGAGTAAGAGATTTAGTTCCACCTCACCGTTTAAAAAAAAAAAATGTTTCCAAGGAAGGAAGATGAGTAAAAAAAGAACCATTTACGTAATGCTATGTTTGGTTGGTATGATGGAAAAGATGAAGGAAGGTAGGAAGATAGGATGGAGAATAGTAATGTACTTTGTTTGGTAGAAATGAAGAAAATAAAAATAGAAGGGGATAAAAATTGGAGTGGAACCAATTTTTGTTTCTCTAAAATTTGATGGAAAATTTAAATCCACTCAATGACATAAATTTACTATTTTGTTCTTTATTTCAAATTCAATTAATCTAAATAAGTGGAATGAAAAGTAATCGTACAACTTTTTTTTTTCCTTCCTCTCTATCAAACAACTTAAAAGAAAACTAAAATCCTCTTTATCATTCCAATTTTCCATTTTCTATAAGTTTTCTTTCCATCTTATCAAACAAAATGTTGTAAATGTTTACTTAGAAATCCATGTTTTTAAAAAAAAAATGTAATTTTTTCTTTATTTGTAAGAATGTCTAAAACGGTATCTATAAAAGACACTATCACCCAGATACAATGAATTGAAATAAAACAGATAAATTAAAGTTAAAAAAGAAGAAACAATAATTGAAAAAACTGTCAAAAAATATCATAAATATGAAAATGGTAACCCAAATATTGAAAATATTATGAAAAGCAATAAATCATTAAAAATCCGGTTAATGAAAGTTGATCGATATTAAAACATATTAAAAAAAGGAACACTAATGATCCTTAAAGAATTACGGGTTCGAAGGAGGTATTATCTTAATGATATTAGAAGTTTTTAAAAAAAAAAAAAAAAAGGCATTATCGTAATGATATATTGTTATTATCAACGTAAAGAAAGAAGCAGTTTCATACAACTTCTAAAATTTAGAAATAACTATTAAAACAGGACCAATGGTGGTGAAAAAAAAAAAGGTATATCATAATGATATTATAATTATCATAAAGAAGTAAAATAAATAAAAAAACATTATCGTAATGATATTATTATAATCATAAAGAAAGAAGCAATTTCTTATAACATCTAAATTAACTTTAGAAACTATTTATTAAAATAAAACCAATAATAGTGGGAAAAAAATTGTCTTAATCATAATGAACCTAAATTATATTTACAAAAATAGGTAATTTCTTAAAAACTAAATCATACCAACAAACATGAAAAATATAAAGAACGTAAATCATACTAACAAAAGATCAAATCCCTAATAAATAAAAGTTAAAAGAATATAAATGGGTCTTTTATCTCTCCTCCTTTTTCTTTCAAATTTCTTATAAACTAGGGTTTCCCTTTGTGTGAGACTTCCGCCACCGTAGCTAGCGAAGTTGATTGATAGTTCGGTGATCTCTGCAGGGATGGAGTCAGAGGGTCCTAATTGAGAGTTTCTTGACCAAATCTAATCCAACAAGCTCCTGACAGTTTGAGATCCGGCAAGGCCTTGAGGATTCGATAGTTGGTGCGACAATCTCTTACCTCCAATCAAGCCAATTGATTTCCTTTGAGTTGTGACATGCGGCAGAGTGGTTGTTCCTCGTGGAACGAGAATTTTGCGAGCGATGTTATTTTATATTCATGGTTTGTTTTTGGGTTTTAGTTTTAATTTAGCAATAAAGGAGGTAGTTCCCCCACCTCTGGTTTGTTTTTGTGTGTATGTTCTGCTTGAGTTGTTTTTTAGCGGTAATTTCTATGGGTTCCGTTAGTATTACGGCTATACGGAGTTTGTTACAATTTATGTGTTGTGAGTGACTGTCTCTCGATCGATCTGAATATTCCATTGATTGTAGGTCTTTTTTTTTTTTTTTAAAGAGTTTGGAACATGCTCGACTATCTTATTGCCAAGCAATTCAAGGAATTTTCTCATCACTAGTCTTGACTTATGTCCTCCTCACCGACCTTTATTAGATTTTACTGATAGATTCAATCTTAGTCAAGGGTTATGTCTTTTGTATCATAGGATTATTTCATTTTTATTAATATTTGTACCCAATTTTAATTTGAATGATAATTTTCCTTTTAGAAAAAATGAGATCAAATTCCTTATCAATGACAAAAATACAAATAAGGAAATCAAGTTAGAATTCAATTAAGAAAAATATTGTTAAATACAAAAAAAAAAAAAAAAAAAAGAAGGCAAAATGGGGACTACAGGGAAAAAAAGAGATATATTACAAATTAGACGTCTATCTAATACTATGAAAAAATAAATATTTATTTAAATATATTGATTCTTAAAAATTAGACATTTATATAATACTTTAAAAAAAGATATATTTTATAACGAGGTCCAAAAAATAAATAGTTTGTGTAATTATTGCACAAAAAAATTGTTTCTTAGGTAGTTTATTATATATTTTGTTTCTCCTTTTTGGTGAAAGGAGAATTCATTGGACAACGCAACAAGGCCAACAAGAAAAGGGCCAAGGCCCCAGCCTAGAGAGGCGAATTCTAGTCACAATGATCAGGAAGAATAAGAGAGATATCAATACAACAAAAATGAGAGAGTAAAACAGCCTATTGTCCAGTTTGTGAGAAGCAATGTTCACAATCCAATCAATTAGATTTTTGGCATGATCCAGCAGTGCAATCTATTTTTTTATGACAGCAACACCATCTGTAATATGCTATTAGACGATGGCATCAGAGGCACGAACCTACACTCCCTTGATGGTAGTGTCAAACCCAACTTCCCCCACCGCTATGTGTTACACTATGAAATGTTATCTTTATTTCTATTACAAACCTATAAACACTAGAACATTTTATACTTACCGAAATAATATATTTAAAGTTTTAAGTTATTATGCAAAAGGGATGCATTTATCTCTATTAAGTTTCAAAAATTTTCATCAATTTTAGTATCAAGAACCAAAAGTTAAAATAACAGGGATTAATTTATCAAAATTAAAAGCTTAAGAACAAAAGTGAAAGAATGTTTATAGATCAAAGACAAAATGAGCTAATTACCCTTATAATAATTATAGAGGGTAAATGTGATGCCCTAAAAATTTATAAACTTGATTTCATGAATTGTTGTCATGGATTTCATTCATTGATATTCTAATGAATTATTTTGAATTCATCAAAAATTTCAAGATTATGAATGATTTTATATGTGTCATCTATGTGATAATGTTAATATTCTAACAATGTTAAATTTCTCTTTTTAAATATGAAATTATAGATACATAGACATCCAACTATAGGGATTAAAAACTTATTATAATTTTTAATGACAGTTTCAAAAAAATGTACTTTTATCTCAAAAAAGCGGATTCGTAAAAATATTTGGAAAAAGAAAGGAAATTGGACAGCACTGAAAGTTATAGATTGAACAACATATAAATGTATACAAAAAATTTATTATGTCGTATTATAGGCATAAATGTTAATTTTTGAGAAGGAATCTCAATTATTATTAGTAGGTTGATTTGATGACTATAATACTTATTTTGATTATATTAAGTATTGACGGTATGATGAAGAAATTAAATGTGTCACATATATAAGAAATGAATGGTGGATGATTGATCAAGGTCGTGATTGGATTTGAAATTAATTGATGTAGATTTTATGTGAAGGGATCCTAGGCAAATCAATAGACAAAGATTTAGATTTTAAGTGACCAATGAGAGCTTAGGTTAAGGATTAGTGTGATGAAAAATCCAATGGGTGAGATAAAAAATGATAACCTTTGATTCAACGGTTGAAAAATTAGAATGAAAGAAAAGCAAAAAATAAAAATGGAAAATTGAGAGGGAGATCTGGATTGTTGTGGTTAAAAGTAAGAAGAAATTTGAACAAATGAAAAAAAAAAATAGCCTGTTGTGCATGCATGCAAAATCAAGTAAATAATTGTGTAGGTTGTTTTGGCAATATGACACAACCAAGATAAAATGAAAGTGACCACTTGTCTTACACCTTGAAGAACAAAATTTTCAAACCCGACACCCCTATAAAGTGACGATAATTCAAGGAGCGAATTAGTTAATATTTTTCGCTTTTACCCTTAAAAGACAGCCCCATTTAAGATACATGTTGGCTAAAAATAAACCCTAACATCCCATTTCATTCTCACACAAGTTAAGCTAAAAAACATAGCCTTTTCTAGCCTCTACATTGAGCCCAAAAACTCACCAACACTATCCCTCATCTCCAATACCTCTATAGCACCCTTTCCCCTTTATTTTCAAGCTCGAAACAATCTCATTACCAAGTTTGAAGAAGTGTGAAGCAGAATTAGATGACGTGTTACTAGAGGTAACCTAGTAGTTCCCTTTGTGTTTGGGTTATTTTTAGAGAACTAAAGCATGTTATGTAGTTAGAATCTTAATATTAGACTTTTTCTTACTTAGGAAAAGGTTTTGAGAAGAATTTTGGAGGCCTAAGGTCTTAAAGGATCTACGGAGTATTTCGGTAAGATCTACGAATTTTATTAGAACTTGTGGTTGTTGTGATAATATGGCACGAGTTAGAAATGTTGGTATAAAAAATACATTATATGGTAAGATTATAAAAAGAATAAGCTTCATTTTGCACTTTCGAATCTCTTAGTTTACTTATGTATGTTTCAAGTTTACGTGCATTTGAAGTTGTGACATAAAACTAGAAAGAAAAAGAACTATAGGTTACAATATAGTCACGGTTTATGAACTCCGAACCCATTAAACTCAAAATTCTGGATTATAAGTTATAGATCAAAATACTAAATTCTTTAAGTTTTCCAACGAAGTATCTTGTGCCACAAAATAATAAATAGGGAATTTTCAGGGAATTTTATAAATTAAGATTACGAACCAGGAGGTTTTGTTGAAACCCTGTACCAACTACGGGTTTTGTAAGTTTTGGGTAAGGAAACCATAATTTTTTCTAAACTGGTTTTGTTATATAAACTAAATGTTATGAGCTTTCCAATGACATATCTTTTATCTTATTTGAACTTTTGAGTGAATTATTATGATTTTTTCAAGTTTAACCACAAATTTGGCATATGGTACATATGTGAGACCAATAGTAACAAAACGTCATTATACAGCTTATGGAACTCAAAAACTTAAGAAAACAACTTTATGGTTGTAGATTAGACATCTCAAGTTTTGAAATGAGTTATCATACATTTAAAACAAAGATGTACATAATTTTTAATAAATCATACAAAATAAGTTTTTAATCTGATATATTAAGATTTTACTATGAGACACTATAAAAAAAACATCCATATTAATGTTTGAAGCCATTGAAATCTTGGAAAACAAAATCATAAGGACAAAAATTAGATACTTCAAGCTTTCTAATGAGTTATCAAGTGTCCAAAACAGAATTTTACACGAATTTAAATAAATTTTACAAGTTAGGATCTCACACAGACAAAACGATTAAACATTAAAAATGTGACCTAAGGATAAGTCATAACATATGGACATGAAAAAGTTGATGAAATAAGTTGGTATTAAGTGTATGATCAAATAAATGTAAAAAACCCTAACTTTATAAAGTTAAATCATAAATGTTTAAATAGGCTAAAATAAACTAAACTAGAGAATTACTAGACATATACCAAGAGACTACCTGAACCCAACTTAATGACCATAGCTAATGAGATTGGGCCTTACAAACCCAATGCTAATTAGAAGATAACATACTAAAGGGAATATACTTAGGTAACTTCTTGTTACCAAGATGATGTAGATTAATTAATTAATTAAGAAATAAAATATAAAACTAATAAATATATAACAAAATATATTTACGTTAAGAAAGTTAATTAGTAATTAATTACATTAATTAAATTAATTAATTATAAGAACTATTAAATTATTATTAATTATCTAAGCAAGAGGATTATATTGAGTAACTACAAATTTAAAATGCGTGATTAATTAGAGATTAATTAATAATTAATTATGAATATAATTACTAACATAATAATGGATAATTAATAAGAGATTAATAAAATAATATTTATTAGTATAATCTAATTATTAATTATTAATATAAGAATTAATAATTGATAATTATTATATGAGAAAGAATATTTAAGTAACATAATTAATAATATAATTATTAATTATATAATTATTAATTAGTAAATAAAAAATTATGTAATTTCTTTATAATTATTCAACTAAATAAAGTAATAATTAAGTACTAATTAATCAATTAATTAGTTAAATTAAATAAAATTAGATTAATCAAATAATAATTAGTAGAAATTTGTTTAAAACTTAATAATTAATATGAATTAATTATTAAAGTTAGTTATGACATAAGTAAATTAAGCTCACCTTAATTTATAAAATATAAAATATCTATATAATCATGATTCGGTCTAATATCGAGGTGTTATTAAATCAAGACAATTCCCCAAACTTACATTATAGGAGATACAATTATGGAAGTTTAAGCATATAAGACAAATAAGTATAAATGGTACCTACAACATGGAACAAAATGTTTTTCTTGTTAATGTTCTATGTATATTATGATTTGCCTTGATAATGTGATGAATATATTAGTTATATGTACTACTTTGATTAAGCATTTAACGTGAATGATTTCTGTTACACTAATATAATCGACATACCTCACAAATATTTATGCTATAATGATATATGCATAATGACATGTAAATCTATATATTGTCACAATTAATAAGAATGTGGCTAATGAAATATAAAATTAAGTATCGTACTAACCTCCAATTAGTGAGATGATATGATAAGAATGAAAATTATAAGTTAGGACCTTGGAGGTTATTGGAGGGTCACTCCCCTAACTTCCCATTGGATGTGCACATATGAATACAATACAAGGGCCCTTAAGTATGCAAGATATATATTATAAAGCATAATTGAATATATATATATATATATCACATACATTTTTTAACATTCATGTTGTGACGTGTGATAATATGATCTATAAAAATATTTTATGAGTTAGAGTTTATACTTGTTGAGTGAAAGCTCATATGTATATGTTCGTACTGTAGGTAACGTGGGTAAACAACTCGCCACTTAAATGTTTTTTAGACTGGCGAAGTGATGTGGAAACACTGAAAGAAGGGAGTAGGATACCACCACGAATTTAATTTTCACATTTAGACTTCTAAATTATTTTGTATTGATTATCTTTATAATTATATTTCAATATTTTGGTACTACTAAACAAGTAGGAGTATTTTACGATAAAAAGATTTTAAGGTCTTTCCCTTTAACTCACATGATATTATAGCTTTCTAAATATTATTTAAGTATAAACTTGATTATGATACAGAAATTTCAATTTTCTTAGTTAAATTTTAGTTTATTTAACTCTTCAAGTACAAGTATGATTTGTTAAAAAAAAAAATTGTTCTTTATTTTTTAAACCAAACATAAACAAGTGTTAAAACTATACTTATTAAAAATAAGTAAGTTAGTTAACTGTTCGAAAATTTGGGTCATTATAGTAAAATCTACAATCAAATTCGATTGAATCATGTTAGGACCTACGGCTATATTATTGAGCCGACTAAGTGTGTGTTGAGTTAGCTGAACGTGTTAGCTGTAAAACAACTGTAAAAAAAATTCAAAGAGACAAAGAACACACAAAATTTATAGAGGTTCACTCTCAATGTGAGAGCTAGTCCTCTGTGGTGACTCTGAGGGTTTCACTATTGTTCATGAAGCATTACAAAATAGAGAGATTGTAAGGAATAGAGAGAATCGGGTGAAGATATGGGAATTGTGAGAATTCCGGGAGCGGGGGGGTGTGATTGGAGATTATTTTGGATGGATTGAGCATGTGGTAATGCCTTCTATTTATAGATGGTGATTGTCAACTTCAATTGTCTAATTTGGTATAGAATATGCCATATTTGCTTCTGGGAAGCTGCCCTTTCTACTCTAGGTTGACTTTCCTCATTTGGAGAGCTTTGTTGAAATGAAAAAGTAACATTTTGAGCTGATTCTTGACTTGATATTACTTGATCTTCATGTGATTCCTTTCTAGGACTGAATATGGAAGGTTTCCTGATATTTCTGTACATTGACTTCGAGTAAGTGCTCAAGTCGACTCGTGGAGTTGATTCCTTGGGTCGCTAGTCTTCAACTCGACCTGACAGGCTCTCGGATCGATTTGGTTCTCAAGTCACCTTGATGGGTTGTTGGCTTGATTCTTGGGTTAATTTCTTTGATTTGCGTTGCCACATAAATGGTGAGAAATGAGATACAAAATCTGATCTTAACAACAATCATAGTAAAAGTATCATATATCACTATGACAATATAATAATAGTAGTATTGTAGTAACATTGTCAAAATAAGAGTTGCGATTCATATAATCATTTTTATGGTAATAATAATACAAATAGTAGTGGTTTTCTTCGTAATGGTCGTAAAAAACATGGGATATATATCTATATATATTTCACTAATGTATAAAAACATGGATCTATAGTATGGAAATTTTTTAGAAGGTTGTTAAAGTAGAATTTGATGCGGTTGTAGGTGTAGTCTAGTCGTAATATCATATATAACTTCATCTAAAAGTGTAGAATTTAAATATCTCATCCCTAAATTAAACAAAAAAAAGGAGGAAGAAGAAGAATAATAATAAAAGAGAAGGATTTGATCTTGTAATGGAATCTAAATAATATGGGAAAAATAATCTCTAATTTTTTTTTCTTTTTTGGTGAATGAATGGATACGATGATGGTCCTTTCATTTTCAGGTCTTTTTGTCCCACAAACAGGAACATTTCCCTAGGTTTGAAGAGTCAAATTATTTATACTTGTTTCTCTTAATCGTCCACCTGAAACCTACCCTGTCATCGTCAACCCAAGCATCAATAGCCAAAGCTAGAGCATGACTTAAAGGGGAGGCAGTCGGACTTGAACCCCAATGGACAAAGAGAAGATGCCTAGCAAAGATATCCAACCCATTTGTCATCTCATCTACCCCTGTGGGTGTAATCTCTAGTTACTATGAGTAGAAGAAAATGTTTGTTCATGCGGTTTCAAATTTATAAAATCAACATGTAATGTTCTATAAACTCTCAGATTTAAAATTAGTTAATTTTATAAATGGCCCATGAAGTCTTATATGATTCCTGATTTTTAATTTGATACATATTACACTTCTCTAAACTTTTCAATTGTTATGTCAACGGTCATTCTTCCAATATTCTGTTAAAAAAAATAGAGATCATATGAGCTTTATTTATAGGTAAAGTTATAATAAAAATTTTTAGTTAGAAAATTATACGTCAATCAAAGATATCTAGTGCAAATTGTAACTTAATTAAATATATATAGCATCATAAAACTATTTTGGATACACATTTACCTCCCAAAAATATTAATTACGATTTTAGTTTTAATAAAAACTCCATGTAATTTGAATGAACTCTATTTTCATTCAGTTTTTGTTAGAATACTGGTGTATGGGTTGCTTTCAAAACAGTAAAAAAGTTTAAGATAGTGTAACATATAAAATTAAAAGTCATGGACTAGATGTATAATTCAAGGGACCATAACTTTGATTGTATTTTGCTACATTAAACTACAAATTTTAAGCTGTTTATTTGAAAATTTTCCAAGCAACATTAGTAAAAGAAAAATGTTTTGGGGTATAACAACATTAAACACAATAATTAATAGATTGTATGTCCCATCTGTATATCCCATACTGTGGAACTCATCTATCATTTTTATTATTATTACTATTATTATTATTATTTTGAAAAGAAGACCCATCGCTTATTAATAGGTGATATAAACATTACTGAGGCATTTAGCATAGTTCTTAATAAAATAGCGTGAAATTGAGATAAATTTAAGAAAATGACATAATTTTGCGGCGTTCATGAACAAGTATCTGAGTTAACACAAAATGCCATATCAGAGACAAGTTAATATTATAATAAGGCTAAAAACGAAGGGAAAAAAAAAAAAAAAAAAAGGCCATTAAACATTACTCTGAAAATTATCTCCCTATTTCCTCGAACATTTTCTCATTTTAAAGATTTAATACAAGTTAAGACCCTTCCATAAAAACAATATTATATAAGGTAGGACTCTAATCCTGTCTCTTGTCTATAAAGTCTTTTCAATCTTGGTGAATGCTAGATCACTTTGTCCAAGTTCTTAGCATATACTTTGAATAAACTCGTCCAAGCACTTGAAAGAAGACCCACCAACTTGGACTGCTCTCTTTGCAATCTTTCCCAATACAATTGCATTCTCTCTTGCTTTCCTGCCTCTCTCTCCTCTCATCAACTCCTTCACCCCTCTGCTGATTTCTTCACGGCCCACAACTTTCCCATCTTGGGCCGAACCGCTTTCGAGCCCGATTCCCGCCTTGAGCTCCTCCACCAAGTACTTGGCATTGAGGTTCTGCTCAGCCTCCATGGGCCAGCCCAAAATCGGAACCCCACTCGCCACGCTCTCCAATGCCGAGTTCCATCCGCAATGGCTCAAGAATCCGCCCACGGCCCAATGGGCCAAGACCCACCTCTGGTCCACCCATTCTCTCACAATCAAGCCCTTGGTCCTCCACTAACCACATTCGTTGGATTTCTCCAAGTCTTTGAACGGACGACCCAGATGTAATCTTCCCCTGATAACTCCAATCCATATGCTAACTCATCAAGCTGCTCAACACACAAGTGGGCCTGCGACCCAAAAGACACATAAACAACAGAATTCTCTTCAACACGGCGGTTCAGCCATTCGGCCCATTTGACAGATGGGTCCGGCCCATTAGGTCGAATTCATTTTGACAACCCTCTATTTGGTCATACAAAAACAAAGGACCTACACAAAACATCCTAGCTCCATTCCCATACATGGACTCCAAGGACAAAACATGGTCCTTCTCCAACTCCACAAAACTATTGGCAATCACACCAAAACTTCCCAAATCTGATCTCTCGGCTTCCAAAATGAACTCAGAAATGGCACAATCCGAAACCCTAAGTGACCTTGGTAAATCCCTCCTAAGCAAGTGAAAAGAAAGCTCAACTCCTTTTACGTCCACAATGTCCGCATCATGTGTTGCACCCTTGTGCGTTTGGTGAATGGTCAAGGCTTTCTTCACGGCCATTGCAAAAACCCCCATGCCATTGAAAACCAAACGAGGGACACCAAGAGAGTGGCACGACGCGTTGGTCCATCCGAGGAAAGAATCGGATATGACACATGTAGGAGGAGGGTCTCCATGCTGGCACATCTCCTTGAGAGTCGCTTCAAAGGGCTCTCGGAGGAGTTTTGTCGCATTCAAGAATGCAAGGAGATGGTCCGGGGAGGAAGTTAGGGACACGTTTTCGCAGCCATTGGGAAGGCCTTGGGTTTTGGGGAATGGGATTTCTCTAAGGTGTATGTTGGAGTGTTGGGAAACGTATGGTTTTATGGAAAGAGCGTTTGAAGGAGTAGTTATGATTGTAATTTTGAGGCCTCGGCGAGAGAGTGCTTTTGAGAGGTCAAGAAGTGGGATGGTGTGGCCTTGAGACATGAAAGGGAAAATTACCATGTGGGATTTGGAAGCAACCATTGTTGTTGCGAAGATTTTCTTCTTCAAATCTATATGCTGTACTCAAGAACAGAATTTATGTTAGGACATGGGAGTGAGACATCACACATACACACACACACGTATATATGTGTGTGTGTGTGTGTATGTATCTTTGAAAGGTGGGGTTGACTATTTGTAGGGAAGTTCTTTGATCGTGGTCCACTAATTTTTTTTTTTTTTTCCTTTCTTAAATGTTGACGTAATGTATCCAGTATCCTATCGATTAGGAAACTAATCTAGAAATTAGGGTAAAGATTTTCAAATTCATAATTTTTCCTTCTGTATCACATCCTCTTTTTCTAATTTTATATGCATAATATGGATTCTGGAGGATTTTTTATTAATTTATTTCCCATAATTATGTGTAGCAAATGGAAGGGATTTGAAATTCTAAATTTTCCAAGTATAATATGTGAAAGAACTTATGAGAAGAGACATAATTGTTGATCCATAAAAGAAAATTTCCTATAAACTTCATATTCGAAATCGAAAGGGCTTCAAGTTATAAAGATAAATCTAATTATAATTTGGGTTTGTTTGCCTTTTGTAAAAATTGTTTCGTTTTAATTCATTTTTTGTTTGGTTTGATGGCTGAATTTTATTTTTTCTCTAGGTTCATTTATTTATTTATTTTTCTTTATTCTTATGTTATTAAATTTGAACGAAGGCTTTAGTTTCTCCTCTCCATCTATTATTTAATTAAAAATAAAAAAGTGTTTACAGACTTATCCACACTTAATAACTACAATACATTAGATTATCCCTCTCTAGTTCGCCCAAACTAAAAAAAAAAAGACTGTTGTTCCTTTTTTCTTTTTTCTTTTTTTGAAATTATTCGTTTTTATTATTGTTTTCCTTTGAATTTAAAATTTGAGTTAGTACTCCAACGTTAGAATTAGAGTTAGTTTTCTTAGTATTTTTCCTATCCATGTATAGATTAGTTTCTAGATTACTACTTTTAATTACTCGATAAAAAAAAAAAATTCAACGTCCAAATTCTTTTTGTTGTAACATAAAAATGTGCTTTAGATCTGTTTAAAAAAAAAAAAAAAGGCTCTTTCTCTTTCTCTTCCCTTTCTCTCTCTAACATGTGAGGGTTACAATCGTTTTTCTCTCTTAGGGCCAGATTCCAGAAACGGCCATTAGTCTGTCTCTAGTTTCTTGGCCCTAGAGATAAAGGTGAAAATCATATTATGAGAGTCTTGGTAAAGCAAGCCCATGGTAGGAGGATGGGTGTTGTGGAAAGGAGCAAGGCATGAATAACATAGTTGATAGGGGTGCGTGGTTGTTATGTGCCGAGGAGGTCCTGTAACAGCTTAGGTTCGACAACCCACTTTATTCCAATGATGTGGTTCGTTTTGTCGGCAAGGACTCTTTCCATGTAATTGGTTTTTTTTTTTTTTTTGTCTAAGTTTGTATGTAATAATGACAACGTCTTCATCATCCTTTTTTTAGTTGTTTTATTTCTTTTTGTTATTTATAATAATGAAGGTGATTTCTATACCTTCTGAGTTGGTTGTTTATCTATCAGATCTAAATTTTGAAAATATTTTGGTTCCGTTAGAGTTACTTCTATACATAGTTAGTAGTGGCCCTAATGCTACTGAGTCTTGACCCTCGATTGATCGAAAAATCCATTGATTGTCAGGGTTGGGTTTTGTCAAAGAGAGCCTTATATGTGCTTGATTTTAGTATGCTAATGTATATTCTCGTTATCGGGCCTCAAGCATATGTCTTTCTCTTCGAGCGTTATCAGATTTTACCGGTAGATTCGTACATGTTGAAGGGTTTTGTTTCATTTAATACAGAGTTTTTTATGTTTGGTATTTTGGTATCTCCTTAGTGAGTTTAATGAAATTTTCCTTTTCAAAAAATAAAAAAAAAAAAAAAAATGTCTAGTAGTTTTTTTTTTTTTTTTTTTTTTGTGGTTATATATATATGTGTTGATATTAAAATCCTCATACATTATGTACATTTGGTCATTTATTTTAGTTTATTTTATTTTTTTTTATGAATATAAGGCTCTGGTGGTGAGCCCATCATCACTTCAATTTTAGCCCCACATCTGCGATCAATGTTCCTTGGATACGGCAAAAAAGAAATGAGTTTTAACCCAGCCTCTTAAAGTTGTCAACCAACCTTACCCAGAACATCACCAACTTAATGCTATCACAATCAAAACTGGAGCGAGAGTCGTACGGGAGTTCAACAGGAATTGAACCTGTACGAACGAAAAAAGAGGCTTAAAAAGGTCCATCCTCCTTTTGTCAATTCATCTATCCATGTGATTGTCATTTGGTCATTTATTTCGATGGACCATCCCTCAGAAGAGCTAATCATAGGAAAGTACTTAAAAAAAAAAAAAATTATAGAAGTAAAGCTAAGTAGGTGGCAGAAATCCCACAAGAGTAAGGCATGATAAGCTGATCGGTGCATTAAAAGACCAGAACAAACTTGCACTGTTGAAAAGCGGCCAACGACTTAATGAGACTTAAATTTCTGCCAAATTATGGATACCAACTAGCAGACTAAAGAGTAGCTGCTAAAGTAGTTAGAGTTTGGTAGAATGGTTAAAGTTTGAGAGATTGTGCAAATAATGAAGCAGCTGTAAAATCCGCTCCGGCTAGCTCAACAAATTAAAAAGAATAATTAAGGATATTAGATTTCACATTCCAAATTTGAGAAAATAAATAATACAGATATCCATTGAACTTTGTAATAATATGTATATATAAAGTAGTTTTTTTTTTTTAATGAAAGTTTATATAAAGTAGTTGAAAAAGCGCCTGCTAATTCAAATAATTTAAGCTGACCTTTAGTTTTAAAAAAAAAAAAAATCTATATTCATCCATAAATCGTCAATTTTATAGCCATTGACCAAATCTTCTCGGAAAAAAAAAAAAAAAGTTCAATAGTAATCTGTCCCAATATATAAAGAGTTCGAAGGCTATAATATCACTATGCTTATAGTTTTTAACAATAGCATAGAAAAATATTTTGTACTTAAGATAAAAATTTTTGTAAAATTTCAAGTTATTATGATAAAGCATGACATGATTATTTCTGTTAATTGTAATAAAAATTGATCATCCATTTGATAGTCAATTACCAAACCTTCTAGGAAAACTAAAAGTTTAATAGCAACCTGTAAAAAAAAAAACAAAAAACAAAAAAACAAAAAACCAAAAAAACAAAACACAAAACAAAACAAAAGAATTCGAAGGGTAATGTTAATATGCTTATATTTCCTTCATTAATCAAAATTGGCCCATGAATTCACCAAACTTACTCCCCACCCAAAAAAAAAAAAAAAAAAAAAGATAGTCAAGACTTCTGTTTAGAAATTTTTTTTTTTTTTTTCCTCTCTAATTCCAACTCAGGCTCCCCGTATTAAGTTATTAACTACTTTTCTTTAAGAAAGTGTAGATTCGTCGCAGTGCGACTTGATCGCTAGTATAAAAGAGAATTAAAGTTGGTAAAAAAGCGTTGTCAAATTGTTTTAATGTCGGTCAGAAAATCAACATCGGAGTAGTGACATTAAATGATCTGTCCTTGATTTTGGTTTTGTACAGGTGTTATGTACATTTTAAACATCACTTGTTAAAAGTGACGTCTAAAGTCGAATACCATATTATGTTATAAGACTTACCTTTATTAGAATGCGTTGTTAAATTTTACTTACATAATTTAGCATTGTTCTTAATAAAATAACGTGATTTTAGACAAATTAAAGAAAAATGACAACTTTACGGATTCACTAATGTCTCAGTTAGCATTAGTAAACGCCACAAAAGGCTATATATTTTGTAGCGACATGTACGTATCACAAGGCTTAAAAGAAAAATGAAAGAGAAGGCTAATAATATAAGTCTACAAATTTTCTTCCCATTTTCTCTAACATCTTCTCATTTTAATTTAAAGATACAATATATGTTAAGACCCTTTCACAAAATATATATACATATATAAATATATGTGTACTTATTTATAAGGTAAAACTCTAATTCTGTCTCTTTTTTAGAATAGTAATTTTAGGAGACATCAACTTTAATATCAGCTATTTAAGTACTAATTCACATATCATACTTTCATCGCTAGATGCAATCAATTGATGTGCAACATTTTAAAACCTACCAATAAAATAACGACAACCCACACGTCATATAGATTGGTACTTAAAAATTGAGATATGTCTTGAGTATTTTTCTTCAAAAGTTCTCTCCAATCTTGGTGAGATCACTTTGCTCCAATACATTATGGAGGCGGCCTATCCTATACTTTGAATAAATTCGTTCAAGCACTTGTATGAAGACCCACCAACTTGGACTGCTCTTTTTGCAATCCTTCCCAATTCAATTGCCTTCTCTCTTGCTTTCCTGTCTCTCTCTCCTCTCAGCAACTCTTTCAACCCCCTGCTGATCTCTTCGCGGCCCACAACTTTCCCATCTTGGGCCCAACCGCTCTCGAGCCCAATTCCCGGATTGAGCCCTTCCACAAAGTACTTGGCATTGAGGTGCTGCTCGACCTGCATGGGCCAGCCCAAAATCGGAACCCCGCTCGCCAAGCTCTCCAATGCCGAGTTCTACCCGCAGTGGCTCAAGAAACCACCGATGGCCCAATGGGCCGAGATCCACTTCCGGTCCACCCATTCTCTCACAATCAAGCCCTTGGTCCTTCCACTAACCACATTCGTTGGATTTCTCCGAGTGTTTGAACGGACGACCCAGATGTAATCTTCCCCTGATAGCTCCAATCCATATGCTAGCTCATCAAGCTGCCCATCACGCAAGTTGGCCTGTGACCCAAAAGACACATAAACGACAGAATTCCCTTCACCACGGCGGTTCAACCATTCGGCCCATTTGATAGATGGGTCCGGCCCATTAGGCCCAATTCCATTTTGACAACCTCGATTTGGTCTAGGGGTGGTAATATGGGTCGCGACACAATAACACGAATCGAAAACGACACGAATTTCGCGGATTCGAGTTGGGAAAAATAGTGGTCATGTCGATTTCGGGTGACCCCGATATCGACACGAAAAAATTCGTGTCGTGTTCGGGTTGGACCCGTAGAACCCGAACACGACACGAATTTTTCCGGATCAATTTCGGGTCCAACCCGAATTTCGTGTCGCGGGTCAATTTCATGTCGCGGGTCAATTTCGGTTCGTGTCGTGTTAACCCGTTACGGGTTCGTGTCGTATTCGTGTCGCGGTTTCGAGTCGTTTTCGTGTCACGAGTCGTGTTCGAGTTGAGGAAGAAAAAATTTAACACGGCTCTAATACGACACGAATCCGACACGTGACACGAATTGTCACCCCTAATTTGGTCATACAAAAACAAAGGACCTACACAAAACATCCTAGCTCCATTCCCATAGATGGACTCCAAGGACAAAACATGGTCCTTCTCCAACTCCACAAAACTACTGGCAATCACACCAAAACTTCCCAAATCTGATCTCTAAGCTTCCAAAAAGAACTTGGAAATACCGCTATCAGAAACCCTAATAACCTTGGCAAATCCCGTCTAAGCAAGGGAAAAGAAAGCTTAACTCCTTGTACGTCCACAATGTCCCCATCATGTGTTGCACCCTTGTGCGTTTGGTGAATGGACAAGGCTTTCTTCACGGCCATTGTGAAAACCCCCATGCCGTTGAAAACCAAACGAGGGACACTGAGAGAATGGCACGACATGTTGGTCCATCCGAGAAAAGAATCGGATATGACACATGTAGGAGGAGGGTCTCCATGCTTGCACATCTCCTTGAGAGTCGCTTCGAAGGGCTCTCGGAGGAGTTTTGTTGCGTTCAAGAATGAGAGGAGATGGTCCGGCGAGGAAGTTTGGGACAAGTTTTCGCAGCCATCGGGAAGGCCTTGGGTTTTGGGGAATGGGATTTCTGTGAAGTGTATGTTGGAGTGTTGGGAAACGTATGGTTTTGTGGAAAAAGCGTTTGCAGGAGTAGTTATGATTGTAATTTTGAGGCCTCGGCGAGAGAGTGCTTTTGAGAGGTCAAGAAAAGGGATGGTGTGGCCTTGAGACATGAAGGGAAAGATTACTATGTGGGATTTTGAAGCGTCCATTTTTGTTGCAAAGATTTTCTCCTTCAAATCTATATGGTAAAGAATAGTTCACAATATTTGTAGGACATGGGAGTGAGACATCATATACATATGCATATATATATATATATATATATATATATATGTTACACACACACACGTATGTTTTAAAACGTGGGGTTAGAGTATTTGTAGGGAAGTACTTTGATCGAGGTCTACTAATTCTGTTTTGTACCTAGTATCCTATTGATTAGGAAACTAATTAAGGTAAAAAATTTCAAATATATAAATGTTTTTAACTTGGGTTGGGGATTCGAACTCTTCACCTTAGGATGAGTTAAATGTGAATTGTCACTAGGTTTTCTGTATCACATCATCTTTTTTCAACTTTGATTTTTATATTAAATTTTTTATCATAATCATGCGTAAAATGAAATGGTTGCAGCATGATTTCACATTTAACTACATTATAAAATATAAAGTGTGAATTTCTCATCCCAATAATTTTTTTGTTTTTAAAGAGAGGGATTTTTGAATTCTAAATTTTCAAAGTATAATAGGTAGTCAGAAACTGATGGGGTGTTTCTGGACATATGGAAACTAAAGAATTCTATTCAGAGAGGGTCAAAAACCCCAAAAAAAAAAAAAAAAAAAAAAAAAAAAAAGGTATCCCTATCTAGTACTCTCTAAATAAAGACTTATATTTTCATTATGGTTTTTTTCGTTTTGAGTAAAAGACGACTCATTCAAAATTAAACACGGGAGAAAACAGGTGTAGTTGTATTCTTAGGCCATTTATATATATATGCTTATCAGTATGACATTTGCAAGTTATACATATGTAAAAGACAATATTGATATCCGAAAATAAGATAAGAATGAATAACAAACCACACATGAAAGAACAATCGACCATGAAGTAAGCCTCCCAACTGTGATCACCCAACAAAACAACATTGGATGTATTAGAATTTATCTGTTAGTATTATTATAGAAAAGATAATGCCTCCCATTTCGCTTTTTGTACTTCAATCTATGGGTATATTTGATTTATTTCATTTTCTTTTTAAATCTATACTTCAACATAATTGCTTGCTTGCTTAGCTTTCATGCCTTTTTTTTTTTTTAATAAATATAATTTTCAAATAGTTTTCTTTTAAATAATTTTTTCTTCAACTTGCCCTCTAAAAGTTATGTTCTCATGTGTATTTTACGCAATGTACCCTAAAATATTAATTTCTCAAATAAAGCCTTAAGAAATACCTTTTTCCCCTAACCATCCACTTGAACAATTTTCTCAATATGTCCGTAGAATTTTCAAAAATGTTATATTTACTATTTAAGTGTTACAACCAAAATGCATATTTAATTTGTTTTTCGTAATGAGTTTTGTTTTGGATTATTTAAGCCTCGATAGATAGGAGTTAAATCCACTTTAATTCATATCAAAAGCCTTTAACAACAAACAAGTCAGTTTTCATGCCTCAATTTTTTAAATTTCATGATCTTTTTTTTTTTTTTTTTGAATCCCTATGTTATATACTACATATAGAAAAAGATGGGTTTTTTGTTTCTTTTTTCAATTTTTGTTGTTGTACGACTTATAGAAAACCAAGAATCAATTTGAGAACAAAAGAAAGTTAGGGTTTATTATTTCAATCAATGAATTAAAATAATACATCAAAAGAGGTTTATATAGGCTAACTTGAAAAATATATTTAAAAAAAAAAAAGACTAGCTACCCTTAATTGTTGAAAGGAAGGAAACTTAATAATAACAGGAAACATGTAATAAAAAAAATATAAAACTATATAATCTAATATACCCTTATTCAGAAAAATAGTACTCTAGAATATTAATTTCTAAAATAAAGCCTTAAGGAATACCTTTTTCCCTTAACCATCCACTTAAACAATTTTTCTAACTAAGTCTGAAGAATTTTCAAAAATGTTATATTTATTATTTAAGTGTTACATCCAAAATGCATATTTTGGTTTTCGAAATGAGTTTTGTTTTGGATTAGTTAAGCCTTAATAGATGGGAGTTACATCCACTTTCATTCATATCAAAAGCCTTTAATAACAAATAATTCAGTTTTCATCTCTCAATTTTTTAAATTTCATAATCTTTTTTTGAATCCCTATGTTATACACTACATATAGAAAAAGACGGTTTTTTTTTTTTTCAACTTTTATTGTTATTCGACTTGTAGAAAACCAAGAACTAATTTAGGAATAAAAGAAAGCTAAGGTTTCTTGTTCCATTCAATGAGTCAAAATAATACATCAAAGGATGTTTATATAGGCTAACTTGAAAAATATATATTAAAAAAAAAACTAATCTACCCTTAATTATTAAAAAGAAGGAAACCTAATAATAATATAAAACAAGTAATAAAAAAATATAAAACTATATAATCTAATATCTCCCCTCAAACTCATGACGCTGCTATAAGTAGCATTGAGAATTTGCTAAATAAGAAATAGAAATGTAAAGCAGAAAGTGCCTTGAAAAATATATCAGCAATTTGTATGGACAAAGAAATGAAAGGTAATGCGATAGTGCTAAGTTGATAATGATGTCGAGTGACATGACAATTAATCTCAATATGTTTGGTCTGCTCATGGAACACTAAATTGTGGACAATCTGAATAGCACTCTGACTTTCACAATATAAGAGAGTCAGTCGATAAAGAAAAATATATATATCTACAAGCAACCGACGTAACCAAACTATCTTATAAGCACCCATTCAATTTAAAATAGATGTATTTCAAAATGTATTTGGATGTTCACTTTAATCATTATAATAAAATAAAATGTGTGTTTATATTATTGTAGTTATTTTGATTATATTGGAGAAAGAAAAAGTTTCTGATGTGATTAGTAAAAAGAGATAGAAAGGAAATTGATAAATTTAAAATGATTAATTATACTATTTAAATGGAGGTGTATTTAAATATAATATTATACAATAACTAAATGAACCTTATATTGTATTGAAATTAAAGGGTGATCCAAATAATGTATAATTGTATGTTTAAAAAAAGGGAAAAAAAAAAAAAAAGAAAGAAAAGAAAAGGGAACATTTACAGGTTATTGTTGTCAAATTTTTAGTTTGTACTCTTATTCATGGACTTTGAGTTGTTGGAAAAGTCATAATCGAGATCATAGTCACTTTAAGAGCTCTATCTTGACGCCTCGTTTTAAATGTTTTTTTTTCAAATTTTCTATAATTATTTTCTCAAAAAAATTAAAATCTACTATTTGAATTGTGAGTTTAAATTTGTGAACCAAATGGGTCTAATTAATTAAACATATAGGCTTCAAATGACACTTTGTGGAACACTTTAAAAGTTTACAACTTTCTTATTTTAAATAAAAATAAGATAATTATTATATTTAAATATTCACAACGTCGAGAGTGGTGCATCTAAGATTTTTAGGCTATTTTAATATTATAGTTTATTTTTAATTTATATTTCAATCATTTTTAACATTCACTCTTTTTTTAATCAAAGAAAAAAAAAAAACTTCAAAATTCTAACTCTAATGGTTGTTCTAAATATGCCCTTAATTCTCGGGTAACTCTTTGAAAGTTGATCAATTCACAAGGAGCCAAATCCGGACAAGAAAATGGATGTGAAAATATATATAACACACACCCCGACAACAATAGTAAAAGAGCTCGATCGCAGCTTGTGCCTAATAATAATCAAAATCCGAGGACATTAGTTGACCAAATCAAAGTTTATTAATATAATAATCAAAATACGAGGACATTAGTTGACCAAATCAAAGTTTATTAATATTTTCTAATTGACTATTGTTCCTCGTTGTAGGCCGTGTATATAAAATTCGGTTTAACGTCTTTCAAGGAGCGTGAACAGGCCGGCCTCTCACATGGTGGGGCTCAAATCGTTTTGAGGTTTCGACAGCCTGCAACAGTGCAGCTAATTTAGTACTAGGTACAAAATATATATATTTTCTATATATTTATATCTTTCATCGTTTTTTTGGTGTTCTTGTCAACTTATTTATGAGTATGCATGTTTTTGCCTTCACCATTTGTCCAACTGAAAAGATGGGGACCACCGGATAACAATATGGAGTAATATTATGTTGGCTCTTTACTACAAACATCTTAGATTCAAGTTGTTAACGCCGTGGTAGTTGGGATATATACGCGATCCATTTTAAAAGAAATTATGCTTCTCCTTCTTCATAACTTATTTGGATTCACTATCCTCTCCTCTATTTGGTAACTATTTCTTCAATTAAAAAAAAAAAAAAAAAAAGAAACCTGTCATGCATTTGATAACAGGAATGAAAAATAGAAAATAATGAAGAATAAAATATTTAAGTGAAAAAATGAAAGAAGATTGTACAAATGAAAGAGAAGAAAAGAAAATGTTAATCGAATTTAGTGTATTTTACAATTATATGTTTACATAAAATAAGAAGATTAATAGAGATTCAGAACAAAATGCGTTGCGTTATTTTATTTGGATCTTTGTGATTGTTTGAATGCTATCTATATTTTCCTTTTTGAAAGAAAAAATTTGTTCGGAGTTTGCATCTGTTTTAAACGAGAACGTAAAACATATGCATGCAAAAGTGGTAGTGCAACATTTTCACTTGTCAATATATCGAATATTAACATAGCGTGTGTGTGTATAAACCTCTCTTTCTCTCTCTCTCTCTCTATATATATATATATATATATTTATATATAGGTTTATTTCGTTATATTTTTGCTTGACTTGTGTGTAACAACTACTGTTTGAATCCTCATGTCCCATCGAACCTGTGATTTTTGAATCCACATCCTTTGTCTAATTTTTAGTGACCAAAATGATACGTAACCAATAATATTACGTCAAATCATATTAAAAAATTTAAAATGCTTTATAATTGATTTTTTTACTTTAGTTTAAAAATTAATTTTTTTAATGATGTGATAAGATACAATTGATTAGATATCGTTAGACTGACAATGTTGATTCGTGACTTTCTTCATATTTTTTTAATTTGTTCATCACGTGCACGCACCGGTGCACGTTGTGAATCGAGATAAATAAATTGCAATGACAATATTTATCCAAACAAACACGAAAGGACGCTCTCGGGAGCGAGTTAGTCGAGTCAAAACCGACGACTCTTTTTTTTACATGTATGTTAGACACAGACAGATATTACTAACAATTAAATAACAAGTTCCAAAATTAAAAGAAAAATAAAATAAATTATTGTATATTTCATCTATGAGTAAGACACTGAAAGCCAATGGTTTTCTAATATTCCTTAATTGTTGCCTGCTGGGATCCTCCAATGACATGTAGGCTTTTTTTTTTTTTTTTTTTTAAATTTTGGGTAACAGATTTTGAACTCATTTGACATTTCTGGCTAATAAAAAAAAAAAAAAAAAGGAAAATTGCATTAATTTTTTGGGAGAATGAGTGATATAGCATAA
Source organism: Ficus microcarpa (assembly GCA_025413485.1). Taxonomy (NCBI): domain Eukaryota; kingdom Viridiplantae; phylum Streptophyta; class Magnoliopsida; order Rosales; family Moraceae; genus Ficus; species Ficus microcarpa. The sequence continues at coordinate 44,937,155 of CM046377.1, read as the reverse complement.
TGGATTACATAATTTTAAAATAATAGCAGGAATGAAAATATTATAACCAAATAGCATAAGTAGCTTAAAATGGAAAGATGAAAACTCAAAAATACCCTTAAATGGAAACCCTCAAATCAACCAACCTCCGATCCTTTCTCTACCTCTGCAGACCGTCGCCGACAATCAACATCATCATCGACTGGAATCTACCGTCGCAATCGCCGGCATCATTTCTTCGCCATTGTTGTTAGCGACGATGGCTCAGCTCCATCAGCAGAAGCTTTGCGATGTTGCCCGGAAGCTTCGCGATCTCCGTTGGATCATCCGTGAACTCGATCTCCTGAGGATCCTTTCCAGCTTCCTCTTCTCAATTTTCCTTTTGGTCTTCTCCAGCGACGGACCAAGATTTGCGCTAAGCCTCCGGCGAGCATCCTCGCGGCTCTGTCTTCATTTTTTCTCCTCTCACTGCCATTCTTGTGATTTCGTGCAACCCAACTTCAATGATGCTCAGAAAACTGTGTCGCCCAGATCTCGTAGGATAGACAGCTTCTCCGATGACGGTGAGACAGTAAACAACATGGTTTGGCTTTGGAAATTATGCAAATCAGGGGTATAATTTTGTAGGTTTTTTAAAATTTTAGACTTTTTTTTTTTAACAAAAAAGATAATTGTTATATAATTGGAATTAAAAATAATTTGCCTCTTTATAGAATTTGGTAAATAAATTATATACCAATATTTACACAGTAAATTCCTAATATTTACCGATAAATAGTAATATTTTACCTAATTTGAAAATAGTATATCCAATATTTAGTTGGTAATTCTATTTTGTTTAACGCAGTAAATCCAAATATTAACGGGTAAATACATAGAGCTACCGAGTAAAATAAAATCAATTTACTAAATAAGATAAAAATTAGTAAATCCAATAATTTATCCATAAATCTTGTAAAAAAGGCAATAAACATATGTTTACTAGTAAACATGAGTGATGTTTACTTGATTTGAAAATAGCAAATCTAATATTTACTTGGTAATCCATTTCATTTAACTCAGTAAATCCAAATATTAACGGGTAAATAAAGAAATTTACGAAGTAAAATAAAATCAATTTACTAAGTAAGATAAAAATTAGTAAATCTAATAATTTATTTGTAAATCGTGTAATAAAAGGTAATAAACATATTATTTACTAGTAAATTGTGATGTTTACTTGATTTGAAAATAGTAAATCCAATATTTACTTGATAATCCATTTCATTTAACTCAATAAATCCAATTATTTACAGGTAAATAATTGGATTTACTGAGCAAAATAAAATGGACTTACTAAGTAAGATAATTACAAATCATTAAATCCAATTATTTACCCATAAATCTTGTATTAAAAGGTAATAAAAATATTATTTACTAGTAAACAATGATGTTTATTTAATTTGAAAATAGTAAATCCAATATTTATTAGATAATCCATTTTATTTTACGAAGTAAACCCATTTATTTATCGTAAATAAATGGATTTACTAAATAAGATAATTACAAATCAATAAATCTCATTATTGACATGTAAATCTTATAATAAAAGACAATAAACATATTAGTTACTAGTAAACATTGATGTTTACTTTATCTAAAAATAATAAATTCAATCTTTTCAGGTAAATAAAGGGATTTACTGGGTAACATAAGATGGATTTACTTAGTAAAATCAATAAGATAGATAAAAATCAGTAAATTCAATTATTAATCAATAAATCTTCAAATTATTTTGTAAATGTCAATATTTCCAAAATAAAATTCATATTTCCCTACAAATAATTTTAAATTCACTTACAGTCTGGTATAATCAATATTTACTAGGCACGATCTATAAGGTAAATCCACATATTTATCCCTTAATATGATATTTACTTTGTCATCGAATTTACAATTTACATGGTAAATATGTGAATTCTCTATGTAAATTCAATATTTACTAATAAATATTTAACTTGTTTTTCAGATTAAATATTTTCATCAAATTATTCACAATTTTAGAAATACCAATATTATGTATTCCAAATTAAAAATAAAATATTTTTTATTTACAAAAATGCATATAATTAATAACAAAATAACCCCAAAAATTTCAAAAAACCCCAAATCAGCACCAAATTTCCAAACCCTAACCTAAATACCCAAATCCCGCCAGCCCACCATCGTCGGCAACGAAGCAGGACTGACTAACACAATGGCAAATCGACAACCACCGAATCTTGAACGTCGCTAGCAACGGAGGAAGAGGAAATAGACGACTGGTTCCGCCATCATGCGCGACAAAACAATGGCAAATCGACAACCACCGAATCGCGAAAAGTGCGCGACAAAAAGACGGCGACATAGCAACCCTGGTGACAATCGCGCTATCCTGACGGCGATACGCGGTGGCATGATTTAACATTAGTGGTGTTTAACATCCACACTAATATGGCTTACGTGGTTAACATAAGCGAGAAAGAGAGAGAGATTGAGAGAGAATGATGGCTTATGTGGGAGAGAAATATGGATCTAAACAAGAAAGGCAAAATTGGAAAACAATAATTAGTTTTAAAAGGGATAATTAAAACATGCTATAATTTATTATGTTTTCAAAAAAAAAAAAAAAAACTATCATATATTACACTACTACTACATATAAAATATGTTATTTAGTATAATTTCCCTTATTTTTGGTAAATAAAATTGCAGTATTTGTACTCTAGCTGCTATAACGCGGAAATAGATGCCCTTTTTATGACAAGCTGATGATAGAAGTTCAATTGTCAATTAGGTGCCTATCAAAAAATAATAATAATAAATGGCCGTCACAATTAATTGAGCATTTCCATTTAAAATACAATATGATGCTATTTATGCCATATATTATAAGTTTTTTTTTTTCTTCTTTTAGACGTCTCCAAAACTCATCTTACAGAAATTTGTTTTTAGAATATGCAAAATGTTTATTAAATCATTATACAGAAAATAATATTTAATTTACAAATTCATAACAATCATTTTTTTAAAAAAAGTGTAAAACTGATATAAGATTATTATTTTCTTTAAACATCTCCAAAACTACTAGTTTTACAGAGATTTATTTTTAGAAGAAGAAAAGTATTTACGAAATCATTATAGCGAAAATAAATTTAATATAAAAATTCAAATTTTTAATTTTTTAACAATGTCTTACAACGTATAATGTAGAAATAATTTTATCTCACTATACTATAAGATACAATATTTAAAATATTTTCACTTTTAGGTAAAGAAAATAAATAAAAGAAAAAAAAAAGTGCTATAGCAGATTGTAAACTTTCAAATTTTATTTTTCGAACAAGACATAGGCCATAGTATTACATACAGATCTAGTACTCGGTTTCAAAAAATGTATATTTATGTCATTATTTATTTATCGAAAAAGTCAGAATGTGACAAAATGTGAAAAGTCTTCGCATCGATTCGATTCCAATAAATTATAATAACGTCAAACTCCTATCCAAAAATTGAATGCCGTCAAGCAAGTAACAACCAGTCATTAATGGACGTGGTCCTTTTCTTTTAAGCAAATTGTCTATATATTAAATTATCCTATTTTATTACCAATAAAACATTTCAACTTTTTTTTTAAGGGATAAGATCACATCATTTCATCTTCTGATAAATTGAAATATCTAAAGTCCGTAAATTTTCCACTAAATTTTGGAACGAGTTTACTCTGATAACTAAAGAACGGAAAATAAAGAACTTAAATAAAATGACAACATGTCGTAGTCTTATAATGATCGAAGTTTTGAAACGGATTTTATTATCAATAGTTGAATGTCTGCTCAGAAAAAGATAAAATTGTCATTTCAGATTTTTAGAAAAAATAATTAGCAGAGTTTGATATTTTGAGAAGAAAATTGAACAATGAATCTAAAGAGAATAAAATCTCTTACAAACCTAAGGCTCATAAAGTAAAGAGTTTTAAATTGAGAAAATTTTAGCGAATTCTCTTTGATTGTTTCTTTCTTGTGTTGTTTGATTTTGATTGTTTTTTAGTTTGATTTTTTTTTTTTTTTTTCTGTTCTTGGTTTGTAATAATTAATTTATATATTTATGTATAAATTTTTCTTATTAAAAAATGTCATAAATTCAAAATTTAGTAATCATAGGCGTAATTTAACGATAATTCACATATAATTACATAATTGGAGTTCAAATCTCCTATCTGCTCCCTTTTGACAGACCCTCTCGAATTAAATATTCTTTATTTGAATTGATAATCTAAATTGAATGTGTGCATTGTTGGGGTTGGGGGGAGGGTGAACAAGTATGATGTGCGTTTCAAAATAGTGAAAAATGGATTTAGATTTGAAAAAACTGAATTATGGGATTTAAGGCAATATGCGAAACATACACTTATATTTCATTTGGATTACCTATCATATTTGGTATTTGATTCAAATATAATATATATATATATTACAATATGTGTTTGGATGACTACTTGAATCATTGAATTCAAAGGTAATGTGTTTTTTGATTTTTTACATTTGAATAATTCAAATTGAATTTTTACCTTATAAAATATGTTCGGATCATGACTTTTTGTATTGTGCATTGCGTATTGACATAGAAAATTGTGAAAGGAAAATGATGGCAATTACTTTGAATTTGGAAACAAAAACAATTGACGAGTTATTTTCTTGTAGAATAAATAGATTGTAAAGATTATAGATAATAAAATTAAAATTTCTCCTTCTAATTTAAAAAAAAACATTTTATCAATAAAAAAGCAGCACAAAAACGCTAGTGAAGAATTGGAAATATACATAAATTAAACAAACAATTAACTAATTTTTTTAACATAAAAATATAAATGACTACTATTTATGTAATTTATTTTTTCTCATTTTAGGTAAAATAACTTGATTAAAATAACGTGAACAGGGCTGAGAGAGAAAGTGTGTGTCACGGACGGTGGGTACCGGGAATTATAGTGGGAAAAAAAAAAGCCAAAAAAATAAAATAAAATTATTGGAATCGGTGAACAGTTAAAAAAAAAAAGTGGGTTTCTGTAAATGGCTTCGCAATCACATACAATACTGGAGTATATGAAAAAGTATTATACTGTAATGGTGCATCCAAATACACACTGTAACTTGTAGTTGACCGCTCAATCACATTGGTGATGTTTGTGATCCAAAGTTAATACCCGAATTAACATTAATACGTTATGGTCAAAGCACATTTAATCAGCAATTAATTACAACTATTTAAAAAAATTATCATTCAACTTAACGGAATACAAAGATCAATACTAAAAATGAAACAGTTCTGTAATACAAAATATATAATTATCGATTAAGATTAATTGTCTGATAAATCTCAATAATAAAATATAAGAATCGAGATAATCTATTTCTGCTATTGTATAATAACAACAATTGAGGAAAAAAACAAACTTCATAGAAGCGGTAGATCCTTCCAAAAAAAGAAAAAGTTAATAGACACGAGTCAATTTAATTATTATTCCTGTAGCCTAAGGGGACCAAATCAATAATATTGGTCAATACCCATCTCAATAAATTTTTTTTTCCGTGTTTGTCCTAATTATAAGGCAAACAGATCAGTTTATCAGTATTTACATTTAATACAATTACTAACCAAATCCTTTCCTTTTGAACTAACACGAAGGATTTATTCCTTATGTTATATATATATATATATATATTATATATATATACATGTGATTCATGTACAAGCATTGCACATATAGAGATCACAAAATAGTTAGTGATATGGCACCACCGTCGAAACCCCACGTAATGATCTTCCCTTTCATGGCTCATGGCCACACTCTTCCACTTCTAGATCTCTCCAAAGCCCTGTCTTCACAAAACATCAAAGTGACCATCGTCACAACCCCATCAAACGCCAAATCAATCCTCAAAACCATACCAAACAACACTATTCACTCCAACAACATCCATTTATCGGAGCTTCCCTTTCCGACGAACGTAAACGGCATCCCAAACGGCTGCGAAAACACCTCCCAACTTCCCTCCATGGATCTCCACCCCGCTTTCGTCCTCGCCACTAAACACCTCCAAACCCCCTTTGAGCAACTCTTGCAACGCATGAAAGAGTTCCGAGACCTTCCTCTTTGTGTCATCTCCGACTTCTTCTTGGGCTTCACCCTCAAGGTCTGCGAAGATTTCGGCATCCCAAGGCTTGTCTTCCATGGCATGGGGGCTTTGTCCATGGCCATATGTAAAGCCTCTTGGGTTCACAAACCCCAACTGACCGCGAAGTCGATTTCCGACCCCATAGACTTGCCCGGTATCAAGCTTCCTTTCGTTCTGACGGTTTCGGATCTGCCTGATGATGTCAACAATTCCTCGGACGTCGACAATCCGATGTCTAGGTTGTTGGAAGAGATCGGGGCAGCCGACGTTAACAGCTGGGGCGTTATTGTCAACACCTTTGTTGATCTCGAAATGGGTCAAGTTTCGGCTTTTGAGTCTTTCTACAGAGAAGGAGCCAGAGCTTGGTGTGTGGGCCCTCTTAATTTGTACAATGATGTTCATCACGTCCAAAACCAATCGTTTGATTATGCGATGAAGTGGCTTGATGATCATGACCAGTTATCGAGATCCGCATCGGTGATATACGTGTCGTTTGGGACTCAGACTAACGTGTCTGATGCTCAGCTGGATGAGGTGGCTTATGGACTAGAGGAGTCAGGGGTGTCCTTCGTTTGGGTGGTGAGATCCAACACTTGGACCCCACCAAATGACATTAAAGAGATGATAAACGACAAGGGTCTAATCGTGTCTAGTTGGGCCGATCAACGACGGATACTGTCGCATAAGTTGATCGGAGGGTTTCTGAGCCACTGTGGGTGGAACTCGGTTCTTGAGAGTATAACCGCCGGGGTGCCGATCTTAGCGTGGCCGATGATCGCCGAGCAGGCGTTGAACGCAAAGCTTGTCGTTGAAGGGCTTGGAGCCGGGATTAGGGTTAGGAAAACGAGTGGCATGGGGTCGGAAAACATTGTCGTTTCGAGGCAGGCGATCTGTAAAAGGGTGAGGGAGTTGATGGGGTCAGGGGAGAAGGGAAAGAGGGTGAGAGAGAGAGCAAAGTCCTTAGGAGCGGTTGCCAAAAGAGCGGTTGAAGAAGGTGGTTCTTCGTTCCAAACACTACATGAACTCATACAAAAACTACATGGATGAGGCCTCCCATGGGAAAATATTTTGGGAGTATTAATGATGTTAAATATCACAATTAATAAAATGTACGTCGGTTTTCATATTATGGGATCTATTACAGTGGATGATAAACACCACTATTTTTTTTTTTTTCTTTCTTGTCTCGTTTTCTATATGAATCTCTGTTTCTATGGATTAAAAACGGTAAATTATTAGTTTGACCAGTTAGGAAAAATCCTTGAACTTTTACAAGGAAAAGGAGTTATGCACTCGATCGGGAATAATAATATATTGGTGTAACCTTGTGTGAAGCTTGTATGCTTTTCTGTGAGTTACATTGTGTGATTTGGGAAATTATTTGTATTGCTAAGTAAAATAATTAGTAGCATATCCGTGGATGATTTTCACTTATTAAATAAAAAAAGTATCCTTCAAACCAAAAAAAAAAAAAAAAGAGTAATAACTCTCAAATTTTTATTCTTATTTTTTTGAAAGTAAAATATCTTATAACTAATATCAATAACTCTCAAATTTCAAATATAAAAAGCTCATTTTTAAAGTTTAAACCCCTCTTTTCTTTCTAGGAAAAAAAAAAAAAAAAACCCCTCTTTTCTTATCTATTACGTAGATATAAAAGTTCATGCCTAAATTCTGTCTCTGACGTTAAACTAAACCGAATGGATTTAGTTATTGAAATTCAATTTTGACCACTCGTAAATAATTTCTAACGTAAAAAGCTGTTGCGAGTTTCCTGGGTACTATTAAATATTAATGAACATTTTGTTGTTTGAAGAGACCATTAGTTAATTTTTAGTTTTTTTTTTTTTTTTGCTTGTTAATTTTGTTATATAATTAATTGTGCGCAAAAATATCGTCACTGACATCTTTTAGCCACGCTACAACATGTCACACTCGATACATGAGGTGCGTGAAAAATCACATTTGATTTTCTATCGATAAAATAGTCAGCTTTGTTATTTAAAATATAATAGTCAGCTTTGGACGTCGAATTACAACAAATATCTTATAAACGCGTGCACTAAAAAGTTCAACAAAAACTTATAATTCATCAAATAAATACACTTTTATTCAAATCTAATTTTGCCAGAATTCAATCACTAATTGGAGCAATAAATAAACAGACATTTTATTTTCCTTGTCCCATATATGTATAATGTAATACCTATATGATCGCTACCTCTTCATTGATGAGTATAGTTAATATAATTAATTATTTGGTCAAAGTTTAATTTATATCATTATTAATAAGATTACGGAGTCCTCGGGTGCAAGTGTAAACCTGTAAATCGCCAAAATTATGTCAAATTACACCGTCTCAACCATCGGTTTTTTAAAACCAGGGAAATTTTTAAATTGATCGGTTTGATTTTCAATCTAAACAGATTCAATTCATTGTTTTATTTATTTATTTATTTTAGTTGTTGGTTTGTTTGCTGTTATATAAATGAAGCATCATGCTTGATTACTAGTTGATACAGTGTGAATGTTTATAAAAGTCCTGCCAAAGATAATAATTACAAATAGCTTGCAGTCTTATGAAATTATGAGGGTATTTGGTTGGTTAATTTGAGTTGAAATATTTTAATTGTAATAGTAAATTTTATTGAATTTTCAGAAAAGACAAAACACTTTTTAGGAAAAAGACAAAAAAAGTTTGAGTTGAGTTGGATTGAACCAACCAACCAAACAAAGCCTATGTCTTTTGTGATAACTTTTGTTTCATTTTTATTTTTATTTTTTTGGGTTTTACATTAATTTAAAGTTATTAAACCAAAAACACAATTAATTAAAGGATTCTTCTATTATATTTTTTGTGTCACGAATAATATCTAATTAGTTATCTCATGATAGTGTCTTAAAATAGTTTGAAATGTTTTGTTATCAATTTTTTTTTTTTAACTTTTAACTACTAAATTTAATTAATCACATATCAAATTATAACTAATAATTATTTGAGATATTAAAATTAAGCAAATAGTATGACTTATCAAATCGCTATTATCTTCTTACAACAGGCCGGAGATGCCGTTGACTAAAAATCCACCATCGTGATCGAGGCCATTGCACATTTTGGGCGTCAACTTTGAAGTGATTGGACGGCAAAATTAGTGCTCTTTGATATATATTAGGGTAAATTTCATTAATAGCACTTCTAGAGAAAATAATATTAAATTTAGCACCACTTTTTATTTCATTCAGTTTTAGCACTGTTTGTGGGACCCAGTAGCATTTTATGTATGTAAATTTCCAAGTTTACCCTCATCTCCTTCATATGCCCCTAAAAAATTTTTAAACCAACATCTACTGTGCTTTAGAGAGAGAAACTGAAATCTAGAGAGAGAAAGAGTTGCAGTCGGCCGGAACCGCTCGGAAACCGTCCGAAACCGCCGCGAAAGCCCTCTATAAACCGCTTGGAAGTCTATGAACGTCGGAAAATCTTTAAAAACTACCCATGTCGAAAGTTACGAAATTGATTGAGAAAAACATTACTCCCGAATGTTTGCTTAAAATACAAAAAGTTAGTATTTTTATCTGATTTTGCAACATAAAATTAGTGTTTTAATTTATATAAATATTTGGATGGTCATAACGGTTATGACCGGGTGGTCATAACCGCTATGACCGCTACTATTTATAGAACTTAGTAGAAAATTGGTCATGACCGTTCTACTATTATTAGTTCTACAAATAGTGGCGGTCATAACGGTTATGACTGGGTGGTCATAACCGTTATGACCGCTACTATTAATAGAACTCAGTAGAAGATTGGTCATGACCGTTTTACTATTATTAATTCTATAAATAGTAGTGGTCATAATGGTTATGACCACCCGGTCATAAACGTTATGACCGCTACTATTTATAAAACTAATAGTAGAGGTCATGACCGTTCTACTATTATTAGTTCTATAAATAGTAGCGGTCATAACGTTTATGACCGGGTGGTCATAATCGTTATGACCGCTACTATTAGTTTTATAAATAGTAACGGTCATAACGGTTATGACCGGGTGGTCATAACCGTTATGACCGCTACTATTAGTTCTCTAAATAATAGCGGTCATAACGTTTATGACCGGGTGGTCATAACCGTTATGACCGCTACTATTAGTTCTCTAAATAGTAGCGGTCATAACGGTTATGACCGGGTGGTCATAATCGTTATGACCGCTACTATTAGTTCTATAAATAGTAGCGGTCATAAAGTTTATGACCGGGTGGTCATAACCGTTATGACCGTTACTATTAGTTCTCTAATAGTAACGGTCATAACGGTTATGACCGGGTGGTCATAACCGTTATGACCGTTACTATTAGTTCTCTAATAGTAGCGGTCATAACGGTTATGACCGGGTGGTCATAACCGTTATGACCGCTACTATTAGTTCTCTAAATAATAGCGGTCATAACGTTTATGACCGGGTGGTCATAACCGTTATGACCGCTACTATTAGTTTTCTAATAGTAGCGGTCATAAAGGTTATGACCGGGTGGTCATAATCGTTATGACCGCTACTATTAGTTCTATAAATAGTAGCGGTCATAAAGTTTATGACCGGGTGGTCATAATCGTTATGACCGCTACTATTAGTTCTATAAATAGTAACGGTCATAACGGTTATGACCACACGGTCATATCCGTTATGACCGCTACTATTTGTAGAACTAATAATAGTAGAACGGTCATGACCTCTACTATTAGTTCTATAAATAGTAGTGGTCATAACTTTTATGACCGGGTGGTCATAACCGTTATGACCGCTGCTATTAGTTTTCTAATAGCAGCGGTCATAACGGTTATGACCACCAGGTCATAAAAGTTATGACCGCTACTATTTATAGAACTAATAGTAGAGGTCATAACTATTATGACCACCCGGTCATAACCGTTATGACCGCTACTATTAGAGAACTAATAGTAGCGGTCATAACGGTTATGACCACCCGGTCATAAAAGTTATGACCGCTACTATTAGTTCTATAAATAGTAGCGGTCATAACGATTATGACCACCCGGTCATAACTGTTATGACCATCCGGTCATAAACGTTATGACCGCTATTATTTATAGAACTAATAGTAGCGGTCATAACGATTATGACCACCTGGTCATAACGGTTATGATCGCTACTATTAGTTCTCTAATAATAGCGGTCATAACGGTTATGACCACCCGGTCATAAAACGTTATGACCGCTATTATTTAGAGAACTAATAGTATCGGTCATAACGATTATGACCACCCGGTCATAAACGTTATGGCCGCTACTATTAGAGAACTAATAGTAGCGGTCATAACGGTTATGACCACCCGGTCATAAACGTTATGACCGCTACTATTTATAGAACTAATAATAGTAGAACGGTCATGACCAGTCTTCTACTGAGTTTTATAGCGGTCATAACGGTTATGACCACTCAGTCAGAACCGTTATGACCGCCTCTATTTGTAGAACTAATAATAGTAGAACGGTCATGACCAATTTTCTACTAAGTTCTATAAATAGTAGCGGTCATAACGGTTATGACCACCCGGTCATAACCGTTATGACTACCCAAATATTTATATAAATTAAAAAACTAATTTTATGTTGCAAAATCAGATAAAAATACTAACTTTTTGTATTTTAAGCAAACATTTGGGAGTAATGTTTTTCTCAATCAATTTCGTAACTTTCGACATGGGTAGTTTTTAAAGATTTTCCGACATTCATAGACTTCCAAGCGGTTTATAGAGGGCTTTTGCGGCGGTTTCGGACGGTTTCCGAGCGGTTCCGGCCGACTGCAACTCTTTCTCTCTCTAGATTTCAGTTTCTCTCTCTAAAGCACAGTAGATGTTGGTTTAAAAATTTTTTAGGGGCATATGAAGGAGATGAGGGTAAACTTGGAAATTTACATACATTAAATGCTACTGGGTCCCACAAACAGTGCTAAAACTGAATGAAATAAAAAGTAGTGCTAAATTTAATATTATTTTCTTTAGAAGTGCTATTAATGAAATTTACCCTATATATTAAAGTAGAGAGCTACAAAAGTTGGCTAATCTTCAAAAGCTTGCAAGTTGAAATTAATGATAGCCGCCGCCTGACAGCTTTGCCAATCCTGACGTCCAAAATATCTGTACTTGTCCTAGTGTGCATCATTTGGATAACAAAACCTACGTATAACTAGCCTGCGCGGTTGTAACTTTAATATATAAATATTCTTATTCGGTGAAACACGTTAAACTTAAATTTTTTATTTTAATTTTTATCTAATTTTAAAAAATTAATAAAAATTATAATTAAATTTTTAAAAATTAACTAATTCTAGAATTTAGATTCTCACTCCCACGTTTAATATAGACAACAAATTAAATTGTATACAGCAACGTGATATTCGGATGAGATTATAATAAGTTCGTGTTTGCCATACACATATTATTTGGTCATCAAATATTAATTACTTGTTTAAAACTATTTCTTATTATATATTATAGGGTTTTTTAAAATTATCTATAACATAATTGTCCTTATTTAATTGCTATTGATCAAAGGAGTACACTTTGAGAAAAACTTTAACTGATGTAAACTATCATTCAATCTAGAATCTCATATTAAACCCTCAAGAGAAATTAATTGGAAGTGTGCCTGAATCCATGAAGACAAATTAAAGAATGATTAGTATTCAACAGACAAATTTCCCTAGGTTCCTAAGATGTTCTGTGGATTCTCTCTTTTAATGGGAAATGAAGAGGAGCGCAAATATTACGTATTATTTTGAGTTGGAGATCACAACCCTTATAACGATCCTTATATACTAACTTGAATTAGATTATCATCAATTCAAATTTAATTAGTACTGGGTTTCTATATATTAAAATCCATATGTAATAGATATATCTAAAGCTCAATTAATAGATCACGTATTTGATCATATTAAATTAGATAGTCTATAATATAATTATCATTTAATATGTACGTCCATGATAAAAAATTAATAAAATCACAACAATACACTTGTTGAAGCTAATCAAATTATTAATGAGACAGTCACTTGACTCCTTAGTTTGCAAGCCCGAAATTGCCGGCCTCACATGGTGTGGCTCAGAATTAGAGGCCACCGCCAGCTTCAGTATATAGTATATAGACATATATATATATATATATATATGCATCTCGTCCTTTGTTGTTAGTTAGGAATCTTGGTTAACATGCAATACACGTATGAATGTTTTTTTTTTTTTAATCAGGAAATCCAATTAAGTTGAAGATCAAGTTTGTTTCACGTGCTTATCCTATTATATCAATTACTTGTTAGCCGTCACGGTCTTCGCGATTTTTGATAACGAAATTCAACCATGAGGTGTTGAGACTTCTCGTACGCTTGAAACAAATATTTGAGCTTAAATTTTTAAATTAAAGTTGATTAACTTTTCAAAAATTAGTTATAATTTTTGTTAATCTTTTTAAAAAAAGATAAATTAATATGAAAGATTTAAATCCAACTTTTTTCAAAATCTGAGTCTTCTCAATTAGGTTACGCCCTTGTGCACATCCATCCTCGTCTATTCCATCCGGCTCTCTCGTTCAAGTCTTGCTTAAAAAAATTAATTAAAATGCATCCAAGACCAGAAAAAAGAAAGTTTAATTGAAAGTAATTTTGTTGTCTGTGCGAATTAGCCACTGAAATGAAAGCCAATGTTTTCCAAACTGTCACGTCTGGGCCTTGACCAAATGATTTTGGATTACTCGTTTGTTTTATTCTCCCTAAATTGTCTGGTTAATAACTAAATTGAATGTTCCATTGTTTGGCTACAACCATATATCCGGAAACAAAAAAAAAAAAAAAGGGTAAACAATAAGGCTGTGTTAAATTAACCTCAATTTTTTTACAAGTCAAGATTAACGCTGCTCCTATTTTATGATGAAAGTCAAGAGCTCAAGTCTACCATCTAAACTCTTTTTTGACATATAACACACGTTTGACATTTAAGTTCAACTCTAACTAAATTGTATTTTTTCATCTCAAAAAAAAAAAAAATTTTCCTGAAAAGTCAACAAAATTTATAATTAATTTTTAAAAAATCAATCAACTCAAACTTAAAAATTTCATCTTATCTTAATCTCAACCTAAACATCAAACGAACCAATAACTTTGAAATACTCGTTTTTTTTTATTAAAAAAATCAACTTCAAAATGTGAGTATCTTTCAGGATTGATATTTGTGAGAGGGGGAAAAAAAAAAAGTACGTTATGGATTTCGAAATAATAAAAAATTGATTTGAGTGCATTTTTTAAAAAAGATTGGATTCGTAACTACGTGTCAAATAAGAGCCAAGTATCCCCGTACCTAACCAAGGCTATCATGCCTTAAATGCCTTCCTGCTTATCGCGTGCAGGAGATAAGACAAGTGGGCACGAGCGGTGGATGTAGCCTCCAGGCCCTCCACTATGTTTTTTTGTTATTTTAAATTTATTTCAAAAATCTTATAATTTTTATAATTTGATTTCATTAAAAATAAAAGATTCCCATATAGTTTATATTTTTCCTACTAAAAATAAAAAAATTATTACATAATCTTCATTAAAATTAATTTGCTGTTTATAATTTTATTACTTTATCTCTCATTAAAATTAAAAATTCTCACATAAACCCACTAAAATTAAAAATTTTCACATAATCGTCAGTAAAATTTGTTTTATCTTGAAAAAAAATTTTGGTGTATGCTCCCATTAAAATATACTTTTGGCTCCGCCCATGTTCGCGTGCACCATGGCAATGACCTCGCTGCCTATGAACTCTTAACAATTTTCATAAAAAGTTCCACCATATTCGTCTCAGACTCTCGGCCTGGTGCGCGTGTAGAATCCATGGAGAAAAGAGTATTTCTCATCTCCTCACTGGAAATAGCCATTAGCATCAAATTGTCTTCATCAGAAACGACTCTCAGAGTTGTGGCATAAACCGCACAAAAATCTTTAAGATTTCAAAAGTGGAAAAAAGTGTTTTATATATATATATATATATATATATATAACAATCAACATTACGCTGCTTAATTTATGGCCATGTCAAGAACCTTTTGCCTTCTGAACTCTCAAAATGCATGATAATAAGCATTATAAGTCCTATCCCAATTTTTAAAATTTTATTTGGATCCGAGCTAGTACGTACTTTTGAATCTATCATCTGAGTATCCCGAATTCGCGGTCTCCATCTAGCATTTTCAAGCTTTCCTTGGCAACATCAACACTGTCAAAAGTATTACAAAAATCGGAGTATTTAATCCTCGTATTTCAAACTAAGCATCTACAGGGAACTTATCGAAATCCTCGTACTGAAGTACCAAACTGGAAGAAACCTAAATGTTTTAGGACCTTGAATTCCAGTGGATAAAGAATCCAATACTACTAAGCACGCATTATTATCGGAACAAATTCTAGGAAGCGTTTTAGCTAAAAACATGTCTAGCCAGGCCAAGTTTTTTGGGTAGCATCTATATATATATATATATATATATATATATTTTTTTTTTTTTCTCTTGGGTCGCACTTAGCTAGGTCAACTTTTTGTATACACAAGCAAGTACATGTACATTTCTTACAAGACAGATCGACTTCAAGAGTCTTTAGGAAGATAAATTAAGTGGACTCATAAATAGATCTTACTAAATTACGATTTCTAGACAATTACTAACTGGAAGAGAACTCATGAGCACTAAAAGAAAACTCTGAAAAAAAAAAAAAAAGTTATTCATATTTGGTAGGTTATTATGGGTGGGTTTAAAAAGGGTAAAACTTACATTTAATTAGAAGGTTTTTTTTTTTTTTTTTTTTGGTTTTTTGAGAAAAGCAAAAGTGTGTAACAAGTAATATTTTCAATTCAAATTTTAATTATTGGTGGGTGGTTTAACAAAGGGGGTATGAAAAGTAAACAAGCGGGTGTCAAAAGACCTCCCTATTAAATGAGACGGTAATATAAGTCGGATAAATAAGATCATAAAGGTTTTCAAATTCCAAAAATAGCCTTGAAACCTCCGTTGTCTTTACTAATATATCAATAGAAAAATGCTAGAAATATTAACTCAAATTTTAACTTTTAAGTACCAATTTATGTGGCATATAGTTGTCATTCTTTTATTAGTAAATATTTAAAACATTATTATATCAATTGATTACATCTACCGATAAAAATATAACATATGAATTGGTATTTAAAAAGTTAAAATTAGAATTTGTGTCCCTAATACTACTCAATCAAATAAAGTATTTACTATAGAAATAATATATTTCTTTAAACAATAAAAGTAATGTATTTACTAAGAAACTAATGTATTTATCCTGAGTTACCGCATTGGTAGTATCTCTCACATTCCAAAGTTGAGAATTTTTTTCATTTCTCTTTAAAATACATGTATATATATGTATATATCGGCACCATAAGCCCCATACCGTTAAAAAACATGCCTTTTATCCTAATTATGCAGCCATATATATTAACATTTTGATTTCCTGCAGGTATTAGATTATTAGACTAAAAATATAAAGGGACAACGAGCTAAACTATATTGTGATTAAATTGCTTGAATGAACGAGTGATTTATCCTAACTTGATAAATTCAGATAATTAGGTGGCCAAAACAAATCTCGAACGAGTCTTTTTGAGTACATATACATATCTATCGCCGTGGCCCGTGAAAACTTGATCAATTACATAAATGAATTGCGTTAAAAGTTGAAATTGAATTTTCACTTGGGATATTAAGTTTATTTATAATAATGGTTTTTTTTTAATTCTACAATAAGATGCGTGGTTTTTTAGACATCAGACGTTACTAAAATATCACAGCTAAGTTAACATTTAACTCATCGTAAAAATTACATGGAAGAAATGACAAATAAATCCAACGAGTAAGTAAACATCAGTTGGAATGAAAAATAACTACTCAATAAATCAAATAATTAGAAAATGTCTCACTAAAACCCTTTAATAAGTAAATTCTCCGTAGGAAAAACTAAGCAGAGAAAAAAAGACATTTTTCTTTTCAGATTAGGAGTAGAATCACAAATTAGTGAATAATTTCCTGCAATAATCTAGTTTAATTAGTGGCTTCACCATGAGATCAACCCCGTCGTAACTCACCTCAGGTAATTCAAAGTTAACCTTCTGACAATATTCATTTTTGTTCCAATTTACTTGGGATGATGCTAGGCGTATTTTTATACTAAAAAAAATTCATTGGTAGGAAGAATTGAAATTTTGTTATTAAAGGTTTATTATTATTTTCATCATCATTTGGTTGGGAGAGCTACAGTTCTTCTGCAAAAATTTAGCCTACGTTTAGAATTCAAATTGAATTTGAATTCAATTGTACTTTATGATTGACTTTTTGGTCTTTTTTTGAAATAGTCAACAAAAATTATAACTAATCTTTAAAAAATTAATAAACTTCAATATAAAAATTTCATTACATCTCAAACTAAACTCGAACACTAAACGCACAACTATTATTATTAGTACTATCATTGTCGTCGTTGTGTTAAAGAGAGAATGCATAGACTAGGTCATGAAAGATGTTGCAAACATGACAAATGTCCGTTTTGTTGTGTGGCACTGTGGCCGGGCCCAGTACGACAAAGTAGTTATGCAATAATTATTCTTGGTGCCTAAAACACGTTTTATAAAAATAACTTGGTTAACAACACGTACAATCTTTCGTATCATATACCAGGACAATGATTTTCAACCAGCCAACAACACAAAATAATTTAGGAGGTGTTTGGGATTTGAGTTTAAACTTAAAATTTACGTCTTAGTTTTTGTTTTTTTCTGAATAAATTTTTTATCTTTTCTGAAAAGTCAACAAAAATTATTATTAAAACTTAAAATTTTTAACCTAAACTCATTCACCAAATGAACCCTTAGTAATTATTAGCACAATGACAACGTGGTACTGGTAGGCAATGAAAAGAACACTTGTCCTTAAAATGCCCGTTTACGTTATGGTTTAATATTGGAGAATCAGATTGTAAATTTAATCAGATTTAGAATCTGATTATCCAATAGGTATGAACTTTCTACAGGGCCAAAAATAGGGAGAGATACGGCAACAATCAGATTAAATTTAATCAGATATAGAATCTGATTATCCAATAGGCATGAACTTTCTACAGGGCCAAAATCTGATTCTCCAATAAGCATGAACTTTCTATAGGCCAAAAATAAGAAGAGATAAGGCAACAATCAGATTCTAAATCTGATTAAATTTAAATTTAATCAGATTCTAAATCTAATTCTCCAATGGGCATGAACTTTCTACGGGGCCAAAAATAGGGAGAGATACAGCAACAATCAAATTAAATTTAATCAGATATAAAATCTGATTATCCAATAGGCATGAACTTTCTACGGGGTCAAAATCTGATTCTCCAATAGGCATGAACTTTCTATAGGGCCAAAAATAGGAAGAGATAAGGCAACAATCAGATTCTAAATCAAATTATAAATTTAATCAGATTTAAAATCTGATAAATTTATAATCTGATTCTCCAATGGGCATGAACTTTCTACGGGGCCAAAAATAGGGAGAGATATGGCAACACCAACACCCCATGTACTGATCTTCCCTTTCATGGCTCAAAGCCACGTTCTTGTATTTTTACGTCTCTCAAGAGCCCTCTCTTCTCGAAACATCAAAGTGACCGTCGTCACAACCCCATCAAACGCCGAATCGATCCGCAAAATGATACCCAGTGAGCACTCTAACAACATCCATTCAGCGGAGCTTCCCTTTCCGACCAACATAAACGGCATCCCAAACGGCTGCGAAAACACCTCCCAACTTCCCTCCATGGATCTCCGCCTCACTTTCGCCATGGCCACCAAACATCTCCAGAAGCCCTTTGAGCAACTCTTGCAACGCTTGAAAGAGTCCCAAAACCTTCCTCTTTGTGTCATCTCCGACTTCTTCTTGGGATTCACTCTCAAGGTCTGCGAAGCTTTCGGCATCCCGAGGCTTGTCTTCCATGGAATGGGAGCTTTGCCCATAGCCATCCTTAAAGCCTATGTGGTTCACAAACCTCGATTGACAGCGAACTCGTTTTCTGATCCCGTAGAGGTGCCTGGTATAAAGCTTCCTTTTGTTCTAACAGTTTCAGATTTAGCTGATTATGGTCTCAATATTTATAATTCCTCGGATTTTGCAAATGATCCTATCTCTCGATTCTTCGAAGAGATTACTGAAGCCGATGTTAACAGCTGGGGTGTTGTTGTTAACACCTTTGTTGATCTCGAAATGGGTCACGTTTCGTCTTTAGAGTCTTTCTACAGAGAAGGAGCTAGAGCTTGGTGTGTAGGCCCTCTTAATTTGTACAATGATGTCAATTACGTCCAAAACGAACCGTTTGATTCCGTGATGAAATGGCTCGATGATCAAGACCAATCAAGATTGGGGTCGGTGATATACGTGTCGTTTGGTACTCAAGCTGACGTGTCAAACGCTCAGCTTGATGAGGTGGCATATGGACTGGCGGAGTCAGGGGAGTCCTTCATTTGGGTGGTGAAATCCAACACTTGGACTCTTCCAAACGACATTAAAGAGAGGACAAACGACAAGAGTCTAATCGTATCTAGTTGGGTCGATCAACAACGTATACTGTCCCATAGTTTGGTTGGAGGGTTTCTGAGCCACTGTGGGTGGAACTCGGTTCTTGAGAGTATATCCGCCGGGGTGCCGATCTTAGCGTGGCCGATGATCGCCGAGCAGACGTTGAACGCAGAGGTTGTCGTTGAAGGGCTCGGCGCTGGGATTAGAATTAGGAAAGCAAGTGATGTGGGGTTGGGAAACAATGTCGTTTCAAGAGAGGAGATCTGTAAAGGGGTGAGGGAGTTGATGGGGTCAGAAGAGAAGGGAAAGAGGATGAGAGAAAGAGTAAAGTCCTTAGGAGCAGTCGCCAAAAGAGCGGTTGAAGAAGGTGGTTCTTCATGCCGAACACTAAATGAGCTCATACAAAAGCTACATGAATGAGTTCTCATTTACTGTATGAATGTTTGTAGCCATGGATAAAAAAATTAGTTTCACGAGTTAAGTTTTTAAGTTTTTATTTATTTATTATTATTATTACTTGGAAAAGGAATTATCTACTCACAATTATATGATGCTGTAAGATGGTGTGAAGCATATATGTTATCCTTTTTTTTTTTTTTTTGGGTTTCCCCTGAACATTAACTTTGTATTATTCTTTAGTTTTTCAATAATATTAGAGTGGGAGATTAAGGTCTTCGTTTATATTGTTTTGGAAACGTTTTGGATGAGAATCTCACAGTTTTTCAATAAAAATGTTTTGAAAATAGTTCTAAAATAGTTGTTTCGTACAAAGTCAGAAGGCAGAAACGTAGACAAAAAAATTGTTTTCATTTTTTTTTTTTGTGAAGGAATTATAAAATGAATTAATATTTGTTCTTCTATTTCCAGTATCATTTTCTAGGGCTTACTCACCCAATACAAATTTTCAAAAACATGTCCAATCACAATTTAACATTTTTTTTGTACTCAAGCTAATTTATCTAGGAACACAAATAAACACAATTTTAAAAGATATCTCGAAATTATTCTCAAAACATTCTCATTTGTTTTTATATATAAAATAAAATCATTCATAAAATACTCTCAAACGGACTCTTAAGCCTTTGAACCATCATGTTTAATGTGGATAAGAATCGTTGCAACCATGTATTTTAAAAATCCAAAAAGTTAAATTAGAGTCTCACATCGGTATAATCTATCGCTCTTTATCCACGTAGTGTCTATATTTGACATTGAGCAGTATTTCTAGAGCTATAGTTGGGCCTTTCATTCGGAGCTTCATAATAATTTTTGTTGAATTTATACTTATTTGTAGTTCAATTTAAAAAAAAAATTAAAAGTTTAGACCAACTGTTATAACCGAAAACAAACCGAATTCACTTGGTCGACAATTGATTGTGCTATAAAAATTAATTCCCTCTAGGCGACTTCGATTTCCCCTTCATGACAACCGATATTATTGGTTTTGATAAACGTATTAGAATATACTGAAATTAAGTGTCAAAGTATTAATAGAAAATAAAAAAATTATACCATATAGCATATTTAATAATTAATATTTAAATAAATAGTAGTTTTTATAAAACATAATAAATTATAGTATATTTTCATTTTTCATTTGAAACAGATTTATTTGTTCACAATTTTACCTTTTTGTTCTCTCTCGTCACTCTCTTTCTCTTCCCTTCAGTCTCTCTCTCTCTGCTCTTTCTCTCGTTAATTTACTACTGCAGGTGCTCACCGACGATTAATGGCGATGACGAAGAACGGAAGCAAAGGATCGCGATGGCTACGAGGCTGTTCTAGATGAATCCTTGGATCTCCCTGGTGCAGCGATGAGGTTCGCAAGCGATTAATCTCTGGGTTCCAAGAGGGTGGCGATCTCCGGGCTCTGGGAGCCTCGATCACTTCGCGGCTTCTGAGGTTCGCGACCAACGAAGACCCAAGGACCCGAGGATCTCCGTAGATCGTCGAAGCCAGGAGGCGAACTAGATTTTTAAGGTCATGAGGTCAGGGAAGGTCGTAGGTCACGAACCCTAATGATCGCAAGGTTGCTATAATACCGAAGAGATCATGATCACGATCGAAGCTCAACAACAATGAGATAGCAACGGCGGGGGGTTCAATCCATATCTCCGTCTTTGGCGAGGTTCGAGATCTGGCATCAGCTATGGGATATAGTGGCCGTTTTTTGATTTTTTTTTTTCCTTTTTTCTTTTGGTATGTCTATCTCTAGTGTTGAATTTGGGTTAATCAATAATAATTAATATTTATGGGGGATTTTGGAAATATAAAGGAAGTTGTGGTTTTTGATTGAGATATGATTTTATTAAGTTATAAAATAATTGAATTTACCAGCAAATAATTAGATTTACCAATAAATATCATTTTGTAAATACGTTATATTGTCCTTTTTCTCAATCTTAAACTATTGTAACCTATCAAAAAAAATTTAAACTATAGTAATGGATTTACAAAATAATTATTGGATTTATTGGATGAAGAAACAAATATGTAAAAAATACAACAAAAAAAAAATGTTGAAAATTTTTGGATTTGCATGAAAATAACTAAAGTTAAACTAATAAATAATATTGGATTTCCAGATTAATAATTAGATTTATGTGTTAATCGTTGGATTTACCTTATTAATACTAAATTTATTTTCTAAACAATTAGATTTATTGATTTTCATCTATTTTACTTAGTAAATTCATTTCATTTTACTCTGTATTTACTGGTAAATATTTGGATTTATCAATTTAAATAAAATGGATTTACCAAATGAATATTGAAGTTATTATTTACTAATAAATAACATATTTCTTGTTTTTTATTGTAATATTAGATAAGTATTGGATTTAAAACAAAGTAAATATCAGATTTTTTAGTAAATACTGATATTTACTAATAAATAATTGTACATAATACCTACATAAAGTTTTATAAATATTACGCAAATAGAATAAATATAAGTAATTAGTAGTAAATCTGGGTATTTACTCGTAAACTTAATAAACATTAACTACTTAAATCCTAGTAAATAATCGAATTTAACTTGTTTAATGATGGTTTTTATCTTAGTAAACGCATAACTTAATAAAGATACTAAAATAAATAATGATATATACAAGATTTACAGGTAAATAAATGGATTTAGGGAGATTTACCGGTAAATATTCGTATTTACTAATAAATATCAAATTAACTACTAAAATTATCTCAAAGTTAATTTTATATTTCCAAATAAAATAATTTACTAATCGGAAATAATGTGATTTTTTTTAAGTATTGGGAAATAATTTTTTTTTTCTTAATTCCTTTAAGTGGTAAATCTTAAATTCTACAAGGAAATAACTATACAAGAAATATTTAATAAGCAATATATTTACATATTTATTAATTCATAGTAAACAATGATTTTTTTTTTTTTGACGAAGCAAGTGATGATATTTACTAATATGTATATAACATTTCTTTAATTACACAATAAACCCCAGCTTATTGGAAATACTATAACTACCACAGATATGAAAACCCTAGATCTAATCCCAAATCCAAAACAGGCGCCGCCGGAGAAAGGAAATTAGCCGCTGAAGAAATCTTGCTGGCAATAGCAATCTCGCCAGCGAGGAGGAAGGGTGGCAACTGTGACCTGGTAACGATGGATGGTCCCGATGCTTGCATGAGTTCCTCACAACGTTGATCTTGGTGGCGAGGAGGAAGGATTGCGTTGATCTAGTAAGGATGGTTTGACATGATGTGTGTCGAGGACTCGAGATCTCCCATCGATGACCAAAAGACATGACGAGATGTGACAGTGATTTCTTGCTTCATCAACGGTAACTCATAATTCTCCCAATGGCGACAACAATGGTACATGAGAATGATGGTGGCATTTCGTCAATGGCAGCGGTTTGTCGAATGACGTCGACAAATGAAATGACGATGAGGTAGAGGAGGGAGTGTGGGACTTGGAGAGGCAGGACGAAGATGAGAGAGAGAAAAGAGAGAAAAGCATGGGATTTGGAGATTTTTGACAAAAAAAAAAAAGGTAATTTTGATATTTCAATTTGTAATTAATTTTAAATAGCTATTTGGTTATATTAGTTTTAATCTTGTCATAATTTAAAAACCTTAGACTCAAATATGCTATATCACTTATTCTCTCACTACTACAGAACGCGGATACCACGACGGTTTTTAACCGTCGTGGTAACATTTCCACGACGGTTCACTAACAGTCGTGGAATCCAGAGTCGTGGAATCTTTTCACATTACACGACGGTTATTTACCCGTCGTGTAATATGTACAAATAAGCTGGAAAATTGTTATTTAATGAGAAATACCACGACGGTTCATATTGGAAACCGTCGTGTAAAGTCAATATAACACGACGGTTTATAAAAAAGACCGTCGTGGTATTTACTCCTACCACGACGGTTTCTTAAACGAATTGACAAACCTTTTTGGTATATTGATCTACCACGACTGTTTCTATAATCCACCGTCGTGGTATTTCACTTACACGACGGTGGATCATGCAAAACGATAAACGGTCGTGGTAGTTCATGATACGACGACGGTTCTAGTTATGAACCGTCGTGGTATATATGTTTCTACGACCGTTTTTAATGAAAACCGTCGTGGTAGGATTTAACCGTTTCAAAAAAAAATATTTATTCGTTCAATTTAATACCATTTCATTCATTCCTGTTCAATCATTCATGACATGAAAAAAGTACGCATCAAAGAATAAAATAATTATAGTACAAAATTTTTACTTATAGTACAAATTGTTCTCAATGTGTTTTACAAATTCTGTGTCTGGCTCATTACATATGTACTCCACTCTTGCCTAACCAAATTCAACTCAGCTTCTGTATAAGATGTCTTGTTTTGTAGCGAGGCAAGTCCATCGACGTTCAACGTTATTTCTCGCATGAACCCCAAGACAAAATAGCCACATAACACATGTCCTTGCTGGATCGGGCATCGAGCGGTCTGAATCAACGTCTTCCAGTTGCGTCGCCTTGTTATTCCGTCTCCCACCAGCAATTTCCAATCGTTTAGTGCCCTAATCATTTGACAATATATCAATACAGATAATATAACATTTATGGAATGTCAAATCATTGAACTATAAACATCAAAGTTATACTTACATCGTAATTATCTGTTGAAAATCTTCACCCGGATCGTTACCAAGAGGATTAAAATAGAGGACGGAGTCATCCCATGGATTAATAACAGCCAATACCCAATGTTGGCCGCTGTTATATGGCATGAGAACAAGCCGTCCCCTTGGTACGTCCCTTATGATCCGGATGATATTGTCGGCTCTTTCTCGAATGTAGGCTGCGTGATCTACATTCTGTTGAACTGGCGAGACAAGGAATGGAGAAATAAACTCAAATCGTCGACCCAATCCAGCTCTTGCAAAACAATCCGATAAGTAGCTGCAAAATATTAAGTCAAACTTGTTACGCGTGCAAAATCAACATATATATCTATATTTCAAGCTAATTGGAACAATAATTAATTAAGTATTGTTTAAGGAAAAAACAATTACCTGATGTATACCATTATACAGCTTGCACTGATTTCTTGAAACGATAAGAAATGGCATACATCTTCATACCCAATATAGATGGGCATATCATCGGTTTGCAGTGGTGGGCACGGAATCTGGTCACCGTCGACCAAGGAACTTTGTGCGTAATAAGCTAGTGGTCTCATTATATCGGGAAGTGCATTGATGTCCAACGTAGGTTCGACGTCTTCTGCCGTTTGCTGTTGTACCTCCGGTTGTGACTGCACTTTCTTTCTCCCGGCTTTCTTTTTCAACCGTTTCCTTCTCTGAGGTTCTGGGTCGGGAACTTGACTGGGACCTCGACTGGCCTGGCTTAGACTGCTCTGAAGCACGACTAATTTTCGGGGCCACGCAACAAACCCCCGACAGCCTCTTCAATATACGTGGCTTCATTCGTCGGAATGGGAAGGTGTGCACGTTTCATTTTGGGGACACTAATTGTCACCCGCACATTCCCCTCGCCCAAAGGAATCCCATGGACTGTGTCGGTTGGAACACAGTCCATGTAAGCCCTGCCTATTGCAACCAATACTTCTCCACCATTAATAAAATCGGTCAGGAAAAGCTGGCATTCCTTACTTGCATTAGGTGTGGGCTGCGGATCCGAGGCGTCGGCTTCCTTCTCATTTAGGGTGCAACTCGCCTTGAAACTGTTGTGCTGATCAACCGTAGGTTGGGCTGCCTCCTCGGCCATCATCTCACGGTCGATACCGTGCTTCGCACAAAGTTCCTGCACCGTCCTTTCCAATGCAGCCAGCTGTCGCTTCATGTAGGTGACTTCAACATTCTCCCTTGGTACGTTATGGAATTGAGGTATTGCGACTGCTTGACAAATTTTGATTGCCACGAAGCCGACCGGAATGCTCGGGGTTGCCCAAAGACCGTGTCAATATGTCTTCTGTGCCCACGGATTCGAAGCTTCCTTGGGTCTCTTGTTGTGTTAGTTCGTCCTATAACAAGTACACAATATGTTATTGAGCCCGTAAATATAATGGAGACAATTAATCTTACTTCTTATTTGAAATATATAACGTGTTGACTTACTATTGCATCGCCGATAATTTTAATCGATGGATGCTTGTACTCTCCATCGGGCTTGAGCCGCGTGTCCCGCCAAACAACAGCTCGGTCTGCAAACTTCCCCGTCTTCTCGAGCTGAAATTTAGTAATTGAAGTTAGTAACCATAAAGAACACAAGCAATAAAAAAAATTTTCAACTGGATGGAAGATATTGTTGGTATCCAATTAATTAACTTACGATTTCTTGATCAAGTTTCCTATAGCCGTCTCGGCCTGTGGTTGAACCGTACTTGCTCTTTTTCCTTATCTCGCTGCCTTGTTGGGATAGCCTCTTGAAATCTGCCGTCCGTCGATAGGCAACAAACCTTTCCCAATCGTCCTGGCTGATGGTTGGGTAATTGTTCACCACTTTGGCCGGTCGTTGCCAACACTTTCTTCATCAATATGATCCCTAACAAATGCTTGGTAGAGATCGTATCTAAATCCTTTGGCTGCCTCTCCGCAAGACTTCAACACCTGCTTTTTGTGTGATTCATCAACCGTGAATGAAGTTAAAACTTCCATCACTCGTTCTTTCCTCGGTTCCAAATCAGCACTTCTGAAATCAGCAATCCAAATTGGAATGTGCTCCCGAGCTAGCACTCCAATCCAACTCTGTAATTCATCACCTTCCTTGCCTATTGGTTGGCCTTTCGGGTCAAACCTAACTTGAATTCGTTCTCCCTCGTCCGAACAATGTGCACTCTTTTAAGCAGCGTGGCTCGACGTTTTCCCTCCTCGTCGGCATTGAATCTTGAGGAGTTGGTTCTTCGTGGTTTAACTTGAGTTTGGGTTGACACTTCCTCCTCGGATTGGTTGACATCGTAAATCAATCTAAAACTACAGTGAAATAGAAATAATTTTCTATTTAGACATCCTGACAGTGACGATAAAAAAGTTCTCCTAAATATATATATAACAAAAGAACACACGGCCAATAACTGAAATGTAACTAACAATAAAACAAAAATATTCTTCCCTGTAAAATAGAACAAAGTAACTGAAAATATCTAATCATTGGGTAAATCAAACTTCCAAAATTGTTAATTTGATTCCTGATGTGTAATAACGTTCCCTAGGTATTTTCAGTTATGAAAAAAGCAACACAAGAAAAAATATAAGCAACATAAGAAAACTCAGTGTGAAACAAGTGATAGCCAATCGAAAAATATGCAGAGAAATATATGAAAACACAAGAAAACTTCGTGAAAATTTCTGCCTATCATAAATTGACCGAGAGAAAAAGGAGAAAGAAAAAAAAATTGGAATATGCATTAATACTTACCGTTTTGTCAATGGTGGGTTCTGGTCGGCGAGAGAGAATGGTAAAGTCCGAAATCACCGCAGTTGGTGGTGGATGGCGTCGGAGATTGTAGGTCGAGAACGTCGTGAGTGCTGGCCGATGGCGTCGAAGATTGAGGGTTTCAGAGAGTATTTCAGAGAGTTCGAGGGTTTCAGAGAGGGTCGATACTGGGTGAGGAAGAGTTTTGCAGCTTTTTAGGTTATATTAAAAGGTTTCAAAAAGTTTAACAATTTACGAAAATTTCAAAACTTGCCGCTAAAACAATATACCACGACGGTCCTGGTTAAAAACCGTCGTGGTAGTTTATATTTAAACCGTCGTGGTAGTATAGATACCACGACGGTCAAATATAAAGACCGTCGTAGTATAGCTCCTTGATTTATCCACTCTTACATGAAGGTCAACTTAAAAGACCGTCGTGATAGATCATTTTACCACGACGGTCTTTGGAATAAACCGTCGTGGTAGTATAGATACCACGACGGTCAAATATAAAGACCGTCGTAGTATAGCTCCTTGATTTATCAACTCTTACATGAAGGTCAACTTAAAAGACCGTCGTGATAGATCATTTTACCACGACGGTCTTTGGAATAGACCGTCGTGGTTTATTTTACCACGACGGTCTTCCAGGAAAACCGTCGTGGTACATAATATACCACGACGGTTTTCTTATTTAACCGTCGTCGTACGTATTTGAAATTTACGATAATAGGAAAATGAAATTGTTAATATAATCCCTTTAAGTATGCTGCCCTGTATGTTGTGCAATCATTCATTCCAAACATATTTGATTCCAATCATATTTGCATGGATAAATGGTTCCCATTTAATGTGCGTAATAATCCAAAAACCGTATATCCCAATGTTTACAACGTACTTAAGAACATTATTCATTAATTTGTTCCGACGGTTTTTTTTTGCTTTTTTTTGGGCTTCTCAACACGTGTCCACTCGACGTCCAATCGAAGTAAGTGTGAAACATCATCGTCAAAATCATCAATCTCGTCCACCGGTGGCAAACCCGTTGTAAATGATGGAATGTCGGTGCAATCGTCAATATCTTCATGGCCATCCCGGATTATTCTTGTCTTCATTGTCACAACTAAAGATAACTCTAAATTTGCGGGATCCGTTGTATAAAATACCTGGACCGCTTGTGACGCCATGATGAAAGGATCATTTTTGTATCCCAATCGTCTAAAGTCCACCACTGTCACGCCGTCACTATCAACCTTAACATAATTATTGTCAGCCCATTTACATTTAAAGAGTGCTATTCGCAAGCCGCAATAATCAAGTTCCCAAATATCTTCAATGAACCCAAAGTAATTCATGGAACTATATACCGGATTCTTGTCCTTTGCGGATGAAATATGCATAGACTCGGCCCGAAGGGTGACACCACTATTCTGTACTGGATGCTTCTCATCTCTGTCCCGAGTGTAGAACGAGTTCCCATTGATAAGGTACGATGTATATCTTGTGACTATCGATGACGGACCTCTGGATAGCTTCAATGCGTCTTGTGAAACGCCACGATTCGCATGCAAATATTTTCTTATCCACTCCCGAAATGTCCGATTCTGCTCATCTTGAATCCACTTCTCACTTCTTCCTTTTCTTGGATTCGCAGCTCTTACCTCCGCCATATGAACCTGAAAGAAGGGCACCATTTCCTTCGCATTGCGCAAAACATACAAACAAGCTTTTTCCCATTCATCTTGATTTACTGATGAATGAACGGCGACGGATAGTCCTTTCGAGGTATGCAGCCCGCTTGTTGGCAACCCGATTGGGTCCGCGTTGGACAAATACTCAGAGCAAAATTCAACTGATTCCTCGGCTATGTAGTTTTCCACTATACAACCCTCCGGCCTATTCCGGTTCTTCATGTACCCCTTCAAAACCTTCATGTACCTTTCAAAAGGATACATCCACCTCAAATACACCGGGCCACATAACTTAACTTCCCGAACTAAGTGCACACATAGATGGATCATTATATCAAAAAAGGCTGGTGGGAAATACTTCTCAAGCAGGCACAATGTCATAACCAATTCCGATTGTAGTGAATCTAGCATCATTGGATCAATTACCTTCGAGCATATTGAATTGAAAAATGAGCATAACTTCGTAATTGAGTATCTCACATCTTTTGTTAAAACTCCCCGCAATGCAATAGGTAATAATTGTTGCATCAAGATGTGACAATCGTGTGTTTTCATTCCAACGAGCCGCAAATCTTTCATCGACACCAACCTCCTGAAGTTTGAAGAGTACCCACTTGGCACTTTCACGGAAGCAAGCCACTCACAAAGCTTTCTCTTTTCGTGTCTACTTAATGTGTACTTTGCTGGCGGTAAGTAAGTGCCGTTTTTCCTTTTATTGGGAAGCAAATTCGTTCTAATCTTCATCTCTTGAAGGTCCAACCGTGCCTTTTCACCATCTTTAGTCTTATTCGGAATGTCAAGTAACGTGCCCACTATCGATTCACATACGTTTTTCTCAATATGCATAACATCTAAGCAATGACGCACGTAGAGTGACTTCCAATATGGAAGTTCAAAGAAGATTGACTTCTTCTTCCATGGTCCATCGTTAACTTTATCCTTACGTTTCCTCTTTCCCAAAACTACCTTCACATCTTTAACCATATCAAATACATCCTCGCCAGTCAAAATCCGAGGAGCTGATCTTTCTTCGGTATTGCCTTCAAAAGCCTTCTTCTGTTTGCGATATCGATGATTCTTTGGCAAGAACCTCCTGTGACCAAGGTAAACGGTTTTCCTACCGTTTTTCAACCGGATGGAAGATGTTTCCTGCATACAAACGGGGCATCCTATAGCACCCTTCACAGGATAACCAGATAGGTTGCCAAGTGCAGGAAATCGTTAATTGACCAAATCAACATTGCACGAAGATTGAACGTATCTCCTCGGTAAGAATCTCTTACTTGTAAACCATCATCCCACAACCTTTTTAGGTCATCGATTAATGGTGCCAAGTAAACATCAATGTCATTCCCCGGTTGTCGAGGGCCTGAGATCAATAATGTCAACATCAAGAACTTCCGCTTCATGCAAACTTCTGGAGGGAGATTGTAGTTGACAAGTATGACCGGCCATGTACTATGCCGACTACTCATGTTACTATGCGGGTTCATTCCATCCGTCGACAAACCGAGACGTAAATTCCTTGGTTCTGCACTAAAATCTGGATGATTGTCATCAAAGGTCTTCCATTGCGGTGCGTCGGCCGGATGCCTAAGCTTGCCATCGTCAACACGTTTATCATGATGCCATGTCAAACTCTTAGCATGCTGTGCATTACGGAATAAACGGCGGAAACGTGGATCTGGTGGAATGTACCATAACACTTTCACCGGCACTCCTTTACTACCATTCGATGGCACCTTGCCATTCTTCCATCTTGACTCATTACAAACCGGACATTCATCTAACTCTTCATATTCTCTCCGGTAAAGCACGCAATCATTTGGACAAGCATGTATCTTCTCGTATTCCATTCCCAACGTGCTCAACGTCTTCTTCGCCTCGTACATACTAGGTGGCACTTTGTTATCCTCCGGTAAAACATCTTTAAGAAAAGCTAAAAGAGTCGTGAAACTAGAATTTGTCCACCCTCCCGATGCTTTCATATTCCATAATTTAACCAATGCCCCTAATTTTGTATATTTTGTACACCCGACATACAAGGGCGTTTCGGCATCATTAATCATTTCCTCAAATAACTCCGGACGGTGCACAAAGTTTTCTTCCAAATCATTAACCATATTGTACATATCATCACCAACGTTTTCCTCAACTATAGGCTCTTTATCTTTAGTACTAGTCGATGTATACTTAATATGGACAAAATCTTCGCCATGTAAATACCATGTTTGGTAAGAACAAATAATCCCATAAGCGCGCAAATGCCCTCTAACATCATCAATGGAATGGGATCTATGATTACCACAAACTTGACACGGACACCGAATCTTATCGTCTTGTGTATGAGATTTGGCAAATGACAAAAATTCTTCAACACCATCTTCATATGCTTTAGTCAATCTATCAAACCACATCCATTTCCTATCCATGATTTGCGGGCAAATCCTAAACCAAATTTTCAAATTAGTTCTCGAAGTCATGAAGGTGTGCATACGTTTAAATTGCATGCATGAATATCAACTTCTAATAATTACTTACGTTATATATAAATACTCCCGGCACATGCATTAATTAAATAAACAATATATTTAATACAAAAATCCAAAAAAAATAACAAAACTACTAAAAATACAATTACAAAACCGGCCTGGGTTATTTAACTAAAAAATCCAAAATAAAAATATATACATCATAATTTTAAACGTACATCGTGGTAGGATTTAACTAAAATATCCAAACTACAAAAAAAACCAATCTAATAATACATTGATTGTGATAACCCAAATTAAACACTTTGCAGTATTTAACGTATCAAAAGCAATCCAAAAAAATACAAAACAAATTTAATATTCAGGGTTCGTAAATAAAAAATTAATACAGAGGAAAACATCAAAAAGATGAGTTCATTTCGGTCATCTTGACTTACAAGAATGATGATCGACCAGTAGAAGGTGGTGGGTGGCGTCTAACAGCGGCGTATGGAACTGTTGTCGGAGTGATCTGATCTGATTTTTGTTCACGGCAGCTGTTGTATCGATGTGGGAAAAACAGGGCCACTCGATTTGATATGTCTGAACAAAAAGGACGATGATTCCACGACGGTTTCCATGAAACCATCGTGTAAGTCTTAAATTCAACGACGGTTTTATTTAACCGTCGTGTAATCCTCGAAGATCCACTACGGTTATATGAAACCGTCGTGTAATTGGATCGTTACACGACGGTTTCAACTAAAAGTCGTGGAAATACATACTTCCACGACGGTTTTAAAAAACCGGTTTTTGTTCCGTGTTTTTGCCTCAGATTCCACGACAGTTTTTAAATAACGGTCGTGCAATCGCCGTCGTGGTATCCGCATTCTGTAGTAGTGTCTCTAGATAATATATGTAAATTTTTTTTTTTTTAAACAAAGACTATTCTTATAAAGACATACAACCAATTTTTTAAATAAAATTTTCTTTGATTTTCAAATAAAAGTATATTGAGAAATTAATTTCTCATGCTCAACGTTTTAATTAGATCTAAAAGTTTCCATTTTCCTGAAATAATTTTTTTTGTGAAAAAATTTCATAAATTCTTTATTACTAGTGTTGCCCCTTAAATTATAAAATGTACCTGGTGTACCTTTGAACTTTAATATGTATGTTGAATTAACCTATCTGCTTGTTTTCGGTAGTTTTTCATCATTTTTAATGTCAAAATACCCCATGAACTTTACATTTATGTCTAAATGCTACATAATGTTTAATATTTGTATTCCATCTATTTTACTTTATTTATCAAACATTGTTTTATTACCTAGTAATTCTGAACTCTTTTAGAGAGGTAAACGAAGAAAATTTTTTATTTTTGTAAAATAATATGTATATTTTGTTGACACACTATTTTTTTATTTATTTATTTTAATTCAAGTTTACATTAGTTTTAATTTCTTAAATAAAAATAACTACAAAGTTTATGCTTATTATATTATTGACCTAATATTGCATATTTTAGTTTAATTATGAAAGATAACACTATAACAAATTAAATATGCAAGTCAATCAGCTTTTTAAATTTAGAAATATAATTAGGAATAGATATAGAAGTAAATTTATAATTACCTATTTTCATTATGAGTTCAAGTAAACACGTGTAAGAGATTTGTAATAACTCTAATTTCAAATCATGTATGGAAAGTAAATAGCTTATCCGAAATTCAAATTCTCCATATGAGTTCTACCAATTATGGTTACGCATAAATAAATTTATAAGCCAAATAAATTTGAATTAGAATAATTAAAATTAAAAAAAGTATGTCAAAAAAAGATACATATTATTTTATTTGAATAAATTTTTTTCTTACCCTAAAAGGTTAATCATTAAATAATGACACAATGTTAGATAAATAAAATAAGATAGATGTGGCAATTTGATATAAATATTAAAGATCATAGTTTATTTGGACATAAATACAAGGATCAAGAATATTTTGACAGAAAAACTAATAGAAACAAACTAAGAAGGCAATTTGATACATATGTTAAAGTTCATGGAGTACAATAGATATATTTTATAGTTTAAGAAATATATTAATACTTGTAATAAAGTTCAGGAAATTTATGAATTCTTTTTTTAAATATTCTCCAATTCTCGCGATAAAAAGTTGGAAACTTGAGGAAAGGTGTGAATTACACATTCTTGGTGGACCGAAATGAAAAACCATCGATTGTGGTGAAATCCAAATAATTGTATTTTGTAAGGACTCAGTGGGTATTTGAGCATCACTATAAAAGCGCAAAAATCCCAGCGCCCAAACGCGGTCGACGAAAGCAGAGGAAAATTTTGCCTCGGCGGAAAGCTGCTAGGGTTTTTCCAATCCTCTGCTTCTGCCTCTGCGTTTCAGTAAGGTTCAGATCTTTCTCTCTCTATGCCCCATTTGATCTCTCTGTTTCCTTTTGTTCTTTCTTGGTTTGGATTTTCATTCAGAATTTTCCGAGAAAGTTTCTAGGGTTTTCTTAGTTTTCCCTTTGCTTTCGTTTTTAAATTCCATTCCTATCAAACAGTTTATATATGAAAAAGACGTTCTTTATAGTGTTTTGAATTCGACTGAATAGTTTTAGATCAATTTCAATTCTTATTTTCAGCGTCAGCAATGGCGGAAAAGAAATTGTTCAGCTTTTTTTTTTTTTTTTTTTTTTTTTTTGTGGTACAGTTGAATTGAAATTGTATAGACTTCTTTTCTGTATTAACTTTTTGTCTTTTTAATAATTTTTAATGCAGAGTTCTTTGAAAATGTCTCGTGTGTATGTGGGAAATCTTAGCCCACGGGTAACTGAACGTGATCTTGAAGATGAATTCCGTACTTATGGAGTGATAAGAAGGTACCAATATAACTTGTTAGTGTTTCTTTTTTGTTTTTCTGTCAAAACATTGAAAATGGTTGTAAATACTTGTTAATTTGTCATTTTTGGGACATTCGTTTTCTATTGAAAACATTTTAATTTTGCATCTCTCACTAGATGGCTTGACATTCTCGAAACGGTTTTCGTTACACCGGTTTTGGATGTTTTTTCAGAACTAGTGATCGTGATTTGATGATTGTATTTGTTTGATGTGAATGGATTGTTGTTTATGAAACTGTTAATATACTTATTTATGGCTTTATTGTGTAATTGTTTTATGATGGTGGATTTTCGTGCTGTTAAATGTTCAGTGTTTGGGTTGCACGGAGGCCACCTGGATACGCTTTCATCGACTTTGATGACACTAGGGATGCAGAGGATGCAATCCGTGAATTGGATGGTACGAGTAGGAGGATGTAGATGTTGACTATGTTATCTGTTGTTCTTTATGGTGTTCCTCTGAGCACGTTTTTCTTTTCTCTTTAAAAGTCGGTTGAAAGTCGAATGTCCATGTCCATCTGCAGTATATGTTCGTTTAAAAAGCAACATAGTTGGACTACTTTTTTCTACTTGCCCTAGAGTCCTTTTGTTGTGTTCTCTTGGGTGTGTAAGTGATTATAGTATATAGTTTGTGAAAAAGACACGATCTTCATTTAGCAAATGTAATGTGGAATATGATGCATGAGCTGGATATTAGTTTGTGATGTGAGCTGTTAATTACTTGTACCTTAGGCGTTGGAAAATCTTGATCCTTATATATCAAAAGGTGGTTCTAGGCCTCTAGCAAGTATTTTGAAAGAATCTGCTTCTCACTAGATTGCAAATTTTACTTGAGATAAGCGACCAAGTTCATTTTCTCCATCACTACTTTGGAACCTGGTAAAAATTTCACTGCTTAGGTGGTTCAAGTTTTTGTTAGAGATGTATTCTTTCTTTATAACGATATCAGCGTGCATGTGTGTGTGTGTGTGTGTGTGTGTTTTGTTTGTTTGTTTGTTTGTTTGTTCGTTTGTTCGTTTGTTTGTTTGTTTGTTTGTTTGTTTTTTTTTGTTTTTTTTTTTTTTTTTTTTTTTTTTTTTAAGTCCAGATGTTTGATCCTTTTACAATGGAACTCATTCTGGGCATTTTCAGTTATGCTTTTCAATTCTTGATTGCTTTAAAAATCTTTTCAATTCCCAACATGCTTTGCGTACTCCTTTTGTTTTTTAATCAATTCATGTACCGGAGTTTGCTTCTAAATTGTTTGTGTCATAATCTTATATTAAAAACTCTTTTTGTTTTCATTATTCAGTTTGTTTTATTTAAAGCTATAAAGTGTTCTTTCCATTGTTTTTAATATGTATTTGAGACACTAAATAGGTAAGAATGGCTGGAGAGTGGAGCTTTCACACAACTCAAGAGGTGGTGGTGGTGGTGGACGCGGAGGGGGTCGTGGCCGTTCGGGGGGTTCTGATTTGAAGTGCTATGAGTGTGGGGAGCCTGGCCATTTTGCTCGTGAATGTCGTTTGCGTGGTGGCTCAGGAAGGCGTCGTAGTCGCAGCCCCCCTAGATATCGTAGAAGTCCTAGTTATGGTCGCAGGTGACATCATATTCCTATTTTTTTTTTTCATATTACATTTAGCTCTCCTTATCGCCTTGTGTAGTCAAAACTTTATTTGGTGGATGGTAAAGATTAAGAGTGTACCTACAAATACCGCCGTTTGACAGTGTGTATTTCTTTGCAACAGGAGCTATAGTCCTCGTGGGCGGTCACCAAGACGTCGTAGTTTGTCACCTCGTGGACGCAGCTATAGCAGGTCGCCACCATATCGTGGACGAGAGGAGGTGCCATATGCCAATGGGTGTGGTTTATAGAACCTTTTCTTTTTAACTTCAATTTGTTCATGAAAATTTGCGGGGAGTTTTTATCAGTTTTTGTTCCCGTACGACTGGAAGAAAATAATTATGAAGAACTTTCTTCAACTTCAGTTTAATGCATGGATTTTTCCGAAAATTTTTTTTATAGACATCTGAATTGTTAACTTTTGTATTTACACCATTGGAAGAAAATAATTATGAACTTTCTTGAACTTGATTTTAGTGCATGACTTTTTCCTTGATGATTCCCATGTGTGCATGTTTGAGCAAAATCAGTGTCTTGATTTTATTTGCAAGTTAGATGTGAAAATGGTGGAACTTTTCTAGAAGGATGTACATGAGTGAAGAGTGTGCTAGTTGATTTTTTGAGTTGTCTAGTAAATGATGACCATGCTGACTTGTCTATATGCATCTCTGCTGTGCAGGAACGGTCTGAGGGAGCGAAGACGCAGCAGGAGTTAAGGATTGCAGACATAGTAGCTTGGCTTTTTAAGTGGATACTTGGATTGAGTGTATGTAGTGTGCTTTTGGCTTCGCACAACTCTGTTTAAATTGGGGAACGCCCTCAGCCTCTACTTCTGATTTGGTTAAGTTCCTTCCTTTCTTAATTTGAGCTGGTTTTTATTTTATCCGTGCAAAGTAGTTTAGGTACAAGGATCTTAAGGTATTTATCATAACTTTGTTTGAGAGATTGTTTTGAAGAACACTGCTAAAAGTCTATGCCTTTTCTTTTTCTGTGTTTGAGGTGTCGTCTGGTTCTACTGCTTCATTATGAGCTTTTGTGCTTCTGCACTCCCCTGGGATTTCGTTCTTCTCTCCCCAGCTCTGGGATCTTTAATACTGAGTGGTTGGGGGTCCCAGCCGGCTACATCTGTTGATGCTTCTGTTTTGATTGAATCTCTCCAGTTGTGATGCGCCCTCCCTCAAACTATAGTGGCATTTGTTAATTTAAACTTTAACGGATTGAGAAGCTGCATCAAACACTTCTGGCAGGTACTCATATCTGTTCCACAGAAGTTGGGGTTTTGGGGGCATTTCATTACCACAGTTTGTTTCTGGGCGTTCCAAGTTATTTTTTCTGCTGGGGTGACAGGAAAAAAACAAGAAAACATGAATTTTGCAAAAGTGTCTGTTGTTTGGTATGTCTTAAATTGTGTTATATTATTTAGTGTAGATTATTGTGTGATATTATCTACCATGCAATAAGCTATTCTCTATAATACAATACAATCTAATATGATGTACCAAACGAAGGCAAAGATGGTTACCTCACATTTTAAAGATTAAAAAGTTCAAACATTTCGCCATGCAATTTTTTTTTCTAGGTAGGGATGGTCAGTTAACAAGCTTATGTATAATCCATACTCCGCTATAGCCCATTTTTCTATAGCCCCATTTGATTTAATCTCCACACGGTCAGTCATCGATTGAACATGCTTAGTTACTATGGCAAACTATGTGGTGGTGCTCAGAAAGGTTCATTCAGTTTTTTGGAAGCCCTCGTTGATCGTCATTTAGTGTGGTTTAAGCTTGCTTATTGGTCGACCTCAAACTAGAATTTGGCATCCAGATGACTTGTTAAATTGCTGCATATGCTTTCTTTTCGTGTTTCCTCAGCTTCGCCATTGTGTAAGTGGTAGAGTTCATCGTTGTTAATGGGTAAGGTGTCTTTTGGGGGGGAGATGAGCTCAAGGCAATAGTGTTGAGCTTTCTGCTCGTTATGTCAATTGCTGTTTGTGTAAGATTTGCAGTACTTTAAAAATTCTTCAAATCGCGGTTCTAATTATTGTCTCTGTAATTAGTTTTCAAGTCATAGTGCGCCTATTGAGTAATCTTTTTGGATGGGTTGGTTATTTTTCGCTTTTGTCTCGATTTGCGGAGGCAGCTCGGCAAAAATCTCGTATTAGGACGTTTTTAAAATCTTGAGTAGCTTTTTTAGTGCTGATTTTACTGTTAACCAATGATGAAAAAGGGAAGGAACATGAGACTCAATTTTGGGTGAACTCATTAACTATGCTTATGAGACTGGCTTAAGAGATGAAAGCAAGAGAAGGTGCTTACAGTCAAATGTGGACCACGATAATAATCATTTGACAACAAAAAAAGTGGTCTAATTGAGAGTATAATTTGTGGAAAATGGGTTTGTAAACACGAATATAATTTGATGGCTTTGCTTGTGGGTTCTGCACCAGATCCCAATATGTATGTAATCATGTATGTATAGGAATGATGTCCTGCACTTTGTGCCGTATTGAAATTGACTTGTGTCTTGTTCTGATTATACGTTTGAATTCACAATTCAGATATATATATATATATATATATATTTGTAGCGAATACTTACTATTTAAACCTATAAATCAAATGGGCTAATAAATGTGATTATATGAGTTTAGTAGTTGGTTGATGTCTTCGCAAGCATTGCAAGTACAAAAGAGAGCATATTATGATTCTCTAAATCGATGAAAGGTTTATTTTATGCTACATTCTCTGTTTACGTAATATAATTACCTATTTGAATGAGTTATTAAAATAATTATTATATTCAAATACAATTTGCAAATACAATTCGTGTTTGGTTTGAATCACTTCCAGAGTGAAACTCTTTGAATGTTTAATTGTTTAATAGCAATTCAATAAAGTTTAAAATTTGACTTTTATATGAGTCGTATTGCACTCATTTTTTTACACTTACACTTCAAATATTTTTTGTAACAAAAATTATAGAAACACATATTTCATTTGAATATACAATTTAAAATGTGTAATGTTTGAATATACAATTCAAATGTAATTTTACATTGTTTGCTGTTTGAATCAACATTCAAATTTAATTTATCATATTGTTTTATCTAAAAGTTCACGAGTGAACCGATTCACTTTTTGGGTTTGTTTGACATTTGAGTTCAAATTTAAAAATTTCATCTCAATTTGTGTTTTTCTGAAAAAAAAAAAAATTGTCTTTTTCTGAAAAAGTTTGTCTTTTCTAAAAAGTCAACAAAAATTTTCAATTCAAACTCATTAACCAAATGAACCATTTGTTTTCTTTTTCTTGGTTTGTGAAGTTCATTAAATTTGCTTGCTTTTATTTTATAATCGGCAAGTTAAAACCTCTCACACCCTCTGAGCAACCTTTTTTGCTTTATGGCGTTTGCTTTTATGCTTTATGGTTTTTGTTGCTTCATTAATAAGTTAAGAGGTTATTTTTATTTTTATTTTTATTTTTTTACGGTGGGACATTCTAAGACCGCAAGAGAATTCGTAATCCGTTAGACTAAACCCATCCGGTGGTTTTTTAATCGCCAATTCATT
Organism: Ficus microcarpa; assembly: GCA_025413485.1. NCBI lineage: Eukaryota > Viridiplantae > Streptophyta > Magnoliopsida > Rosales > Moraceae > Ficus > Ficus microcarpa. The sequence goes on along the minus strand of CM046377.1, from coordinate 44,897,181 downwards.
TCCATGTAGGAATTGTCAAATAATGATTTGAAATCGACTACAACGTTTCTCAATTATTGTTTTTATTTATTTTTTTTTAAATACAAAAAAATAGTTCTATATTTGTAAGTTAGATTGGATGATGTAAATATGTATATGTTTTATTATTCAAAAGGACTCAAACCATGATTTAAACTAAGCCAAAACGTTCTAAAATGATTGGCCCGATATGGTTTATATGCATAAAATGGTCTTGGCTGGTCTGGTTTTCCAAACCATCAAAATGGTCCTTTGCCAAACATAACGGTTTGGGATCGGACCATGCACATCCACTTCCATTCGATAGTGTATGGTTGTGAATATTTAATCTGCTTAAATTTACATAAACTACACAAATTGACATGATCTTATATAATTTATCGGTTAAAAATAAAATCTTACTACTGAAGTATCTTTTCCTATGTTGTAGAATTCCCCTAATAAAATTGACCGTTCCCTTTTTTTTTTTTTTAATTGGGAAATGATCATGAAGCCACTTTTCCACAATGAAATTGAATGGGACCTACCATTCCTCTTTTCCACAATGGAAAGAAAAGAGGCATACCGAACAAATTTCTTTTCTCAACAATGATACGAATGACTATAGCTTTAGGAATATCTTGCATTAAGGTACCAAAAAACTTTTCACTAATTGATTTTTATTACTTATAATATCCTATTTGATTTTGAAATGTTTACAGGATGATATATTCAAAACCTAAACGATGTATTTGGGAAGAAAGAAAGAAAATAACAAAGAAGCAATGGTAGATAACACGATATTTAAAGGAAGGAATGAAAACAAAAATCATCCCTCTTATTTGGTATTGGGATATAAGGGAAAGGAAATATTTTACTTTATTTTTTACTGTAATTTTATTCACAAATTAAGTATTTTATCTAGAATATAAAAATTCCCCCAATGATATGTTAAAAGATTTGGAATCTCTCATCTAATCCCCCTCGTCTTTTTTTCCTTCTGTTATCAAATAATCACTAATATCAAAATCCTTTCAAATCTATCCACCTCTTCCCTTCTTTTTTATTTTTCTCTGCTCTCTAAAGTTCTATATTATATAGCAATGATTTGGGATTTTCCAAAGAAATAAATTCGTTTCTGTTTTTTTTTTTCCCTATAGATTTTAATAGTAATGATATTCTCTGATTAGTGAACATTTCTCAATATTAAATCTTATTAAAATCACACCATGAAAATATGTAAAACTACATAATCTTATAAAAATATAACGACAAAAAATAAAGTCCTTAAAAAAAATCTTGCAAAGAATATATATTCATAGCATTATTTTTTCCCCCTAAACATATCAAAGGGTGCATTTAACTATATATTTGTGTGATTACAGATATAATTTAACAGTAATGCCACACTTGATTTGATCAAAGTATACAGAATTGGAATATTTTAAATGTTTTTATGTGCGCCTATATGCTTTTCACGTGTTTCACAAATAAGTGAGTACAGTTGCGTCCCTCCAATGTATACAATACAAAGTTGATGTTGTTTGCGTTTGCTTGTGGTGGACATTCCAAATGTCAACTTCAAACCAACACCTCTGGCCACCTCTCTCTCTCTCTCTCTCTTTCTCTCTCTCTTTCTCTCTCTCTCCTCTGCGTTTAGAAGATATGGCAATTGCTCTGGACAGAAAAACTCTTTTGGATTTCCTTTTTTAACCCACCTTTCACGTTCATTTCACTATAATGAACAATAAATACAGTCCACTCATAAACAAAGAAAAGGAAAGAAAACAATAAATACAAACTTCAATCTCAATGGAAGATGACAAATAGTTACAACAGGACAGGTAAAGTTGTTCTGTACATGTGGTTGGTTCGAATACTACCAAACAAGTTGGTTGGGCAGAGTCGGAAGTAACGAGGATACAAAACCTTAATTGTATTTCATTACAAACTTTTGTAAAAGGAAATTTAAAATAAATGGACTATATGTACTAGTGCCCAATGGATCGTTTTCACTTTGTCCTCCGTTCTTTAAAAATTTTCACGGTGCTACTTTAGATTCTGAATTTTCCGTATATTTTCCCCTTTCGTTTCATTTTCAGTCCAAATCAGACGAAAAAATAACATGTGCTCTCACGTGTGCTGTCTTCGACTTCTTTCGACATAGATTTCTTTGAGTTTTGTTATTGAACAAATCCGACTTACGGCAAGACAGCTTCTTCAAATCCATGATTTTAGCAGCTTCGGATGCAATTAGACTACGTAAATCCAAACAAATGAAAGAAAAAAATTGAGGATTCAGAATCTAGGATTTCTTTGCATATAAGGGACACGAAGGGCATTAACTAAACAATCACGTTTTTAGCATCTTCCATGTGAGTGCACATGCTGTTTTTCCCTCTGCATTTGATGGGGAAAAAATATTTAGAGGGTAAAGTAAGAACAACCTAAAATTTAGAGGATATTGATGCGAATAAATTCATAATCTTTGAAATTATAAATGGTTAATGTTGTGTACCTAGTCACTATCCTTGCTCGTAAATCTATGAGAATACATTTCTTTTATGTTTTTTTGAAAGTGTAGGATGCAAGCGTTATCCGGAATGATTGGACGTAAAGCGTCTGTAGGTGGCTTTTTAAGTTTGCTGTCAAATCCCAGGGCTCAACCCTGGACAGACTGTGGAAACTACCAAGCTGGAGTACGGTAGAGGCAGAGGGAATTTCCGGTGGAACGGTGAAATGCATAGAGATCGGAAAGAACACCAACGGCGAAAGCAATAGTTGACTTGTTGGTTAGAAACTCTATGAAATATTGTAAGATTTGTATTTCTAAAATTAGGAGATTTGATTAGGTGGAATTCCTTCATCTAAGGGATTTAGAATAGTAGTTTCCTTTTTCTTCTCTGTTTTGCCACAGAAAGTAACATGGATACATTTCTAATTTTCTAGATTGAGTCCAAGGCAAGCCAAAATTAATTAAATATATATATATATAGTTTGAATGGTAAAGTGTTTTGACATCATCTCACTCTTTCACTATACCAATATAATCCCTTCAAGTCACAATCCAAGCCTTCATTCAACCCACTTCTACACAAAAGTAAAATTTAGGCTAAATATCTCTTTGTTGCTCCAATGTATTAAATTATACATTCTCACTTTCTTTTTCAGAAATTGCTATTTAATCGAGTACAACTATCGATGTTGGTGGTATAACGGAAAAAAATGACTGACTAAAATTCTTTTGTTTAACGTCAATGAATTGAATCCTATCGTCTGTTGTGGGACTACAATTAGATATGTCGAATGACTTGTCAAATTAGACCGTTCCACCGGTAATATTTATATATTTCTATAATGGTGCTGATCCGGTATAAGATCTCACAATATGATGGATGAGTCCAACATCCTATGCCGTGGTTAAACTATGGAGTGATTTAGCCTTTGCTTCACTTGGGAAAGCATACAATAATAGGAACACAAGACTGATGTTCAAAATCATACATTAATATAAGACGGTTGTGCTCGTCACAAGCATTTTATTGTGTGTATCTGTGTGTGTGTGTTTTTTTTTTTTCTTTTTTGTCCTCCTTCTGAGACTTTTTTTTTTTTTTTTTTTTTAATCTTTGGTGCTCAGTATGAAACAAACATATTATTGTCTTGCTGATGTGGGTTGGCAACATATTCGTAGTGACACGAGCCCACTTTGTGGGACCAAATTCGGTTGAAATAATCATAGCCTCCCTCCTTAACGATATCCCAAGAAAATAAAAAATATATATTAAAAAATAAAAAAGTAGATGAAGAAAATCTCAAGGAGATAGTTCATGTGCTGTTTTCTGTCTACATTCGACGGGAAATGAAACGGATGGGGCAAAATGAGAGAAACTCAAAATTTAGGGCTCCTTTGGGACCTCCATTCAAATTGAAAATTTTCAAATCTTAAAAAAAAAAAAAAAAAAATCAATTTCACTATTTATATCTTTTAAAAAAAATTTATTTTTAAAAAACTCAAACTTTAAAAACCCAAAACTTTATTTTTTCAAGTAAAACTAAAATGATTAAAAAAAATGCATAAAATGACGATAGAAATGAAAGAAATCAATATTGTTATTTATTTTCGCACACATTTTAAGTTTTTAAACTATTTAACTATTGTATTTTATTTTCAGCAAAACGCACATTTCCAACTCCAACACAATTTCAATTAAAACATTTCAAAAACTCCAACTCCGATTCGTATTCCAAATACTATCTTAAAAGCAGTATGATAGGATTTTAAAGTTCATGGATAAATTAGCGACGATACCAAAATTCAAGAAACACTAACAGAAATAGTCCAAAATACATTCATGATCTCTTGAAACAATTAATGGTAAATGTAATGTAGTTAATCACTAACCTTACTCATCAATCAATGAGAGTCCATTTCTTTTTTTTATTTTTCTTAAAATAATGAGAATACATTTTATTAAAAGGCAGTATTTTCGTCTAGATGAGTTTACTATTTATTTGAAAAGAATATAAAGCCGCTCCATTAGCAACTCTACATTAAAAAAAAAAATTAATACTAGGAAAATAAGATAGTAAGGTAGTAGATACATGAAAAGATATATATATATATATTTGTAGTATAAAAATACAGAAAGGGGACCATCAATATTTGTATATCTTTGCGTGTTATCAAAGGGGCTCGATCTACCAAATGCTGACGAGAATACTTGTTTAAGGTCCTATGGACAGGTCTTATCCCTAGACAAGAAACGCCTCATCTCAGCCCCACCAAATGTGCTAACAGTAAGAATACATAGGGGTATGGTCATAAACACTCTCCATTGAGTACTAGACTGGTAAGAAACTAGTCTTCACATTTAAAATTCTCAATAATGATACTCAATACTCAAACATTTAACCACAAACCCATCATTGTAATTCATTACATTTAGGTCACCATGCATTAAAGCTCGAATGATCGTTGCTGCATCAGATTCCATCGTCTGAGGGATGGTTCAACATCTCGTGCCCTAGTTAAACTCTGATGAGTGCTTTAGCCTATGCACATTCCATGGGAATAGCCAAATAGCAAACTAAATGAAGATATCTCGGATGCTCAATATAAAGGTAGGTCCTTTTTCTAAGTGTGATGCCCTCACAATCATTTAATTGTGTTTTTTTATTCCTTCTTCTGAAACAAAAGCATATCAATAGGGTTATGACATGGGCCCTACCTCGTGGGACCAAATTCTGTTGAAATAACCAGTCGTGCCTCCCTCCTTTAACCAATATCCCATTCCCAAAAGGAAAGAAAAAGAAGAAGAAGAGGAAGAAAATCTCAAGGAGATACATTAGAAGTGGGGAAACATTATAAAATAAAGTTTGGTCCATTTTACACACACCAAAAAAAAAAAAAAAAAAAAAAAGAGTCCTCTATAATTTTTCTTGATTTCTGCTTTCTTTCTTTTCATTTTCCTTTTTCTTTTTACTATTCACTCGGAACTCTGGAACCATTTGTTTAATAGTTCTTACATGGTCTTCACGTCCTCTCTCTCTCTCTCTCTCTCTTTCTAGTTTCATAGCATTCTTTCTTTAAATTCTTCTCATAAAGATAAAATAACTGGCAATCTTAGCTGTGTTTCTTTACTTTAGCTGTTATATTTTCCGTGTGAGCTTTTAATGAAAGTCAAAACCCATAAAGTCAAGCCATTTTTTTCCCAATCCCACATTTTTTTTTCCTGCTTCTCGAGACGATAAATTCCATTTCTTTTTCTTCTTCTTCTTCTCCTTGATAATGAGTCTTATGTTGCTTCTTTAATCCCATATTTTTTTGTCCATATGTATATGTTTTTAGTACGTTTGTGTAAGCAAAAAGAACTCAAAAGATGGAGTTGAAGAAAGAGAAGTTTGTAAGGTTAAATGTGAACTTTTTTTTTTTCTTGATCTTTTTTTTTCGACTTTTTGGGGTTTAATTTTGCTCATTTTTCCACTGTTTTACAAATATTCTTTCATGGGTTTTTTCTGATTTACAGATTCTACCATGATGGAAACAAAGATAGTCCTTTTTCAGGGGAGAAAAATGGAACCAAACAATACCAAGAAAAGCCATTGCCAGTGACAAAAGTATCAGCAGAAGCTCTGTTGGATCCAGAAGGACTTGGTGTAAGTTCTGGGAACAGAATTAGTATCCCGAAATTCGGGAGGTTTAAGGTTTTCCAAGAGAACCAAAAGCCGTGGAGGAAGAGGATTATCGACCCCGGAAGCGATATTTTCCTGCAATGGAACAGGGTCTTCCTCTTCTTCTGCTTGCTGGCGCTCTTCGTCGATCCTTTGTTCTTCTACGTTCCATCGGTTTCCGATCACGGCAACTCGTCGTGTATGGACTCCGATTTGAACTTGGGAATTATCGTGACGTGCTTTCGGACGCTCGCCGATGTGTTCTACTTGGTGCACATGGTCATCAAATTCAGGACGGCTTATGTCTCGCCGAGTTCGAGAGTGTTTGGAAAGGGTGAACTTGTTATGGATTCGTCGATGATGCGAGGCGCTATTTGAAATCGGAATTCTTCATTGATCTTATAGCTGCATTGCCTCTTCCTCAGGTACTTTTGAAATTATAATTGCCATTCATTTCTTTGGAGACACTTATATTTGTTTTAGTATTATTTGTTCTTGTGGCTTTTATTTATGTTTTTATTCATGATGTGTGTCTAGGAATCTCTGAACCTCGTAATTGTATCTTAAATTCCAGTGGTTTTTGTAAGGACTCTAAGCCATATTTTCGATCATCAATTCGAACCCACAATTCAAATTTTTTTTCTACCGTATTTTCTTTAAAAAAAATTAATTTTCTAGTTAAACATGTGATCCAAACAGGGGTTTAGTTTCTATTTTTCTGTGTGTGTAAATAACAAAAAGTACAAGGCTTTGGAACACAATAACCATGTTGCAGAAAAAGGAATTTTTCTCAACCATTTAAATGCTTAAATTTAAATGAAATGACATGAAAATTGTCATTTATTTATTTATTAGTAAGTGTTCAAAAAATTATAAGTCAATAAATATTAAGGGATTTAATTAACGAGTGAAAAGATAACAATTCATCACTTTGTGAGTTGGTACCAAAAGTCGAGATTCCTAAACTACTCTTCACATGTTACTATACACGGAGGATTAATCGAATTTCCGTCTAATTGTGACAGATTGTGATATGGTTTATATTACCAGCAAGCAGAAGCTCACATGCTGATCATACCAACAATGCCCTTGTGCTCATTGTTCTGCTCCAGTATGTTCCAAGATTGTATTTGATTTTTCCACTGAGTGCTCAGATTATTAAAGCCACTGGTGTTGTCACAAAGACTGCTTGGGCTGGTGCTGCTTATAATCTCCTCCTCTATATGCTAGCTAGTCATGTAACTTCTCTCTCTCTCTCTCTCCCCTTTGTTGAGACCTTTTACCTTCTCTTATGAGCGAAAAGCGCGGTTTTTGATTGATTCAACTTGTGTTCTTCTAGGTCTTAGGAGCATCGTGGTATCTGTTGTCGATTGAACGCTACGCAACGTGCTGGAAATTGATATGCAAAAGGAAGTCATCCCTGAAAAATGCCTTCTTAAGTACTTGGATTGCGATGATTCAGACGACAATACTCGCCTTAGATGGATGAATAGTACCTCTGTGTTCAGCAGCTGTCAACCTGAACAAAATGTTTTCAACTTCGGGATATTCAGAAATGCAGTGACCAATAGTGTACTCTCCACAAATTTTCTTGAGAAGTATCTCTATTGTCTTTGGTGGGGCTTGCAGAACTTAAGGTATTATCACAGAATCTATTCTATCATGTGCCTTGACTAACACAGTTTTGAACCGTCACATTTACATTAGAAGAAAAGTAAGAGAATTTAACAAAACTTGATGAATTTCTAATAGTTCGTAATTGTGTATATTTTCCAATAAGCATCAATTTCTACATTACTTGAAAATGGATAGTGCAAGGAACAAGGCTAAAAGGCTTGTTTACCGTAAATTTTAATATCTCTGTTTCATTTTAAAACTTCTCAGTTCATATGGCCAGAATCTGAGCACAAGCACATTTATAGGGGAGACTTGTTTCGCCATTCTCATTGCCATCATGGGTTTGGTCTTGTTCGCACACTTAATCGGAAACATGCAGGTGCGCATCAATGCCCCGAATGGCCCTTGTCGCCTGCATTTCTCAGATTTCATAGTTTTTGCCTTTACCTCACTTTTTTCTAATTAGTTTGGTTCCACTCCGTACATACCATTTTTGGCAGTCTCATGCAGTTCAATTTTCAACTAGTAGATGATGAAAAGAAATAATCTGAGCTGTTAAAACTTTTTCAGCTAAAAGCTGATAATTTTTCTTTTAACTGTTGAGATGGTTTCTTTTCGTTATTTAATGGTTGAAATTTGGACTGCAAAACCATAGTTTTCACACGCATTTATATACGAACTAGCCAACAAGATGTTATTTATCTTATTGTTTTGTTGTTATTCTTAGTCTTGTATCTATTTTGCCATATACGTATGTTTATATACATATATATATATATATATATATTCTTAGATATATTGTGCTTGGTGCAGACTTATTTGCAATCAATCACGGTAAGGCTTGAAGAATGGAGGTTGAAGAGAAGAGACACTGAGGAGTGGATGAGACATCGTCAACTCCCTCAAAGTCTCCAAGAACGTGTTAGGCGATTCGTTCAGTACAAGTGGCTGGCAACTAGGGGAGTTGATGAAGAATCAATATTGCATGCGTTACCAACAGATCTCCGTCGAGACATCCAACGCCATCTCTGCTTGGACCTTGTTCGACGTGTAAGTGTCTTCCTCCGGTAGTCTCTTCCAATGGTGAATCATCCCTAGAATGCCAGTTCCTACCGCCCAAAAGTCGAAACATATAAAATGTGATATGAGAATTTCAAACACGACTAGTTCCCATAAAAAAAAATGAAGCCGCATAATTATCAACTACTCCCTAGCAAAAGAACCAACATTTATGATTGAAGTTTCTCACTAAATCAAGGCAAATTGCAGGTACCCTTTTTCGCAGAGATGGACGATCAACTCCTAGACGCTATATGCGAGCGCTTAGTCTCCTCCTTAAGCACACAGGGAACTTACATTGTGCGGGAAGGCGACCCAGTAACAGAGATGCTCTTCGTCATCCGAGGGAAGCTAGAAAGCTCAACCACAAACGGAGGCAGAACTGGTTTCTTCAACTCGATCACTTTAAGCCCTGGCGATTTCTGCGGCGAGGAGCTACTCTCTTGGGCACTGCTTCCTAAATCCACTCTTAACATGCCATCTTCAACAAGAACAGTGAAAGCGCTAGACGAAGTGGAGGCCTTTGCACTGAGAGCCGAAGACCTCAAATTGTCGCCAACCAGTTTAGAAGGCTGCACAGCAAGAAGCTGCAACACACATTCCGGTTCTACTCCTACCATTGGAGGACATGGGCAGCCTGCTTCATCCAGGCTGCGTGGCGGCGGTACAAGAAGAGGAAGTTGGCGAGCAACCTCAGCACTGCGGAGTCGTTCTCTCTCAGTCATTTAAGCGAACAGACGGTGGACGATACGGATGGAGAAGAGGACGCAGAAGACAGCACTGAAACTTGCGAACTTTATCCAATACACTTCAAAAAACAAGTCGCAGGCGAAACCGCATTTGGGTGTCACAATTCTGGCTTCGAGGTTTGCGGCGAACACGCGGAGAGGAGCTCAGAAAGGGAAGGTTGATGTTGGGATGCCCAAGTTTCAGAAGCCTGAAGATCCAGACTTCTCAGTAGAGGCAGATGATGAATAGTTGACATGAATTTTAGTATTTTACACATACTGCCAGTGATTGTAGTCGTTAGAAGTGCTAAAAGTCGGCGTAGAAATTCGAAAAGAATATTTAAAATGGCAGAGAACACAATTTCTGAGGCAATTACATCATGTTCAACAGGCACAGCTTTTGCATTGTACAAGTTTGTAGTTGTAAGTAGATTGTAATTATAAGTAAAGGATGGCTACCACTTTCCACTCACATAAGTTTTCTAATACCATCTGGGTAATTTGCAAAGCTGGGAATATGCAGAAGGAGGGAATTAAGTACTCCAAACTTTGCTTATGCGTGCATGAACATATCCCAATGGGACTAGCGCAGGAAGCAAGACGGGATTCGGGGTTTTAGATATCGAGTTTTGAAGGATTTTTGACATCTGTGTTCTTTAAATTTGACGATCTTTAACAACTTACCTCTCAAACTTTTAATTTTGATAATTTATTTCTTATGTTTTTTGATTTGTTGTAATATATTTAATTTTATTAATTCTCTATTAAATTGAAGATTTAATTTGGTAGATTTGTATTAAGGAATCGATTTTGTAAAATTTTTTTAGTGGATATTAAATTTTCAACGCTCAGTTTAGGTGCATGTAGATTTTTTGGGTGGGGTTAAGAGAAAATTACCCAAATAATCACTTTTTTTTTTTAATATGTTGATCAACATAACACAAACTCTTACATCTTGACCAACATGACACAAAGTTTAATTTATTTTAATTTGATTTTTTGTCATATTGGTTTAATTTTAATTTTTATGTCATGTTGGTATAATAATCTTTATATTTGTGTTGTTTAAGTACTTTCTCCTTCTGTTAATCAATTTAGCAAGAAGTTAAGGGAAATAGGACATATTGTAACCGTTTAGAAAATTGATAAGTAAACTATTAAAATTAGAAATTTAGAGGTAAGTTGTCAAAGATGACAAGTCCGAGAGCAACAATGCTAAAAACACCAGGTATGCACAAAGTTTTGGGTTTTTTCAAATCTATGTTAACTTAATTTTGAAGTCATTGCTCATTTTGCCATGTAAACTTAACTTTGCTCTAAATATTTTGAATTAATGCCACATAATCATTGTGTTAGAATTTCTATAGTAAAAACAGATATTAATACGGTCTTGTCGTCTTTTTTTTTTTTTTTTTTTGTTTGTTATTAACAGAATGTCTATGGAAGGGATTAAATAAAAACACTAATTTCTCGATTTATTTCGTTTATTTTTAACATAAATTTCTATATAAAATAATCAAGTGAGACTAATTCAAAATTAATGAGAGAAAATAATTCTAAAGTTTAAAAGAAAAATGAGAATGATCATTAATTAAGATTAATCCAACCCAAAAAACAAAAAACAAAAAAACAAAATTTTGTAAGCATAAATCACATGACTTGAAAAATAACCAGCACTTGGAATAATATTGCCATGATATCAAGAGTAGGTTCAACATAATTGATGTTTTTTTAACACAAATCACAATTAATAGAGTATGTTATTTGTGAATCTTATATTATAAGATCTATTCTTTATTAAGTGCGATTTCAACATGATTAATGTTTTTTAATATTGTTCTTTCACAGCAGGTTTTTGTTCAAGAGGGAAGACTTAATTTATGCTTTTTTTTTTTTTTTTTAAATAGTATGCGCTTATAAGACAATGTCTGTAGTGCTATTGTATGTTCACTGAGAGGAATATACACGGTCAAGAGACCAAAAGACGTGGCACTTGCTACAATTACTTCACTTGCTAGAGGAGAACAATAATATTTTCCAATTCCAGTCCTCCGTGTTTCTTTCGGTTAGAAAAAAAAATATATATATCTTTAAGACCATCTCCATAATAATAGATTAATGTTAATGTAATATTTGTTAAAAAAAAACATTATCCTTCTTTATATTCTAATGAGTAATGATATTTTTAATGCTTTATTTAATTTGTGTTTTCATTATTCTGCTTTGATTATCGTTGAAATGAATTTTTAGAATTTAAATAATTTTAAAAATAAAAATATGTTAATGATTACATAAAAAGTTAAGTTACTAACCAATAAAAAATAGATATTGAATTTAGTATTAATAGTTATATATTGTGATAAATTCGTCATAAAATTTAAACATCAAAGATAACGTTTCACTTTGTATATTTCCACTTTAATACCAAAATTTACGATTGTTACATTAATTTAGTATTGCGTTAGAGATGCTATAAGACAGATAAAACAACACTTTCCAACTTTTTTTTTTTTTTTTTTAACCGAAGTCCATCCTCTCATCCATGATTGGAGTAATTTCAACTTGAGGTCTTTAAGTAAGCTTTATCAAAATTAAAAAGCTTTAATAGACTTTGTTTTAAACTAAAATCCATATTACATTGATTAAAAAAACTTTAATTCTCTTAATAGATTAGAATTATTGTAGAACTAAAGAAAATTTAACGCACTTTTTGACCATGAAAAAAAAAAAAAAAACATTTTACGACTATGAGTAACGTTTATTTTAATATTGTTTTTAGCATTTTTAAAAAGATACTGAAACAAAATGGAACATTTATTGCCTAAAAAGATAACATCCATGACAAACTGAGCTCATGACCCGAAACAACCTTCACCATTTAAAACGACATTCATTATGTTCATTCCTTTTTATTACAAATTTGTTCTGTTGATTGTCTCTTAACCATTGAATTGGACACTTGTGACACACTACCACAAACTTCCATTTACTTATAAGTATCAAAAAAGTTAAAGTCCACAATTTTTCATGCATTTTTTTTTTTTCAGTTCTTATATCTGTTTTAAAAAGACATAAATTGTAGAAACACAAATAGTGATAAACACGACTTTACCGGTCTACACCCAGGGGTGGAGAGGGGGGGTGCGAGTGGGGGCTGCAACCTCCATTCAAATTTTTTATTTTTTTCATTTTGTCCCAAATTTTTTTAATTTTTACAATTTGTTCCCACTGAAAATAAAATATTTTTGTACAGTCTAGTACTCATTAAAAATAAAAAAATTCTCACATAATCCTCACTAATACTAATTCTGATAAAAAAATGTTTATACTTTTACTACTTTGTCCCCACTAAAATTATAAATCCTTATATAAACCTGTTAAAATAAAAAATTCTCACGTAGATCCCGTTAAAATTTATTTTATCTTTAAAATAAAAATTTAATGTGCGGTCTTACTAAAAAAAAGTCCTGGCTCTGTCCCTATCTACATGGACATTGCCCAATCCATCAAATTGAAAACAGTCAATTGTCTAAGCTGCTTTGAGTCCATGGAGGTTCTTTTAGGCATCTGTATGTCTAAATGAACTCCATGTGGTAATATTGAATGAGGGTATGAGAAATTCTCATATTTGATACAAAATTCTTTCACATTTTCAGCTTTCTACTATTTTCAGTAATTGGAAGCTCACTTTGTGGCAAAGCAAGTTGTTTTGTTCCTTTGATAAATCAAGTTTTTTTTCGACTCGAATAATTGGATGACTAAAAAATCGTACTCTACAGGCTGGAAGAGTAGAAATGACCTTTTCTCTCTCTCTCATTTTCGAATTTTCTTGTTTACTTGATTTTACATTCTATCGACTCGATCATCATTTGTTGGTACTACATAAAATCGACTGTGTAACTCTTCCGTTGCTGTTGTTCTGTTGTTATTTTGGTTAAATGAGAGAAATAAGGTGGAAAGTTAAAAATGATACATCTCTGCAAGTGGGCAAAAGACTTGGACAGTTGCAGCTACACAAAACACACTGTTGATTAATTGACTGCACAGATAAATATTTATTTAGCCCTTCAATATTTTGTGTTCCTCATTTCACTCTACATTTTCTATTAAAAAAAAAAAAAAAAGAAAGAAAAAAGAACAGAACAGAACAAATTTTTTGTTGTTAATAGTACAAGTGAAGGAATGACAAACGACAATGAAATTATAGAAGTTAGTGAAGCTCGTTGCAAAGCATAGGATTCTTATATTACCATATCAACAAAAACGTGGCTAAAAAAAAAATTATTTCCTGACAGAATAGTTACTCATAAAAGCAAATAAACTAAAACAAACAAAGGGAAAATTATTCTGTGTAGCCACAAAATTTCCCAATAGTAGGCACAAAATTGGCATTGAATGGGGAGAGAACTTAAGTACTCATGGGATCTTAATTAAGCACTAATTAATAATTACAACACTCATTTGAAGTCCTCAACAAGGGAATGGGCTATTAGTAACATTATTACTTCTTTTATAGCGTTGTAGCTCTCTCTTTTCTCTTTGAGCCTCCAATTCATTAAAGATGGCAAACTTTAAACTTTTATATAAGATCACAAATTTTATTACATTTGTTGCCATCATTAAACTTTTGTGGATTGGGGAATTGTCTTTGTGTTAAATATTGTTTATGTGGGTGGCATATATTTAACTGGTTTTAATGATCAATACAAGTGTGCACAAAGAAAGTGTAAAAAATAATGATGTCCCAACTGGACAACAATCCCACATTAATTAATTTTGCCACCCATAATTGAGCTCCTTCCACCAATTTGAGTACTTTCCTCTACCCTACCCCCTTTAACTCCCCCACCTGCATTGGACCCAACTTTTGTATGAGGTGCCAAAATTAAAAGTACTAGAACAGTTGGCTTCTCCCACCCCAAAAAAAAAAAAAAAAAAAAAAATCCCCTTTGCCAAAAAATAAAAAGAACATTTATGGTAGTGGACCAAATTTTGAAAAAAGATAAATTTAAAAAAATTGGTGTTTGTCCTTGAATTATACTATCAAACAAGTGGTAGTATCTCAGAAAGCCAGAATCAGAATATGCCCAAAAGAGATCTCTGGCCCCCTAGAGATTGCAAATTCAAAATGAGTTGGAATATCATAGGGAAAATAAATGTGCCAATTTTTTTTTTTTTTTTTTTTTGTTCTTAAAAAATGAAAAAGGGAAAGAAAAAACCTCAGCCATGGCAAAGACAAAATACAAGAAATAATTCTAAGCTAAGAAGATTCAGCATATGCCCCATAAAGATTTTTTTTACCTCCGAAATCATGAGGCCCCCCTCACTGAAAAGAAAAGGTCAAAATGAATCAAAACCAAACCTCAACCATCACAAAATGCCATGAAACAAAGCTTGGCTTCCTCACATTTTTTGCCTGCCGACACTTTGATTTTTCTCTTAAGAATTAACACCCCTTGGAGTCCCATGTTACGGAAAAAAAAAATGTGAAAGAAAAAACGACACAAGACAATTAATAGCATACAGTGCAACAGTACAGCAGTACAGCTTATTTTCAAGAACTGATTCTGGGGCGTTTAAAAGTTCAGGGACTAAAATGGGATTGGATCTGTAACTCGGGAACTCCCGTTATATTATACAGTTCGAGAGTACAGATTATTACAAGAAAGAAACGTAAGGTTTTTTTAAAGAGAGAGAACAGAGGAAGATGTTTACATATTTCAGTGACTAACAGGAAGGAAATATCAAACCTTCTTTAGACTCCTCTCAGGCTTCTTAAAATTCTCCAAATACAAATAAGGCTTGGATCTGAGACGCCAAATCACAACACCCAAGGAAGAATCAATATACACTACAATGAATAACGAAGCGAAAAAATACGAGAACAAGACATTCTGTTTCGACCTATAAACAAATGGGAAGCAGTTTAAAAACCCTATGGCATGTCAAAATGATCAAGTTTCTTCGATATAAAAAAATATGGATTACAACGTAGTTTTGTGTAACAGGATCACGGGATGTTCCTGCACCGTGATTTCCCGCAAATGATGGGGATTTTGTTTTTCTTTGGTGACTCTGAATTCTTAGCTCATTTGTTCGCCAATTAGATCAAGACCCACAAGGAGGAAGGTGATTCCTTGGAAAAGAAGGAAGTAGAAGTGGACTCCTTGTGCTGATAGTAAGCTCCTAACCGACGCCGTGAGCAAGAGGAATGCCAATGCAAGTTCTTTCTTATATATCTTGTTAACTTTCTTAACAGGCCCAGCAGCTGCTTCTTTCTGTTCCAGAAATCGGTTCAACTCAGAGAGCTCGCTCTCGGAAGCTCCTCTGTGGATCTGTAACTGATTCATTGTCTTTGATTCCCTCTCGGCCACAGCCAGTAAGTCTGACTCCGATGACCTACCAGTCTTCTTTGTAACAGTCCACTCGTAGGAGCTACCCAACTGGAATAGTCCGGAGACCATTGCATTGAATTTAGTGACAGACATGGTGTTTTCGAACAACAAGTAAGGAACAACGAAAGGGAAGGATTTAGGAGCCGGAAGAATGTTGAGGAGTGACATGAAAACGGGCACATAACAGATGACCCACACAGGAAGCTCAGCTTCTGGGACAAACATGGTTAGCGGGAGAATTATGCAGAACAATGTGAAAGAATAGAAAGGAAGGATGAGTTTCCTCAATAGAAAGAATAGTAGTATCATGTTTGCCTTCTTCCATGCCGATATCTGCATAATTAAGATATATTCAAGATGGTTACATCCACGTTGTTTTCAACAGCTGAGAATCATGGAAATTAAGTGCTGGAAGTACCTTAGAAGTTAGAATTGCAGGAAGACACAGTCTAAATAGCTGCATAGGACCGGAATGCCAGCGGTGTTGCTGCTTCCTGTAAGCTTCGTATGACTCTGGAACTTCGCAAAGTACCTGAAACAGATACACACTTTCTACGATTGGACTAATATTCGGTCTCAAATTAATAATGTTATTAAATGGGGAAAAAAAAGAACTCCAAAACCCACTGTTTTACATAGTTTCAACTACTTGATTTCCGTAAAGAATGTTACATTCCGTAAAAGGTTCTTGACATATTAGATAAAGATTAAATGGAAGTAACAACTATCCTATAATGTTACCTTGACATCATTGAGGAAGATGAATTTCCAACCCTTGAGATGGGCCCTAACTGCAATGTCCATATCTTCAACCGTAGTCCTTTCAAGCCACCCACCAGACTCTTCGAGCGCTTTAATTCTCCAAACGCCAGCAGTTCCATTGAAACCAAAGAAGTTAAGGAACACCCCATTAACCTGCTGTTCCACCTCAAAGTGGAAGCATAAATTAATGTTTTGGAGACGAGTTAACAAGTTCTCATCCTTGTTCACAAATGCCCATCTAGCTTGAACAAGACCTAGTTCGGGGTTGTCCTGTAACATTGAGTAAAAGGAAAAGAAACAAAAAAATAAATTCCAGATTCTTGAAGGACACTCTGACCGAATAATATCAAACTAAAAATTACAATCCACCACCTTGAAATGAGGCACTGTTTGCTTAAGAAAATCTGGATTTGGTTGGAAATCTGCATCGAAAATTGCAACAAATTCATAGTCCTTAATATAATTGCAGCTCATCGCAGACTTGAGGTTCCCAGCTTTATAACCAGTTCTAACTTCCCGATGCCGGTATCTTATATTGATACCCTTTTGGCTCCACTTGGCAACCTCTGCCTGAATCAAGCATTGGATGCTCTCGTCACTGGAATCATCAAGCACTTGAATCAGTAAACAGTTCTTCGGCCAATCAATTTGGCAGACTGCGGAGATAGACTGCTCATACACCTACATCGAGCCAATGCAAGAAAACCTTGTGAATTTCTCGAAAAGTTTGCAAAAAACAAATGTGGCTGCTAATTTCCATTGACTAGTTTAAGTTATATTACTTTTGGATGTCTCCATCACTTACGACATAATATTCGTTGTATTATTCAATGATCGTGCTAATACGGCTAAATAACAGATCTAAAAAGATATGATGAGCGCTCAATAATGACTTAAGTACATATTTAGTCATTAATTGAAAAAGTCCCTTTTCAGAATTTTGCATCTAGCTACAAACAATAGACGAACACAACGAAACAGATTTAAAAAAAAAAAAAAAAATGAAGGGAAATCAACATAAGTTACCTCTCTCTCATTGCACATTGGAATTTGAACAAGAACCATGGGATACTCAAAGCCTGCAGATTTCTCAACGTCGTTCGTTTCGAAAGGATCTCCCACAATCGTGGGCTTAATTTTCTTGTACTTTATCCACAAGCAACCTAGGCAGAGTATCATCCGATCTGCCGACTGGATTAGGAACAGGACAACACAAAACGTCGAGAGTGCTTGAATAGCAGGCGCAATGTAACCAGCCCGGAATGTTAACCAGGCAACGTAAACCATATGGAGCCAGCCTTGTAACTCTGAAGTCCGCGGAATGTGCAAATTTGGGTTCTGAAAATAATGCCAGCCTTTGAAGTATGCAACAACTTCAAAGGCCAGAATTGCCAAAGAAGTCACCAAGAACGCTTTAATGACTCTAAATAGCAGCTTCCCCTTTCCCAACTTCTCAATCTCCACATCGACGCCTCGCCTATGAACTAACCTTTTCTTAATAGCACCAAGCAATGCCCAGAGCACAGTAGCTAGCCAGGCGATGCCACCGACAGCACGGTGAGCCTTGAGAAGCAAGACCCACGTTACTTGCTTGGCATTCTTTCCTCTGCTCTTCTCCACAGGCCTAAATGCGGCATCTGGACCGTCAATCTCCACCACTGAAATGTTCGGATTCTCCATTGTCACCACCACAGGTGTTCCCTTCCGGCTATTATCCTTACCCCACAAATTCGAAAAATCCAGTCTTGGAGCCATTTTCTCAGAAACAAGCCGCGCAAAAAACCGAAAAAAAAAAAAAAGGCCAACAAATCCCACAACCCCAAAAAACCAACAAATATTTTCTCTTTTCTTTTCTTTCTCACATACCCAGATCTGGAAATGGAGAACTGAGCAAAACCCAGTTCATAAAACACCCAGAAAAATAAACAGAATATACACTCCTTAATTACACAACTGAGAAAAACCCATTTCTCAACAAAAATGTGGGCATGAAAAACAAAGAAAGAAGAGTGTGAGTTTTGTAGGGACTCAGAAGGAGTCTAGAAGAGACAGAGCAGCAAGGGAAAGCCACATTATGGGGAAAGGTATCTAAAGCTGTAAGAGCCCCTTGCTTGTTGTGGGGTATTATTCTTCTTCAAGTCCAAGTGAATATATTTACTGGACTAAGCATATAGAATCTGCCTTAAATAAAGATTAAAAATATTTACATATATATATATATATATATATATTTGTCTGTGTGTGCTTGGCTCAAGTAAAAGTTGGACAACCAGAGATATCACCTGAGAGATAAAATGGAAGGAGACGAGAGAGAATGAGTTGACTAGAAGTAAACTCCTCTTTCATTCCTATTTCTTTAGATTGAGTGGAGTTTTGAGACCCAACTCTAAAATCATGTCTAGAAGAGAGAAAGAGAGAGAGAGGTTTAAGGTAAAGTAAAGAGAGAAGGATTACGCCGTCTACCATTATAAATGTAAAAAGAAAAGGAAAAAAAAAAAAGGTGCAGTTAAAGTACGTAAGTGATACAGAAAATGCAGACAATCAAGCTGTCAAAAAAAGCGCTCCCACTCCATTATCCATTTCCCACTCTCTGTACGCTGTAATTACAGAGAATCCATCCCCCGACTGGGAAAAATTAATAATAATTAAAAAGAGTTGGAAAAAAGGAATGATTATTAGTATTGTTCGTCCCTAAACTTTCTTTCTTTCTTCTTCTTCTTTTTTTTTTTTTTTTTGGAAGTATACTCTTTCAATTTTGGTTTTTTTTTTTTTTTTAGTTTTCATCCTGACACTAAAATCATTTAACAAAGATAATCATAAGATTATCCGATAAAAAAATCAAAATTAATATTATTTACAAGAAACTTTCTTTTTCATTTGTGTTTCATTTTTAAAAAAAATTAACTCTTTAAAAAAATCCTTAAAAGAAAAGTAATAAAAATTATGTAATTTCCATGTATTGGCCATGATACTCTATTAATAGAGATCACATCAATAATTGACTTCAGTTCAATTCTACAAATTAAGTCCAACATATATAAATTTTCGAGCACTTTTTTCTTTTTCTTTTTCTTTTTCTTTTTTTTTTTTGCAACATGTGAACGAAATGACATTTGTAACTTTTTTTGTTATTTCTGTAACAACTAAATGATTTTTGTATGATATTTTTCATGATATTTGTCCCTTTACACTTATAGTTTTAAAATATTTATTGTTACAAGATTTTTAATAAAAAGTTATATAGAAATTAACTAGTAGTTACAACATGCAAAATAGGAAATTGCAAGTTTAGTCCGAACAGAAAAGTATTCCTATGAATTTTAGTTTATTTAGGTTTTCAGATTTAATACAACTAGTACAATTAAAAAGCAAAAGCTAATGGTAAAGTTGAATCTTCTTAAATCTTTCAAAGTAAATTTTGAAATTGGATAATCTTACGGGGCAAAGCAAGAGAAAAATGGGGTAACATATTAACCAAGAAAAATTTGATAGAGCGATGTTGGCTACGGCAGAGCCTAAGGTGTCTCCACCCGTGCTTGATACCATTGTGTGGCCCTTCGCAAGCCCTCCTTGCCATCACAGCAACCTAAACCCCGACCCGTGCCGTGGATTTTAACCTAGTTTGGTCATGTGAGCAACTTCTATAGACCATCGTCTCGAGTTTAACCTAATTTCACTCAAAGTTCAAACTGAGCCTCCTCTTCCCTCTTACACATGCATCATTTAATTGGCTCATTAGAGATGATGACGAGATTCTCTCAGAAAATTTATTCATTTTGCATTATCAACTTTGAAATAAATTGTGACGTTCTGATCATAAATATTAAATGATTAGTGACATTATATTCTTCATAACTTTAATACATCGAAGCATCAAAATCAAAAGTTGAAGGAAAACTCAAATTGATCTCCTAAATTTTTGGATAATTTCCTTGGTCGAGTAAAAATTCAACGTTGAAGTGATACTTGGAGTGTTAACATTTGATATTTATCAAAAAGTAAGTACTTATCAATTATACACCGTAACTGTGTGTGTCCTATGTAAATCACAAATAAGCCCCACTCCTTTTTGTCTTTATTGATATTCCTTATTAGAATTCGGGATGAAACTGTCATAATCTAACTTTTAGGTGGAAAAAAAAAAAACTAAATCAGTTAAGAGTTCAAGAGGAACTGTGATAAAAAAAATAGTAATAATAAGATTATGCCTCGTTTGGTGAAATAGTTTAAACTCAAAATTTTCATATCAGTTTTTGTCTTTTTCTGAAAAGTCAATAAAAATTATAATTAGTTTTTAAAAAATCAACCAACTCAAATTTAAAAATTTCAACTCAAACTGTTTCACCAAATAAAGCCTAAAATAAAAATAAGGGCCCTCTCCAACAAGAATAAAATAAATAAAGTTAAAAAAAAAAAAAAAAAAAAAAAAAAAAAACCAATTGTATGACTTTAATCAGCTCAAAGTTACTTGAAAACATAATAATTGTTATTGTAACGAGAAGAGAACATGAGCTTTACTTGGAAATCTAATAAGTTTGCTTACGTGTGAGAATATTCTTTTGTCGTATGACTGATCTGTCTGGATTTCTCAACTCTGGTTATTGTCATTGCCTTCATTTTCATGAAAAATGAAGGAATAAAGGAAATTATAAAGATGGCAGTTTAATATATAACGTTGAAGAAAATTAATTTCTGACTTTCTATTATTTAAACTAATGCTATATCAGTATTAAGTGAACAAAAGATAATAAAATATAATACGAGTTTATTTTTTATAAAAGTTTAAGGTTCGATGGGTGTTTTTGCTAAGTTTTAAAAATTTGAGAGACAAAGTTACGAAGATACTAAAGTTCGGAAGGCAAAAAAATAAAATTTGTTCAACGAATCTACTATATATCAATATCGATTTTTGTCTACGTAAAATCTCGCAGATCTGACTATAAAATACTATAGCTCTAAAGTAAACAAAAACACACTAAAGCGATTATCCTAAGCAAATAATATACTCCTTTTTTTTTTTTTTTTAAGAACACTTCAATGAAGGTATGAGTGGACGGAACTCGTCATTGTTAAAGGTTTATTTTTGGTGGATGCTTATTTTTATTCATATTGAAATCAATAAAGTTTTAAACCAATGAAAATAAAAAGAAAAAAAGAATCCTAAGGGAGATCTCTATTTCTGAGTGAAAAGGTTGTTGGAGTTTGAGAGAAAACAAGATCAAGAGAAAATAATAATAATAATAATAATAATAATAATGACATGCACAAAGTCTAGAGCGTGACATCATTGAATTTTGCTAATGATTTAAGAAAAAAGAAAAAGAAAAAAAAATATGGATTTAGGGGGTGTTTGGTGAATGAGTTTAGTTTAAGATTTTTAAGTTTCAATAGTAATTTTTCAGAAAAGACAAAAAACTTTTTCAGAAGAAGACAAAAATGATAATGAAAAAAGTACAGTTTAGCTTAAACTAAACTTTAAACCAAACAAACCCTAGAATCATTAACTTGTCTTTATTATTTCCTAAAAAAGAAATTAAAAAGTTGTCTTTCTATTTATTTATATATTAGTTAAGAAACATAGGTCAGATGTAACATTAACTCATTTAATTAAACACTTAAATTTCAAAACGACGTCTGACTTATTAAGTTAATTAATATTGATATAGCTTCGTCGAAGAAGAAGAAGAAGAAATATATTTAAAAAAAGAAAAAAGAAAAATGTAAAACACACGAATCTTCTCTCAATTATTTATAGATTTAAATTCGGTGCATGTGACGCCAACCATCTCAGCCATCAGAGCTGATATGCTGAGTTGGAGACGTAAGGTTGTTAAGCTGTCTATGTCTCTCTATGGTGACTATTTTAATTATATATTGACTTGTATATATACATGTGTGTGTGTGTGTATACAATACATATTAAAGAAATTTTCATTTGGCGTCTGAAACGTCTTCTTCTTTCTTTCTTTCTTTCTTTTTTTTTTTTTTTTAAAGTTGTTTGTAGTAATATTTTGTTCATGCAAATTAATACTCTTTTATTCGCAAAACCAAAACAAAATGAAATTGGAGAATTGAATCATAGGTGTGGGCCTACCATAGGAGATATATATATATATATACATAGTATTGAAAATCTTTTATAGGGAGACGAGAAATTATAAAGATCTAAACGAAATTTAACCCGAGATTGATATTGATTGTGAGTGTCATTCTACATCGGAATATCTTTTCAAATAATCAACGGATGGTCTTGGGAAAAAAATTAAAATATTAGTTTTTTCTTTAGCACAAACTTGGTGTTTGTTGTATCAGATGGGATATAATGAGAAGATTTGTTAAATAATATATCATTGTAGAATTTATTTTACTAGCGCAGTCTAACTTAAATCATATCAATCTTTGTTCTTGATGTAGAGTCTCTTAATTATAAACCATAAATACGACTGTATAGCTAATGCACTAACATTTATTAAATCATCTCCAGAGTATATTTGTTACAAAAAAAAAAAAAAAAAAAAAGTGTTCAAAATAGCATTGTTTTATTTAATATTTCAACGTGCTATTTTATTTGTCATTATACCTCTACTTTTTGCCATTACTGTTATGTTTTGAAACTCGTAAAATTGAACTTTTAATATTTATTTTAATATTTAAATTAATTTGAATGAAAAAACTGTAATGGTTATACGAAGAAAAGTCAAGACAGTAATTATTAAAAATCAAATGGCCATCTATTAATTTGACACTTGCTATCTATTGTGGAAAATTAGCTGCCAAATTTGATATATGACAAATTTAACATAAAAAAATTAAATAAAATTAGATGGAGAGTCATATTTTAAATACCTCTTTATAATTTTATCAACTCTAATATTAAATTACTAATTATATGAAATGATAAAATTATCACTTCAATGTTATGACGGGCTTAAATATAAGGTGTTAAATTTATGGTATTCTGGCATGTAATCGAAAAAAATAATACTCAAATGAAGAACTATTTTTTTCCTTTAAATTGACATGTCAATTTAGCATTCCCCGGAGATATTTT
The DNA here is from genome assembly GCA_025413485.1 of Ficus microcarpa. Lineage (NCBI taxonomy): Eukaryota > Viridiplantae > Streptophyta > Magnoliopsida > Rosales > Moraceae > Ficus > Ficus microcarpa. The sequence goes on along the minus strand of CM046377.1, from coordinate 44,873,401 downwards.
TTATAATTTCCACGAAATCTAGGGACTTTAACTTAAGAATAACGGTAGGTTGTTTGACTTTGTTTCGCAAAAAAATGAAATATTTTATACGTTCAAGTTAAATACATGAGTTAAATCACTTGGTATGAGAAGTCATTATTTATAAGTTCAAATTTACAGTTGAATCATTAGGTATGGGAAATCATTACTCAAAACATTAACGCATTGACTCTTTGACTTCATGAACAAAATTAGAGAAAGTTAAGTTAACGGTGAATAAACACTTTACGTGGTAACAAGTATATTTTGACGGTAATTTCATTTCTTAATTCACTATAGGATGTGGAAAAAAACAAGCGTTTTTTCTGACTTGTCACTATTAAACAACGATGAAGTAGATGGGGGTTTCTTGGCAGTTTTTTCTTGATTAGAACCTTTAAGTTGCTGAAGAAAAAATTCATGTTCGTTTTGTTGGAGAGATAGAGACTCCTTTCCTTAAGTCATGGTCAACAGTGTTTTTTTTTTGGGTCTTGATTTTTGTTTTTTCCCTTTCTTTTCTTTTCTTTTTTGTTTTATTTATTTAATTATATGTATTTTTTTTTTTTGGGGGTTGAAACATGGTCAACATTGTTTGATATCCCAGCCACAGATGTCATCTAGTGATGGCAACAAATTTTCTTAAACAAAAAATAGAAGAAGAAATAAAAAGTAGTTACTTTGAATAATTTGGATTTGTTTTAGGGAGGAATTTTGTACGATAAACATAAGTTAAAATAATTCATTAGTTGTATTCTAACCAAAAAACTAAAAATAATTTATTAATATTATTATAGTTTTGACTAATTTCTTTCGTTTAAATATCTAGTAGTAATATTCTAGTAATTGCAATATTTACCTAAGTTACTATGGCATGCACATCACACAATAACAATTTTATATAATTAAAGTAATTACTTGGGATAATTATTGATGTGGCATTAAGGCTCCGTTTGGAGTTCAAGTTTAAACTTAAGGTTTAAACTTAAATTTTTGTATTTTTCTGAAAAATTTTGTTATCTTTTCTGAAAAAAGTCAACAAAAGTTACTATTCAAACTTAAAAATTTCAACTCAAACTCATTCACCAAACGGGAACACTAAAAAATAGGTAAAACTAATATAATATTGATTAAATGTTTTCAAATTAATACATAAATGCATAATGATGCTTTTTAAATTTTAAATAATTTTTTTTACTTTAATATAATTTTGATCAGATTTAAAAGTTTATTATCTTCTCCGTGAAAAGCCCCCGATCTAAAGTCACTCATGTTTATTGGGATAATTATTGATGTGGCATCAAGGCTCCGTTTAGAGCTCAAGTTTAAACTTAAGGTTTAAACTCAAATTTTTGTCTTTTTTTGAAAAAGTTTTTTGTCTTTTCTAAAAAGTCAACAAAAATTACTATTCAAACTTAAAAATTTCAACTCAAACTCATTCAACAAACGGGAACACTAAAAAATAGGTAAAACTAATATAACATTGATTAAATGTTTTCAAATTAATGCATAAATGTATAATGATGCTTTTTAAATTTTAAATAATTTTTTTTTACTTTAATATAATTTCCATCAGATTTAAAAGTATATTACCTTCTCCGTAAAAAGCCCCTCGATCTAACATTACTTTGATATGAATTTACATGTAAAAATAATTAAAAATTACGATGAGTAGATGTTTCCCTACCACCCAACTGCAAGTCTATATCAGTCTCTTTACTTATATTCCCTCCAACTTTAATAAATTATTAATGTTTCTTCCACGTTACGGATCAAAAGGAGATAGAAAAAAAGGAAAAAAAAAAAAAAAAGTAAAAGTAAAACAAAAAGAGAGAAGTTTTGAGGTCTCAAAGAGTATGGAATCAAAGAAGACAACGAGGCAACGCAAAGCTATGATCATCCCATTTCATAAAAGCGCCATCCGATTTGCCACCGAACACCCGAATTTCTATTGTCGGCCAAAAATAAATATTTTCTTTTCTTTTCTTTCTTTTTCATCATTATTTTTTGTTTACAAAGAAGAAAAAGTAAATAAATAACAAAACATATGGTTGAACTGTGGACCATTTTTTGTACAAAACCTCGTTAGTAACTACGGATTGATATCTCTTGTCAATTTTAATATCTCAAATGATATTTAACTAATTATATTTTGACATATCAGTGAAAGAAGTTAGATTTTAAGACAGAAAAAATCAGTTATAAAGTATTTTAAATATTTTCAAATGATATGACAAAGTATTATTGGTTAGATATCATTTAAAATGTTAAAAATTAGAGAGAGGATATGAATCCAGTAATTACGGATTAGTGACTAATTAGCTCTTAAGACAAGCTTTAGCCCATTTAATCCATCTAGGTTTTTGTGCTAGTTTTTTTATAGTCCAAAAGAATATTCAATGGGCATCAATTAAAAAAAAAAAAAAGATTAATGATGTCTTCACATCTTACGTTTATGATCTCACTCAACTTCATTTTAGAAATTGAGGTGCGAAGACTAATTAATACCCTATGCAAATAGACCTTTATGACAAGGTCATCGTGCGGGTTAGAAGGGAGCATGACATCCCCTCTCGGATACATCCCTCAAGGTTTATTGTATTCACAGTTGTTCTAGTAAATATGTTTTAAGGAATTTTGTATTTTGTAATTTCGGTTATTCTAATTTTTCTTATAAATAAGGGGGAACAAATTTTAAGTTCTCTTATCGATAGTTTTGAGAGACTAAAACGGGTTGCAAAGTTACTCAAGCTTTTGAGGATAAAAGTTGACTAACTGGCCAAGAGGTTTTTGATCTCCAAAGACCAACCCCAAAAGTCTGAAGAAAGTCTGAAGAAAGCTACATATAAATATGTAGCTTTCAAGATCACATGGAATGCCTCCACATCCATCAAAGACCAGAACTCAGTTTCTCTTAATTCCTTTCATCATGGTGTAACTACTTTTGAGTCCATTTCACAGAATAAATAAAATAAAATAAATAAAGGAAAAAATAAAAACAGCAATTACTACTTTTCATTATAATCTTTAAAGTTTAAACACGTTGTAAACATAAGTGATTTCTTTGTCCAATCAGTATCGGTCCATCTCAAAGCAACCTAATTCCGTAAACTCCTTGGAATTGTCTATGCCTTGTCCACCTCTTTTATTGTCTCTCTTTATTAATGTTGCATGTCCTTCTTGTCTGGTTAATAATATATATTTTTCTAAAAAAGAAAAAAGAAAAAAAATTATTATATTGCGAGATTATACGAACAAAATGTGATCTCATCCTTATATCTAAGTTGAGCGTTTTTGTCATCACTATTTGATTCGATCAAATCTAAAGATCCTAAATTATTTGCCCATTCTATTTATAGATTTAAACAAAAAAATTTAAAATTTTTGCGGAAAAAAGTAATTAAAAACTTTTTTGACATAAAGGATCAACCGGATCAAAGCGAAAATCGTCTTTTTTTTTTTTTTTTGATTAACAATAGTTGTTCCAATGAAAATTTTTAACAGTCCATTAACATATTTCCTTCGTCTTTGACTTGTGAAGGTTTTTTTTTTTTTTTTTTTTTTTTTAGAGGTGTTTGACAAAATATTGCTCGTTAAGGTGTCACTACAATTTTTCAAAAAATGGGCATTATTTTTATCAACATCTAATGGACATAATTGTAAACAATGAACTGCAGTAGAGAGAGAACAACAACGACTATAATTCCTTTTTTCCTTTTCTTTTTCTTTTTTTAAATATTCTCATGAATCAAACTTTGATCGTATATTCATATATCAACATATGAAAAATTTGCCGCTAAAACAGTTACAGATTGAAGTAACCAAAAACGAATCTGCACCGGCGTAAACTTAGCAATACAACAAAGGAATAATTGACAATAGCCAAAATGGAAAGCAGCCAACAGGGGCCACCCAATCTTTCGGCATCACCTTGTCATTACTATTTTCGATGAGCCTCGACATCAAACTCGATCCTTGGTGACTTGTTCTTCTTTTGCTGATATTTGGCATATGAATACCATACTCCGCCAGCTGTGTTGATGACCAATCCTGTCACGTTCAAAGCGTGCACTTGCACGCCTCCCAGTAGGACAAAACCGAGGGTCTGGAGAACAAGAAAGCATGCGTTAATTGGGATCGTGCTCGTATATGTTTTATATTGGATAAACAAACGCACATGATCTTTTAAAGAAAAAATCTTTGATCACAAGGATTTGGTGTTTTAGTAGTTGTTTTCATGTTCTATGTCACCAAAGTATTCTACAACAAGAGGAGGAAACAAGAAAGCATGTGTTAACGAGTTTGTGCTACCGGAAAACAAAGGCACATGAGCAAGGAAGGAGTTTAGAATTTGGCGTTTGAGTAGTTGTTTTCAAGTTCTATTTCACCAACTACTCTCCACAACAAGAAGTGGTCAGCACATACCGTGGACCCGACCCCTTTGAGGACCCCAACGATGGTTGTAGTTAGAGCTGAGTTGACTATGGTACATAAGAACATGGTGAAGTTGAGAACAATGCCCATCACCAATGAAAGAACGAGGATCACCAAAAAATATAATGAATTACTCTGCAAACAAAGACACGGTTCCTTGTTAGATCAGTTAAAAAGAAATCTAAGATTCGCACGAACATTACTACTGATTGACTATCCCTGAGAGATATCTCAATACACATATAAACATAATTCAATAGAGCACCTTAGTTAAAGAGTATAACCCTTTTCTAGCATGAAAAAAGGACCATCCTTTATAATAACAAAATATCAGAAGCAATTGTTTTGGTACCCTGTGATAATCTAGAATCTCCAACAAGATAAATGATATATGTATGATCATCATCTGATGCAAAAATTAATATGGTTTGCAATGTATTTGCCAGCTTTGTATTTTCAAAACTGCCACGTCGGTAAATCTTGTCATTTTATACAAGTAGAGTATCAAGGCACAAAGTCCGAAGCAATCTCTACAGCAGTATTTAACAAGAAGAATATGTAGATGAAAAATTATTTGTACGGTATCCTAACTCCTTTTGATGGGCCATACTGATGCACTCATTGCTATTGTGGAAAGAAACGGAAAAGGGAGAGAAAAAACAAATAATGTATTTCAGTAAGGTAATACTACTTTGCAATATCCAGTATTCACCGTACAGGTCTTTTGCAAACTTTAAGAAAAATATTTCAACAAAATTAAGATGCTTCAAACGGTCCGTTATGGTTGAATATCTAGGAAAAAGAGTTAAAAAAGAGGTCTGCAAGCAGTTATGCATCCTTTGCTCAGGCAGTACTGAATTCCGATTCAATGAATATGAAAATCGGTCAAGATTCTTACCTTTGCAAATAATATCGATAAAGAATTCGGAAACTCTCCTGTAGCTATGATGAGAAATAACAAGAATGGAAGAGACAAAAAGCTGTTATAAAACATGATCTCAATTGATGACAGCCCATCCTCTGCACCAGACTTCTCTACCAAGACGAGGTACATGGTCTGCGATCAATATTAAAAATAAAAATAAAAAACTTGGTTGTTTAAAGATGCAAGCCTGAATAAAATACCTCAACAAACGGTCCTGAAGCAAGAAATAAGAACATATGATTTAGATTCAGAGGCAGGAAAAGTCTCGAGACTGAACCTGGAAAAACACAGAAGTCAGGGCCATGCTGTATCCAAAAAGGTCAAAGGAAAAGTCTCCCAGCGCAGCTATGACAACGCCGGCTGCAGTCAATAACACTGAAAGAGTCACCTGAAAATAGAAACACAAGAAAAAAGATCAATAAAATATTAACTTTCCAGGAAATTCACACCCCTCATATGGATCTAGCTTTCAACAGCATAGCAACGTTATGGGAGATGCTGACATGGGCCGGTTGCTACATTATATGCAGAGTAATGGGGGAAATGTATGTTTCTCATTTACTAAATTTTGTTCACCTTCATATTTTTCATGCCCCTATTTATTATATTCTCAAAAATAACTGTTAAACCATCTAAAGTTAAAAAACGGTGCTGACAAGGTTGACAGAGCAGCCATGTGAATAGGCACATGTTCATGCCTATCACCTTCTCTCACGTAATCGAACTAAAAAACGCATGCCTAAGCAAACCTCATAAAAGAACCATAAAAACCTAGCTTTTTAGGGGCTATTGTATAGAAATTCGGCATGTTTGGAATTGATTCTATCCGAAAACTAGTCTCATTTCAATCCATCCTTCAATCACTACCCATCTATTATACTTCAACAAGGTTAAAATCCTAAGGAATAAGATTTTTGAGATTTATTATTGTGTTAACAGGGAAAAATCCATAACTTTTCAAATTAACTATACAGCTTTGATAATTTTTTTTCTTCCTTTTGAAGGTTATCGTATCTTTTTGTTCTACTTTCCATTGATGATTAATTCCTACAGTGAGAAATCTTTCCTTTGTCAAGACTAAAAGTCCCGAAGCCATTGCAATCTAAATATGCACACATTCATTACTTAAAGTAACATTTTTTCAAAATTTTTCTGCGTCCACCCTAAGTCTTTACACAAACTTTTACTTCCCTTGCAAGCAATGATACCAAAGAGATTGTTTTACCAAAAAAAAGTGAAAATAAACAATAAAAAAACAATCTAGAATGTTTCCTAAAAATACACTAGGATAAACATCCAAGAGGCAATCATATGTATTCCACATTACCACATGAAAGTGACGAGCATACCTGTGCTGTAGGCCTTCCTTTTCCTGAGAAGCACCCAGCAATTAGTACAGCAAGCGGTGTGAGTCTCTTAATTGCAATATACATTGGAATATTAACACCCTTCAAGCTTGCCAAGGCAAACGCCACATTAGCATTATAAAACAGCGACACCGGTAGAAGTTTCTTAGCTGTTGTCATATCTAATCCTCTAGCTTTTGTGTACCCCGATCTTCGACCGAAGTGTATAAGAGCAGCAGTTGCCACTTGCTAAGACAAATTGAAACTTCCATTTTCAATACAGAAACACGGTTACCAAAACAAAAAACATATATATATATATATATGTATTACCTGCAGAGTGAGAAGTGTCATTGAGTGTGAATATTGCATAAGGATTGCTTTATTGATGAAAACCATAGCCATGGAAGCAATCCCATATGACAATGCCGCAGACAAACTACATTCACATTATAGCACTAAAGTCATAACCAGTCTGATCATGGAACTATAAGTGACAAACAAGTACACATAAATAAACACCTATATATATCTATGCATGTGTGCGCTTGTGTTTGTGTATTATTCAGATTTAAAAAACACACAAAAATATTTTCCGAATTACTATGTGATAAAAATTAAAAGGATATAGTAGAGGGAATGATAGATAACCTCAAAAATGAGCTAGCTTCTGTGTCAGTACGATTATCCATAGCTGCCACCCAAGATTGAAAAAGATGCAAGATTCAGATACCCAAAAGTCTCTATCAATCTCTATGTCCCTGTGGGAACTGAACAAACAAGCTGCGACACAATTAAAAATATATATATATATATATAATATCAAGTTTTGGAAATTTTCCAGATGACCCAAATTACAAAACACAAAAAAGGGAAGAAATAAAGAGAACCCAGATCAAAAAATGGAAGAAAAAGAGAAATGGGATCCAACAGAAAGGAAGAAAGGATTAAAGAAAAGGGGAAAAAATCACCTGCTTTTTTTGGAAGTCGTTTACATGGTAAGCGTAAATGGTGGTTCTGGGACTAAAAAGTCTAGATAGAGAGAGAGAGAGATGAAGCGCGTGGAGAGAGTGGAGTGTTAAACAGTTAATGGTGAATATTGTAATAGAAAAATGGTGAAACAGACACAGAGAGAGAGAGAGAAACAGGGAGGTAGAACGTGAGTGAGAGAAAGGATTGGGGGAGGCCAAATCCGAAATCCTGAAATACCCAGAATCGGAAAAAAGGCCAAAAAAAAAAAAAAAAACGAGGAAACAGCTGGCGAAAGGATGTTCGGCCATTGAGAAAGCCATCGCCATCAGATGTGGAATGTGGGAATTGGGGGCAATTGGGAATGGGATTTGGGGGTGCCCTAGTTTTCTTCCGCCAAATCCCAAAATCTTACCTTTTTTTAGGGTTCCTGGTCAATGTCGCCAACTTTTTCTTTTTTCTATTTTTCAAGTATTATATTGATTTTTGTTCATGTCTTCCTTGCTTTTTTTATTTTCAATTTTCTTTTTAGGGAGTTTCTTACAGCTTCTGCCTTTTATTTACTTAAAAAAAAAAAAAAAAAAAAAAAAACCACCCACATATGACACGACTACATATTTTATATTAGTTGTATTTCACGCGAGTAGATAGGCAAAAAAAAGTTTAAAAAAAAAAATTTAAGTGATTTTGATTGAGCCATTATTGTAGATGTGTTTGTCACGAAATTATTTGAGAAAGCAGTGACAAAAAACACATTTCATGATAGAATTTTAAAGAACAAATCATTTATGAATCATATCATAATAATATAAAAAGTATTTTCAAGGGAATTTGATGGACAAAATTCTAATAATTTAAAATTTTGAGATTCTTTTTCTTATCCAATAAAAAATTACGCTAAGATTCTTTTTTTTTTTTTTAAGTAAAATAGTGGATCCCTTCATCTCACTTGTCATGTTTAGACCCCCCCCCCCCCCCAAAGTATAATAATAAAATAATAAGCAAAAATAACTTTTAGTAAGAGAGAAATTAGAGACCAAAAGAATCCTTTTTTTTAAACAAAAAAGTGAGAAGGAATCTTAATTAAAAAAAATTCATATTGCAGATATATTTCTTTACATTAATAAAAATGTGATGAAACAGCCGCTGTGTTGCAACTTTTATTTTCAACTATATCCCTTGTGACTTGTGTGTATATAAATATATATATATATATATATTGGTTTTTACTTTGTTGTTTTATGAGTCTCATTAAGTCAGTTCTTTTCTCTAACCACTCTATAAATATCTAGCAATGAACACTCGAGAAATATTGATTCAATAACATCGAAAACATTGAAATGCTGAGTTGTAATTCATTAAAAAAGAATTAAAAAAGCTTCTAATTCAATCATTTCAACAACTTTGTCCATCACAGACTAGAATTTTTCTTCAAGTTAATTGGCTTCATACCATCATATGGGAAAGAAAATTAGATGAATTGGATTAAATTTTGTTCTTAGAAAAGAGAAATAAAATGGAAGTTTTTTTTTTTTTTTTTTTGTAAATGAAAAAAAATATATAGGAATAGTTGTAACATATAACTTCAAGAATAGTATAATCCCTACAGCCTACAGGATATATAATCGATCTTAAAATAAATTATTTATAAACCCATAAGGTTTCTTTGGCATATCAACTCAACCAACTCAATTCAAATTTTTTTTGTCTTTTTTCAAAATTTTTGTCTTTTCCAATATTTTTGTCTTTCTGAAATTCAAAAAATTACTTTTAAACTTAAAATCTCAACTCAAACTACTCCACCAAACTCCCCTAAATGTTGTAATAGGGTTACTTTGAACCCAAAATCTTATCAAACTGAACAATTAATCTTACCATCCCGACTCTCTCTCGAGAAAAATAAAATAAAATGTTAAGTTGGATTGTTACATAAGTCAGATGTAGCATTGATTGATTTTAATAGTATATTTCCTTGTTCTCTCTTTTTAAGTGGCCCTATCTTATTTTTTTCGTATTATGTATGAAAAACATACACCTACCGAATTTGCTAGCTTTTATGTATCCATGCCCAAGCCAGTTGGCAAAAGCAACCATTGCAAGCCAAGATAGAAACTTTTGAATGAACAAGATAAAACAAAAATATTTTGGGTGCTTGGTGTTAGGGTTTGAATCATAAATTACAACTCAATTTTGGTATTTTATTTTAAAAAGTCAATTTCAACTTTAATATTCACATAGTTTTGTAATTCAAACTTTTACCATAACTTTACATATACAAGTCCAAATTAGATGACTTTTTTTTTCTAAGTTGTATAGAATTTCGAGACGAACGAAATAAGTTCCATATTGAATTTTTTTTTTCTTCTGAACATATTTCAAGTTTTTATATTTTTTAATTCTAGCAATTTAAACCTCTCACTAAACACACAATTAAATTCAAACCCAAAATTTACAATTTAAACATTAATACCAAATGCATGCTTAACATTTTAACTTGTTGATTTATTGATAATTAATTTACAAAATAATTAATTTTTTGTAATTTAAGAGATTTGAACTCTTAACTTAACCATTGGAGATGAATATGAAATTAGCGATTGTTGCACACCTGTACTTGAAAATTCCAACAATTATCGTTTTCACAGACTTAAAGAGAGACATTTATTCTAAAAATGCTCTATAGTCTATTCATGGCTTGTTTACTTTCTAGGAGTAGGGAATCGGAATGGGGAATGGGAATCAACCTCATGTTTACTTACTTATTTTAATTTTTGAACGTGAATGAAATTGAGTGGGACCCAAACTAATTTGGGATTGAATAAGGGGATTTGGTAATCCCAAGCGCCCACCATCAGATTAGCACTCTCACTCCTAATATTAAAGTTATATTACTACTTTACCCCGAAGTTGGAACTTATTTCGTATGTTTATGATTTGATACTTATTTCATTTAAAAGATGATTATATCATATCCTGTAATTGTTTTTAAAATTTTTAATGTTGCTTTTTTAAATTTATTAATGCTCTAACAAAATTAAAAAAAGTGAACCATAGTAAATCGGCTACAAACAAAATTTTAATTTTAACAATAAATTTCAACATTATGTTTTTTTTAAGCAAATTTATATTTCATAAAAAGCTAAATGTTTACTAGAACAAACTACTTACTCAAAATTTGAATTTTTTATATAAAAAATAATCTTCATAATATAATAACTATTAGTATATAAATTACTTATCTGAACATTAAGTTTTTAAAAAACAAGCATATATTTCAAGAAAATAGTTCTATAATTAGTGTAACAAAATAATTGATCTCAAAATTTTTACTTTTTTTTTTAAGTATAAAAAATAATCATTTTAGTATTAAAAATAATTAGTATATAATTTACTTGTTTAAATTGAAAACACAAAATTAACTGAAAAGTTATATACTTAAATTTATAATAACTGATTTCAATTTTTGTTTTAAGTAAATGTATAACTAGGATTGACAGTGATTATGACTTCAATTTCTGAAATCCTAGTAAACAACATATTATAACTTCGAATACAGCTCACTCAATCTTATCTACTCCGATTACACGTAAGTAAACAAGTCATCAATGTTAACAATCAGCAAAATTTAAAAAAAAAAAAAAAGTGAATATTGTGCCAAATTTAGCTTTCCGTTATTTTATTTCATTGTGCAAAATTTGACATGTTGACTTGGGATTCCACATATTAACCACATATAGCCAGAATAACTCACAAAACAATCATTTATCTATCAAACATAAAAACAAGAAATTATAATAATAAATAGCATCTTTACATAAGCTAAAATTTGTAAATAGTATATTTATAAAACTCTTTTTCTTTTTTTTTGAAAAATAAAAAGGTTTTGGTAGTGATCCAATCAATATTCTAATTTCAACCATGAGATCACTTTCCTGGATATGACAAGGAAGACATTGAGGGTCTTACCTAAGTTTTACGAGATAAGAATCTGGATTGACGAAAGAAGAAACTAAAAAAGGCGACAGTCCCTCTTATCAATCCATCCACTCTAGTGGGTGTATATTTGTAAAACTATTGTGTACTAATAAATATATTATTGGAATACATAATTAAATAGCTTTTTTTAAAGAAATTTTTAATAAATAATTGAAGTTTTTAAAAATTAATTAAAAGATTAATTTTTTAAATGATCAAAATTTTTAAAAATTAATTAAAATATTTTTTTTTAAATTATTAATCAATTTCTTTACATGTTAATATCTCATTAATGATTAATTTATGATTTATCATTAATTAATCATAATATAAAGTATTAAATTTTATAATTAATTATAAATTAATTATTAATAAATTATTAATTTTTACAATCAATTATTATCGGTTATTAATGAATCATAATTCATCATCAAATTTAAAAAATAATAAACGTTCATTTTTTTAAATTAAAAAAATTAGATCATTAATTAAATTTAGTGATCAAAAACGATCGAGGAGAATAATTTTCCTATATTTTTTAGCTCAAAAACCATTTCATTTGTTGGATATATTATTCATCAAATTCCAAAATCGAGAGGGAGTCGCGGAAAATTCCCTCCCGCCATTACCACCGGTCGCCATGCTTCGTCTCTCTCTCAGAACTCGTCGCCTCTCCTTCTTCCGATCTCCTCGCCACCACCATTTTCACCACCACCGCCTTCGCTTCCTCTCCTCTTCTCCTTCTTCTTCTTCCTCTTCCAAGACCCCAATTGAATCCCCAAACGATCTCCACAACCCCCAACAAGCCCCTCCTCCGCCGCCCATTCTCCACCACCCCGCCTCTCTCTCTCCTCTCCCATCTCCCTCCCTCTCTCTCTCTAGAAATTCCATCATCGCCGTTTCCGCAGGCGCCGGGGCCGCCTCCGTTCTCGTCGCCGCCATCGCGCTCCTCTCCTCCTCCGATTCCGACCAGGAACCCCGCGAATCAGAACGCAGCAACCCCTCGAACCCTCTCTACGCCGGCGTCGAGCAGGTGGTCCAGAAATCCGGCGAGTCTTTCAGGAAGGTTTTCCACCACGTCAAGCAGACCGGCGTCGCCGCCTCCATCCTCTGGCAGTCCCTCAGGTCGGTCCTATCTTCGGCCAATCACGAGGTCCGCTCCGGATTCGGGCTCAGGGTTGCGGCTTTGCTCGCCGACATCGCCGCGGCAAATGAGAGCCGCAGGGCCGCCATTGTCGGGGCCGGCGGCGGCGCCGTTGTCGATTGGCTGCTCGAATCCGTGGCGGTGCAGCGGGACGGGAACGGCACGCAAGCCGAGTCGGCCAGAGCCCTCGCCTACTTGATCGCCGATCCTAATGTCTCCGCCGCCGTGCTTGGAAGGCCCGGCGCCGTTCCCAAACTTCTTCGGTTCATTTTTTCTTGCCAGCCTCAGCGGTCCAAGAAGGTAAGCTTCTGAATTTTCTTTTCTTAGCTTTCTATCAGCCTTGAAGGTACGAAAAAGCAATTCAGAATCTGAAGGCCTTGTTGACAAAATTGACCAATTTGTTGAAGATTGATAATGAGAATTTGCATTGTCCGTTTTTGCAATTGAATTCGAAGCACAAGCATCAAAACTGTTGATTAAGAGGAGGAAAATGCAGAATACAATCATTTGATTATGAAAGTTTCGTTCTTGATCTTTAATTGATCTTTAGATGCTTTTCTTAGTGTTTTACCATTAATGTCAAGCATTTTTTTGGGAGCAGCATTCGAGACGTAGTTCACTCGATCTTTCTGATTCTTTAAAAGGCAGGAGCATGCTTGTGGCCGCCATCATGGATATTGTCACATCCAACTGCGATAGTCTGGAAAACATAGCTTTTAAGCCAACTCTTGGTGGAAATGCCAAAACGAGAGATATTGCAGCTGCCATTGAAGTTATTGAGGAAGGCGGCATGCATTTGGAGGAATCGCCTGAAGGCAATGATGATGGAGATGGTGGAGGGGGAATGAAAGGGATCGGCATTAAAGTACTTGGGGGTACAACAGTTTTAGGCCTTTCAAGAACAGCTGAACCAATGGAGTTGAGGAGCTCTAGTCCTAGAAATGTGGAATTGAATGGGATTTATAACAAAAGACTTGTTTCAAAAAATAAGCGTGACAATTCCTTGTTGATGCAATCTGATTTGGCTTCTGCTGTTGTTCCTGGGCTGTGGGATGATTTGCATTGTGAACATGTTGCCGTTCCTTTCGCTGCTTGGGCACTTGCTAATTGGGCAATGGCATCGGATGTCAACAGGTCGCGTATACAAGAATTGGATCAGGATGGAAAAGCTGTAATGACTGCTTTAATGGCTCCCGAGAGATCTGTAAAATGGCATGGGAGTTTGGTGGCTCAGTTACTATTAGCTGATGAAAATCTGCCTCTAAATGATTACGTTTCGGATTGGAGTTCCAGTCTCCTTTCTACTGTTTCCCAGGCCAGTAAAAATGATGATATTCCTTTGGCTCAGGTGGCTCTGTCAGCATTTTTGGTTTCTGTTGAGAGAAGCCCTAGAGCGCAGAAAACAGTGATGGAGAAGGGTCTTCCTTTGATGAGAGAAACTGCTAAGCGTACAACAAGGCATAAACACGTGCAAGAAGCATTATCGAAGGCCTTGCAATTCATGTGCAGTGAGGACATGCATTTTTCTCTTGAAGAGAGCCAGAAATGGTCTGGAATTTTGCTTTCTTGGGTTTTTGGAAAACATTCATCCGACACTTTACGTTCTTCAGCTATAAAGATTCTTTCCTCTATTCTTAAAGCCCATGGGCCATTTTCAATACCAATCTCCCAAGGTTGGTTAGCTATTCTGCTTTCTGAAATTCTGGCTTCCAGCAAGGCTGCGTCAGCCAAAGATGATGTTCAGCCCAAAGCTGATAAAGTTAAGGTTTGTATTCTAAATCCTTTAGTTGTGTTATATCCTATGATGTTGTATCCAGATAATTTTGTGGGCCTACACCAGATGAACCTGCTTTTTAACCATAATGTGTGTGTGTGTGTGCGCACACACGTGTTTATAAAATTTTCTGAAAGCAGATTAAGATAGCTCTTATGAACTCTAAACTTTGACCCAAGTGGGCACTCATCCAATGTCTCTCAACACCAGGACCTAGATTTGGGGTAGGTTTTGATGTAAAAAATCTGCAATATTAACAACGAAAAAGGGAAAAAAGAAAGGGGAAAAAGAAAAAAGAAAAAACAGAGAATTTAAAGTATAACTATATGTATTTTTTTGCAGACTCAAATTGATCAGTCGAACATTCTTTCTGCTACACAAGCTGTAAATCAATTAGCAGGTGCTGTTGTCAATCTAGCAGGAAGTCAGCTGGGAATGGCCACAGACTCGGTGGATGAATTTCAACTGGCAGATCTTATTTCCATGGAACCTTTTGTGGGGCCATCTAAGAATCTAAAGAAAGATAGTGTGCCTAAGTTTGATGTGGCAGATTCTGCAATGGCAACCCTTAAGGGGATCAAAGCACTGGCCGAGCTTTCTTTTGATGATTCTTCGTGTCGGGAGAAAATAACTGATTTTGGGGCTTTGTGTTTACTGAGACGCCTTTTGCTATGTGATGACTATGAGAAACTCGCTGCAATAAAAGCATATGATGCTTCAATGATCTTTGAAGCACAGGAGCGGAATGCAAATGTCTCCGGCGAATCATCTGAGTCAGACAATAATGATCGATCTAGTGTCCGAGTTCCACCTACGGCTCACATCCGAAGGCATGCAGCTAGACTGTTAACTATCCTTTCACTGCTTCCAAAGGTCCAGAAAGTCATTTTAGCAGATGAAACTTGGCGCACATGGCTTGAGAATTGTGCAAATGGAAAGATCCCAGGCTGCAGTGACCTTAAAATACAAAGTTATGCAAGGGCGACATTGTTAAATATATTCTGTAGTGAAGAAGAAGGAGACTCTGCAAATGGTGACTTTTCGAATTCTGGTATTGTAAACAGAAGAAAAGCATGTCCACGTTATAACGATGTAATGTTTTTGATCAATCCTCAACTACCCCACTGGAAGTGTCCTGAAAAATGTGGTAAAGACAATTTTCGAGAGGAACCATCTTCTTTAGCCGAGACCATTTCTGTTGACCACGAGGATAAAACTGTTACCAGACCCTCAAATGATGACAACTTGTCTAGTTCAGATGCATCACAAAACAGATTAGGAATGACTGAGACTCCGCTGTTTGATGTTGTTTTTGTCCATGGTCTTCGTGGTGGCCCTTTTAAGACATGGCGCATATCTGAGGACAAGTCATCAACTAAGTCTGGGTTAGTAGAAAAGATTGATCAGGAAGCAGGAAAGCTGGGAACATTTTGGCCAGGTGAATGGCTTTCAGCCGACTTCCCTCAAGCTCGCATGTTTACACTTAAATACAAGGTCTGTCTGTTTTTTTTTTTTTTTTTTTTTTTTTTTTTTTCTTTCTTTCTAACTGTAAATATTGTAATTTAATGATCAATTGTCCATCAAAGTTTGCATCCTCTACTATGGTAGTTTACTGTTACATCGCTTAATGGATCTGCATGTTGGTGCCACAAAATTAATACGATTTGAGTTTTTTATGCAGACAAATCTCACACAGTGGTCTGGAGCTAGCCTTCCTCTTCAGGTTTTGGACTTTTAGTTTACTATTACGTTTTTTTTATAAATTATGTAGAGTGGTCAGTTCCTTTTTGGCAAAAAGAAGATGTTAACATGCCTTATTATTCATCGAAATTGATTTGAGGCCTTGATGACTCAAGGGGTTATCTGCTTATAAATCCATTGGAGGAGAACAAATGTACTTGAGGGCTTTAGGGAAAAATTTCATTGACAGAGCTACTACGTGCATCTTTAATGAAAAAGAACAATCCTTGTCTGCCTAGACTAATTTTAGCATGAATGGGGAAACAAGAGTATACTGAATTTACCTAGTGAAATAATCTTTATTCCATGAACTGGTATTTTTCTCGATGTTTCAAGTGCAGGGATCTTCTTTGATGTATTTGGATTACTGCATTTTGGTTGATAGCTGCGTTGTATTAACAGCATTTACCAATGTACATCTTTCCATTTTAAACGTATAAAATTCTTTTTTCGTTTGCTTTTTGCAGGAAGTCAGCTCCATGTTATTAGAAAAACTTGTTGCTGCAGGAATTGGTGATCGACCTGTTGTCTTTGTGTCTCACAGGTTTGTTTGGTGTTCGTTGTGCGTGTGACACGTACATGCATCCCCATCCACGTTTGCGCATGCCATGGTTGTTTCATCCCTCTCAGTATCAATAACAAGCTGATATAATAAATAAACCCGTCGTGTTCGTGTTGACCTACCCAACCCGGATTGACACGAACTGACACGATTAATGATGTGTCCTTTGCAACCTAATTATTATATGATATAACATAAAAGTTTTGCATTTATATGAATTAGCAACCTGGCTATGTTAGGTCATTTATGATGGCTCATAGTTTTCCGTTTCTCCTTCTTTAAAAAAATAAATAATGAATTAAATAATAAATACTGTTATTCTTATGCTCTGCTTGAAAACCCTGCAGAGTTCAGTGTTTTTTCATTTTTTTTTCTTTTTTTTCTTCTTCTTCCATATCTACTTATATCCACTCTGAGCCCTTATTAAGTTGGGAGCATTTTGGAAACTATTATGTGAACCATATTGTATTCTTGCTATTTAAGTTTCTTTCTCCTCCTGTTGCTTGCAAAAGTTTGCAGCAAAATTGTTATAGGATGCAAAGTAATTTGGGTCAGGTTGTTAATTCTGTATTAGCACTAAAAAAAAAAAAAAATCTACGGGTGAAAAATGTTTTGAGGATATGTTTTTAAGTTGACAGCATATTTTGAAGTCAAGTGACTATGGTTTGCTCTGTGTGCAGCATGGGAGGGCTAGTTGTCAAGCAAATGTTGTACAAAGCAAGGACGGAAAATGTCGATAACCTTGTCAAGAACACCATTGGAATCGTATGCTTTATTATCTCATTCACTAAACTTCTTGTGTCCTATTTGTTTTATTACTAAATTATTTTTCTTAGATGATAGTGGTAGTGGCCTTCCCTGATTTCAGGTGTTTTACAGCTGCCCACACTTCGGAAGCAAACTTGCAGACATGCCTTGGAGAATGGGTCTGGTTTTGCGCCCTGCCCCTAGTGTTAGTAAATGAACTTCATAAACTAGCTGGATTCTTTAGTTTTTTGGTCTTCTTTCCCTATTGTGATAATTGTCGGTTCCTGAACTTTTGAAGTTGGGACTTGCTCATGCATTTAGTTAATAGCATTGAATCCTTCTTGTTTCTTAGATAGGAGAGCTAAGAAGTGGATCTTCAAGATTAGTAGATCTAAATGACTTTACCCGTCAACTTCACAAGAAGGGGTCACTTGATGTTCTTAGTTTTTGTGAGGTATCACCTTTTAAGTTACTTCATATCTTGTTTTGCTCATGCATCTCTTTGTCAACTTGATATGTACGTGTTGAATGTGTTACATACAGACCAAAGTAACCCCGATTGTTGAAGGATATGGAGGATGGGCCTTTCGAATGGAAATAGTTCCAATTGAATCAGCATATCCTGGATTTGGTG
The DNA here is from genome assembly GCA_025413485.1 of Ficus microcarpa. Lineage (NCBI taxonomy): Eukaryota > Viridiplantae > Streptophyta > Magnoliopsida > Rosales > Moraceae > Ficus > Ficus microcarpa. Next base: position 44,855,136 of record CM046377.1, on the reverse strand, counting down.
AACTTGTTGTGAGTATAATTGTAGATAACAACAAAGAAAGACGCACCATCTTTTCCAAACAGTTAGAGGCATCTTTACTGCATTTCATCTGTTTCTCGTTTAATACTAACTTTTTAATTTTCAAATGGATTTGGTGTTCTTTGTTTTGCTTGAAAGACGGTCATGGACTTACAGGCTCTTCATTACTCTCCATCGCTCCCTTCTAATTTTTGACATTTTGAAACAGGTCTTGGAGTCCACTGATCATATAAATTCTTGCAAACCGCTCAGCCATGCCGATCCTTCATACACTGAGATTTTAGAGTTTTTGAGAAAGCTCAAAGCCCGCTACACATGAGGCGAAGTTCGTGCTATGAATCAGTACATTGGAAAATGTTTCACTGATGTCCGTGGTTCATCCAGAACTTCGTTCGCGGTGCTTTATCTTGATGCAATGGGGATGGAGATGGATCTATGAGGCGCATATAAGCAAGTAAAACAGCACGCCTTGTACACAACAGAGCTGTATTTGGATTCAAAGTCAGGTGTACTGAGAATACTAGCGGGCGAAGATGAATCCTTGCCAATCTTTTCCTCCAACATCCACTGCAGTCATGATCATATAGTGATTAGTCAAGAACGGTTTTTCTCTTTTGTTTTTCAGGGTTCTCTAATTCTTCCGCATGAGTGGTATATATTTACCAATATTCTTCCCCAGTAATGTTGTTGTATCTTGTAGAAGTAAGTTTAAAAGATGATGTTGTGTACATATATACACCTCACATATTCAAAATATGTTTTACTGGACCCCCCAAAAATAAGAGATCATTACTTCAAAAACGGGGGACAAAAGATCAGAGACAGATCAGTTATACGAGCACATTGTTCTTGTTACTCAACTGAGGTTGACATTATGTCTTTGGATAGAGTAGCCTTTTTTGTTTATTTATTCATATTTTATATTAGCCCTTTCCATTTATAGGTTGTCTTATCCCTTACGGATTTAGTTCACATGTTTCCTTATTTGTATTTCCATTCCTGTTCTTCCAATAATATTATGACATGTGTACAACTAATATGATTTTTTAAGTGATGTAATATGATATTGTAATTAAATATACATTTTAAATTGACGTATTATAATATTATTGGAGATACATGAATGAGACACGAATAAAGGGACATAAAAGTTGAGTTCCTCACTTACACATCGTTATATTTTTGAGTTTTGCCTAACCAAATTATCTTGTACATATTTGGCCAAGCAATTTAGATTATACTTGTTAATATCTTGCTCGGTAAGTCCAGGAAGGATATTTTAGGTTTTAAGAAAATGGAACTTTGTGGAACTCCAAGGTATCCTTGAGCTCCCATCATCGAACCCCAAGCCTCCTGCACACCACACCACCATTGACTCCTTGCTCTCTCTGTCGTGACTCACACACCGGCGAGTTTTTAAAGTGGTCATTGCCTTCTTAAATTAAAAAAGAAGTCATTTTTTATGATTCATTAGTAATAGACTATTTGATGGTCCACTCTACTCTAGTGTCGCCGTCCACCAATCCGGCACCCTCCTCTAGGCTCTGTGGTAGTCTGCCCTTGGCAGCAGCATCTCCATCATTGACTAGTCCGTTGCTTGCAAGAAGCTCGTCTTTGACCTAATCCGATGAAAAGAAAGACTCGCAAAATTTACTAGGTTGTGAACTCTTTCAACGAGTCAAGATATGTTATCTCGGATTTTCTATCTTGTTATTATCCCCACAATAGTACTACGTCATTATCTGAATTTAAAAATTTTGGTCACATAAATATTTAGCATTTAAACTTGTTGATTTATTGATAATAATCTAAAAGTCAATAATTATTTTTTAATTCAAGAGTTTGTACTCTGAACTTAAAATTAGAGGTGAATGTTAAATTAGCAATGGTTGCACTTGAAAATTCCAAAAATTCACTTTTCACAAACATAAAGAGAATCCTTTTCCCTAAAGTGAAAATTGTGTCAAACATAGATTTCTGTTATTTTATTGTGCTGAATTTGACATAGCTTTTGGGACTAGGGATTCCATCCACTTACCCTTTAGCCAAGAATAAGTTCCATATTGATCGACTAGAATAAAAACGCGGGACTATACAGTAAATAGTTCCGGAAGCTAAAATAGGTAACATATTTACAAAATTGTTGAAGTAAATAACATATTTACTGATAAATATACTTTTACCCAGTATACCATTTTTATGTTTTTGATATTCATCAAATTTTACATTCAAATGGGTTTTAGTACTCCTGGTTAAAAACGCATTTACTCATAAACATGTTATTTTACTCAATCAGTCTCGTAAATATGCTATTTACTTCTTTCAAACACCGTAAATACCTAATTCCAATACCATAATGCTGGCTAAGAGGCCGAGTTTATAAAGTTCAAAATGTCAGGCGAGTTTCAATGATTGTAAGATGACTTTATAAAGTTCTCCATAGCCCTGAAATCAGCTATTTGCAAACTAATACATGAACCTAAATTTGGGGCCAAAGAAATGAATCTAAATCACAATTCTAAAACAGTAAGTTACCGCCACAAATGGACCAAGTTCTATTCTCTCCTACCCATGTACGCTAACACTGCAAAGTGGACTCAAAAATAGTACAAAATAACAAGAGAAAATGTAAAAACAAAAAGAAGATGACCTGACACCGCCTCCCATGGTTTTCATCTTGTTGAAGCTCTTGCACTCATCGAGGAGTGGTAATTGGTGCTTCTCTGTTTCCGGTAAGAAGTATAAACGTCGTCATATTGGCTTATCTCGTTTGGATTAGCTGTGGCACCAAGTCCCAACCTTCCGGAACTATTAAACCCTGGTTTGCGCTCTACACTTCCATCGGGATAAGTCCCAGTCTCGGGATCCACCTGCAGGTTTGGTGGCGGTGGAATACAAGCACCTCCTTTCCGCACAGGAGGCTCTCTTTCATACTCTCCTTCATATTCATCATCGTCTCCAGCATCGGATTTGAGGGGCCCTTCAGAAGGGTTAACCTCTCCAATCTCTTTGAAGAACTTGGACACTCTTTCGAGAATTTCTGATTGAGATACGGTGGATGGAGGTATAATAGTAGGGATGTCCAAAGGGCTCATGGGAGAGTAAGGTACGCCACTGCCAATCTGCATCTTTCTGACCATTCCAGGAATAAGACCGGGAGGGAACAAAGGATAGGGTGGCGCTTTTTCGCTGTTGTTAGCAGTTTGACCTGGCAACAAATGGGGTGCAGACTGTTGACCAGCTGATTGAACAGAAGCTGGTATGGGCATGGAACCAGCAAAAACAGGCGATTGCATGGTTTGACCAGGCACTGCATGTTTATCGAGGTGCTCTTGATCTCCGAAACTGGGAACGGAACTTTGCCTATCAGGCTGCCATTGCGCCAAGTTATGGTTAATGGTCTGCTGTGGTAATCCTGTTTTAGAAGTACACAATGAATTGGCATCGTTATGTCTGGTAGATAATATTAAAAAAGATAAATTTACCGAAGGACTAGTGGATATTGTAAATACACAAACAACCCTGAAATGGTGAGCATAATGCCTAATTGCACTCGAACACTTACAAAAGAAATTCAGTCGCCTACCTGGAGCTGATTCTGCTGATAAAGCAGACAATTCCTTTGGGGGCCCTGCAAAAGAATTAGCTGACTGTCCGCCCATCATTTCATTTCTAAGCACATTGATAGTATCCTGATCATAAATGTTATTGGAAGCCCATAACTGCAAAAGTTGCTGTAACTTTGACTGGTTTTCTTCCTTAATTTGAGGGTTATGGTAGGTCCTAGCAAGCATGGAACCTAAGATGGGTTTGAACGCAAGGGCTTCGTTATCCAGATCTTCGCCAGTTCTTCGATGCACACTGTGAATTTAGAAGGAAATGAGATCAGAAAGATCAGGAAAACCAATGATACACTCAATGACAAAAGAAAAGATAATAGCGATAAAGGCAATGGGTGTTGGAGGGGGAAGACTACAAAAGGATTGAATGAACCAGCTTCATTGTATTGAAAAAAAGCTCATCAAATAACCTACATATTTTGGGTTATAGAAAGGATGTTCTCTTCAGAAAACCCACAAAAACTATAGTTTTAACAAGTCTTTATCTTTTTTAATGAAGATTTAGACATTTGTGCTGTGAAACTGCAATAGCTTCTAAACTAATGTCTAACGAGGATTTGACATTTTTGAACAGTGTTTGTATCTGTGAATCGACAATGGCTTCAAAACTAATGTCATATCTGTACTGCAGATTTACGAGAAGACATATTTTAACAACTTTTGCTCCAACCAACAGGCATTAAACAACCTCCCTTGCTCCTTAAAGATGCAAGGAGCATCTAAGCCCTTTTGTCCATTATCATTTTCCACTTTCATTCACATTTTGCAGAACACAAACAAAAATTCCTCACAGAAAGCCTACAGATAAAGAGCCAATCGCTTGAGAAGCCATATTTTGGTACTCGTAAGGATGAGTTTGGCATCAAACAGTACATGACATTAGGTTGGCAAATACAAAGAATGACGCTGTGAAACATAAATAGGAGGGCATGGAGCCCAACATATACAGGCACTTATAGTCGTTGCATATTCCAAGCCTAAAAACACAGTTACACAACGACATTTCAAACACATTGCACGAAACTTATAGGAAAGCTGCTGCTAATCTTTTTTGTTCATTGAAATTCCAATTTACAACCATTTAATAGGACTTTATATCATAACCTGAAAAATACTATCCAATGCAACTCTAGAATAATCCTGTCAATTACTCTTGAAGACTAGAAGAAGGATAGAGACTGGAAACAATTGAAATAATCAAGATTCTAAACATTTTAATACTAGAAAGTAGAAACTAAGGCCGGTTTTATCTTTGTTCTTATTGGTATCTACATAATTAAAGTTCAACTTTAAACCATCTTCTTGAATGAACTAACTAGAGTATTAGAATCTTTGTAAGCACAAAAATTTCAAAAATTTTGATCACCAACATGGCATGATTGAATAATAAGAATTGTACATTGCATTTGACTAACAATTACACAAAAATGAATCCAAAGTATCAAACAAAGAGAATCAAGTATTCACGCAGAACTAGAAAGTTTCAAGGATTATTACCTCTCGAAAAGAATGTCATTAGCAAGGTAGATGATGTGCAGTTGCCGCTCGGAATCGTCGACGCCAAACACTCGGTCTCGGAGAGCCTCGGCCAAAGCCGGTGCGAAAATCGACCTCTGCATGAACCAAAACCTGGCTCCTTTGATGGACTCTTTGGTGCCATTGAGGGTGATCAGCACATTGTTAAGCTCCACGGCGACATCCGACGGAAGCGGCCTCGAAAGCCCCTTGAACGGCTTCGAAGACGGATCGAAATCCGGTCGACTGAAGAACTGAGGATGCTGATGTTGCTGCTGCTGCTCGTAGAAATACGGCGGCTGGTGCATCATCGGCGGCCCGTTGATCATCGGATTCAGCGGAGAACGCATCATGTGCGGCGGCGGAAACGGCGAATTGAAGGAGCCTCCGGGAGGTCTCGTGGATAACCAGAGCTTGTAACGGTAATATCCATGGCCGTCGCCGCCGAAGAGGAAGCTGTACTCAGGATTGTCCTGCTGCTTTTCGCGGATCATGGCCTCGAACTCGGGCCCGTTCTTGGCGGCGTACTCGACCAATTTGTCGATGCGCTTGTGGAGATCGGGGTCGGAGGGCGGGGCCGCCGGGGGCGGGGCTGGGGCGGCGGGGTCGAACGGGCTGTGGAAAGGCGAGGGGACGAGCTGATGCGGCGGCGGCGGCGGCGGCGGCGCCAGGTGGGGAGGGAAATTGGCAGGCGGCGGAGGAGGAGCCTGCTGGTGGTGGAGGAGGTGCGGGTGAGGAGGAGGCGGCGGCGGCGGGTGGGGCGCGTGGGGGTTCACTTGCTGAGGCAGGTGGTGGTGGTAGGGGAATTGCGGCGGCGGAGGCATGGAGGGATGCGGCGGCGGGAGAAAAGGAGGAGGAGCAGCAGCGGCGCCGGCGGCTGGGCCGTGGAAAGGTTGCTGCGGCGGCGGAGGGTACCCGAATGATTGCTGTTGCTGCTGCTGCTGTTGGGCGTAGGCCATGGCTGACGCCGCCGCGTAATCGTGAGACTGGCGATCCATTGGGAACCAGTTATTGGTTTGTTTTGGTTGTGCTTTATCTCTGTCTCAAAGGAGCTCCATCTCCATAGCCAGGGCCTAGGGCTTTACCACTACCAGTGAGAAATTTACAGACCAACAAAACAAAAAAACTATTACCCACAAAAAAAAGCCAGGCTTTTAACTCAAGGGAGGAAAGAGAAGGGTGGACGTGATTTTCTGTCGTTTGCTCCCTTGTCGTTGTCGTTTATTTTTAATCGTCGTTTTATCATTTGCCAATTGCCATTGGAGATGCTCCAATCTTACGTTGTTGCTTGTGAATTTTCGTCGGACACTTCCAGATAGACAGAAAAAATGAAATTTATGGGTACTCATAATCTCATTTATTTTATTTTATTTTTATTTTATTTTATTTTAAGGTTCTGTGCATGATTTATCTAGTGAAAATTATGTGTTCTTATTTTTGTGGGATGTATTGAATTCATAATTCATTAGATACTTTTTATAAATGTCAATTGAGCATCGTAAGTAAATTGTTCCTGGTTGTTCAATCATTTAATAATCAGTATTTTTTGATAAATGATTATTTTGAGTCAGACTCAATAGAATTTGCTCAATCATTTTTTTTATCATTAAGGTGAAGAACTGAACTAAAAATTCTCTTTCTTTATCATCAATCGAATCACTGTTTGAGATCCAGAATTCTATTTTATCATCAATCCAATCATCGTTCACCTTCTTTCTTTTAATACAAGATTTTCATCAACACTTTTTTTTTTCCTATTAACTAATTTATTATTAATTTTTTTTACGCTGGTGAAAGATTGAGCATTTGACTTATGGCTACTTAAGTACCAAACTCTCCTTTCCTCCCTATTGAGCTAGCCCGAATGGTTTAGGTCTTCATCAACACTTGTTTCTTACCTAAAATACCCCAAATACCTAAAAATAGAAAAACTAAAAAAAATAAAAAATAAAAAACTCTGAAAAATTTATAAGTTTTTTTTTTTCTTTTTCATCATGAACTTATTACACAATTACAATTTATATCAGATTTAGAATTTAAATTACCAAAATAAAAATAAAAAAGTTAGGGTGTAGATTATAACAATTCAGAACTTTTTGTTTTTTGTTTTGTTTTTTTTTTTTGTTTTTAAATGACTTTTTTTCCCTTGTATTTAAGGGCATTTTAGACTTTTCGAGATCAAAATCAATATGGAAGTTGTGAACGAAGAGAAGGTATGGGTTTGTTTATCAAATTACGTTGGTAGAAAAATGTCAGCATTTCAAAATGCAAGTATACTTTCTGAATAATAATTATCTTTTGTAATTTGACATCTTCGTATTTGTTGTCGTTTCCCTCGTCTTTCATGTTTGTTTTGTTTTGGGTTTTCTCCGTCGTCTGTGTTTCCCTTCATATATAGTCACAAATTTAGTTTTAATTAAAACTCACATTATCTCTGAAAACGTTCAATTTTTGTTCAGTTTAGGGGTGAATAAAAAATTCGTGATCTGATTGACCCACCCGAATATACCCCAATTAATCCAATCCGATCTAACCCTTAAAACTTAACTTAACCCACCCAATATGAGTTTTCTTTGAGCGGATTTGGATTCAAATTTAATAATTGATATAAACCCAACTTATCAAATCAAAATTATTTAATGGTTTTAAAAATATTATACTTATATATTAGTTACTTTTTAATATGGTTTATGGCACATATATCTAAACTTACATTGTTGATCTTCCATTTTTGTATTTGTTTTAATATAATTTTAAAAAATTGAATTCGATTTGACTTTGCATGAAAAATATGTTACAAATTTGTTATTTTTTCTGCACATTTACGTCACTAGTTTCTTTTTCCCTTCTCTTTTTAATATGCTCAATCCGATCAACCCATCCCAACCCAACTCAAGTTTAATTGGATGAGTTGAAAAAAAATCCTAAAACACACACGACCCTCCTAATGTTCATTTCTGATTCAGTTTTGATAGAATACTAATATAATAGTCATTTGCCTAACAATAAAAAATTTGATATAATATAACCTGTAAAATAAAAAATAAAAATGATTACAATCATAACCTTGCTGTAATTTCATACTTGATTAAATTGCAAGATCATGAATACGATTCTTTTCATCTCTAAATTCAAAAAAAAAAAAAAAAAAGACCAACGTTGTACATAATTTGGGATTATTTGCAAGGGATATAACGCAAATAATAATAATAATAATAATAAATCTTCCATGCTCTACCAGACTAACACGTGTGCATGTGATATCTCCAAAACCCTCCTCTGAACGCAAAAACCCTCGAGACGGACCAATCCGCTCTGCTCTATCTATCATAATCGTCTATATATACATATATACATATGGAATACATACATACATATATATGTGTCTGTGTGTGTGTGTGTGAAAACCGAACCCAAATGAAGCTGTAAAATCCGCCATGTTTCAACTCCATAGAGGCTTGTTTTCCGCCGCCAATTCCGCCACTATTTCTTCCTCTTCCTCCTCCTCTTCTTCCTCTTCGGCTCTGCAAGTCCGCTCTTTCATGGCTAAGGTTCCTAATCTTCCTTTCATTTCTCGTCTTCGTAATTCTCATGTTCGAGCTCTTGTTTGTTCTGTAGTGGTTTCCGTGTTCTGGTGTTTCAAATTTGTGAAATGGGAAGTATTTTGATCTTTTCAAGTTCAAGTTCTGGAGAGGATATAATTCAAGGCTTGAGTATCATTTTAATTATTAATTTAATTTTTAAGTGATTGTTTAGATAATTTCAGAATCAATCTGAACAAAACAACATTGACAATGAGCTCTTAATCTGTTCTTTTAAGTGTAATTATAGTGAACTTTTCTGCGCTGTCTGTTTCTTTGGGCTGGAATTGGTTTTCGTGTTTAATGTTCGATATCTCGACATTTCGGTTAGTTATGTTGGTTTGATGCAAAATTTTTAATGCCATTGGATAACTTGGCGTTTCAGCTGCAGTTGAGGGCGCTTCATAACTACCCGGGAACTTGCCTCCCAAGTTCATCATTTGGGGCTAGTGACAAATGTAGAAAATTTGCTCCAATTAGGTGTAAAGATGGCCGTTTTGTTGCTCGTTCAGGACCAAACATTCGAAGATGGGGAAAGATTTTTATTCTCTTAGAAGCTTTGGTGATGGATCTCCGTCCAATTTAAGACTCGGGTTCCTGAATTCTTTTACACCTGTGAATAGTTTTAGTTATGGATCTTTTAGTAATGGTATTAGTTGCGGTTTCCTTCTTACGGAGCTTTTAGCAAGAGGTTTTTCTCCCAAAAGTCACTTGGGAATATGGGACTCAAGATGGAAAAAGTGGTGGAAGCACCTCTCCGTTGCGGGGGTGTAGTAAGCAGCGGAAGCAAGCAAAGGCATTGGCTGCTAATGGTAAAACCAGAGGGACTGGTTCTAGCAGCTTCGAAGAGATAGGTTTGAAGCTTCAAGTGAACCATTAGTTAGTGGCAGGAAGGACAAGAACCTGACCGGATCATCTGTTCCAACTTCTCCCCTTAGTAATGATGAGGTTTCGAAAGTCAAAGGAAAGAGGAAGCCGAGAACCAAGAAAAGTATGAAACAAGATGCTGCTGATAGTTTGCTTCTAAAGCAGATGCAGCAGAAGAAGTGAAAGGTAGTTCTAGAAGTAAGAAGTCAAGTGTTAGTAAGAGTGACCAGGATCCAGCTTCAAAGGTAAGAACTACTAATTACTTGAATTAATTGTAGTCTTTTTTTTTTTTTACTCAATCTTGTAATTCAACTAACACTGCAGTTTCTCAGTCGAACGTGAATGGGATACCTGTTAAAATAGCTGATAGTTCATCTTCGTCAACAAAATCCTGTCCAGTAAGAAAAGTGGAAAATCAAGCAGCAAGGGGAAATATGAGAAAGCAGCTTCGAATTCGCCACAAAAACATAGAGCACAGGCACAGCAAGTGGGGCAAGTAAAACGTCATGGACAAATGAGCCTAAAGCCATTGTACCCCCCAACTGGGAAATCCGTTGTAGTAGTGGAATCTGTTACAAAGGCAAAGGTCATTCAGGGATACCTGGGTGATATGTATGATGTGCTTCCCAGCTATGGTCATGTAAGGGACTTGGCTCGTAAGTCGGGATCTGTTCGGCCTGAGGAAGACTTTAGCATGGTGTGGGAAGTACCTTCTTCTTCCTGGTCCCATCTAAAGAGCATAAAGGTTGCACTCAGTGGGTAGGATTTTTAACATTTTTCAATAGGATTTTTAACCTTTTTCAATTATGGTCGAGCAACCTAGAATAACAGCTCTATGCATCAAATGTGGCGTCTTATATAATTAATAGAGGGTTATGATGATAATTTAACCATTGGCCGGGGATGCTTTCATTTTGCGTTTTCTCATAATTATTCAGTGGGATTTGATGTGTTATGCCAATGCCAAATTTCGATTCTTTTAGTTTGTTCTGTCGTTTTTCCTCTTCTTTTGGATCAGTTTTGTTCGAATGTTTCTGAACTTTTCTCTTTCTTCTGTGGCTTCAGAGCAGAAAATATTATTCTTGCATCAGATCCTGACCGTGAAGGGGAGGCTATAGCTTGGCATATCATTGAGACGTTGGAACAACAAGATTGCTTACGGAAAAATATTAGAGTAGCAAGGGTTGTTTTTCATGAAATAACAGAGTCATCCATAAAAAAAGCTTTACAGACTCCAAGAGAACTTGATGTAAACTTGGTTTATGCCTACCTTGCACGTCGTGCTCTTGACTACTTGATTGGGTTTAATATATCACCATTGTTATGGAGGAAATTACCTGGATGTCAGTCTGCTGGGCGAGTCCAATCTGCAGCGTTGGCTCTCATTTGTGATAGAGAAATTGAAATTGATCAGTTTGAACCACAGGAGTATTGGACTGTTGATGTTCAATTGAACAAGGAGGAACTGGGTTCCATAAACAATGTTGTTTCCTTCGAGGCACATTTGACCCATTATGATTCCAACAGGTTGAATCAACTCTCTATTAGCTCTTCTACAAATGCGAAACAAATTGCAAATCAGATTGATTCGACAAATTTCAAGGTGGTCAAATCTAAAACAAACAAAGTTCGAAAAAACCCTCCATCACCATACATAACATCCACACTTCAGCAAGATGCGTCAAACAAATTAGATTTCTCCTCGACGTATACAATGAAGGTTTGTGATGCTATACGTTGTAAACTTATGATTGTTTTGTTGTAACAACTACCTTGTAAATTTAATGTGGCTATTGCTACATATTTCAACTGAGCTCTACAATGAAGGAATGTTTATCTTTGAAGCTTTAAGTTGACTCTGATGGTTCTATTTTTAGAACTCTTAGCGGACATCTTTTTGCTAATAGAAATTTCAATACATGAATGCAGCTTGCACAAAAGCTTTATGAGGGAGTTCAAATGTCTGATGGCACTGCAGCAGGTTTGATAACATACATGAGGACAGATGGATCTCATGTAAGTATCCCTTTGGCTCGAGGAATCTCTTTCCTGCGGTGCATGATTGCTTCTTGTAGTCATGGAAGCTTTGTTTTCTTGTCTTATTTGTGTTGTTGAGAATAATCCTCATTGTTCTTTTACCTCCCTAACGTGATTTTTTTTTTCCCCTCTTCAGATTTCTGATGAAGCTGTCAAAGACATACGCTCCTTGGTAACAGAAAGGTGATCCCAATAAATTCCCTTTAATGTCTATAGTTACACTCCTCTTTATACTGCTCCTGTGGAACTTGGAACCGACTGTTGCACAACATTTTACTGCCAATGTTTTAGTGCAGTAGACTAAGTTAAAATGTAAAAAGTAGGAAACAGTTATGGGTGGGCGGAATGAAGGAAAAAGAAGTTAGTAGAATTTGTACGGAAAATGAACGGAGAGGAGAATGGTGTTAAAAAAGAAATAGAGAAGAGAAGTAGGTTTATTTGAAGGAATCTTGGCCTCCAAATGAAAATTGTTGACAATTCGAGGGTCCAACACCTCCCAAGACGCTCAAAGTTGCAGTAAATAATTCATCCACCCGTTTTCACATTTCATTCAATAGCTTTAAATAGAGACATTACAACTTAAAAATAAGAAAACACTATACCACTAACAACACCCACTTTCACAACTAGAAAATAGGAGAAATCAAACAATAAATCCACTTCCCTACAAACATGCAACTCTAAAACCAACCAATAAAATCTAATTTAACGCATTCAAACAAAATTAGAGAAACCAAATAGATTCTACAATTAAATAATAAAATAAAATAAAATGTATCTTTGGAGGATCGTGTCAGGTGGAGTGAAAGTGTACATTAATCCTCTTCCAAATAAATATTTACTTTTATACACACTTTATTATTTGTTCCCTTCCCCTCGATGTTTTTGATATTAGCTTTTTTACTTTTAATTTGATCAGTGCGACCTTCGTTTTTTGATTTTATTTTTAGTATTTATAGAGATAAAATTGCTTTCTGCAGGTATGGGCAAAATTTTGCATCAGCAGGTCCTCAGAAATATTTTAAGAAGGTGAAGAATGCTCAAGAGGCCCATGAAGCAATTAGACCAACAGATATTCGGAGACTGCCATGTAAATAGACAATAATTTGTGCTGCATGGCACTTCATTTGTTGTTGGGTTTCTTCTTTGTTTTCCTTTTGGCTTTCCCTTCATTTTTTTTCTTCTATTTCTGTCATGCAGCAATGCTTAGGGGAACACTTGATGAAGACTCCTTGAAGTTGTATACTCTTATCTGGTGGCGCACAGTTTCATGTCAAATGGAACCTGCTATAATGAAGCAGGTACTTTTTTCTTTAATATTAATCACTTTTGTGTTCAGACATAACGATTAAAATAAAAAGGCTGCAGTACAAACATTTTTGTTGTCTCAAATAAAAAAACGTTAATTCTTATGGTCTTGACACTTTCTCTCTTTCTTTGTTTTTTAATTATTTGTCTATTTTTTAAGCTGGTGTACGTAAAAGTTCAATAATCTGTAGGCTTATTCAATCATTTATTTTTTGACTTCATCCAGATACAAATTGATATTGGAAATGCTTCTGAGTCCATTGTTTTCCGTTCCACATGTTCAATGGTTGAGTTCCTTGGACATCAAGTGGTTTTGAAGGTATCAGTTGTTGTCTGCGAACACCACATGTTTGTTACTTGTTTATTTCCGTGTTTTATCTTAATTTAGAATCGGTGCCATTTTGGATGTGGTGTTACGTAGTTTTTCGATGTATTAATTTTTAGGATGTGGAAGTTGAAGCAATCCGGCCTCAAGAAAATGAAGGAAGTGGTCGTGATGAAGTTTTCAGAATTCTTGATTCATTGAAGGTAACAAGAAAAGAATTCTGTGTCTCTGTGTGTGTGTGTTCTTTATTTTTTATTTTTTATTTTTTATTTTATTTATTTATTTATTTATTTTTGCATTTTCTCTTTCCTTGGAAGTTTTAAGTCTTACCATCCGCTGCCCCGTACCAATGCACTTGCCCCCTTTTACCTCTCGTGATAATAACAATTCAAGTTTGCAACTGATGAAATATTTGAATGTTAGCCAGGGAAATGTATTGCCTTGGGTTAGAGGAAAATGCCTGATCTTGATTACGTTAATTGAAGAACACAGTTCCATGTGCATTATTTTGAATTGGGAATCTTCCATAAATTTTCTGTGGAATATTTTCATAAACTTATTTGTTTTGTAGACTGGAGATCCAATAAAGATTCGTGAAGTGGAACTCAACAAGCATCATACCCAGCCTCCTTCCCGCTACTCTGAGGGGGCACTAGTAAGTATTTATAGCTTCTCCTTATACCATTAACGTTAGACAATTAGCATTAGGATTTCTTTTGTTGAATGTTTAATATTAGTTGGTTGATTATTTGCTTTCGCATTTTTTCATCTCATTTACTTTTGTTTTCCCCCTCTAGAAGGGCCTTTTCTTTTTTGTTTTCTTTACTTTTTCCATATATATTTAATTGATCATCTTCACTTGAATCTTGCTGTTAGTCCAACTGTTTAAACGTAACATATTTATTTCTTATTACGCTCATCTTGAACAGCATGATTTTTTATTTTTATTTTTATTTTTTTAGTATTATTAATTTTTTTTTTTTTTGGTGGCTTGGTGTTTTAATGAAACTGTGACTCTCCTGATCTAGTTCTAAAACCAATTCCTTTCTGAACGGGGAATGACATCACTGAAAGCATCTTGTCTGAAATATATCCACAAGATTGGAAACTTACTGATATAAAGGAAATAAATCCATTTCATATCTGATATCACAATGCTGAATTTATCCAAATTCTCATGTTTGACTCTCCAGGTTCAGAAAATGGAGGAGCTTGGTATAGGAAGGCCATCAACGTATGCATCCACATTAAAAGTTTTACGGGTAATGAAATTTATTTTCCAACAAGTTTAAGTGACTCCTTGTTGGTTTAGTTGGACTTGAGTCTGGTTCTGATTACAGGATGCCTATTGCAAAAGCTGAAAACTGTTGAGGTTTGCATAACTTTGACGTACAATTTGTTTATGGTGCCAGGATAGAAACTATGTGACCATGAAAAAGCGTGTACTACATCCAGAATTCCGTGGTCGCATGGTAGGTCTTACACTTTTACTTAATTTCCCAATTTACCTTAAATCTACCCATCTATCAACTATCTTTCGACGAGAAAAAGCCAGAACTTTGTAAATATGTATTACAATCTCTGATATGTATTGTAATACATATGTAAAAGTGAACCACAATATATGTGACAAATTAAGTTTCTTAATATACACTGAAGATATTTCCATTTGTGATTCAAGTAAAGGTTGTCTTTTTCAGGGATGAGATATCTCCTAGTCCTACTTTATCAGTTGATAACTTTCTGTTCACTGTTGTAATTAACTTCGTTTGTCAACAGGCTTTCTTGGAACTGATTGCCATAAAATAATTAAGTTTGCAGTTTGATGCCTGACTCATTTATTTATCCATTCATTCATATTTGTGGTCTTTTATAGGTGTCAGCCTTTCTCAATCACCATTTCTCCGAGGTTACAGACTATAGTTTTACAGCTGATATGGAGACTGAGGTACATTATAGAGTTATAGGTGGATAGTATTTCCGTCATCCCCTTGAAAGTTTTGGTTGTCTGACTACTTTTAGCTATATATATATATATATATATATTACATGCATGAACTTTAGTATCTTACTGTTCAACGTTTTCATCTCTTATTATAGTAATTATAAGGATAATACTATCATTAGTACTTAAACACCATTGGTTATTGAGAATTAAACGGTTTGTGTTGATGAATGTAGTTTTGTGTGTGTGTCTATATAAGCGAAGTGGTACATTTGCTATTATTAGTTCCTTGATTTCATACTTGTGTGAAATTTGTAGGATGGACAACTTTTCTTAATTAACATATTGCTGTACTAATCATTTCTTGTTTCGTTGTGTCAGCTTGACAATGTTTCTGCTGGTCTGACTGAATGGAAAGGTCTCCTTAGAGACTACTGGAGCCGATTCAGCTCTTACTGTGAAAGTGCAAGTAATGTTCACATCCAACAGGTAAACAAAGATATGGGAGTAAGCTGCAAGTAGAAAACTTGGCTTCCCTAGGAATTTCCTGTATTATGATCAGTTTGCTTTTTCAGGTGGAGAAGATGTTGGAGAAAAAATTTGAGAATTTCTTGTTTAGTTCTGTTGAGGACAAAAGTAGGACATGTCCAAGGTTTGTATGTCCAAGAAAATTGCTCGTATTTTTTTTTGGCTCATAACAATTCTTTTTTGTCGAAGTCATGTTCCATGTACCTGAATCCTCGGTTGTGCATTTTGTACTTTTATGCTAAACTTGCTTTCACATTTATTCATATCTATCACCTAAAATAACCACTATCAGGTGATGACAAATCACATGTTTTTCACAATGTTCCCATTTTTACGGTTGATAGAAAAATCTTAGATTGGATTTCCAGGGAAACATTCTTTGTTTTCTTGCATTTATTCTATTTACGTTTAAATTGGAATGATGGAATATTTATACATCATGGAGGTCATGAAGTGGTTACGTGTTTCTGTTGATGGGCTTCCAAAAAATATGAATCCCAATTTTTTTTTTTTCTTTTTTTGGCATTGAAATAGGAAATTTTTCTGAAAGATAAGTTGCTTGGAAAGTCATCTTGCTCTTCATATTATGTTTCTTAAGTGCTTTGTGTATTTTTTTTTTTTTTACCCTCCTCCTAGTCTCTTACGTGGCTATACGTTCTTTTCTTAATTTCTCAGTTGTTTCGAAGGCACATTGGTTTTCAAAGTCAGTCGGTTCGGTGCTGGCTACTTTATTGGATGTGATCAACACCCAAATTGCAAGTAAGTATGAAGCGTCTAATAATGATTAATCTTCTTCGTGTATGTGATGTTTTATTGTCTTTTCTCCCTTTTTTTTTTTTTTTTTTTTTTTTTGGTTGGCTGGTTGGTTTTTTTTTTTTTTTTTTTTGGCGGGGGGGGGGGGGGGGGGCTTGTGACTAATCTCTGTGCATTTGTCTTGCTCGAGTGGCGTTGAGAAGGTAGTTATTGGAATAATTCTCAGGGTGCACAATCAAATGCAGATGATTGATGCTTTTGTATTTTGTATATCTTGTTTTCTTAATCCCTCCCTTTTGTCGTAGCAATAATTTGTGGTAAAAAATGTTTTCCGATTGTTTTCTCGGAGTAGGTATATCGCTAAGACATTATATGGTGATGAGGAGGAAATAGAAACTCCTCAAAGCGAAAATATTTCTGAGGAGCCAAAGTTGCTAGGGCTTCATCCAGGTTCCAATGAAAAGGTGGATGCTAATCTTTGTAATTTCCAATGAAAGGACCTTGTCAATTTTCGATTATGCATATTATGTATGGTATGCACTAGTTAACATGGCACATTCTGTTCTTTTTTCTTCAGATTCTTTTAAAGAGTGGTCCTTATGGTTATTATGTACAACTTGGCGAAGACAGGAAGAACTCCGTGCCTAAAAGAGCCTCTGTTTCCCATGTATGTAAAGCTGAATACGTGTTGAAAACCGTCTTATTTATAATTCTTATGCTTCTTGCGTAGAAGTGCTTTAGCTAAAAGTTTATACTTGATATTATTTTTGCTTTGATCTTGATGAAAATTTTTAGTTTTATATATTTCTAAGATCTTGGAATACTTACTTTTCAAATATTCCTTTCAGATAAAGGATCTAGAGTCCATTACTCTCGAAGATGCCCTTGAGTTGCTGAAATACCCTTTGACGCTGGTTTGTTTCACTTTCTAAGATTTAGCTCTGTTTCTCTCTCTTAAATATCATGTAAAACTCTATATCTTTTTCTGTTTAATGTCTTAATAGGGGACACATCCAGAAGATGGGCAACCAGTGATCTTAAAATTGGCAAAGGGCGGACTTACTGTCCGACATCGACGCAACTCTGTCACTGTTCCAAAGGTATTTTTCATTAAGCAGTTGGCTCTTGGATGATGATCTGCCTAGATTTCCATAGACTTTTTTTTTACGAAGTTGGTGACTTGAAACATGCATGCAGACTGTGGATCCGAGGGACGTTGACCTAGAGAAAGCATTGAAGTATTTATCTGGTAAAGATGTAAGACGATCTGGTCGGCCGAAGAGAAAACCGGAGGTTGAAGAAGCCATTGAGGCGGTGTAGTCGTCCTGGTGAGTTACATGGGCAAATGTGAGCTTTTCTGCAAATTGTCAGACCGATTCTTTTCGCAAACCAAATCGTGGGGTGAGCTTAAAAAGCAACACCGCTGGTTGGTGTGTGACTCGTCCTTTTACTACATAAATTCATACAAGTAATGGGATCTTACTATAGCTGCCGCAGATTCTCTCTTACAACAATGGGATAGGGAATTTTATCGCAAGTTTTTGCATTTTTTTTTCCTCAGCAAAGGTTCATTAGAGATTGACGGATAGAGTT
This sequence comes from Ficus microcarpa, assembly GCA_025413485.1. Lineage (NCBI taxonomy): Eukaryota > Viridiplantae > Streptophyta > Magnoliopsida > Rosales > Moraceae > Ficus > Ficus microcarpa. The sequence goes on along the minus strand of CM046377.1, from coordinate 44,837,046 downwards.
TAAAAGGTTCATTCAGTAAAGGTTCAGAGAGAGAGAACAACAATGAAACCAACTATTTTTATTGTACGTCAATGTTCCATTTTGTGAATATTGTTCCAAATTTTTGTAATTCCAGGTAATATAATTTTTCCCTCAATAATGGTTCGTTGAAGATTCCTATTTCATATTTTACAAAACTAGAATCACTCTAACTAGATTTGGTTGGTGGTCACATCTACAGATCTACTTCAAATTTTGAACTTCTTAAGTTCTGAGTTGGAAAATCCCACTTTCTTTTATAGAAGAAAAAAAAGCTAAAATATTTGCAATGAGCCTGAATAAAATCCCAGGTTTTGAAAAGTTTTAGTAGGACTGTACATGTGTGGATTCAGCAGGTGGCGGGTGGTGGATTTGAAGATAACAATTTTTTCAAAATCCCAGACCAGCTTTGCCCATCATGAAGGCGGGTTGGTGGCAGATGAGGGTTTACGGTGTGACAGGTGGGTAGAGAATTTTGAAAATAATTTTGTAGTTTTTTTATTTTCCTTTTAATTTTTTTTCTCTATTGTTTTTTTTAATCGAAAAAAACTTAGAACTTCAATTTAATTGTCAAACATGTTATAACGAAAAAAATCAATTTAATTGTCAAACATGTTATAACGAAAAAAAAAAAAAAAAAGAAAAAGAGTAAGATTATTATTAATTATACTTGTATTAAAGGAAAATATATTTATTATTAATATAAAAATGACGAGTGGGCTAATTAAAGCTATAAGTAAAAAAGTGAAACACGCACCCATTCATAAGTGATGGTGGGTGGGTAGAAAATCCACCCAAAACAATTAGGTGATGACGTGGAACCATTTAAACGGGTGGAGTAGGACCAGATGGTTTAGACAGTTTTATTGGTTTCGTGCACAGTCCTAAAAGAGGAACAACTATATTATTAGGCCTTGTTTGGTTTTAGTACGCCGGATTGGATTGGATTAAGAGATTCAGATTAGATTAAATAGGATTAGATTGGAATATGTTCAATCATATCTTGTGTTTGGTAAACTATCAAATAAGATGTTTGAAAAAGTAATATAATGATTGATAAATCATTAAACTTGACTAAATTAAATAGAATATTAAAATTATTTTGAATAAGTTAATTTGAAATATTAATTTATTCTAATAATAACATTTATTGGGAGATTAAAACTTAATCCCAACATTATCTCCTAAAAAATTAAAAGTATTAGCCTTCTTAAAAAATAAAAATAAAATAAAATAAAATACTTCCTAAAAAGTCTCCTTCTCTCTGCTCTTTCTACGTGTCTCCTTCTCTCTGCGACAGCGGAGAATCGTAGTGGAGGCAGTGCCTGAGTTTTGCAGGAAGGAGGCTCGGCATCTGGGTTTCGCAGGGGAAGGGGTACAGTGATCGGGCTTCTCCAAGGTGGGGAGTGGAGCGCGAGGTTGATCGGGGGAGATGGACATCGGGCAGCAACGGAGAGGTTCGGCGACGAAGAATGAAGGGCTGCGATGGGCACCATTCCATTCGGGGATGAAGGCCGCGTGAGATCTGGGCGTCTGCGGACGCGACGGAGAGCTTCGGCGAGCTCCGACGGTGGACATGGCAGTCTTCAGCACTGCTTGTCGCGAGCTCCGATAGACCTCTTTCCCGGGCGTGGGTGAGGGATCGTAGGTTTTGCAATATTTTATTCTAATCCAATTCATGGGATTGATAAACCCATGTTTATTATTCGAGGGATTGTTTATCCCTTGGGAGTGGGATTATTTTTGAATTCTTGGATAAACTATCCAATCCAAGTACTGGCCGCCAAGTTTAAGCAGAAACTTTAAGGCTATGCTTGGCGGAGTTTTTTAGAATTTATTTATGACATTTTAGGTCCAAAAGTTTCTTTTAGAAGTATTTTTGTTCTGTTTAAAAAAATTTTGACTCTTTCAGAAAACTTTCAATCAGAGTTTTTTTATAAAATGTGGCTTCTCAAAAAGCTTTTTTAAATTGATTTTAAAATTTATATTAGAGTTTCAATTAAATATTTATGAGTTTCAATTTGTCGTTTTTAATTTTTTATTGGGTATTTAGGGGAAAAAAAAAACTTAAAAAACAATTTTGATCCATTAAGTTCTTTTGAAAAATATTGTTTTCAAACACTAGTGGGGTGTTTGGTTCACCCACTTAAACTCAAATTTTTCAACTTAATTTTTATTTTTTTCTGAAAATTTTTTTTGTCTTTTATGAAAAAATCAACAAAAATTACTATTGAAATTTAAAAATCTTAACTCAAACTTAAACACCAAACACCCCTGGATAAATAGTTACAATATTTATCGTTACCGACAAAAAGCAAAAGTAACGGACCCAAAGTCCTATCATAAGTCTCAAGTAAAAACATTCTATAATTTTCATGTCAACCTCAACTTCTTACTTTTCTTTCCAGTTTGCAGACTGCCGATACAAGCCATTTCTCAATGCAAATTATTACGGTTGCCACATGATGCAACTTGGGGTAACTTGGAAATAACACAAACAAGATTTTCATTTAAAAAAGAAAAAAAACAGAAAAAGAAAAATCCTCTTGTAAACATTATTATTCATATATGTAAACATGTTTTGTGTATTTTACGTACAGAACGCCTCTTCCTGAAACAAACAATTCAGAGGTGCTAGTGCTACCTTTCGAAGGATCTTGGCTATATAGCTGTAGTGCTGACAGCATACTTTCGTCCTAAATTTTCTGTGAAAGACGAAGAAGCCGAGCTTCTCGACTATCAGTATCGGTACAAGACGGCATAAAGATGAAATGTACGTTGTTATGAGGATTCAAAAGTGTTTGGAACCTTAACTACCTAACAAACCTTTGCTTTGCCATGTAACTTGGCCGTCGGTTGTTTGTTTTACCCGTCTCTCAACTCGGACACATGAGTCCTCGATACGTGCCTTGAGCTAGCATTAGATCCTGCATATGAAGAGTTTTCCTGCAGAAAAAAAGAAATAATAAACGTAAAATTATGATGCAAGCGATTTGTAACTGCGAGCTCGGAGGAATTGAATGGTCTCATTGTGTGCTTCGTAGTTGTTACTATTTAGGTATATTTTTAGCCTCATTGTTGAATCCGTGCAGTGAAAAAGTTTAAGAGAAATGTCGAACTTACCAACTGCACAGAAACTTGGCTGTAATTCGACATGGGGCTTCCGTTGCCGTCCAGAAGAGCCTGCCGCATATTATCCTCAGCGAATGCTCTGAATCTGTTTAGCTCGGGGAGGACTTCCTTGGCAAGATCCGGTCTATCTTTCCTTCTTAGCTCTGCACACTTCAAAGCGATCTTGGCGAAGGTTAAGGCTTCTTCAATGGGCCAATCTGGCACAGCCGGATCGAGCAACTGAGCCAAGGTCCCCTTCTCAATAGCCCTTTCCACGTGATGAGTCAACCCCATTGCCGGTTTTGCTGTTATTAGTTGCAGAAACATGATTCCTAGGGAATAGATGTCGGATTTTACACCGAGCATGCCTGATTGCTGATACTCGGGATCGATGTAGCAGAATGTGCCTGCAGTGGATGTCATGTGGTATTGAGTCACGTTATCAGCAATATTTTGGGGTACTAGCCTGGCCAGTCCGACATCACTAATCTTGCTAACGAAGTTGCGATCAAGCAGGATGTTGGCCGGTTTTAGGTCACGGTGCACAAGTGGCTCTGGTTTGCTTTGGTGGAGGAACAATAAGCCAGTGCCAATTTCAGCTGCAATCCTAAACCTGAGTTGCCAGGAAAGAGGTGGAGTGTTTCCTCGACAAAAAAGACGGTCTTCCAAACTCCCGTTGGCCATGAACTCGTAAACTAGACAGCCGTACTCTGGGCAGGCTCCAAGGAGGAGGACCATGTTAGGATGCCTTATGGAGCTTAGAATCTCAACCTGCAATTCAGTATTAGAAAATGGCGGCAAAAAAAAAAAAAAAGTGACACAACTTTTTTTTTCTATATGGGATTATATACCTCTTGTTGAAATTGTGATCGTCCTTGAGCTGCATCTGGACGCAGAACCTTTATAGCTACGGGCGTATGATCCAGATAGCACTTGTACACCGGTCCATAACCACCTTCTCCAATCTTACGGGATGGTTCGAAAGACCCAGTCGCAGCCTCTATCTCCTCGATTGAGTACTTTCTATACCTGATATCTGTCTTTGCCAAAGCATCAAGTGCCCTTCTCCTCTCTTCCGCTTCTTTGAGCGCCTTCTTTTCTGCGCTGATCCTTTTTTGTGCTTCAAGGTCTGCAATCCTTTTAGCTGCCTCTGCAGCCTCAATGGCTGCTTTGGACTTGGCCCTCTCCTTTTCTGCAATCGCCATTGCAGCTTCCTCGGAGAGTTGAGCCTCTTCCAATCTCCTCGCTTCTTCCTTTTTCCACTGTTCAAGTTCCACCGCCTATATGGTGCAGATGAAATTAGAACACTAAAAATCCTACAAGCTCTCGTTAAAGATTGTGCAATTTTTTTTATACCTTCTGTTTTGCTGTTAGTGCTTCTTTGCATGCTGTACTATACATTTCCATTGTTTGCTTGAGTTCGAGCTTTAGCCTCCTCATTTCGGCCTCCACGTCGTCCTGTAATTTGGACTTGAAATAATCATTTCTATTTCTATTTTTCAATATAGTCTAATTCTTGAAGATTTGAAGCCTTACCATTGCCTGTGGCGAAATCGACAATTTGTCGCTGTCTTGAGAAAAGGAAGACAATTCCGACGTAGAGTAGTTGTCCGTTGACATCCGTGCAAACGGCGAAGACTCAAAGCTGTGCCTGTTGCTAATTTCCACATCTGTGCTGTTTGATAACCTTGGTGTGGCCTTTCCCGAGTCCAGGGTGTCATAGACTAAGGTGGGGTACACAAGGTCAACACTCGATCTCCCGGAGCTGATGAAAGATATGTCAGAAGCCGGCATAGGAAGTTCCCCATATGATCTTCCATTTGGACCTCTTCTGGTGAATGGAGACCTGCATTTCGATTGGATAATAGTATCTATTTTCTCATGTTTTTTCCATAATAATTAGAGTAATTTTCTGTTCTTTTGGGAGGTTTTTAGGTGTAACTGACCTGATGGAATCCATATCTTCATATGATTTGCGCCGGTGTTCGGGTGGCTTTTCGAATCCTGATAGAGGATCAAAAGATGAGCAATGACAAAGGTAACGGTTAGAAAGAAAGGGCAGTATGGAAATGGTGAAAGGAACTAACCTTTCATGGGATTAGAACGTTGGGGAGAGACATTTGGCTCTTGCGCGTCCGGTTTCATGCTTGATGCCTTGTCGTATTCGAATCGTAGAGGCGAGTTGGCTGGAGCAGGACGCAAGGCGGATCGCGTTGATTGAATCTTTCCCTTGGATATGACGTATACGTTGCAAAAATCCGGTGCCCCTTTCCCACGGAGTTTGGAACATCTGTTGCCTTCAATCTTATGACACAAGAAAGGTTTCCCACAATGAGGGGAAAAAAAAAAAAAAGTTCTGATAAACCTCAGTGCATTGTTTATTTGTGCACAAACATCACCTAAGGTACTTACCTAAGGAATCCATTCTCGACGAGGCACCGAGAACTAAGTTCTCGATTGCTGATTGGGAAACGTATTCAATCAATGCTTTTGCTACATCTACGTCTTCCAACATGACGTCTTTGCATTGTATCTGATGTTCAAAAAAGCATAAACCGTAATTAAAGCATGATCGAATCATGCTGAAGTTTAAATGCAGATGCATCGGTAAATATCTCGTTTACTTACATATTTTCGAGTACAAAAGCAACGAAAGGAAGCAACAAGTCCTTAGTCTGTGCATCTGGCTCTTTGCATTGGACTGAACTCTCCTGTCCTGTGAACTCAACAAATATGAACACATAATCAGCTCTACCAAATCGAAAGGTGAATGAATATCGAAGATGACATTCTTTAGTTTAAGCTCGTAGGAGGCGGACTTACACTGATTCTTATTTTTCAATACTAATTCAATGTGTAGGCCTTTATAATTTCAAAGAGAGATAGAACTCAAACAAGCATAACACATGTTGAATTAAGGAGTTTCAAAAAAGAGTTTCAACTCAAGAACGCTTGGCTGTAATTACATTACCGATTTTCTGAGGAAAAAACCCGGGTGCCTAACATTAATTTTATGTTTTTGAACTCTTCCTTTCACATGTAGGCGCGGACAATATTAGAATATCAATTTTCTCTCAAAAATTGAAGTGGATAGGAGGTCACCAATATTGGCTCTTAATTTCAAATACTACATATGTTTTCTAGAAAAAAAGAAAAGGGTGAGAAACCTAAGAAGAAAGAAGAGAATCTCGTGATACCTTATCGGTATGACACAATTTTAAACCATCAAATCACTTTAATTAGAATCACATAAAATGGATTTGTTAAAAAAGAAAAAAGGCAAAGGAAATATGACAATAGGACAGAACTTGATTAATATATGACGGTTAAAAATTGTGTCTGTGCCCTATTGTAGAATTATCGAAAGAAAAAATAGATTGAGAAGATGGTATCTGAATGAATACGTACTTGAAAGGTAGACAGAGGGAGGTTTGATCTTAACGTGGATGAGAATGACAGTTTGGCCTCTTTGGAGCAGATTGTCAATTGCCCATTTCAATGCATTCTGGCTGTTCTTGTCTCTGTCTATTGCTACTGCTACCAACCCATTCCCTCCCTTCTTCTCCACTTGATTTTTTGGCAACCACATTTTTCTTTCTCTCTACAACACTTTTTTTCTCCCCCTCTTTTTTGAATCTCTTTTTTAAGTGGTTATCTTCTCAAACAAATCCAAATAAGAGAAACCCAGAACACAAATTTAAGTCTCCTTAAAAGCTAGAAATCCCAACTCCTTCTATTTGTAAAAATTTCCTGTGTCTCTCTCTTAGGAGGTCAAAGAGAGACAAGGAAATTTTGCTGTCATATTTTTGCTACTTTTGGACTACAAATGTTTTTATCTGATTCATTTATTTTTATTTTTTACTTTTTCAGGAACAACATGAAGAACCTAATCTGTCCATCTCCTATTTGTTGGGGTCACCTGAATTAAGAGTCACTTTTTTTGGGTTTTAGTTAATTTTGATTATTTCAAACCCACAAATATCTCTCTCTATCTTTCTCTCTCTCTCTTGAATTGGGTTATGACCATTTTTGGTGACCACAACCCGTCATTAGCGGATTCTTTGACGTTTGACCTTCCATCTCTCTCCCCTTTTTCCAGTCTTTAATTTTTAATTTTTAATTTTTGGATTCATCATGGAAGAGTAGTTTTAGAAGTACAAATAAAACCGGAGCAAATAGATATATATATATATATATATATAGAGTCATATACTCGTAGGGATATTTTGGCTAGTCTTTACAAGACAATACACGTATTTGAAGTGCTAGTTCATAAAAATATGCACCATTCATGATTCTGATTATAAAAGAGAAAATTACATTGTTAATACGTTTGCTTTAAAAATCCGGTGTCAAATAACAATTCTTTTTTAAGTTCGCTGTTTTTATTTTTATTATTTTTATTTTTATTTTATTTTAAGTTCATAAGTTCTAATGCAATGCATAACAATAGAATGTGCTTAATTAATAAGTTACAATATATAGTTTATGATGTAATTATTGACATAACTTAATTTGTAATTTCATCACCTCCAATTAAATGAAAGCGATGAAAATTATGATGGATCCAATTTAAACTCAAGATTTAAACTCAAGTCGAATTGTCTGAAAGTCAACAAAAAATAAAAAAAAAAAAAAAAAAACAATCTTACTGAATCCAATATGGAGCCAACGTCGGTCAAGCCCACGAGAATCATAGCTCTCATGAATCCGTGCATAACAATGTATATCATCTTTCCTTCAAGCCCACGAGAATTAATCGACTAAAATCTTGAAATTTCATATATCAAACGATGTTACAAGTCTCAACAAAACATAATAGTTAATATATTTAAATAGAATTTGGCGACCAATATTATTATATGCAAATTACACTTTGTCGAGTCTTTATTCCTTATATCAAGTACAATTACAAATTTTCCTTTTTCAATACAAGATCTTTCCCAAATATGAAATAGTACATTTTTTTATGTCGCCTTTTCCACACAAGTTGGATGAAGATCATAGTCACACACATCACAAGAAAATGCCCAGAATTTCCCCTGCTCTTTACAAAAATCACACACATAAGCCTTGGCCATGTCCAACTTGAGCATATGCTCATGCTTCACATCCTTCACTTGGGCCGGCAATGCCTCTCCTTCCTTCCTCAATGCCGCCTCCAATTCCCCGATCCTCGACTCAGTGAAGGGAAATGCCTTGGCGCCGTACAACGACACCATGGCCTTTCCATTTGTGGTCACGGATTTCCCATCCGCTCCAATCAGGACCAGGGCCGGGATCTCTTTTATGTCAAAGATTCGGCAGAGGTCCTGCCTGGTGGTTTTGTCCTCGTAGGGAATGGCGTGCCATGGCATGTTGCTTATGTTGAGCTCAAACTCCTTGGCATCTCGGTCCGTGGACACTAATACAATTTCAAACGAGCATTGGTCATTTGTGTTCATTAGTGTGTTGTATGCTTCCGCAAGTTTTGTAGTGAAACCTCGGCTTGGAGGGCTCCAATGGGCACCGAAGTATAGGCCGATCGTCTTGCCAACAAGTTTGGAGACTGGTGTCTGCAAGTCGGCATAAGAAATAACAAGTAATCAACAATGCTATTAGTAAAACTTGGTTGTCAAGTAGTGACAAACGTGAAAACGTGAAAAAGTGAAAAGTAAAAAGTGAAAGAGAAATAGTATCTATCCCGACTTCAAAGAAAAATGATGTTTGTTATTAGGAACTACCTGTATAGCATCTCTAGAAACGATGTAGTTACGTCGTCATGTGCCAAAAGTTCTTCCAATTTCCCTCCTTCTCGCCTTGCCTTATCCAAAGCCCTTAGTTGTTCTCTTCTCTCCCTTGTGAATGGAAATGCTTCAGCACCGTACTCTTCAATCAACCCGATCGAGTCCTCTTCAATCGAAATTCCATCCAAGCTTAAGGGAATGAGAGACGGGATGCGATCAATGCGGTACTTGTTGCTTAATCGCCTATGTAGATTGGAATCAAAGGGGACAGCCAGCCATGGCATGCACTTAAAATGTTCGTTGAATTTGTTGTCATCATGGTCAAAGGAGACAAAGATAATCTCAAGCTCTTTTCCTTTGACTCGAAGAGAATTGTAAAGCTGCACTAGTTGTGGGGTTAAAGCTTTGCAAGGCCTGCACCAATTTGCTGAGAAAAAAGGCAATTTGTCTTTCCTTGACATGATGACAATGGTACCTGCTATTTACCCCCAAAAAAAAAAAAAAAAATCCCATTTTAGGCTCTCTTGTCTAATCATATCCCTTTGTTTACTGTCAGACTGAAATTATGTCTCTTTAATGGTACTAATATATTCCCATAATGATATTGGTCCGAAGACGTAGAGACATTACTGGTTCTTTCTTCCCATTCAAGAGAAGAAGAAAAAAAAAAAAAAACCATTATAAGTCATTGTGTGCTTTGTTTTTTGTTTTTTTTTTTCCTCTTTAGGTCATCATCTTGCCATTATGTCATGCCACGACCATCGGACACTCACTTGCTTTCCAGAATATCACTATAATTAAAGAAAGAAGTACAAAGACTGATCCTTTCAGCAAATACCTAAAATTACAGATCATATATAATATACCTGAAATACCTTTGAGAATTAAGTTGAATCGTGGCCGATGGAAAAAATAAATAATATAATTAAGCTTCACATAAATCGATAAATAAAAATCAATTTGGAGAAAGCTCAGATATGGCAAAGGTACTGCTTAGGGTGTGATATTAGAATGAAAAGACAAACAATAGGTCAAAGTTTTTGGTGCAAAAGTGTTACCTTTCCTTCACCAGATAGAAGGAACTCAACCCCTTCAGATGACAAGAAGGTAACAAAATCACCTATATCCGTCGATCCGGTGCGGTATTCAGGCGCTTCCATTGCAGCTAGGTACGCGCAGAGAAAATGGTAACAAGCCCCGCCTTTTATCTGCTTGCCTAGAAAACTTGGTTGCCAATAAAAAAGAGAAGATAAAGCAACAAAAGAGTGACTTTTACAAAGCGCAAAATGGAATTTCTGTTCAAATTGTGTCTGTGCCTAACTCATGTTTTCAAATTGTTCGGGAAAGGATGGTGCCTCTTATTCCTCAAGGGAATTTAGAACATTTAGTTGATCAACTAGGGCCAGGGGTAAGCTTATACTATTCTTTAAGTGCTTCATTAGACCAGTGTCATCATGAGAATCAACTGATATTACATATGAAACAGAAGAAGGATCTGACTCATATTTTTTCGTCTAACATTCAGGATTCCAATGTCGCTAAAGATCCAATCCAACTTGATAGACCATTGCAGAGACATAATTATAGCCACAAAATAGACCATAAGGTTCGATCCCTCGATACTAGGCAAGAGAGTCTTAATAGATTATCTTGTTACCATTATACCACCACCGGTATAGTATTCCTTAGATTTTTTTTTTTTTTTTTTTTTTGGTATGTGTATTCCTTACATTAAGAAAGGAGACGAATGCGTTATGTAGAATGGTATTTTTTGTTATATAAGATAGAATGGTATTTTTGGTCCGACCAACCTTTTGGAAATATGACTCAGAATCTCAGAATATATTCTTCTCTTTCAGAAAAGCTAAAGTGATCAACAATATTGATACGGCTTATTACCATTGGGTATGGGAAATTCTAGGGCGGTTCTTTTTTCGCTTCTGTCAGTGGTCCTTCCTATTAGTCTATTTCTCTTGGAAAACTCCTCTCTCATTTTCTTAGTATAACTTTTCCCTCTTCGGATAAGGTTGAAATTAAAGCACAAACTCTACAAAAAGCTATCAAAGTTGCATAGCACAAGTAAGAATCCAAAGCACCACCTATGAACTAGGTGTGATGGTTAGGCAGTTTGTTCTTTCTCATCAAAGTAATCAGGATTTGACTTTGTGAAAATTTATATCATTATATATCATATGAGACGATGGCATCCTTAAGAATTATCTGAATACACCATTCTCTATTGATATAAGCATTGTTCTTTAGAAACAAAGAAAAAAAGAATCCAAGTATGACCGGAGGTCTCATGGATGTCAGTGTTGTACCATCCACAGAACCACATGCAGCCCACAAGGCAAGCAACATAACTTCCAAGTAGAAGCGGATCTCTTTCTTTAAGAGATCCAAACTTTCTGGTGAAGGAACAAGGAAAAAAAGAAGAAGAAGAGGAACAAAACAAATAAACAAAAAAAGGAAAAAAAGGAGAAGAATCTTACGGTTGATTTTTATCTTCTTGGGCAGGTTAGAGAGAGAGAATTGGCAGATTCTTCTATTCCTCTGTTGCCCATGGAAAGAGAATTGGTCATCCGAGGCTATATTATGAGCTTTATTCTACTAACAAGACCTTGTTAAAAGACCATGATTTTTCCAAGGAAAAGGATAAATAAATAAATAATATATATATATATATATGCTTTACCAAGCAAATAGAAAACGAGATATAGACACATATGTGTGTGTATTTATATATATATATATATATATATAAGGATGCGATGGCTCGGCCCTTGCGAAGGTATATCCAATTACGGCAGATTTTAGATGCTCTGTCTTGACTCTTATGCGGCTTACATGTGTTGTGACACGCATCAAATAAAAAATTAAAAAAAAATTAAAAAAAAGGAAGAGAGGGACAATAGAGAAAGTATGAAAATTTAATTGGAGTGTTTATAATAAATTATGGTTTTAGGAATCGTGTTAAGGTTGCAATCTGTCAACTCCTACCCAGAAACAACATGACAATTTCAATTCATGAGACATAATTTTTTGGTTCTGAATCCATCCAAACCTTTTGGTCGACCCTTTTGGTTATAATAACATTAACTAAAGGTCACATAAAAGATGGAGATATGTCCGTAAATGAACTTTTATAATAAAATGACTAAAATTTATAAAGTTAATTAGTTAATTATTGACTAATCATGGTTAACAAGCAATTGACCAATATTAGTAAATATTTTTCACTGATTGATCAGAACAAACAATGATTATCTATGATTAACAACCAATTTCTCTCAATAAAAAAATTTGGACTTTTATTTAAATAAATATTTAGAATTATCTTTTTATCAATTTTTTTTTAATAAGATGTTACCAAAAATTAGAAAATATCTTTCCTCTTGAAGTTATAGCAAAAAGAAAACATGAATTCATAAGAAAGTTTATTTGTACCATTATTAGAACTAAAATATTGGCTTATAGTCCAATCAGGTACTAACTTACTACGATATCAAAAACAGAACAAAGGATGAAAATGGACAAAACTTATAGTGATACTCCAGTATACGTTCAACAATTATTTTCAAAGTCGGTTTACTTATGTTAAGCTCATCTTAGAAAACTTTAACACGAAATGAAAAATATAAACGTTCTTGATGTATAATCTTCATAACAAATCAATAAGTCTGACAAAGATGTCAACTTTTACATGGCAACATGATTCACGTTGATCATGAAATAACGGCGACATGACGCATTACAGAATACAACGCAAGCATGCATCGTTCACTCGTTTTCATTCCGTTTTTTTTTTTTTTTTTTTTTTTTTTTTTTTTTTTTTTAAATTTGAAAGTAAAGACGCACAAAATCCGTCTTAGTTCTTCCTTCTCGAAGCTCTAGTAAACATTTCCTTAATGTTACGTGATTCCGTCTCCACTTTCGCCTTCTTAGTTTGCCTTCCGGCTCTTGTGGTCTTGTTGCCACCTTTATTCTTCTCCTGAAAAATTGTAAACAAAGGGTACAAAAACCAGTTAGAATAGCTAAAGAAAGATTATAGGTATCACATAGATAGTTCCGAAACAGTAAGTAAGCAAAACCCTGCTATACAATCCTTTCCCTCAAACTGAATCTCCCTCTTTCCTAGATCCAGACATTGATTTTCCGATATATTATCTGATTTTTGAAATTATCGATAGTCTACTACACCAAGTGTTTAACTGCTAACATAAAGTTTTCAGGAAAATTCAATCGGTCAAATGTCAATGCAAATCGGGACAAAATAAATCAAATGGGGAAGAAAGAAAAAGGAAATAGAAGGAACAGATTTAACTAGGAGCACTGCTGTTGATCACCAATTATCATTTGTTTTTACTTCTAGAGTCCTCTGTAATCTAATCAAATTGAGTTAACTTTGCGTCCAAAGACTTTTTTACCTGTGAGGCAGTAGAACCTTGGTTACTTTCTACGGCATTCGGCACAAATTCAATTTCGGATGCTTTCCTAGTCACCTCCAATAAGTTTAACCTGCAAACACGTTAAATAACCTGGACTTGGTTAATTCATTAAAAGAAAAAAGGGAATCTCATTGCGTAACTCCAAAAATTTGTAAACAAGGGTAATGCCTTGAATTGGATACTTTTGGGCGATATACCTCAAATGGATACAGAGTTGCTTCAACCAAGGATCATCCTTTAAGTACTCACCCAATATAGAAACAGCATCAGACACTGCACGGGTAATGACACTGAATTAATGAACAACAAACTGAAAATTCATGCCAAACTGGAACCATGAACAAATTCCTTGCAAGGTAGTTTATTAGAATAGAAGATAACGGGAATAACAAATAAAGATATGCATATATATATGTGTGTGTGTGTGTGTGTGTGTGTGTGTGTGTGTAGAATGAGAGAACTCATCAACTGAAAAACATTGTCAGCAGTTTATCACTGAAATTATACATGTATCTTTCTCGTCTTGCGCAGCATAGTTTTTGTCTAAAGTTAGTAATGTCTGTTTTAGCCGACATACCTGCAATCAAAGAACAAATCAGCTCTTTTAGTTATAGATATTTGCATGTCACACCTTCACTGACGAGATCCCATATGCAAACACTTTGGCGGGTGTGAAAAAAATGCCATTATAAAATACAAAAATCACAAAACATCAAGAGTAAGTTTAAGCACAATACCTTGTGATACAACCAACCCAGAACCTTGGAATCATCAAGCCTAAAAAATTTTGAGGATCCAATTTCTGCAGCCAGAGTGAGAGAGAGTAAACACAATCATTTCAAAAGATACACATAAATATACATACATACCTGATAGAGTTCCAAACGGTAAATAGAGTAAAATTTTACAACTAAGGATCTTTATAACTGTTAGATCATTTTGAATCCTCATTTTTTCAATTATACCATACAAACGCTAGATCTGCATCTTCTTTGGGAGAAATTAACACCTCATCATAAATATAACAGATTTTCAATGGTAAAACTTTGGTTCCGTGATGCTGAATTAAAATAAATGAGCAACAGGTGACCTTTGACTTCACAGACTAGTTGCATGGAATCCTCTGCAACGGACAATAAGTGTTGATATCCAGGATACTCATCAATTAACATTATCTCATCCAATTGCCTGAACTTTCCAAGATCATCTCCTTTCTGAGTCAAAAGAAACTTAGTTACTAGTAAGGCTTAAAAACACAAACAAAAGGAAGCACGCAAAATATACATTTGCGATTGTGTGTGTGTATGCATTTAGTAAGTGACTCTTTGTCCTAGTCACTAAACTGATAATACGAGGTACATGTCGCCGAAAGTGAGATTATGCACTTTGATTGACAGAAGTACCTTCATTCTAGCTTCATCAAATATGGGCAAGAAAATGAAAACAGGATCAACTGGAGTGGCAGTATACAGGCGACCATCTGCGTCAAAGAACATGTAAATAAACATGTAAATCTTCACTCACTTGCAGACATGCAAGCAGACGAAAGGAAAAACCAAAGCAGAGAACCACCCAAAGACATCCCAACCTATATTATATACATGAGGAAAAACGAAAGGAAAAGAGAGTTGGTTATAAACACTGTAAAAAGCTTAGTAATCCACTCAGGAATCATTCAAATACTGACCAAAACCATTAGCAAACAAAAGGGGAGGGAGGAGGCAGGAAAAAGGTCTTTCATACTTGCAAATGCCACAAATAGTCAATGAATGTCGACCACATATATTTTTCAAAGAATTCGTGTGTTGTATGTGTCATACAAGCATCATTAAATTCATCATCACGGTGAAAAACTTATTGAAACGTTAGACATACAGTATGCATTACCCTATATCTCCGACATCATCCTCTCTTAAGCTATTAACACTTGTATGAATCCCCGTTACATTAAAAAATGTTCTTGAAGCTCTCGCAGGGCAACATTATCATAGTTTCGAAAGGAGTGATGCAAGCCAGAAATTATATGTGTCTGCATACATAATCACCACACATGATGACATGCATACACTCGCACACATTCCTTTTCAATAGTAGATAGACAAATAAAGCCACTTATTAAAAATGTTTTGAGCAGAAAATCGATGAAGTACAATAATAAAAACCGAAAACAACAACAACGATGGGGAGACATAGCATATATCACATAACCGCATAGAACCACACAAATTGGACAGGGCTCTAAGCAATAAAACCAGATAATAAAGTTCCCAGTTACCACCAAGACATGAAAATCCGAATGTCCACCTTCAGTAACATAATCTCCCACGAACCAAGAGGTGTATGGTTGCTTAAACCAGTGAATTTCTTGAAGCACGCCATTGGAAAGCAGATAACATGTTGCATTTCCTGCAAAACAAAGGAACAAAGGAACAAACAAACAAACAAGTCAAAACACAAAAGAAAACAAAAACAACAGATATTAGCGAAAACAAAAAAAAAGCTATGACTTGAAGCATCCATTAGATGAGACCAAAGTCCATAACATCACTAACTCTTTGGACTATTTACAAACTCCCGGAGATAAACACAAAAAAAGAAGCTGCGTCTGAGAGTATTTATTCAGTAAACATACGAATAGAACAAAAAACATTAAAACAGAAACAACTAAAACTTTGCAGCAAAAACAATTTTCAATCCCACAAAAAAAAAAAAAAAAGTACATTTACCCGATTTGGGATGGCGAAGTGATAGCAAGCTTCCAACTCCATTTCCAAGCTCGCCATCATCTGCAGTTAGAAGTTCACCATTTTTTGTCTCCGAATCATATTGTGTGCAGAAATACATATAAATATATATATATATACATACAAATATATATATATATATATAAATGTGGTTGAAAGTATAGGGAAATGATGAAGCTAGATTTACCCGGCGCAATGAGAAGACGGATTTCATCGGAACCTTCGGAGGAGGCCATGAAAACTGAAGCCTACTTTAGCCCTAACGGGAAGGGAAAAAAAAAAAAAAAAAACTTTGCTTTTTCAATTTCCGGCGCAGAGCGTGGCAAGGCAGGTAATGGTATCTGATAATCTCCGGCGTCACAGAGAATTTGCTCACTAATTTCTTTCTTCTTCTTGTTCGTTTCTGAGTGGGCTCTGAAATGGTTCGTTCCCCTATTATCAGAGGAAAGACTGAAACTTTAAAGAAAGGCTCCAACTTTTGGTGCCCAATTTGGAGATTTACCCGCCTTTCCGTACTCGGGCAAAGCTCACCTGGGGTTCAATGATTTTATTAATTAATTAATTAATTAATTATTTTGTTTACTACTAGTGTTTTTTTTTTTTTAAAGAAATTTATAAATGAAATCAAATAGTAAGATCGGCTTTCAAAAACGAACCAGGCCATCTTGGAACATAATCAACTCAAAAACAATGAACAGACTTAGAAATAGCATGTTTCGTCAAACAGTGAGCAATCCTATTTCCATCCCGGGAAGTATAGCAAACCATCCCACTTTTAGCAATCGAAAGAAAGTCTCTAACATCTTTAACAATATTCGCTTCTGGTACCTCTGCAATTGGGCTCTGAATAGCACTAACAGTATTCATTGCATCCGATTCCACCACCCACTTATCCAATCTCAGAAAGTTGGCTAAACACACACCCTCTCTCACAGCAAGGCATTCTCCTAAGTGGGGAGAAAACTTACCAAAAATACGTCTAGCCAAAAAACTCAAAACAGCCACATCTTTATCTCCAGCAACCACTCCAATACCAATGTACTCCAAGGAACTATTCATAGTTGCATCTACATTGATTTTGATCTGACCATGACTAGGGGCGTGCCATAAAACCTTCGAAGCCAAAATCTTCTTTTCAAGAGGATTGTCCAACCCATTACAAACCAAAAAGTCGCCTAGAAATCTTCCCGCCCAAGTCACAACATCATTTGCGTTCATCATTTTATTCTCGAAAATCTAGTTGTTGCGTCTCTGCTATAGACACCAAATGATTGTCAGGAACACTCCCATTTCATCATTATTCCAATGCGCAGACCCAAAGATACAAAGGGCATAAAAAGGTCCTCCTGTAAACTTCTTCAAAACTGACCATAGAGCACTATTCCTCTAAACCTCCCGAGCCTCAAGACAATACCAAAACGCATGGCTAGTATCCTCCAGATCATCTCGACATAGCGGACAAAGCTTGTCCACCTTAATTCCACGCTTAGAAAGTGAAGACTTTGTTGGAAGAGCATCATGAAAAGCTCGCCATACATGTATTTTGACTTTGTTCGGTACATATGACTTCCATATTTTCCCCCACTAACTTGAATCTAATCCTCCCCCTGACGTAGATCCCAAACACCACCTATCCATTTCAACTCTGTAAGCAGACCTAACAGAAAATCTTCCTTTGCCATCACAATGCCACACCCATCTATCAGGTCTTCTCCTCGAACTCAATGGAATACTCTAAATCAATTCCCGATCTATCGGTAAAAAGATGGATTCCAACTTCTCCTTATCCCACTCAAAGGGTGACATTAAGTCAGATACTTTTAGATTCTCCATATTAGACGGGGACCTTGAAATAGGTCGAAAAAGAGTTGGACGAGAAATCTACGGATCCTTAAAAACCTATACACTCTCACCATGCCCAATCCGCCATCTTAAACCCTCCTATAAAAGCTCCCAACCCCAAACAATACTCCGCCACACATAAGAAGCATTATGTCCAATATTAGCATCAAGAAAATTTGAATTGGGGAAATACTTAGCTTTGAGAACACGAGCCATAAGGGAAAAGGGAGATGTGAGAATACGCCAACCTTGTTTAGCAATCAGAGCTTTGTTAAAAACTGACATGTCTCGAAACCCCATACCACGCTCGACTTTCGCCTTAGTAAGCTTCTCCTATCTAATCTAGTGGATCTTCCTATCTTCGCTTCCTCCATTCCACCAAAATCTAGCAATAAAAGATTGGAGATTATTGCAAAGAGTAATGGGTGTCTTAAACACACCCATAGCATAAGTAGAGGTAGCTTGAGCAACTGCCTTAATAAGGATCTCTCTCCCACCCACTGAAAACAAACTACCCTTCCACAATTGCAACTTCGCCCATACTTTCTCTCGGACCCGATCAAAAGTTCTCCTTTTATTCTGACCCACAAAAGAAGGCAACTCAAGATAAGAATCATGAACTCCTCCCGATGGCAATCCTAAGCATTCTGTAATCATATCCTTCCTCTCCCCTGACAAATTCAAGCTAAAACTGATGACTGATTTTTGAAGATTAATCACTTGTCCTGAAGCCCTTTCATACTTTCCCAAAATATCTTTAATCAACTGGCAACAATTCAAATCAGCTTTACCAAATATAATGCTATCATCCGCGAAAAATAAATGACTGATTCGTGGCGCCCCTCTCGCACAAGAAACCCCCAAAATAGATCGTTCACATTGAGCCTTCCGAAACAAATTCGAGAAACCCTCTGCACAAAGGAGAAAGAGATATGGAGACAATGGGCATCCCTGTCGAAGACTTCGGGAAGGGACAACATCTCCAACTAGCTCACCATTTAAGAGAAAGGCAAAGTGTGCAGTTGAGACACAATCCATAATACACATAATCCAATGGTTAGAGAAACTAAGTCGTATCATAATAGCTTGGAGAAAAGACCACTCAACTCTATCATACGCTTTACTCATTTCTAGCTTTAATGCCATCAAACCATTCCTCCCTCCAGTTTTCCTATTAATAGTATGCATAGTCTCAAAAGCTGCAATAATATTGTCAGTAATCAAACGACCTAGCACAAAGGCACTCTGCTCATCTGAAATAATATCGGGCAAGTACACTTTCAGACGATTAGCCAAAGTCTTCATAATAATCTTGTATGCTACATTACAAAGGCTAATGGGTCGAAAATTGTTGGGATCTATAGGTGCCCTAAGGATAGAAAATCTTAGGGATTTTCTGTAAATATGACATTTTGATATTAATAAGAGGAAATTATTCATGTTTAATAAGTTGTGTCCTATTTACTTTCATTTGTTGATTGTATAATTATTTTGAGCAAATATAAAATACTCCTAGGCTGTTGGTAATATATCGAATTACCATATGTATACGGGGTATGCATAGAAGACGTAGTAATTTGATAACAGTCTAAATAAATAGTCCGCAATCAACGGAATAAGATTTGGGGATCTTATTCATGATAAGATTATAAAGGTTGTCTACTTCCTTGGAGGGATGGTTTGTCTTGACCATCGGATAGATTCCGAGTAGAAACTTTAATGTATACCAGTATTGAGGTATGACATTGGACTGGACCTAAAGTATTGATTCGGTTTAATAATTCCGTTTATAAGAATCAATGATACTTTGATTATCATCCTGCATTAATCTTAATCCTGAAATGATTACTTGAGTTCGCATCTATGACTTATGTACTTTGATGCACTAAAGGTGAGACACTGTTAATTCATGGTCAACATACTTGTGTTTTGGGTGCATAACTTATGGATGGAGAAATCAAGATTTATAGATACGGAATCCATAGCTATCTTAATGATAGTAAATGTTATCTACTTAAAGGTATTATTCGGGGATTGAAAGATAGTATAACAAGATCTTGGCCATCGGTTTACTTTGTCTTCTCTGGTGGTTTTCCAATTGTATGGTTTTACAATTGGTGGTTCTTTTAATGGAGAATAATTGAACTTTAAGTTAAAATGATTGAAAAGGTAAAACGGAAAAAGTCCTTAATTCAATCATGGATAACATATGGGGATTAAGCAAGCGATGAATAAATCATGGAAGACGCACTACGTGAGAGAGCTTTCGTAATACGGTATGTAAACAGGAGTTCAGCTTCAAACTTTTAGTGGAATAGTTTTGAAGTTGATAATTGATGGATAATTAATCTGGGATTAATTTTTCACAATTATAGGAGCCTCTTTACATATTTCCATCGGGTCCCTCTATTAGCTCATATAGTTCCACGAAGCGTCTTGGGATTTGTTCCTAATGAGATCGGTAAATTGTAAATGGAATTTTGTAATGTCTATTAAGACATGGTACTCTCTAACATGCAATCTAGAAAGGATTGGACATGTGAAATTTGTAGACAAATGATTTGTCAACATGTGATTGGTTAATTTGAATTTTGAAAATAAGATTGTGTTTGAATTTTGGAAAACAAAATTTTTCTCTCCTAATTAAAAGTGGTGCACGTTTTTTAATTGTATGGAGGGAAGAAAATTTTGTTTCAAAATTATTTAAATATATTCCTAACATTTAATTATTAATTGGTTTAAATAATGGAGATTATTTCATGAATTTTTCTTTCCTAATTAAATAGGTGCATGGTTTTTGTGAGGAAAGAAAATTTGAAATATTTCATTAATTTAAATTAATTAATATGGATAATGTTTATGGAAAATATTTATTCAAATATGTGAATCCTATTTAAATTCGAAAAGGTTTAAAAGAAGTTTGAATCTAGATAGGACTAGGATCTTTTGACTAGTCTAGATTCTTGATTTAAAATTTAAACCACCAATCAAGATTTCTCTCACTTTGTGGCCGAATTTTAAAGGGGATTTCCTCTTGAAAATTATTTTTATGTTTAATGAATCTAGTCCTAAAGTTGTATGATCTTTTGGTTCAAGATTTATCCGGAAAATAATTATTAATTATTTTTCAAGTAGGAGATAAATTTTGAAAAGGATTGGAATACTATATAAAGGCTAGGAGTTCTTGAAAAACTAATTTTTGATTTTTTTTTTAAGGAGAAAAACGTTTTTAATAATAAAAAAAATTTTTGTTTTTCTTCCACATCAAAAATTCAGCTTTCTTGTGAGAGAGAAAAAGAAAGAAAATTCCATTGAATCAAAACTGCGAGGAAGGTTAAACCGAGTGATAATTTTTCATAGGAGGTTAACCGGTTCTTGTTTTGTAGTTTTGAAAAAAGAAGTTGGATCAAATTCTCAACGAGGATCATCGGAATTGAGAAGGAGGGATGTAGACTTCGGAAAGTATTACCGGTCGCTTGGATTCATAGAACGTGTGCCCACACACACTCTGAGACGTGGAACTCGAGAATAGTAGAGAAGACACGTTGGTCAAACGCTCTAGCAATTCCGGAATCCAAGAAATAAGGTACGCTTGATCATGAATTAATTTATTGTTATATGCATCATGAGCTTCTTTTTCGGAAACGGCATAAAAAAATTTTAAAACTTCCGCTGCGCCGTAACTCCAATACCGAATCCGATTTTTCCAACAAAAATCTGATACCTTTTTCGAAGATTTGATATTTGGAATAAGAACAATATAAGTAGCATTTAATTCCCGAATGGAACAGTGGCCGTTAAGCACTTTGAAACATGTACGAGTGACATTTGCACCAACTAGATCCTAATTTTTTTGGAAGAAGCCAGCATGAAAACCATCAGGGCCCGGCGATTTCCAAGCTCCCATACTAAACACTACCCTTTTAACATCTTCCGCTGAGAAAGGAGCATCAAGAGATTTAGACATAGCTGGGGTCACCCTCCTCTCCACCCCTTCCAAGACCGCTCCCAAAGACACCTCATCCGGCGGAGTTGTTGCAAAGATATTAGCAAAGTAGCCATTAAGCACAGCCACAATATCCTCCTTCTTAGTGACCAACGCACCCATATCATCTTCCAACCCTATAATGTGATTCATATTTCGTCTATGCGATGCCTTATTGTGGAAAAATTTAGTATTTCGATCACCCCCTCGAAGCCAATCTGCATGCAACCTTTGCTTCCAATAATATTCCTCTAATCCTAATAGTTGATTCAGTTCAAACTCCACCTTCTTGCACTTATTCCTTACCTCCGTACTCTATTTACACTTATTGAGTTCAGTCAATTCCTTTTGTAAAGAAGCTACCCACTTTGGAATACTATCAAAAGATCGTTTACTCCAGTTCCGAAGCATCCCTGCACAACGTGTCATAGTATCCATAAGAGCCTTACCAGCACCTCCGTTATCCGATCGAACCCACGCCTCTCTCAACACTACTTTAAAATCATCCTTTGTCTTCCATAAAGGCTCGAAAACAAATCTCCGTTCCGACCACCCTGAGCCTCTACTAGCTTGCGAATTGAACTCTAGCATAAGATGAATAGCACGATGATCCGACCCAAAGAAATCCCGATGAAAAACTCTACATTCTTTATACATCTCCGTCCACTCCGAATCCGCAAAACATCGATTAAGTCTTTCTTGTATATTCCTTGGCGCCTCTTGACGATTATTCCACGTGAATCGATATCCTTGAAAGCCCAGATCATCAAGTTCACAATCAACCACAGCATCTTGGAAACCAAAAATACTTGTGTTCATTCTAGCAACTCCCCCTTTCTTCTCCGAGAGGTGCAAAACCTCATTAAAATCTCCTGCAATTAGCCAAGGCAAGGTGAATTGCCGACGAAGGCAACGAAGAAGATCCCATGCTAAATGACGCTGCACTTTCTCAGGATGCCCATAAAAGCCGGTAAATTGCCAATTCTTTCCATCAAGCAGAGTCACGAAGCAGTCAATGAAACCACGAGTACCCTTAACTACCACATCCCAATCTTTTTTCCAAAGAAGAATAAGACCACCACTTTTGCATACACTATCTATATGCACCCCACCATCAAAACCAAGTCTACATTTTACTAAACTCGCCCTCCGACCACATAACTTAGTTTCCGAAATGAAAACTAAATCTGGGGAATAACTTCGAATCATCATCCGAAGCTTGTCGAACGCCCGGGGATCCCCAAGTCCCCAGGCATTCTAAACTATCACACTCATATCTCTCGGCGATATATCGGTGTTCGAAATATCACCAAACGCCAATCTTTTACGATTGTCCGAAACCAAATCTCCCACCAACTTCCTTTTCGACCCACCTTGGATGGCAGAATCAAGGCCCGAAGGTTGCTGGGTAGCAACTCTCTTTCAGGTCCCCCCTTCCCTTTTTTACGTGCATGTATGATTTTATGGTCAGCCACAAATTTAAAAAGAGGTACCTTTAAGGCTGCATGCACATGTTCACGTGCTTCCTCCAGCTGCCCCTTAGATACCACCTGCTCCTCACATGCTTCATTAAAGGAATTTCCTTTCGAATTACTAACCACCACGTCCACCAAAGGAGAAGTCAGCGTGTCCAACGCGGGAGGAGAATTCTTATTTGAATCCATTCCAGCCGAGTCTTCAGGAGAGTAACCGATCTGCCTATATTTCAGACGAGATTCACGGGATTTGGCAGCCAGTGAATCATGTCCCTGATTTGGAAACTCTGGCCACCCAGCCGGAATCTTCAGCCCAGCCGTTGTAGAAATCCTGTCATCGTGGGGCAATCTCTTGCCAGCCGTTGCAGAAATCCCGTCACCGTGGGGCAGTCCCTTGCCTCGGATTTCCTTCTGGAAACTAGCAGCTCCTCCTCCTCCGGGACCCGAAAATCTAGATGCTATAAGCCAATTCTCATATTGAAAATTATTAGCTTCGATCATCGACTCCGCCGCCGGGTCTTGACACTCCGTAGCAATATGACCAACACGGTCACAAACATAGCAAAAGTCCGGAATGCATTCGAACTTTAACTCCGCCCAATGGACTGCACCACTTGATCCTAACCTTACTGGCACAACTCTCCGAATTGGCTTCGAGATGTCCACTAGAACCCTAATCCGAAGAAAACTTCCACTGCACTTCCCATCCTTATCCTTCCACAGTCTAATAGCCACCCCCGTAGCCTCACCGATCATCATCCCTATTTTTTCAACAATACCTCGCATCGGAAGATTATGAGCCTGCACCCAAAAAGGAGTAAAACACCAATCACCCCAATTGAGGACATCATCTCCATTCACCTCTTTCAAAACAATAAGATGTTTATCGAAAACCCACGGTTCCATATCCAATATCCTTCTCCTTTCTTTCGCATCACTAAAAAGAAAAAGGAAAACATCATTCTCCAACTCACGCATCGTAAACCCACCTTTAACCTTCCACAATCTAGCAATAGCCTCCCGAAACTAAGATTTACGAAGAGGTCTTTTGGTTAAAACCTTTCCCAAAGTACCACACAAAACCTTTTTTTCACCCTCTTGGAGCATCTCATCGTCGATCCCCACAACCTCTCCCTCCTCCTCAGTAATGGAAAGAGACTTCCATCGTCCAGCTATATCTTCCATGGCCATAAAAACCCAACAGACGACTCCTTGTACACACGAAGGCGGCAATACCAAACCCCTCCTAGAGAGAGACCAATCCCTCTTAGAGAGAGTACAAATTTTTTTTATTTTTTTTACTACTAGTGTTTAAATGCCCTATAAATTATAAAATATACGTATTACATTTCCTAAACTTTAATAAATTATTATAAACTTTAATAAACTTTAATATACGTATTATAAAATATGTGTCAAGTTATTTAATAAATTAATTGTTATTAATTTTTTTAATTATCTTTAATATCAAATTGTTTCTTGAACTTTACATTTGTTTTAAAATACTCCATAATCTTTAATATTTATATCAAACTAACCCATTTCTATTATTTTAATTAAATAATATTGCATAATTAGCTAATAATTATTAATTTTTTAGAACATGTAAAAATATATATTTTTATTATAATAAAGTGATATGCATTTTTTTTATTTTACTTACTTTAATTTAAGTTTATTTTTTATCAAAAAAAATTTTAAGTTTATTTGGGTTATGAGTTTATTTATACATAATTATAACTGGTAGGACTCAGATACATAATTTAGATTTCAAATACGCTGTTTACTTGATCTATATAATTTGAAATCATAATCATAACGAATTTTATTCAAATGTTTGCATAAACTCATAATAAGAATAAGTATTGTAAATTTACTCTGATACTTATTTTAGTTATTTTTTAATTTAAAAAAATTCTTCGTTTGTATATTTTGGTACAGTTTTATCAATTGTAATTAAATAAAAAATCATATTGTTTGGACAATAAAATAATGAGCATAAGTTATGGAGTTATTTTTGTTTAAGAAAATCAAAATGAATGTAAATTTGAATTAAAATAAACAAAATAAAAAAAATGAGTCAAAAAGAGATATATTTTCTTTCAATAGAAAAATAATTTTTTTACCTATTCTAAAAAATTTTAGGTAATTATACAATATTAGATAAATAAAATAAGATAGATGATGCAGTTTAACACAAATATTAATATTAGAAAGCACTTTGACAAAAATAATAAAGATTATGAGATATTTTGATACAAATGCAAATATCATGGGTATTTTGACAAAAAAGCAAGGTTTAGAGGGCGTTTTGATAATAAAAATAACAAAAAAAACTAGCGATAACTGACTGAAAGAGAACTTAACATACATGTTAAAGTTCAGAGCGTATAATAAGTACATTTCATAGTTTATGAAGTATATTGATATTGATGACAAAGTTCATGAGGAATTTATGACATTTTTCGTTCCAAAAATGACCCCAACTAATTATCAAAATGCCCAATTTCCATCCCCAGAAAAAGAAAAATGAAATTTGTGCCCCGGGTTTCCAAATTTTGACATTAATGACCCGTAGGTTCCCATTTTGAAAATCTTGACATCTAAAAGAAATGATAGGAGTCAGTCATTGAGGGGAAGGGGCGTATCTAGTTAGGTTATGACGCTGACTATGGATTTTGATCATTTTCCGAGTATTTTAACAGTTTGAGGGTAATTTTATTATAATTAAAAGTCCAAAAAGGTAAATAAATGTCACCTAGTTAAATAGATTTGGACCAAATGTCCCAAACATTCTTTTTTTTTTTTTTTTTAATAGGAAAAATTGGCTTTATTAGCGGGCAAGTTCTGCCAACACAAATTCTGAGAAGAACAAAGGACTCTTTGTCTATGCCCGAAAATTCAACCAAAGCAGATAAACCCAAAAAGGCAAGCTGGTGAGCAACCATAATCCCTGATATTGGGATATGTTTACAAATTCCACCAGAAACCGATGATAAAAGACGAACAATATCTTCTATCACTACACCCTCATCACCAAGAGTATGTCTCTCATTAACGGCCGAAACAACATTTGCTGCATCAGACTCCATAAAAGCAATCTGCAATCCACACGAAGCAGCAAACTCAAGCCCTTTCCGTAGAGCTATACATTCTGCAAGATGGGGGGAAACCCGCTCCACAACCTTCTTGGCAAGACAGGTCACCATCGCTCCCTCTGAGTCCCGGACACAAGCACCAACCCCCACTACCTCCACACCGGCCTACGAGCTGCATCAACATTTAACTTTAGCCCGTCGACCGGTTTGGACAATCGTACCAGAGTTCTATGGGGACAAGGAGTCTGCCTTCTCTCCACCGTATCACACAAATGAAAGGCTCCTAAATACAGAACTGCATCATCCAAGATTGTAGAAGGGGCCCGATTCTCCCCCTGTAAACCAAGTTGTTTCGAGCTCCCCAAATCGCCCAAGAAAGGGTGCAAAAGACTTCCAAGTCCATTTTGCTCAGGAGAATAAAAGCACGCAGGCAAACCTGTCAAACAAAACATGGTTCAGTTTGTTGACCACCGGAGCCAAAGCAGATTGGTCCCAAACCTTCTTAGCCTTCGGACAGCCCCGTATAGCATGATCCGCCTTTTCTCTATCATCTCCACAAACTGGACAGGAGAGCAAACACTTAACTCCCCTGTTGGCCAAGTTCGTTAGACAAGGCAAGATTCCATTGAAACATCTCCACATAAACACTTTAATTTTGCCTGGCACGTGACAATTCCACAAAGCCTTCCACCACTTCTGAACAAGCTCTGATTCCGACAAACTATCGACAATCTTCCGCTCCATAGCCTGCTTATACGCACTCTTAACAGCGAAAACACCACGCGGGTCAAAGTGACAGAGCAAAGCATCAGCATGGCCCGAATGCTCAAGAGGAATGAACCGAATAAAATGACTCACAATCAATAGGGCAAAAGGTCTCCTCCAGCACACGGTCATCCCGACGACCAGCAGTAATCAGGTCAGCCACCACCATATCATCTTGTCCCTCGCTGGCCTTTGTAATCGGAAGAAAAGTAGACGGCCGAGGAAGCCAAGGATCTCTAAAAATCCCGATATCCCGCCCATCCCCAGCTCTCCATCTCACCCATGCCAGCAACAAATCCTTCCCCAACATAAGACTCCGCCACGTGTAAGACGGGTTGTAGCCTCCATAAAATTCACATTTGGAAAATATTTAGCTTTGTAAATCCGACTCAACAGAGACTCTGGGAAAATATTCCTCTTTAATTTCAGGAATAAATTTCTCAGTTCTCTTGTTTTTGCCGTCAACCTAAATTTGTGCCCTCCAAACATTAAAAAAAAAAAAAAAAAAGAATTCTTTGATTGCACTTTCCACCACATCCAGTCAATTTTTCATTTAGTTCTACCATTTCTTGCATCAAATTTTCGTCAAACCTTATAATAAATAAGAAAATCATCTTGATGTAACAAGAGAATTATTATTATTATTATTAGTGAAATTTATGAAATTAGAAACAAATGTTGCAAATAAGATGGTTCTATATCAAAAAATATATATATATAGAGTCTAAATATTTTTTAAACTTTTTCAATCCTACTCACAACTGCCAATTATTTGTCTGCGTGGAACCGGCCAACAGAGAATCAAAAACCCTCCAATTAATCACCACCATCAAAACTTACAGTAATATCCTCCCCTTAAACTCCCATGATAACAAAATCAACATTCAATCAAGTGGTCTAATCCTTAAACCCCACTAAAATCCCAAACAATTCTATAAGACACCGATGATATTAAGTCCCATCTATAAATTAAAAGTAGGTCTCACGATATGAAACTTACAAAACAAGGAACTTATTTGTGAGCGGCCCACCTTCTATGCATGATGGTATATATATGATGGTATTTAGCACCGATGTGTCCTGAAGCATTTTCCTAAAACCCCAGTTCACATAATTACTAGTTCTTGACTGAGAAAGAGAAATCCTCATCGCTCAACATCATGGAAGAGTAAACGTCCCAATCCGTAACGTACGACGAGTAATCCTCCCCGTCGTTGTCCCTCTCCTTCAGCTGTTCGATCTTCTCCGCCGCCTGCCTCCAATCCCACCGCTTCTCCACGCTCGCCTCGCAGCAACACAACCCTATTTTCAACAGCTTCAACATCTCCCCCTCGCCTCTCCTCGTGCCATTCATGTCCTTGTCGAACACCTCTCCGGTCCATTCCTCTCTCACCACGGAGTTCACCCACGCCGCTAGGTCCGCCGTCCCTCGCTTCCCGGGCTTGAGGTAGTTAGCGGGGAACTTCCCCGTCAAGAGCTCCAAGATAAGGATTCCAAGGCTCCATACGTCGGTTTTTTTGGAGGTGCGGTCGCGGTGGGAGAACTCGGGGGACTTGTAGGCGGCCATGAATTGGTGAGCGTGGTCGGTGTTGAGGAGCGGGGAGAGGGCGTATTCGGAGAGGACGGGGTTGAATTCACGGTCGAGGAGGACGTTGGAGGACTTGAGATGGCCGTGGGGGAGGGTGAGGTTTGGGAGTTCTCGGTAGAGATAGGATAAACCTCTTGAAACTCCTTTGATGATGTTCAAGCGTGTTGGCCAATCTAGGCCTTGTTGTCCTTCTGGTCGTTTGCCTGCAGAAATTCATTTCAATTTGTAAGACCATTTTAGATTAAATCTAGTTAATTTTGTTTGTTCACAAGATATGACAGTAAATAATTAAGGAAAATAATGAAAGGGCATTAGAATCATATGAGAACCAAACCTTATTCACCCAAAAAAAAAAAAAAAAAACTTTGTGCAAAATACGGCAAAATTTACAAATAAAATTCAACAATTATATGTCCATTTGTTGTGACATTTTATTTTATTATTTTTTTCGCAGATAACTCCCTGAAAACTTACAAGTTTTTGATGGTTTTGATCCAATTGACTCTTAATTTGACGATGAATTCTTCATATTTAAAAGAGGCAATCATATTTTCATCGCATATATGAGTTGAAAATTTTCAGACTCGATTACACCAAGTGCAAATATTATTTTCAAGGGTTTTAGCACTTAATGTAACTTATCTACATAAAATTATATATAAAAAAAAACGTAACTTATCTTTATAAAAATTTTAAGTTTTCGTGATGAGTTTATTATTATCTCTATTAAATTTCAAAAATTTTATAGTACTATTTTCATTGCCAGAGACCAAAGCTACAAAATGAATAATAACTGATGATTCTTCCTACGCAGAAAAAAAAAAATGTCAAGAGTACTCTAATATAAAATAGTTGTATGCAAATGACAGCTCCCTCTGTTGAAATACTACATCGTAGCTGGTTAGTCAAATCTTGAATTCGGTCTAGAACATTAGATTGAGACTAAAGTGAAAAGAAACTCGGCACCCTTTTGAATCAAAGAATTGAAAAGTAAATTTAAACAGTGAATTTGAATTTTAATCTTAAGAGAAAATGCTATCTAAGGCTTTGTTTGGCACTTGAGGTTAACTCGAACAAAACTATATTTTTTCATCTCAATTTTTATCTTTTTCTGAAAAGTTAACAAAATTTATAATTAATTTTTAAAAAGTGAACCAACTCCAATTTAAAAATCTCATCCAACTGGCAAACCAAAAGCAAACTAAAACTTTTTAAATAGTTTCGAAACAAATATCCAGGTGAGCTATCAATAAGATGAATTAAAAAAAAAAAAAAAAAAGCTAATAGCAAATTCAAGATCATGAAGTGTGACATACCATGGAGATGAGTTGCCAAGCTTCCATTTTCAACAAAGTCAGAAATCAAAAGCTTCTCTTCTTTAGTGTAGTAGTAAGCAACAAGAGGGAGAAGATTAGGGTGAGACAACCTTCCTAGCCTATCCATATGGGCTTGAAACTCTTCTCTCCCAACATTGTTCATAGACCTAAACCTCTTCACAACCAAGGCCGGTCCCGTTGCAAGAACGGCCTTGTACGACGACGCAAAGCTCCCACTTCCCAAAACCTCTGCCGCAGCTCTAAGTAGGTCTTCCAACTCAAACCTTTCTCTGTCATCTCTCACAAAGTGCAAACCACCGTTACGATCGCCTTTTTTGTAAAAATCAAAAGACCGGATAGTTGTGTCCCAAACGGCAAACTTCTTGCGAAATTTTGTGGCCGGACCTAGTTGTTTGGATGCGATGGCTCGGTCGTGGGATCGAGCTTGGCGGATGCGAAGGAAAAGGATTATCATTGCGATGAAAACTATTATCGCCAGTACCGAAACTATTATGATTGTTGTGATTGCGGGCTTTGAGGAATTGCAAGGGTCAAGAGGTGCTCCACATAAACCTTTGTTTCCTGCTCAATCGGTCAATTATTGTTACATGCAATTAGGCTTCTCATGATTTAAAAAGTTGCATGTAAAAATTCAATCCAACAACCATACCGTGGTACAGTAAATATTCCTTTTTTCCTTAAGTATTATGTAATTTTAATTGGTTAAACTTTTACGATAAATAGCATGTATTAGTAGAAAATGTTTCACATTAATACATAAATATTACATAATAATAATCTTGATGTTATATATGTCGAATCGTGCGACTGCATACTTAAGACCTTACCTAACTTTATAACGTGATCGCACTGCAATTAGTATGTCATGCGTAGTTAGTCATCGCTTATTTTTCTTTCTTTTCTCTAGCTAAAAAAAACTAATTATTAAGAATAAATGAGAATGTCAATTGAAGTACACATTTCCTTATAATTTTATGGATAAAAATAGCAGCGAAAAGGCATAATATGACCGATGTAGTGGGTGGGAAAGGACATATATTATAATAGTGAACAAGATCTTCTTGTATTTTGTATTCTTATTTTGGTTCTTACATATGAACAACTGGTTGCTGAGTCAATAGATATCAAATTCAAACGTGCGTACCAATAACAAAATCAGATGCAAAATATAAATATATAAAACTGATTACGATACCTTCCATATAAATTTAAAAAAGAAAAGAAAGAAAGGAAAGTAGATTAGACTCAAATTTATTGAAAAAGAACTGCAATGTGTATGGTCCACGTTCTAATAAGCTTCTGGATATATAAATTTGATAAACTAAAATAATATGGAGACTTTTATCATTTAAATTAATATAATCTTTTGTATTGTCTATCTAGCTATCTGTCAATATATAGCAAAGTGGAAATGAAACGATCAACATATAATACAAACTTCCAGAAGGGAAAAAACAGACACAGGATAGAAAAAGCCGTTGATTGTGTTGCTTGAATTGAGATCTACGACCTCAAATTTTCTGTCCTATTTGCAGTCTTCTAATAGTGTTATGTTATATCATTTGAATTTAAGAATTTAGTCATATAAAAATATCAAATATGAATAATACTTAAGTAAATAGGTGAGCTATAGCAAAACAACTTTATAGGGAAAATCATAGATGGAAAAATAAAACAACAAATTATCTGAACTCATATGATTTCTAATCAAAACTTGAGTTGAGTACCTAACTAGTTAGTGATCATTAAATCAAAAATATTCTTGTAATATACTTTTGAAATTACCGTGACATGTAACAATAAATAGGGGTTACATATTACAAATTTACTATGTGTTTGGGTTCCAAGGTTCAAACTTAAAAGTTCCATTTCAGTTTATGTTCCCCTAAAAATCAATAAAATTATAATTAGTTTTTAAAAAATCAACTAATTTCAACCAATTATAAGTCGGAAACTTGAATATTTTGTTTTAAAATAATAAAGCCGGTGTCAATAAGATTCCATGTCGCAATAAATAAAAATAAATAAAAAAGCTTACCCATGAAAGCGACTTTATCAATATTGCTCAAGCTCGCCGGTATCGGTCCGTCGAACTGATTATTGGCAAAGTTAAGAATTTTCCAATTCCCTTGCCTCAAATCCGGTATATTTCCTCCAAACTGGTTTCCCTCAACATCCAACTCCACAAGCTTACTCAATCCCTCAAGCGATTTCGGTAACCTCCCACTAAATCCATTTCTCGCCAAATGAACTTTCTTCAAATACTTAAAACCTCCAAAAAAATCGTCAGGAATATCCCCCGAAAACCCGTTGTGCGACAAGAACAAGGCTCTCAGCCCTCCGAGCCGCCCCACCGGAGGGATCGCGCCGCCGAAGTTGTTGTACATCACGCTCAGGCTCCGAAGATTCGACAGCTGCGATAGCGTATCGACGTCGATCGTGCCCGTCAGCCCCATGTTTTCGAGCCTCAGGCCGTACAGGCTGCCGTCCAAGCACGTCAAACCCGACCAGAGGTTTTTGGTCCCGTTGCATAGATGGATCGAGGCGTTCCAGTTGCTTAGTGCCGAGGTGTTCGACAAAGATGCCTTGAATTTGAGGAGTAGATCGGCGTCGGTGGCGGCGGCAGGGGCGGGGGCGGGGGCGGCGGAGAGAAGGGATAGTATGAGTAACGTGAGAACTAGCCATGGTTGGTAGGGTTTGTAGTAATTATTTTGAGGCATTTTGTAAAGAAATGGTTATAATTGAAAAGGAAACTATAGGGAAATGTTGAGAGTAGCTTGTATATAGAGAGCAATGAAAAAATGAGACTTTGATAAAAGAAAAAAATGGAGGGGGTGAAGAAGACAAAGAAAATGATGGGAAATTAGATGGGGAAAGGAGACAAGAGAGATTGACAAGGTCGGACTTCCCATGAAGAATGTTTTTGATGAGCTGGTTAGGCCGGCCTCTTGGTATGAAATTATATTATAATTATATATACATAAATATATATATATAGGATTTTCATAGTATAAAGTGTTTTATTTTCTACATTTTTTCTAGATGTATAAAAATTGGTTTATGGTGGTTAATTGCTCTCGTTTTAGTTTCTTGTTAATGGTGATGATATATTCGTTCTTGTTTTCAGCCGTCTATATGTAATATAATATATATGCATATCATGCTAGATGTCACTTTTAATTAAAGAGAAAAGAAGGAGAAAAAGAATGTTATCGCTTTCATATCTGCTATTGCTAAGTGCTCTCCATTTTGTCTTAATAAGGCGCCAGATAGATATGTGCAAATGTGTGCACGCTAGCTTCATGGTGTCATATATAGATACACCCAAAAATGGAACACCTAATTGTGACCTATATATCATTTATTTAGGGGCTGATTTATTTCAACCATTTGAAAATATTTATGTGATTTGGTGAAGTGTCCATCGAATCTGCAAAATCCACTTATAATTAATCCATTCAATCTAATACAACCTAATCCGTTGAGTTAAACTAATTGGGAGATTAACATCTATATATACAAGGATGAAAATATATCGGTATCGACAGAAAAAATCAATAATCCAATGTTACTGATGAAATTTCGGAGATATTATCGATATCGATGGAAATATCAAAAAAAAAAAAAAAATTTATGGAAGTTACTGAAATATACTTTAATATATATTTGTAACATTTTAAGATAGCATAAATATTAAAAAGATAAATAAATGCACAGGTTTTACATAAGAAACATATTGTATCTTTTATTTCTTATATCAAAAGGAAGTCCTATGAGGTTCAAACATAATTGAGATATCATCCTGATTCAAGCAAAATTGGAACATGTTATACGTAAGTTTTATTCATCTCTTCTTAATGTATTTTCATAAATAATAAATTGTGCAAAGTTTACAGAAGTCTAGGAGAATATATTCTCTCCACTTTTATGTGTTGTGTTTTATTTTTTATCTCTTTTTTAAAGGTAATTATAACATGCTAGTTGCTAGTTGCTCTCTCTCACCGTCTTTTTTTTTTTTTTTAAGAAGATAATTATAGCATGCTAAAAAAGATAAAAAATTTTAAAAATCCAAATTTTAAAAATTTTCAAATTGTGATTTCCACCAAAATTTCCTCGATCTTTTATGATATTTTGTAAAAATTGCACTACATTTTAGCAATACCAATATTTTAAGTTATATTTTCTGATATTTTCCTGATATTTTTATAGAAAAGATATTATACCTAAAAGCTATTTTCGTATCTCTCAAATACAAAAATTTCAGTGGAAATTTTAGAAATATCATGGATATTTGCGACCATGTATATACATAATAGATTGATATTTTTTCAATCTGAAGGGACGTTATTGTGAATATAAACTATATACATATACAA
The DNA here is from genome assembly GCA_025413485.1 of Ficus microcarpa. Lineage (NCBI taxonomy): Eukaryota > Viridiplantae > Streptophyta > Magnoliopsida > Rosales > Moraceae > Ficus > Ficus microcarpa. Next base: position 44,802,533 of record CM046377.1, on the reverse strand, counting down.
ATTATATATTTTAAATCACTTTTAATTAATATGCACAGAGTAGTGCGAGGGACACCAATTCTATCCAATTTTTTAGCATCAACTCATATGTCATATTTTCATTGGTAAAAACAATCAATTGATGTGATAATATTTTAAACACTTATTAATTAAAAAATGACAACTCATATGCCACATAGATTGGTACTCAAAAGTTGATATTAAAGTTAGTGTTTCTAGCATTTTTCATATGCATATGCAGGTTGAATTTGACATGTCCCCGTTTGCTCTTATCCCGGCCCTTTTTTTAGATTTTTATTTTTTGCAAAAGAAGTAAATATGAGTTTTCACAAAATAATTCTAGTAAATAGTATATTTTTAAAATATTTGAAGTAAATAATAGATTTATTAGGTAAATGATTTACTTATGTCATATTTACTAGATAAATGATTTACTTATACTTTGTAAATATGTCATTTATCTAGTTTGTTTTCTATTTATCTTATAAATTTGCTATTTAATTTAAATATTTTAAAATCTTACTATTTACTTTAATATTTTTTGTAAAAATGCTATTTACTAAGAAAACACTTTTTTATTTTAAAAAACCCAACCCACTTAGAACGAATGAGAAGAGAATCTTAGCCTAGACGCCACGCATAATTCCTCCTGTCGATTGCCTGGAAAAGGTTATGGATTAAATTTGCGAAATAAAGATGTTCTGAACTGGATTGAGGATCTAACAAATTGAAATAATCCCAACCCAAAATTACGGAGCGGCCTAGAGATTGACTCCTAAATTCAATCTGTGAACATCTCAAAGTTATTCCACACATTTTGTGGTGAGCTATATATATAATATGTTTTCCGTGTGGGTTACTAGTACTATTAAAATATATATATCTATACGGGTAACAGTCAATTAAATGCGAATGGAGATAGTTGTATGTTTCAATAAGTGAGTAGGGATATAGATATTTATTATTATTATTTTTTCATGTAAAATATGAACCCAGCAATATATTTCATATATTAATAAGATACAGTATAATTATTCTTCTAAAATATGGACACAACTGAAATTTCTTTCAAGAAAATTGAAGTGAAAAAAAAAATTGTAAAAGTTGAATCACGTGCTCCCTTCACACAAATATGGCTTCACCATGCAACATATGATGTTCAATAGTAAGAATTTTTGCTTGTCAATTGTTCGATAATGTTCTCAATAATACAAGTTAATGCGCTTAATCCATCTTTCATGTTTTCAAGTATATAATGTATATATATATATATATATATATATATATATATATGGGAGTCGGATCCTTTGTTCAGTTTTGATATAGGTCTTAACTGGTGTACATAACTCCAATGGTTTAAAAATTTTGAAGTACTTTTTAATTGGCTTTTTGATGCTTTTATTTCAAAGTCCATTAAATTTTTTAATATACACTATTGTTAATTTACACATCATTAACACACAAAAATTAAACAACTTATACGAATCATTTTTTTAGGTACACTTGGAAATATTTGAAGCCAACATGTTTTCTTTGTTTGTTAAATCTCTAAAAGTAGAATTTAAAAGTAACTATGTTTTATAATTATTAGTACGTCATGAAATATGATGTACATAACTATTTATTCTAAAATTTATAATTGATGAAAGAGATATAATCAAACTTTTTGAATACTATTTTAGATCAAACTCGGAAATCCACTACAATCACTTTTGTTCAAAAAGTCCCTAATAATATCTATTGGCACACTTAATAGATAGACTTAAACACACTAGTAGAAAGCGACGATTCCACGACCATTTTTAACCGTCGTGGAATCCATCTTCGTAGAAAGTAAAAAGATTCCATGACGGTTTTCAAAATGATCATGGTATCTTAAAATTCCATGACTACTTTTAACGGTCGTGGAATATTCTCACATGATGCCAATTCTTGTAGGCGCCAAGGATTCCACAATCATTTTTTTTTTTTTTTCAAAAAAAGGTCGTGGTAACTTCACTTTCCACAATTGCTTTTACCAAAAACGGTCGTGAAATGTATATTAAGAAAAAAACAAAACAAAACAAAACAAAACAAATTTCATGATTTTCCAGGATTCATATTGCAAATTGTACCAAACTAAGCAAGTCACTTTTATTAAAATTTGAACAAACAATACAATTTTCAAAATAGCAAGGAAAATCTATAACAGATCAACATACCCATTTATCCTGAAAGGTAGTAAAACAAACACTTCAAAAGAGCTATATGAGTCCACTTTCGTACTTGTTTGACAAGGGTAACATCAGAATAATCAACTCCACATGTAGACGAATTAGAAGTTACAAGAATGAGACCCTTCGATTTTCGGAACTCATCTAAAACCTTAGTTCTATAACCTGGGACTTTCTAGAATGGATTTCCCTCACATTCATGTTCAATTCACCAAGAAGCTCAGCAACCAGGCATGTGACTATCCCCTCAATTGCTTCACTAATGGAGCAACCAAATGCATTTGTCTAACCTGAAATTAGAATATTTTTAGGAATCAAAGATGTGTAAAATGTGTATGAATAGATGTCAGTGTTCTATAAGAAATGTATGACAACAGAAGGCATACTGTCCTCGCTCACCTGTTGAACTGTATTTATAAATTCATGATCTCTTTTCAAAAAGCAATGTGACAAACTTGGTGAACCTTCATTTAGAAAATTTCAATCAGATTTTTAATTCCAAAACACAAACAAAATTGAAAAACATAACAGATAGCACAGAAACGTCTTCTGGAACTGTGGCAGAAAAAAAAACAGAAAAAAAAAAAAGAAAAAAAAAAAGAAGTACAATGGAACGTTCACTCATTTTGAAGTTCATGGTTAAAAAAAAACACACACACACACACGCACACGCACACGCACACGCACAGACACAAAAACAACAATATTTTGTAAGTGTCAGACGTTGGGGATTTTTCTTCAATAATTTGAAAAATTTTTCCATCTTCTGTTATTTAATATTTGAAAATTTAAACATATTTTACAGTTGACCAACACTACACATATAAATAAACTACTGCAATATTGATTTAATACTGCTGTCCACTAACTATTTTCCCTCAAATTCACAAATATTTTCTTTTGAGCATACACAATTATAAATTCCACTCTCGCATATGGCTAAGAGAAACAATCGAGTAAGCTAATTGGTGTTTAAAAAAAAAAAAAAGCCACAGTCAATAATTTAAATGGAAATCCAATGTGGTTACTCAAAACAAAATAACAATTCATTTCAGCTAAACTCTCTTGTTAGAAAACGGGGAAAAAAGAAAAGAAGAAAAAAACCGTATACCTTGAATTCTCTTGCCAGTAACAAGGCATTTAGGCCCATTATTTGCCATCTTCTTAGTGATCTAACACACAAGCTTCCACGATTGTTTCAAAAATGATCATGAAATCTCCAATTTCCATGACCATTTTCAGAAAAATAGATTAGTGCCACATTTTTGTCATACCTTACAGGATTATTGTTAAAAACGATCATGTAATCTCCATCGTGTAATCCATATTTTGTAATAATGACACTTTTTTAAAGCCCAAGCTACATATATCACCTCCCAAATTCAAATATAGTCATGCACCATCTCTATTAATTTTCTTTTCAAGATGGGTTTGTTGATCAATTTTGGGGTGTAGATTGACCTAATTTTGACACAAATCCCTATCATGACAAACTCTTCGATACTAGATCATTTGCACATAATTTGAGTTGTAAATCATGTTTAGAGCTAATATTGCAACTTTTAAAGAACCTATAGCTTAAAATTCTTAGCTCAAAGCAATGTTGTGCTAAAGAGGTAAACTTTATGGATTACTATATACTAGTATTCTTAGTTATAATGATCTCCTATAGCGTCGCTTCCTAAATAATTACTAATGTAAGATTAATGTACCAAAATTATGTAGTTGCTTTCATTACTCTAATGAATCCCCCATATATAAAGTTAATTTTCATACCATATTCTTCCAACAAAATTGGTATAATATAAGTGACGATTTTGTTTAGATTTCGTAATGGGCAGAAGTCCGAGAGAGAAGTTTGTATAACACTTGTAAAGTGTCGATTTTGAAGATTTAATAAAAGATGTATGATGTGGACTTTGCCCTCGCATTTGATCACAAAGCTCGGAGGGTCTCATCATCGCAAGGTTTGGTCTTGTTAGCATAAACGAGTGAGAAAAAAGGAATTTGAATACGAAATCCCATATTTAGAATATGACCATATTTAGTTATTTTTAATAAAAAAGAGTTATAAATCTCATGTTATAAATAAATAAATAAATAAGAAAAACGACGGAATAAATGAACAACACGTGACAATTTATTAAAATGGTCACACAATACCACTTGACGGTTATATATTTTCTAATACATAAAGAAATGCTATTTTTCATGAAAATTAATCTTAACTCGAATTTCATGAAATCAGGCAAATCTCGTGTAGGACTCTTTTATTATATGGTAGCTTAGTTCTACAAGAAAAAAGAAAATTTCTTTAAGCATGTATATTTTTGTGATATTATGTAGTTCTAGAAATAGTACCAATAACATATTGAGTAATATTGTTAGGTACTTCAATTCTAATATCAATTTATGTGACGATGATTACTAATTTTTTTAGTGGTTGATATAAATCTTTAATTTTAATTGATGTGATAGTTATTTAAAGACTTAAAAAAAAAAAAAAGAAGATGATGATGATTCATATAACAGATAAATTAATATTAAAAAATTGAGATTAAAATTGATCTAGGTAACGTTATTCTCTTAGGGGGTGTTTGGTGTGTTAGTTTGAGTTGAAATATTTTAGTTGTAATAGTAAATTTTTTTGAATTTTCAGAAAAGACAAAAAACTTTGTGGGAAAAAGACAAAAACTTTTTAAGAAAAAGACAAAAAAAATTTTGAAATGAGTTTGAAATGAAAGGGATGCCATCCTCCCGCTTAAATTCCCTAACTACATTACACGAGTAATGACACCACAATTTCAAGCTTCACCCTAGGAATAGCATATCCACCAGGTAAAACTAGTCATTATTAGCAAAAGTAAAAACTAATCATAATATTATTTGTAGGTCTAATAAATCGAGAAAATGTCCAAATTATAGGTATAGGTCTATACCATCACTCATTATTTCGTTAATCTCGGGTCCGTGACCTTCACCAAACATGAAAATTAAAAAAAAAAAAAATTATTTTATATAAATATAAGAGAAAAAAGTTTTCGATAATTACCCCGTGACACAAAGGCAACGTGTGTGCAACTTTTATAACATTTTGTATACATACTTGGCACTTCTTTTGTCTCTCTTGTCTTCTTTTATTTTTATTTTCTCTCTTATCTCTCTCTCTCACTTTTAAGATGTTGGATTGGATTCGGGGTTCTAATTTCTTTCTAAATAAAGCAAGATCAAAGTTCACGTTTGAGAGAGTTGAGGCCACAAGCTAGTTTAGTTTAGACCGTGAGTAGCCTCCCACGACCGTCCACTTGTCCACGTGTCTCTATCTCATAATCATCTATCAATATCACAGCTGGGAACTTATATTTATATTTATATATATATATATATATTCAAATCCCTTTCATGGACTAATTAACCCCAATTAATCTTTTTTTTTTTAACAAATTATAAATTGTTCTCAGAATTTAACCATAACATCTCTTTCTGAACTTACTCCATCCTTAAATATTATCCTAAAATGTTGGGTATAATTCGCTTTGCATTTTATTGCTACTAATGTTTCATTACACATATTTTGTTCTTCATTTATAAATATTCATTTGCACAACTAATAATGTATGGCAAAAAAAAAAAAATGATAAGATATAGAAATTGAAGGGTTTTTTTTTTTTTTTTTTTGAGAAGATCGATATACTTCTAATTGTAATATAAATAAAATGAAACAAACAAGAGTGTAACTTTCTTATGAATTTGAATAATATTTTGATATTTTTTTTTTCATGCAACATAAATTATAACAATATATGATATGGAAAATATAAAAGCGATCAGTGGTTCCAAAGCAATCCCTTATTCTTCACTTCACTGTCACCTCTTATAGAAAAAGCAAAAAGAACCCTCGCGAGACAAAGAAAAGGTTCTTCCTTTTCTTTTCTTTTCTTTTCTTTTCTTCTTTCCCCTTCCGACTTTATTCAAAATTAAAAAGAGAAATAAATACTATCGGCCCGTCATCCCTCTTGCTGTTATTTTTGTTTCTATGCAAATCAAGTAATAAAGAATATTATTTTTCTTTGGAGAGATGTGGACAAATGATTGAAAAATAATTGGATCTCTTTGGTCTTTACATTATTTTTCCTTAACATATCAAAACTATATTAGATTATCCCCCAAAAAAAAGTATATTAAATTAACTGTTCTATTGAACAATTGTAAGTTTCTAAAGAAATTCATGTTGAAATTTTCATTTCTTATTATTTCTCTGACATTACATAGCTAAGAACCCTTTGGATATGTAAGCACATAGTTAGATTAATCCTTAATTATAAACCATTTTTAGTCCATGCAGGATATCAGTTTCCGTAAAAGGAAAAGCTAATGTTAAACATAAAATAGCTAGCACCAATTTCCTAAAAAAATAAAAATAAATAAATAAATAAATAAAAATAATCAGTGTGCATTGCAAGTGCATTACATTAATATTTCAGCTCATCATGTGTTTCGTAAGATTAATTATTCCTTTCCATTAACAATAAACCAAATTACTAAATAGAATCTTAGCGAAGTCCAAATTGCAAGCAATGTATGCTTAAATTCTTCCATTAATTAAAGTTGCTTTCTTCGCAACCAGAATCAAGCTTCCTTTTTTCTACGGCCAAAAACATGAGAAAACACTTAAAAAGTAGTGGACAATTGAATTTCACGTAACATATATTTTTAAATAAAATAAAAAAATAGGGAAATTTTACTAATTCTTTTATCAAACAATAATTTTTCAGCTTAATATATATAATTTTTGCTCTAGGAAATGACGATGATTCTTCTATAAATAACTAAAATGTCAATTCCCACGTCAACGGAGAGTGGACGCTAAATGATTTATTAGTGTCACAAGTTATTTTTCAATTAACAATTATCTACACATTTTATTAATTTAGTGCGATTAAGTTAGCTGAAAATAAAAATTTTAAGTTATAATTAGTTAATTTTTCAAAAATTAATTATAATTTTTTGTTGATTTCTCGTAAAAAGATAAATTCTGATATGAAAAATTATAATTTAATTAAACTTAAACTTAAACCTCAAATAAAGCATTGGCCTACTATTTTCCTCCTCGTGATATATCCGATTTACATAATCACGTCTGTATATATATATATACCAAAACCAACCCTTAAGATCACTCTCTCATTCTCCTCTCACACTAGAGAAACCACACCCCTATCATGAATCCGGCCACCTCCCATTCACCGGACGGCCACATCGAAGCTGAATTCACCAGAAACCACCGCCACAAGTCGATATTCTCCGATCATCATCATGAATACTCTCCAAACCACCAAGCCAACGTCCCTTTACTCCACCAACCATCCTACTCCCTACCATCAAAATCCACCTCCAACGCCCACGACGACCTCTGCCACTTCCGCATCTCCCTCAAATGGTGCCTCCTAGACCACTCCTCCGCCGCGGCGAGGCTCGTCTCGTACCTCGCCTTCGCGGTGCTCGCCCTTATCGCCCCGGCCCTCGCCGCCATCGCAGTCCGCGACCCCGCCGCCGACCCCATCCGCCTCAACAAGCTCGTGCAGCTCCCCGAGACGGGCCTCGCAGCCATCGGCTTCCTCACCCTTTCCCGCTTCCTCCGCCGCCACGGCCTCCGGCAGCTGCTCTTCCTCGATGCCCTCGGCGCCGACTCCCCATTCGTTCGCCGCCGCTACGCCGCCGAGCTCGACAAGGCCTTTCGCCGCCTCGCCCTCATTTTCTTCCCCGCCTTCTTCGTCGAGCTGGCCCACAAGATCATATTCTTCTCCTCCGTTACTCTCTCCGTCCCCTTCCTCCCCCCAAACGGCGTCGTTCCGGTGAACTCTGTGCTGTTCGTGTTAGTCTGTCATCGTGGGTCTATCGGAGCGGGGTTTTCCTGTTGGCCTGCGTGGTGTTCAGGCTGACATGCGAGCTCCAGATCCTCCGGTTCGAAGGGTTTCAGAAGATGTTCGAGGGAGTTGAGTCCGATTGCGAGGTCATGTTTGGAGAACACGTGAGGATTAGGAAACAGCTGGGGGCTACGAGCCATAGGTATAGGTTTTTCATCATTGGGAGTTTGGTTACTATTACTGTCTGTCAGTTTGGAGCTCTTTTGCTGGTTTTTGCGTCCAAGACTGAAAAGAACTTTCTCAACTCCGGTGATCTTGTGGTGAGTCGCATTATATATGATTGCATTTATATATACAAAAGGAGCTAGACATATATTTGGAGGCGCATATAGAATTTTTTTTTTTTTTTTAAAGAAAAAATAAATAACATCATTTAAAAACCATAATATTGTTTTAGTGAAGCTTCTGTGAGGATTTTCAATTTTTTATGGGTAAAAATTACAAAATTATATCATTTTCGAGGTAAAAAATAAAAATAAAAAAAATTTCAGTGAGAGCTACAGCCTTCACTGGGCACCACATGCCTTTGCCACTGTATATATATGCACATACATTACACATATGGCACATCAACTAGCGGTAAATGAGTATTATGGTGGATATGTGGGTCAAATATTTGAGTGTTAAGTGATCACTACTTTAATGGTCATATAATTTTTCTATCAACGTCTGGGTAATCTCTTTACTAATGTTTTTAAGAAATATGCTAGCGTCGGTCATCCCCTTCCACACCACGAGGGTTGAAATTTTGATAGAAATAGCATTTCTTTATCAAATTTTATGTCAATCATAGAACACCATATGTAATATATTTATTAAATTTAAGGTGATGTACATTAAAATAAAAAGTTTGGACTGCATCATTTAAATTCGATCAAAATTTTTGGGGTAAAAAGAAATTAAGGAGTAAAAACACAAAGAACAAAAACCAACTAATTAAGAGTAATAGATCAAAAATTGCTCTTAGAAGAGTTATCACGTAGGTTTAATTAGACAAAAAATAATGTATATGTTACACCAGACCTATGTATTGTAATTTGTTTAGTAAAAATATCGTTACGAAAAAGGGTACGAATATGTGGTATTTTGAACGTTATTTTTCCAAGGAAACATTTAACTTATAGTTATTATTACTATTATTATTTTGACCTACATGAGATGATATAGAGTAGGAAAAAGAGGTACATATATGATATGATATAGGTCCTTTTTTTGCATGTAATGAACAACTTTAACAAGTGACTTGATTTTTGTTTTGTTTTTGTTTGTTTGTTTTTTGTTTTGGTTGAATATGAAACAGGTGTGTTCGGTAGTACAGATTAGTGGGTTCTTTTTGTGTCTAGTTGGGGCAGCAAGAATCACACACAGGGCCCAAAGAATCGTGTCCATTGCAACAAGATGGCACATGCTAGTCACTTGTGCATCTTCTGGGCCGGACCAATCCAAGGCCCATACTCACGAGGCCCAAACTGATCCTTACTGTGGAGAGACCGATTCTGACTCAGACAATTACATCTCGGTTTCACCACATGACCCTTCTTCCTTCCAAACTAGACAAGCCTTAGGTCAGTACAATATTCTAACAAAAATTTACAATTTTTTTTTTAATTAAAATTTTCTCTTTGAGTTCTTTACTAGTCATAGTACTAATTAAGACAACAAAGAAAACAATAATTATATCCATTATTATTAGTGACGGTCACTGTATCATATAGGTATGAGACTCATATCTTATTAGTTATAACGATTAAGAACGAGAACATAAAGGGGGCTTATTATGTTTGATGTGAATGTTGAATATTCGCAGTCGCGTATTTGGAACACAACAATGGAGGGATCACCTTGTTCGGGTTTGCGCTTGATCGCGGACTGCTTCACACACTCTTCGCATTTGAGTTCTCTCTGGTTCTGTGGATTCTTAGTAAAGTGGTGGTTTTGTCTTGAGAAGCTGTTAAATCCTCTCTGCGTGTGCAAGGTTTTGTCCATTCATAAATGGAATGGCTGGGGGAAATAATCGTGGAAGTAAAATAGTTTGTAATTGTTGTATGTATAGATCTAAGAATTTCAGGCGAATTAGGCTACTTATTATGTTGTGAAAAGAGAGCTAATAATTTGCTTCTGTTGATATTTTTAGTTGTTCAATATATAATTAGAAAGGATACTATCATATTCAAGTCATTAAATTCCAGTGTTTCCCCATGGAAGAAAGAAAATTCTTATCCAAATTCCACTTTGATCTTTTTAACAAGTAATTGGCCAAAGTATCTTAACTAAGAGTTCGACTAATCCCATTAGACCTGTATATTATATTCTCGGAAGTTTTTTTAATACAAATCACGATAAAATCATCAGTGTTTACATTAGGGGTTCCAAAAAATAATAATAATAATAATAATAATAAACACGCATAAGAGAATTTGAACCATCCACCTTAAAAAAAAACTATAAAATCTCAAGATCACCGATCACATGAACCAGCCGATCACATGAACTACCCGGCCGGGGTTCATTTTTGAGGAAGTTATTGCAATAAGTAAAAATCACTACCCACCAAAAACGTAAACTACTAGATCTTCTTCTTCTTCTTCCTCTATTTTTTTTTTTTTTTTTTGAGGTACTAGATCCCAAGCTACTAGATCTTGGCCACACAAAGAATCTGATCTCGAATATATATCACAACCTAATATTAGCATCTTGAGGAAGCAAAATTGTTTGTTGCTTCCCCATATCTTCTCCAAAATTTTTATTAATAATAAATGAAAAAGTTTTGGTACCTACTAAAACAGTACATAAACAAGTACAGATAGAAATATGTAGAGGGCTGATCCATGATAATGTTTTTGGCCAAGGCAATTAAAAAGTGTGCAATTGAAGCACCAAAAAGGACAGGAGGAATGACATCAGATTATAAAGCAATATATCATATAGAAAAGGATAGAACTTCATTATTATTTTTTAGCATATACACAAGAAATATAAAAATTATACTTTTTTTGTTTGAGATATAACAGTTATTCTTTTTTATTGTTGAAGTATGAGAATTATACTTGTTTTGTTGAAATATAAGAAATAAACTTTTACTTTAATTTATGGGGGAAATTTTTGTTGCTTCGTGAAGCATGATGGCTCATAATAATTTTCATTTTCCTTGGGCAATAGCACGCATGCATGTGTAAGAATTATACTTTTAGCATACACATGATAATATAAGAATTATACTTTTTTTGGTTGAAATAGATGAATTATAATTTTATTCTAATTAATTAATAAGGGAAATTTTTGTTGCTACGTGAAGCATGACGGCTCATAATAATTTTCTATTTTCTCGGGCAATAGCATGCATGCATGTATGTCTGTCAAGACTTAGACACTTTAACTAAATAAAATAAAGGATTAATTACTCGTTTAGTCTCTAATTTTTTAATTTTATATAATTTTGATCATTGAACTTTTTTTTATTGCTGGAAATCCCTTAAATATTAAAATGTTGATACAATAATCATTCTTGTTACTTTTTCAACAGAGTGATGGAACAAATGAACAATATGTGACATTCTATTAAAATGGTCACACAAGAGCACTTGACATTAATTTATTAGTAATTTGATCAAAATGTGATGCTAATTAGAGATTTCGTTCAAAAATTAATAGAAATGATTACTGTAACAATGTTTTTAATAGTTTATCTTCATTTTAACTATGAAAAAAGAATAGAGAATGCCCTTAAACTATTAAAATATTGTTACAATATTCATTTTGTTTATTTTTAGACAGAATTTGTTAGTTATTTGGGCAAAAAGTGATGCTAAATAATATATTCTGTTAAAAAATTAACGTAAAAGGCTATTATAACAACATTTTAATAGTTTAGGAATAATCCAGCTACGAAAAAAGTTCAAAGACCAAAGTCGTATAAAATTAAAAATTTAGGGACCAATTTAGTAATTTATCTTAAAATAAATTTAGTTTATAGTGGAATATTTGACCTCGAGCTTTCAACATGGTTAGCTTAACTACAGCATATTCATGTTAACTCTGGAGTAATCAATGTATTGAATGAACAACCAAACTTATTATATATATATATATATATATATTAATCTCGATTTACTCAAGTACTGTAGATAATATTATATCAATCTATATATCTATGTATAGAAAAAGAACAGGATTAATTTTGCATATCTTTCAAATTACAGGGCTATTTTTATTCTGCGCCCCAAACTTTAAAAACTCACCTCTTTCGTTAAATTAAAAAAAAATGGAATTAAGAACAATCAGATGGTTTTTTTTTTTTTTTTTTCATTAGTTATCACGTGATTGCATTACTATTTTTTTTCCTTCTGTTTTTTAAACATATTTATAATAAAAGAGAGTGAAGTATGCGACTAATAAAAAACTCAAGTGATAAGACTTTTTAAAGTTTGAGAATAAAATTAGAATAGTTCTATAATTGAAGGGGCATATCTAAAAAGAGTGCAAAACAATTAAAGAAAAAATTAGTAAATTATCTGTTCATATAAATATATGTAGTAACAATATAGAGGATCGAGCTTAATTACATTATAAATAATATGGCCTCAATTTTTGGTAAAATTAAGCAGAATTGCCTTCTTATATTAGCTCTGATAGGTATTTTTCGCAAGTGCATGAGCCAGTTCAAGTAATAAAGTGATAAGAAGATATCATTTCCAACCAAATTACTTTAACCCTAATTCTATTTAAACAATAAACTTATGAGTTACAATAAATAAAAGCAAATTAAAATAAACATAATGCATGAATTTAGTAAGGAAAAATTTAATCTATTAGGACATCTGGGGTTTCCAATTTCATCAGATTAATCATACTCAAAGCACCAAATTTAATCAACTAACACTTATTCCTATGCTGATGACAAACTTTTCTAATGTAATCACTAATCTTTTTCAAACATTAGTAAACTATCACAACAAGTCAATTTTCACCTCTCGATCTTAAACTCTAAACCTATCATGATTCATTAAGAATAAGAAATTCATAGTATTATACAAGCTTCATAGATATCAATATTCTACGGCAATCTCATGGTATTTAATCAGAGTCTGATTCAATTATCACTTCTCAATCTCAAATTGGATCACAAATCAATGATAAATGGAGCGTACACTTTCATAAGCATTAACAATAGATTAAAGACTCAGCATAGATATGAACAAACATCGAAATTGAATTAAATCATGATAACTTTGAACATTCATAATCCGACTACATCGTAGCTCTCGAAAAAGAAATTTAGTTCATAATAAAACTAAATAAAATCCTAATTAAAGTCATAAACGTGATGAGAAAAGGAAAGGAACTAGTTTATGAATCGGAATTGCCGCATTCCACCCCTAGAGTTGCTACCCTTCTTCTCCAAATCACCAATTGCTCTCTTCTTCTTTACACCTTCTTTCTTTCATGCTGAAAAACGTCTCTCTTGGGAACCCTTAAAGGATTCTATTTATAGTCATGGCCCGAAAGATCTCCTTTTTGAATCAATAAATTCGGGAAATTATGAGAAAATCCCCCTCTGGTGCCTAGGCCTTCTTTTTTTTTTTTGTACCTAGGCATAAAATTGTTGTATGCACGCTTGCTTGAGGAACCACAATATATGATCAGGCACAAATTTGTCAACGCCTAGGCACAAAGTTACATAGCCGATAGTCTCTTTCGACACCCAGGCACTGTTGAAACAATGCCTAGGCCATAAGATGTATTGGAAAATTCAATTCAAGTGCCCAGACATCCATAAAATTGATGCATAGGCACCAATTTGCTTCAAAACGCACAAACTTCACATCAAAGTATGCCAAGTGCTCCATTTTAGCTCCATTTGCTCCAAAAAACCATCGAGCCAACCATTTTATCTAAAATTGCACAAAAGAGAATAGAACAAATGAAAAAATCTAAAAACAAATTGAAAACTGACAAAACACTAAATTAATAGTACCCAATTAATTTTAACTTATCAAGCTCATATATCATGTCAATTTCCCTTCTTTGCAGAAATTGATATATATTTTCGTAGTAGTGATACTTGTCACTTACAAGCTTAACTAGTGCTCTTTTTTTTTTTTTTTTTTTAAGTACTAACTAATAAATTTTTCAGTTTATATAAGAATATTATCTATAACAATACTATAGAAAGCACAATAATCAATACTGTAGCTACCGTACTTCGTCGGACGGAAAATATTTGTATTTATTTTTTAGTCTTTTATTTATTTTTTTTTTCATTTTGGTCCTTTTTTTTCCTTCTGTATTTATTTTTTAGTCTTCCATTTTCTCCCAGATCTCTTTTTTTTTTTTTTTTTTCATTTTAATCCTTTTTTCTTTTTTCTTTTGCCAATTTTTTTTTATTTTAGTCCTTTTCATGTTGATAATTTCTTTCATTTTAGTTCTTTTATCTTTTTTTTCGTGCCTTTTTCTTGTGTCTTTTTATATATATAAATATTTTTTTACTTATTATTTTAATTTTTCCCTACTTAGATAAATTTTCTCAAATTTGTTCCATATTTACATAGCACATACTTTACACTAGTATATACAAAAACAACAAAACTTGATTAGGTTACCAAATCACCAACCACTATAAATAGTAGTGACATTAGGCATGCTTTCTTGCTCTAATCTCTCTCACAAAAAATGGACTCCTCAAATAGCTCAAGGCGATTCCTCTCAGGCATTGAAGTTATGCTGAGCTTCTTACTGATCATTATCATCATGACACTCGTTTCCTACTGCATCTGCTTCTTCCGCACACGGCGTCTCCTGGGCGTGCTACCCCATCGCGACACGCCCTATGAACACAAGTTGGATGTCGAATCGGGGATTGATGAGGCCATTCTTGGGGCCGTTCCCAAGCTTCTTTATTCCAAAGCCAATACCATGCTCACTAGCGATGGCGGACAATATTATTCGTCCGCATTGTCATGCTCGGTGTGTTTGGAGAATTATAGCGATCACGATGTTCTCCGATTGTTGCCTGATTGTGGCCATTTTTTTCATCTCAAGTGCGTCGATTCGTGGCTCCGCCTCCATCCCACTTGTCCCATATGCCGCAAGCTCCCGAGTCCACCTACTAGTCCTGAATACTGTAGAATATCGACCTAGGTTTAGGGAATTTTGTGATCAAATTAAAAAGTACCTTAATCAATAATTAATGTTGTATACTCATTATGTATGAGATTCCATTAAAAAAGCGCTCAAAAATATATGTGATAAATTGGAATGGTAGTAACGTCAAAATTCTTTTTTTTTTTTTTTTAATTATGCGTATGGACTAGCATAATCATGTACTAATAATGAATACCAAGAAAATTTTGTATAGCTGTTGCTTGATATCAGCATTAGGTTGAATTAAAATATGACAAAAATGTAATGTTGAATATGTGTTAGAGCACAAGAGCACAAATTTTGATTTTGGGATGATTAAAAGCTCAAAAACCTAGAGGGTTACATTCGTATGAAAAAATTATCTAAACTTTATGCGATGTGCCAGACTAGTCCAACATCAAAACCGACGTGAAATCAACATTCTTTTTTTTATTTTTAAATATATATATATATATATATATATGAAGAACAGTCTCAGAGTGAGGTAACCAACATCAACATATCCCTCTAAGTGTTACTAGAAAAGGCTTTTCATATGCTCATAGGAATGTTTAGTGAAAGCTCTAAGAGCAGGCATACTTCTTGACGAGGAGCGTCATCCCAACACAATCGAAAGTGCTAATAAAAAAGGATATATCAAGAGAACTGTCCAGCACTCAAATCTTTTGCCATTGACATATAAAAGCATCCAAAGTTTTGGCAGGCATAAATTGACGATATTAAAGAACATCACAAAAGAGGGAAAAGCTATAGTAGAGTCCCTTTTATATATCCTATCGGTAAAGCTCATTTTATAGCCATTCGATATATATTAACGGATAAGATATTGCTTTTGTATGATACTTATTATGCACCTTAGTTCATAGTATTATAACCTAAGAAATAAAAAAAATTCAAAGAAAAAAGGAAATTAGAAAAACCCAAGCACCACCCCCCTCCTCGACGACCTTTTGTTGATGTCGCACCTCCCAAAAACCAAACAGGCGTAACAATCATCCCCTCCCCCAAAACCCAACGTGCGAGTCCCCCCCAACCTAACTTGCAAGCCCCTCTTCTTAGGTCTGATGATAGAGACTCGCCCCCCCCCCCCCCCCCCCGTTGTCTCGTGACTACGAGTTACCCCCTCTGTCCAGTGACAACGAGTTGCACCCCCCCTCTTGGTTCCGGCGACGGTGAATTGTCCCCTACAACAAAACCCCGACCCTGCAAAACCTACCCCCCCCCCCCCCTAAATGTTTAGTGACAGTGAATCCCCCACTACTCAGCCCGAATCCAACATGTGACACAAGCCCCCTGGTCCGGCAATGATGAATCACCCACCTAGAACCCCCTCAAATGACCTTCCATTGGCGCCGCTCACAATTAGAGGACTTCAAAATTTTTTTGGTGCAATCCTGTAGATCAGTGTGTATTTTAGTTATTGTGCATCTTTAACTTCTTGTCCATTTGATTAATTTTAAATGGCCTTAAATGGAGCTCTATCGATATGGTATATAAAAGGATCTCTACCATAGTCTTTTCCCACAAAAAGAATATAAACAACTTTTTATAAGAAATGGGACTTTTCGCACTTTTGCTATTTATATACTATTTTCATATGGAATTTTTTTTTTTTCCATAAATTTTCAATTTTGATATTTGCTAAGCAAGGAATAGATTGCAATTAAGATAATGATGCGTATGAGGATGTTCTCATCTAAATTTTAATAGCTATTGGAATTTATTAAATTTAAAGAATCAAAGAAGTCATTTTCCAAATTACAAATTTAAGAGTAACTTGATAATTCACCAAAAAAGAGAAGAAGAATAAGAAGAAGAGTAACTTGATAATTCACCAAGAAAGAAGAAACGCGCTAAATACCCTAAGAAATAAAGTATAATGAGGATGTTAATCAACAGCTAAAAGAGCAATGCATGAAAAAATAAAAATAAAAATCATCTGTAATCTCTTAATTTTAAAAACTCATGCATTGTCTTTTTAGTATTTGATTTTGTCCCACTTAACACTTTTAATAAGAATTTATGATAAAAACTTATGGTAGTAAAATAAGAGTAATCTTAAAATTGCTGGGTAGATATAAGGAAAAAAAATAATATCAAACAAAAAAAAATGAAAAGGGACAATAAATGAGAACAGCGGAAAGGAGAGGGAAAAAAAAAAAAAAAGGGAATAAAGGACGAAAGTATGACACGACAAAGAAACTAAATGAACGACGACAAGAAGAAATACCATCATATCACAACAATAAACGATGGAAAAGTGAATAAACGACAGAAGAATAAAAACGGCGAATAAACGTAGAGGTGCCAGAAGAGGACAATTTGATAAAGAGACACATAATAACGAAATTAAACGACACTACTAAATGCAAAGAGGGGCAAAATGTCCCCTCTCGACCTTACCCCCCTGCTTGAAATTGGCCTTTCAATGTTAATTAAGTCAGCTTTATCTTACAGCTAGCATATTCCTATATACTCATTAATCCATACATTTTTTTATTCAAAAGTTCTTAACTACAATTTTAAAATATTGCATTATTCAAAAAAAATTTTTAAAATATTGCAGATCTTGACTTACAGATATATGTCAACTATCAAGAATATAATGAGTAAGAGAAAAAAGAAATGATATACCAGACTGACTCAAATTAATCCAAGGAGAACAAATATTTAAAATAACCTTATGAATGGCCAATATTGGAGTGTTATTCCTGAAATTCAAATATTTATGTGAATCATAAATAACGAAAATATTTACAACAACATTTCTTATCTTATACTATCAGTAACTGTGTTTTAGTCAGTACGTTAATCTTTTAACAATTTCATCTGTAAGTTTTCATACTAAAAATTAAAAATATATATTATAAAACTGCTCCAATCATGTATTAAAATCATTACGAAATTAATACAACGATTATTTTACCAAAAAAAAAAAAAGAAGTTAAAAAAAAAGAAAATATTTAGTATTCTTTTTTTTTCTTTTCCCGCTTGGAGGTGAAAGATCTGAACTTTTATTTTATGTTAGAGTCAATAATGTTATTATACAAACAAGCACATAACATGTACTGTACTGTCGAATATATTTTACAACACTACTTTTACATAATCTCTTAGTCCTCTCAGATAGCTCTACTACTAATAAAAAAAACAAAAATTAATTATGAAAACGCAGTGTTGCACATATTTCATAACCATCGTTGGATATACACAAGGTATAAATAATTAGAATAACAACTTTAAAAGTTAAGGTGGGATTAGCTATAAAATATTTGTTAGATTATACTTGCCTTTAAAATCTACATATTCAAGTGATTACAAACATAATATAACAATAATTTTACACTTGACTCAACTATATAAGGTAAAAAGTTTGAGTTTGTCACTTACCAAAAAAAAAAAAAAAACTTTTTTTTTCAATGTTTATAACCTTGCCAATGTTTGAGTGGGGATATTCTTCCTACATGCCCAAGTTTTGCTATTAATTAAACTTATAGATATTAATCAGACAAGATTGCACCAAGATCATGTAGACAATAAAATAAAAAAAATAAAAAAATAAAAGATAAATATAGGTCAAAGAAATAGACAATTTGATGCTTATCTAAAATTTCCAAATCAATTATATAAGGTGCTTAATGCATACCCGTCGCTACATATAGGACTCCTCAAAACGTGTTAACAAACATAACATTACCTCTCTCTCTCACTCTCTCTCTCTCTCTTCTCTCTAAGAAAATGGGGTCATCACATGAAGACGCTCTGCACTTTATTTTTGCGATTGTATTGACAATCAGCTTCCTAATTTTCATCATCATCATGACAATAATTTCCTACTTCATTGGCCGGCGACGCCTTCCCGGCATAATTCCCGACGATCATCAGGCAATTACCGACGAAGACGCAAAGGTTGACGCCGAAAAAGGTCTCAACGAGGCCACTCTCAAGGGCTTCCCCAAGCTTGTTTATTCCAAAGCAGCCAATTCCAACGAGCTCGGCAATGGCTGCCGCGATTACTCGGGTACTACCGCTTTGATGTCATGCTCGGTGTGCTTGGCGGACTACGGCGAGAGCGACGTGCTCCGGATGCTGCCCGATTGCGGCCACGTTTTTCATCTCAAGTGCGTCGACTCATGGCTCCGCCTTCATCCTACTTGTCCCTTGTGCCGCAAACTCCCCGGCGCGTCTACTGGCAACCCTAGCTCATCTACAATATCAGTTTAAATTTTTTTTTCCTGGATAAATTACTAGGTTAGTTCATGAACTTTTAACCTTATGTAACTTTGATTCTTGATCTTTTTTTCGTAACTAGAATGTCCAAAAATAGTTAAAATGTTACTACAATAGTCATTTTCATTAAGTTTTAGATGGAGACAACATTTTAATATAAATGACTATTATAACAACATTTTATAATTTATGGGCATTATAACTAAAAAAAAAAATCAAAAACCAAAGTTATACAAAATTAAAAATTTATGGACTGAATGAGCAATTTATTCTTTTTTATACATAAATAAATAAGCACACACATTCTCACTAAGCCGATTAATTACAAGGGACAGGAGGAGGATCAAGTGGACCATATAATCGGTTTAAATTTGTTAGATTTAGCAACGTTGATGTTTGTATGTTATGTATTAAAATTAATTTAAATATCAAGAGTTATTAACAATTACAGTGTATATGGTTGTAGCACAATATATATATATATACTTAAGTATTTAACGTGTAAATTATTTTTATGTAATTTTCACTAATGGGAAATGGCAGGAGCGATTTGGTTTTTACTATTTTGACTACAAAGATTTTGGCCTGCTTTCAGCCATTTTTAGTTGATCGTGCTCCCTCTCCCTCTTTAAATTAGTTTTGGGAAAGAGTTAAATCTAAGCCCATTTAACAACGCAATGTGAGATTCTCCGAGTAGCATTTGGACAACTATAAGATTTAACTTTTAATTAAGACAGTTTAGGACCACTCAACAAATCGACGAAAAGGTTGAGTCACTCTCATTGAGTATTCCAAAATATAAGGAAATTATAAATAAAAAGTAGGCAAAATATCTTCTTCGTCTTCTTCTTCTTTTTCTTTTCTTTTCTTTTCTTTTCTTTTCTTTTCTTTTTTTTTTTTTTGGGTGGTAAATAAGTTATGCAAAACATCAGTTATAGCTTGACAGTTTTTGCATTGCACGTGCCGGCACCTGGGAAAGTCCACCTGCCAATGAAGAATATGAGAAATCCAATTATGAATGAGTACATGAGAAAAAGAAAAATAAATGTGATACAATATTTCAAAAAAGTTAAAAAAAAAAAAAAAAAGAATTCAGACTTGATTCAAATTGATTTTTGAGATTTAAAATGATATGCCAAATACACCAATATTTTGAAGACACTATTTTGGCATCGATCCTTTAAAGTCTCGACTCTGACGCAACGATAAAAAATCAGTCTTTTATTTTAATGAGATATGTACCAAATTATCTTTGAAAATATAAAACAAAAAACTGTAAATTTCATTGAGGTTTCTATAGAAAAACTGAATCTTAATAGGAATAAGAACATAAAAGTTATAAATTTTTAAGGTCCTTTTTGGAGGGTTGGGTACATCTCCAACTTCATCTCCAAATGTTTTTTTTTTTTTTCTTCTTCAATTCAAAACTACTTTTCACTATTTATATTTTTCAAATATCTACAGTAAACTCAAACTTCAAAAATTGATAACTTTTTCATTTTAAATCCAAATGAGCTTATTCATGTGTCAAAATGCTTACAAAGATGAGACAAATAAACCAAAATCCATTTTTGTATTTTTCTTTATGAAAATGTTTCAAATTTTTGTATTATTTTCTATATCACAGCACATATTTCTAACATAATCTCCAAAATTTTGCCTCCAACCTATCCTCTAAAACTCTGCCTCAAAATATCCCACCAATCGGGACCTAAAACTTATTTAAAGTAAAATTGAAAAAATCACTTGAGACGGCTGCCCTCCATACAAGGTCGTGGCTCCGTTGCTCTCATGTGCTTCTTCCATGAGCTATTCGTCCTGCTTCAACAACTAATAAGCAAGGTTTGTGAACATAGCTCCCAGTTTAGGATTGTCATTATCGTACATACAAAATTAGAGATGATAAATTTTGCGTAAGATAAGTTGATCAGCAATTTCAGAAGGATTGGAATGGCCCTATTACATTTTGAAGAAACAGTCCTATTTAGTGATTATGTTTAAGATTTTGACTCATTTAATTACTGGTAATCATTAGGATTTTTACTCTATTGATCACCTTTTATTTGACATTATAAGAAAGCAAATATTCTGTAGTCATATAAATGAGGCAATATTTTAGACATTACTCTTTTTTGGGTATTTCATAAAATTTTTAAAAAAACCCTATTTTTACTAGGGGTAAAGCTGCGGTAAACCCCATTTTATATGTCCTATTAATAAAGCTCATTTTTAAACTGTTAAAATGTAATCGAATAGTTAAGATGTTGTTTGTGTATCATAATTATCATACACATTATATCATATTAGTGAAGTTTCTCTAGATGCTAGTACATGCTTGACTTTTTCTTGTCCAATGGTCTAATTTGCTTAGAGAAGTGTCATCTAGCTAATTAAATTTATTGTCATACAACGTACGTGCTCAAAATAGTTTGAAAAATAAAATTAAAAAAAAAACTACTTTGTTTTAACCAACTTTATAATTGTTGCATCTCTAACAAAGTCGTACTTAAATTAATTAAATTATATGTTGTTATACATTAATTATTTACACATATTTTAAAGTCAATAAAAAAAATGCAAGTAGCCATAATGATGGTTTAAGATGAGATTAAGATCAGTATGACATCAAAATCGATATTTAGTAAGGAAAAGACATTAAGTTATAAGTACTTCTTAAATAATTCATTAGGCGCGTAAAACGCGCTAATCACATTTTATTAATCAGCAAACCATGAACCACAATTAGGCCATCATAAATGAATGAAGAGCCGTACGTATGAAATATGAAGCGGATTAAAACTCAACATTAGATCAGGAGATCAAAGTTGTTATTATCCAGTAATCATAAGCTTCAACCGCATTTTTCAAATTATCAACACTACTTTGACAAAGTACAGTTTTAGTAGCCACATTCTTATTTCACCGCAAAACTACCCTACTTGCTTTCTTAGAATTTTAAGCTAAAAAAATTTAGTAAGTAATTCACAATTCTTGCTTGCAATAGTTAATTCACATTTGACTTTGAGAAGATTAAGCTAACGTGGGCAAATCTTTTGATCGTCTCGTAAGTTGCTTAGTCTTAGACGAAAGGATTATCAAAGACCCGTTTAAAAGAATTTTTGCTATTACTTTTTAGTTTGTGCAAGAAGATAAGTACAAGTACTATAGCTTTTTAGTAAATCTTTATAAGCATATTTTTTAGAGAGCTTCCATTAATAGTTTTTAAATTTTAAGTAATAAAACTATTATAGAATGAGGTTTATAATATTTTACTGAAATTTTAATACAATTTCAAACTCTAGTCAAAACTTTTTTTAGAAGTCACATTTTGTAACTTGAACTGGAAGCTCTTTTAACGCATTATCTAAATATTTTTAAAGAAATAGCGTTGGACCCAAAAAGCGAAAAGAAACTTTCCCAAAAAAAAAAACTCAGCCAATCCCTAAGTAGGTGTCCTAAAATTATAATCTCATGATGGCATGTGAGAATGATAAGTAATAAGATTCTTCTTCCTCTCTTTTGCACTTTTATAGTTATTGCATAGTTCTTTCTTGAAACTCCTAACTAATTAGAATATTCAATGCAAATTAAATTACTCTGTAGACCAGATATTTATGTTAACATGTATGTGGTACATAAATTTAGTTGAATATTTCACAATATTTATATGATTCTATTAATTTCATCTTATTTAAACTAAGATAAAATTAACATTTACAAATCATTTATGTATCAATATTATATTAAACAGATACATCACATATGTGAATACAATGATACAATACACCCGGGTCACTGAATAGTTTCTTTCTTTCAAACATTCTCTGTAAAACTATAGAAGTTAATTAGTTCAAAAACTAAACAAATATCTTCTTGGTTATGAGGGCATGCCTACTAAACAAATATCTTCTTGGTTATGAGGGCATGCCTTTTCTCGAGTAAGTGACGGATGCCATTGACATTGAAGCAGAGAATACGACAGAAATATTAGATAAATACAAGTACGTAAAGTATCTCTAGATATTTCAAAATGCTTAAAATTTGCGGCCCCCCCTCCCCCGCAAAAAAAAAAAAGAGTTAATTCCAACCTACAATATTAATAACTTTCAAATTTGCAGGCCTTTTTCTCTTCTAATCATTATTTGCGCATCTTTCCTAATAGAGAACTAAAACGGACAAAACGGCGTCGTCCGGCCTCCTCTCCACAAGTGAACTCGTGTTGAGCTTCGTCGTGGTGATTTTAGTGATGACGTTCATTTCTGATATTTGTTTTCTGTAGTTGAATAAATGCACGAATTCGGTATGGCCGGCATGTTGTGGAGATTTTAAACGGGTTCTTCTTGTGTGTAGATGAGGTACGCAAAAGTTTAATGTGCAACAAAAATCCCGCTTAAATAAACATTTAGTTGTCTTTTAAAAAATGATCAATACGACTTTTTATATTTTGCATGTTATTTCTCAAAAAAAAAAAAAAATCTATATAGTTGTTTTAGTCCAGTGACGTAGGTGGAGAGCTAGTCGAAAATCAAAGGATGTAATCATAAAAATTGTTTGCAGCACCACTGATGTTAACTACCACTAGTAAAAAAAGATAGATATATTTTTCGTTCCCAATTTTTGGGACTAATTTTTTGTTAATAGATGATACTCAACAGCACCCCGGTGTCTTTTAGTATTATTGTGTAATTATATGTCAATGAACCTTTTACCTTTTCTTTTTCTCTAAAGTTAATTGTAAAATTTATAGTAAGAATTGTACTTTGATTTTATTGATAGGTTACTATTATTTTAACTATTAGATTAACTTTTTAAGGGTCTAATCTATTACTGTTCACTTTAAAAATTTTAAATGTAACATATAGAAATGTTAACGCAACAGACAAAATAGATGAAAAGTTAATCTATGTGTAATTTTAACCATTTCACAAAAAATATATTGCATCACTAATATTAAACTGGTATTTGATTTTTACTGCATAAATCTATATGCACAAGGTCAAGTGAATGTCATGCTATACACACCATAGTACGTCGTCCTATTTTTTAAGAGAGAGAAGTCAATATATTAATTAATGTGACAGCTAGCTGGAGGAGTTATATAGTATTATTAAATCCATTGTTTAATTATAATTGTCTATTAGTTGGTATTAAGAAAGATTGGTGGCATGATCAAACAAATATTTAGTGTATATTATCAATTTAATAAAGTGCTGTTAGTTTTGAATCATTCCAAAAGCATAAAAGACAAACTAATTTATTACAATGTTTTAGCTGTATAATAAGAAAAACAAGATCCTTTAAAAACAAAAAAAAAAAAAAAAACGAAAAAACAAAAAACAAAAAACAAAACAAAACAAAATAAGAAGCTACACATTATGGATTTTTTTTTCTCTCTATTATTGATAACTTATGGAGAACTAACTGTCAATTACCTCCAAATATAAATTGAGCACTTCTATTTCTTACGATGAAGTTTTAACATGTCATATTAAGTTATGAGAGTAGGTTTTGAGTAAGTAAAAAGAGTTATATATTAATATAGGAGTCATTTGTGAAAATAACTCAAAACTAAGGGTACGTTTGGTGAATGAGTTTGAGTTGCAAATTTTAAGTTTCAATAGTAATTTTTGTTGACTTTTCAGAAAAGACAAAAAACTTTTTTAGAAAAATACAAAAATTGAAATGAAAAAGTGTATTTTAGTTTTAAAGTGAAACAAACATCACCTAAAGCTTTTCTTCACGACATCGCTCTTCTTACTATTGACTTCATCATGATGACATAATTCCTTCCCAAAATTTTTATTTCACTGTGTTTTGTGTTATCTATTTTTAAATGATAAACTGTGTTACCTATATTTAACCAATCTTAGCCCAAAGAAAAATCCTGCCTAATCTCGAGAAATTGAAAACCGCCACTGACAATTAAAATAGATAACGACATAAATGTTAGACAATATTCGTTAAAATGTACTTCTAATCTGCAAATTGCTTACAATACTTAATTTAATAAAATTAAAGAGAGAGAGAGAATATTTCCAAAATTTGACAATGTAACATTGACGTGCCACTTACCAAATAAGGACTCTTGATTGAGACTTGGTTGCTTAATTTCTCATGATCAGCAAACTCTCTCTGTCCGGCCAAAAAAAATGGACAAAACGGCGTCGTCCGTTCTCTCGACGACGGAATTAATCGTGAGCATTGCGATGGTGATAATAGTTGTGATGCTGATTTCCTACTGCATCGGCCGTCGGATGAGCCTACCTGATGTTCAACTTCCCGATCACCACGATCATCATCATCCAAATATCGACTCATCCAGTGACGACGACCGCCAAAACATCGTTGAGAACTCGACCGTCATCGACGACGAGGCTTTGGAGAGATTTCCGAAGCTTATTTATTCTCAATTAGAGAAACGGAAGATATTCGGAAATGAATTAGGGAATTCTACTTCATCATGCTCGGTGTGTTTGGCGGATTACAAAGAAAGCGATGTCCTGCGAATGTTGCCCCATTGCGGCCATGTTTTTCATCTCAACTGCGTCGATTCTTGGCTCCGGCTTCGTCCCACGTGTCCCTTGTGCCGTTCCTCTCCGGATATTGCCGTTGCAAGTACGACTCCTGATCACGGCGAACATGATCAGGTGACAATTTCCTTGCCGATTACGCAACATTGATCTAATTCATTAATTATGTATATATCACTATGACTGTGTTCGATAAAAGAGGCAGAAAATAGGCCGAAACAGCGCCGTCGCGGGTGGCTCTGTCCCGACGGACGTCGTCGCTGTCGATGAGGCGGTTCTGCAGAGATTCCCGAAGCTTCTGTACTCTGAAGCCAATCTCCAAATCAATGAAGGCAGTTGTTCAGTGTGTTTGGGGGATTGTGGAGAGAATGATGTGCTTAGATTGTTGCCTCACTGTGGCCATGCATTTCATCTTGAGTGCGTCGATCCGTGGCTGCGCCTCCGTCCTACTTGTCCCTTATGTCGGAGCTCGCCACATGTTGTCGCCGGGAGTCGTGATGAGCTGGATTTGTAGGTGACATGTTATCGAAGTGATTAAACCTTCATTTGGATTTCTGTTGTACTCTCGATGTTTTTTCAACCATGTTTTTTCTTACTAAAAAATTTAAATTTTCAGTTTGAAACTGAGTCTAAATGTGGTTGTAGACATAATGATAATGCCACGCTTGACTCCACCTAAAGATGTAGAATTCGAATCTCCCACTTCCAAATTCAAAAAAAAAAAAAAACAAAAAACAAAAAATGAACTGAGGTAAGATAAAAGGAATTAGTTAGGTAAATTTGTTTGGATTTTTTTTCACGTTGCGTGTGCATGTAAATATGTGATGGATAGGAAATGAATGACAATACGTTTGCTTCTTCTATATATACATTTTCTACCTTTTCATTTAGGTCTATCTCTTATCATTTTTTGCATCTTTTCTTTAAAAAATAATAATAATAATAATGTATTTTTCTTGTTTCATTTTCGATTTTTCATATTTATTCAAGCCACAAGAGAGAGAGAGGGAAAAAAAAATCCAAACAAACATAGTTATCATATGATCTTTTCACTCTATTGATTTTTGTTTTTTTCCCCTTCCATTTGCTACTTTAATTCATCTTATTTTGCATGTAACGAGCATCATGCATCCACTCATGCACATTGTTGCCTATTCAAATGTTGAAATTAAGAATTACGTAACAGTCAAATGTAAAAACCAAATTAGTAATAGTTTTATATCCAACCACCTATAATATTGATATCTTCAATTCAAATTCTTCAACTTAAGGGCATGTTTGCCAAATTGGAATGAAAGGTAATAGAAAAAAGTGAGGACTTTGGAAAGAAAAAGGAATAAACATGAATAAGTATTGATAATTACCTTTCCATGTATGCCAACCTATTAGACAATGGAATAGGAAGTAATATTCTAATTCCTTTTCTATGTTTTTATGTTTACCAAGTTTAAGAATAAGAATCTTATCGGTGTAATTTCTAAATTTACGTTAGCATTTCAAAAGAAATAATACCGATCTGCTAACCAGTAAGGTGTTTATAATTAGTTAGCCAACTACAAAATATGTCATTTATTACATTCTTGGGACGAGATTACAGAGCTGGTCAAGAGTTTTTACAATGTCCCCTAGGCATGCAATAAGCCTATCTCCTTGATTTCTAACAAATTCTACCGATTTGGTTTGACAATCCTGATCGACACTTCCTGCGTTTTCAGCCTTATACTCTGCGTCCTCCGCAACAATGGCACTGATCCTTTTTGCATTTTCACGCAGTATCGAAGCAATCATTTGCTCCTCATCTTCACTACTGAATGTCTCCTCCTCAACAGGGTCGACATTACTAGTCTGAGGCCTTTGAAGCCTTTCTTCTTCAAGTGCGGTGGTTCTCACTGCATTTCCTCGTTGATTTTCTCCTTTTCTTCGATACTGATGGCTGCCTTTTCTTTGACCTGGCCTTTTCGAGGCATCTTCTTCGTACTTCTCAGCTGAGGCTTTTCTTCATCAGGTTCAGGTCTCACGGATTTTTGTTCCATGAAGCTTTGCATAGGATTCTTTTCCGCATGGGATCTAGGAGGTTTTCTTTTTGCACCTCTCTTTGAAGGCTTTTCTCTTGCAAGACATTCTGATGGATCTTCTTCTGCAAGATTTTTCCATGCTCGTTTTTCTTGAGATGTAAACTGCCGCCTTTTTCTCTTGGACCCTAATATGACAAAATCACGTATGCCACATTATGACTATTTAAAACTGGAATTATAAAAATAAATAAATAAATAAACTCGAATTATAACGCTTCTAATAGTTTCATGAATGAGATAACCTACATAGCTCACTTGATATTCATTATTCACTGCAAATTATGCAGTTCGCTAGTCGAATTATTAACCAAGTTTCAGATAGACCAATCAGGAACCTTACTCAAAGATCCTCCACTACTCTAAAATCCGAAAGATTATATCCATGACATATATAAGCTCTGCTGTTTTACGATTCACAGAGGCTTCTTGCGTGCTACATGTGCACCGAATTCTTTTTTAAAGCTTACCGAATAATCTATATTCGGAGCTACGAGAACACAGATATAAACTGCTCGCCTAGAATAATCCCAAGGAAGCCTGCCTCTAAAACCTATGCTCTTCAACTACGATTTAGTCCTTCACATGCCTTGTGTTTATCAGCAATAAAGTGTGTTAAATTCAGCTCTATATTGAAATAATTTCGCACAAACCAAGCATGACTCTATACCACATTGTGAAGGCTAAACGTGTTAAACCCTTCAATATTGCTTATTTCGACAGAAAAGATGTTCATGTAATAGCTTTCTCCATGGTGTGAACTCTCTCTGGCCAGCAATGCCATCAAACAGAGCAATTAGAGCGTTCATTTTAAAATTGGTATAATTGCCTAAACTTCAAGCTTTTCAAATGCTTTTTTATTCTTAGTTGTTTGGAGTTGACATTAAGCTGTCATACTCGTTTCTTGTTTTTCCCGTTTCATTCTGTTCTGCTGCTTATGTTTTGAGAAACTTAGCTACCACAAAAGGCTGATTAGCCTTTCATCAAGTATGGATAATGAAGCAAGTTTTTCCAAACAAGGTAAAAGACTGAAAAATTACCGTACCTTTGGCGTGCTTCTGTATATCCGTTTCTACACCTGCATGTCAACCAGGATCCGTTAAATCAAGCTTTGATAAGAGTGTTGCAATTGGAACAAATGTTATCATCGG
Source organism: Ficus microcarpa (assembly GCA_025413485.1). NCBI lineage: Eukaryota > Viridiplantae > Streptophyta > Magnoliopsida > Rosales > Moraceae > Ficus > Ficus microcarpa. The sequence continues at coordinate 44,773,270 of CM046377.1, read as the reverse complement.
AGAGCACAAGTCGACTCACGAGCTGACAGTTCCCAGAGTCCAAAACGAGTTGTCAGACTGACACAAAGACAACTGACGAATCATCCAGCTCAGGATGGACAACTTAATCCACAAGATAACGACATTACTGCTTTATTGCTTTTATGTTATAATGACTCGTCACTTGCATACGACCCACCAGTCGTCCTAATCGGTCATTGGCCCTAAAACAAATCGTTTGCCTAGAAAGATAAAGAAGTCAGTGCTACTATAAGGCCTTTAAACTCCTCCCTCAGGACACTATTGCGTTGCCCAAATAAACCAATGATACTAAAATTGCTCAGAAACTGGTTTTCTTTTCTTTTCTTTTCTTTTATTTTCTTTCCTTTTCCTTTTTCCTTGGGCCTGTTTCTGCCCCGTTACCTCACAACAAAAAGATTTCTTCTGCTCCTCTCAACACTTGAAATGTAAAACAAGCAAAGATTGAAATAGAGAAAGAGAAAAGCTTTACTTAAAAAAAAAATATATATATATATATATATATCAATTCGATACTTTTCCAAGAACAAAGCAGGAATTAAAGTAGAATCCCATGATCTCCATTTTCATAAAAAATCTCATCAATCCCAAATATCAAAAATTCAAAACTCATCCCAAATGTAATGGTTAATCGAAGAACCATACCAAAAAACGGAAATCAAATCGAGATTCAAGCATACCTAATTCTTTATCATCATCAACGATCTCGTCCTTCGCTTCTCCATCACTGTCCGGCTCCGAATCCGACTGATTCTCCCGATCCCTAATGACATTCCCAATCGCGGCGAATAGCTCGTCGTCGAAGCTCCTCGGAAGCCCTAATTCCTCTCTCCTGTCGGGCTTTAGCGACCAATACGAGTCTCTCCTCGACCTCGACTCCCATTTCTTGATACTGTTGTACTCCTGAAGCAGCGAGTCCCACTTCCGCCGGTATTGGTTCAGACTCCGAGACACGTCCTGGGCGGCGCAGTTCTCGGCGATGATCTTCCACTTCTGGTACGACGAGAGGGCTCTGTGGCAATCGGCCTCCACGGCGGCGATCTCGTTCACAAGGATGAGCTCCTCCGTGGGGGACCAGTCCGGCGCCGCCTGAGACCGCGTCCGCCGGCCGATGTCTTCATCGGCGGCCATCTTGAATGGAGAGCAAATCTATGGAGGATTTTGGAACTCAGTGAGAAAATCTATGGAGGTTTCGGGGTATTTAGGTAAAGGTTGGATTTTATTATTATTATTTTTTTTTTTTTTTTTCCTTCTGCGATTCAGGTGATTCTTTCAGCAGACTTGGAATTTGGAAATTGTGCGATTTGAGGGCATTCATTTCGTTTGTGTCGTTTCCAACTTTTGGGTTCGAGAAAATAGAGAAACGCAGTCGTTTCAATTGAGCCTGATATTAACGATGCTTATAATCCCTGTCGTTTTTCTAACCTATATCTCCTTTTCGCGCCATAACATTTCTTTTTTTTTTTTTTTTTTTAACTTTGAGTACATATTTGACACGTAAATTAATAGATAGTTTTAAACACTTAAGTAACTAGTGGTCTTTTTAATATTAAAAAAAATATCGTTAATCAATGGTTATACATAGTCTTTTAGTGAAATATATATATATATATATATGAATATTAAGAAATGTGTCAATCCCTGATTGAACCTTGTTTTTAAAACCCATCATTTTCTTAATTTTACAAAATCTTCAACAATTTATTATAAAACTTCTTAAAAAATATCATTTACTAACATATCCCCTAAAATAATTATAATATGACTTAAATTTTTCACTTTTTCTATGTCTACACTATATTAATTTTTCCTTTTTTCAAACATCAAACCATTTAAAGTGGACTTTTTAAAATTTTCTTTTTCAAACTTATGTGTTAAATGTAGCAGTACGAGATTCCAAGTCTATACCTAAAGCTGAAAATATGGACCAGCCACGACCGCAACCTATCACGACCGGTCTACATGTTGGAAGCTAGGCTATGGCCCACAGGTCAACCCACGTAGCATGTTTTTATTTTGAGTTGTTTTACATATTAAGCATATGGTCGGTCATGAGCCACACCCTTGGCCCATCAGGCTATAGATCATATTAAGTCGATCTTTTATTTTCAACTGACAAGTCTAGCATAGTCCAAGCGATCTATATTCACACCTCTATCTACGTCCTGTCACGGAGTCATACGTGTAATTACGTGTAATTATCACTAAACTATGTAATCACATTTATAATTATTTGAGAGCTTTCTTTGGTAGAAATGCTTCATTGGTAGATTTTATTTTTTCTTAGTAAAGTTTTGAACTCCACACCTTCCAATAAAGTTTAGTATAAAATACTATTAGTTATGTGTATTAAAACATGTTATTAGATAGTTCTTTAAAGATATGAAAACCTGATGAAAAGACAATCATAAATGTTGCTTGCTTAATTTGTTTTCTTTTTAATACATGTCAAAACTTTTAGTGGATTGTATAATTATTTGAGTTTACAATTTTGATAATTACTACATAATATTCCTCAACTGTCGTAACTTCTCATTCTGAAAGAAAAAGGACGTAAATATATATGAAAGAATTTTTAATGGTTACTGTGTTTTTATAACCATAGATGCTTATAAGATAAAATTATAAGAAGTAGTGTATTCTTTAATTATTTTTGATGATGTGGAAATTTTTTTGACTTGTTGTAATAAGTTAAACAACTAATTTACCTAATTAAGCATTAACTGAAAGATTAATTTTCAATTATAGAAAAATAATAATTTTACCGGAGATGGACAAATGAATATTTGGGATCAAAATCCATTAGTGAAACAGAATTTGTTTGTTTTTTTAATTCTAATTTCTTTTTTTATTTATGAGTAAGAATCTAATAGTTTTCTTTTTTACAAATTTCATGCAAAAATTTTATTAAAATGCATCCTATGGAAATTTTTATACAACCGTCGAATTCATGTTGCAAGATATAATGACTTATGTGCAGTAGTAGAAATTAATAACTATCATAAATGCACGATTAATGATCTATGGTCCCATTGTAATTTCTCTCTCTAAACACTGAAGGAGGATTTTTATTTTTATTTTTATTTTTAAGAAAGCATTGTAGAAAAATGTTGTACCTCATATACTGACGCTATATGAATGTTATAATGCAATTTTTGAGGACCACCATTTTACATAAATTTAAAAATTATAATTTTTCTCTGTCCAACTTTCTTAATTCCAAAATGGCCCATGAAACCTATAAAATTTTACTTTCTCCACCCATTAAAAATTATCTCCATGTTTCTATTAAATAACTTTCTATCCATACAAAACTTCACACTAAATGGAAAAAAAAAAAAAAAAAAAAAAAAAAAAAAAAAAGTTAAGAAAAAGTATGAACAATATGTATGTATGGTTCTCTGGGGGCAAAAAAAAAAAAAAAAGTTGTATATATATCATTTCTTATTCTAATTTTACTTGAATTGATTTTACTTTTATTAAAAAAATAATAATAATGCAAATGTTCTGAAATACGTTCTTCGTTACTTGGCTTCTTTTCCACGATAATGATTTGTGCTTAACAGGGGTTGTAGGTTTTTGATAGCTATCTATTTGTTAATGTTGATTTGCTCCTTTAATGTGTTTTTAGTAGTATCTAATAGGTTTCTCCATAATGGAGTTATTTCACGGAAAATAGAAAAAAAAAATGCAATAAAAATATGTGTATGTAATTTAGATTTTAGATTTTATTTAAATAAAAAAGTCATTTAGGAAAAAAAAAAAAAAAAAAAAAGATGTATCAGCAAGTTAAGAACAAATTGCCTATTCAAAATTACATTAAATGAGCTTTATAAGTTTAATGTTCATTTATTATCATAAATCCTTTGGATCAACTACCCAATTCATCATAACTGTTTGATTTATATCCAACGGTTTAGATAACGATAACCATCGATGCATAAACATCGGAGTAAGCATTGAAACCACAGTTATATTTACATAGGTATAATTTTAATGGTTACTCTGATATTTAACCATCGATGATTACTAATATTTCAACTATATGATATAGATCAGATGGTTCTAATAAATTGATTAGTACTTAGTCAAAAACATTTATGATCATTAATGCGCATTAAACTTAAAAACTCATTAAATATTGTTTTAAATTGACAACTTGTTGTTAACTTAATAGGTTTTGTTTAAATATCTTTTGATCAATAGAATCTAAATTAGTTTATTTTTTGTTTCATTTCCATTATGAATTCCGTTATTCCCAATCTTTTTCATTGTTCTTCTCTCTGTCTCTCTCTCTCTTTCCTCTAAGAAAGGACTTGGGTAAAAAAGAAAAAAAAAAGTATTTTATTAAAATTTCGAATTCAAAGTAGCCAGCAACAAGAAGATCTTCGTCGCTGGGTAGTGATAACATAAATAGAAATAATATTTTTATAAACAAAAAAAAAAAAAAATCACATTCCCAGTAACTATATGCAGAATTTTTTTTTTCAAAGCAGAAAAAAAAAAAAAAAAACCCCACGTCTTTTTTAAGCCTAACTTCACTTCATGAACCTTCAACTTTACTCCATGCATTTTTTTTTCCCTCAAAAATGAAAGCAAACATGAGTATCCCTCTTATTTTGTTGTTGTTGAAACATAATTAATTAAAAATTATATTTAACTTAAAACATGAGTGTCTCTTTTTTTGTGATATTTAACACGATAAAAAGTTACATGTGAATTTTTGAAATTGGGAATTATTTGACAAATGGAATTTGGGAGCGGATATACTGAAGAAGAGAAGTTTGACTGAAAAACCAGGTTGCATGCTATGAAACTAGAAGAAGGAATCTTAAGAAGATGCGATGACCAAAAAAAAAAAAAAAAAGGACGGAGGAAGTTTGTTTTTCTTCCTGTATTTTGTATTAGCTTTGTAATATATTTCATTCAATGAAACTTCATTTCTTAAAAAATCAAAAAAAAAAAAAAATTGGTAGCAAAAAAAGTTGTAACAAAATTAGAAAATGGCCATTAAAACAAAAAAGAAACAAATTCCTTTCCATTGTTGAATATATATTTTGAATCCAAATATTTATTTTCCACTTCAAAATAAAAGAATATTTTTAACTAATAATGTTTAAGGTGAACAAGTTGCTTAACCTGTTAGAACAAGTCATACAAATACCACGTCATCAAATGTAATAAAATAATGTGCTTTTATTTATAATTTTGTCTATAACTACATATGTTTACAAAAAAGAAGTAACTATTGAAAACTCTTCCATATATATATATAGACACACACCTTTTTCTAAGTACCAGTATATAGAGATACAGAAAAGCTAAAAAAGGCTAAATGTGTTTAATTTTCATGTTTTAATTTTAAGCAATGCTATTGAGTACTGTCATTATCAACATTCTCAATTTCACTTTTTCTTAAAAAGTTGTCATTTTCAACATTTTCTTACATGCAAAAAAGTTAACCCATCAAATGTTTACATATCAAAAGCTTGTAGGTAAAATAAAAAAGTTAAAAAAAAAAAAATCACTACGATTAAAGGTGATTTTACCTCCATTTCCATTTTAAATTGGACATTATCATGTGTATGAGTTTTCATAATAAATTTGTTTATAAGGATTTTGAGTTATAAATCTCAAACAATCCCAGAAAGCCCTAATTATTGACCTGAAAATTTCTATATATAAAAAAAAAAAAAAAAAAGTGAAAATTTTGACATGTTTTCAATGTTTTACGTCTCCTTTCATGAGTTGATATTTTTGTTTGTCGACAGAAGTGAATTATTGTACGCCATCTAGGTGTATCGGATAGCGAAATATGCAAAAAGAGACAAAAAGGCTGCCAATCTTTTTGAAAGTTTCGGACCTCAAGTTCATGTTTTAAAGCTGTGTGTGTTGCTCACTCAACACTCTTCTTCCAAGTTCTAACTTCTAACTACTTTGCTTCCTTCTTCTCACTTTCGCTTTGGCTTTGATGCATTTATATATATATATATATACACGCACACATATACAAATATATATATATATATATATGGCAATCTTATGGAGTTGAGATTTCAAATGGCAGCTCACAGGTGAAAGTGGTTGAAAATCTCTAATGGATCGAAATTTTCGATTTATAATTCATTTCGAAAGCCCGATATCTTATTAGAAGAGATTCCACGTTCAAACCCGTAATACCATTTCGGTAGGTAGTAAATATGTAAGTTTTTTTTTTTTCCCCTTAATATATAATTCCATCTTATTTTTCTTTTTCTTTTTCTTGTTTTTCTCTGCTCTTTTGTCAAACTTCATTCTGTTCCACATCAATAACAATACATTATATTATAGTTTAGTCATTTGATTTTGCTGAGGAGATTATTTGTTGGTACCCATAACCTTTTTTTTTGTTTTAATTATTCTCACATTTTTTATTTACTTGGAGGGAAGGATTTCAAACTTAAGACTCCTTTTTTTTTTTTTTTTTTTTTTTGAGGATGAAATTAAGATTCTACTTATGTATAATTTTTAAAATGTTTTTCAAATTATTTTCAATTGCACTCAAACGGAGACAAAAATATATATATATATATATATTCCACACTGGAATGAGCTGACAATATTGATTGACACGCCTACTGATATTTCCCATATTTTAGGGGATAATTTTCTCATTTTTTGTGCGAAGACTTATTGATTGACGTACTTGTCAGAGTATTGAATATGGATCACTGAATCTAGACGCAATCTTGGGGAGAAGGGAAGCCAAGCCCGAGGGCCTTCTCTCACCTAGAGGACCACCTAAATTCTAAAATGAACCTAACACCACTAAATAGGGGTGTTAAGGATTCGGCGCAGAGATAGCGTCCAGGTTCAATGAATCCGATGTGCTAATTTTATCTCCTTTTCTTGACTTTAACGACACGTTTGGGTGGTGCTGTTGAATGCGTTGCGGACCACGTCCTTTAATGAGGAACTGCGAAATACAACGGGTGACGCGTAACACGGGATCGGATCTAAAAACCTGTCCAGGTTCAGTGAATCTAGCCAACTAGCCAATTTGGCCAATTTGGCCAATTTGCCGGTTTTCCACATTTCCTTTTTCTTATATTTGCAGAAACAAATTTTTCAATAAAGGAAACTAATTTCCGGACTTTGTGTTTTGCCAGGTTTACCATTTACTTTACATGCATACATGATACATATATATATTTCCATGATGTAAGACATGGATGATTAATTATGTCCGACACATAAACCGAACCGGCTTATAATTCTAGAAGCTGTTTTTGACTTCTCGAGTCCAAAAACCAAATCCTAGAAAAACTGTTTTTGACTTCTCAAGTTTAAAAGCTATTTTTATAAGTATTTAAATAATCCATCACAAGAATTTTAATTATCTAGTTAAGATTTTTTAGTCAAAATTAACTATAAAATATGATTTTTCTTTTCTTTTCTTTTTAAAAATTCTTTTAAATAAACTTTGAAACTTATACCGGAGTTTCCATAAAGATATTATGAACTTTGTTCGAACATGTTTATTTCTTATTTGAAAATTTATAGCTTTTACTTCTTTTTATTGACTAAAAACAAAAATAAAGTTAAAACTCTTCAAAACGGACCTAATATATTCTTGGTGAAAACATCCATAGATATATGAATGTCATGTTTTGCTCACAAATAAATTTACATGATTTCTTTTATTTATTTATTATTATTTTTTTTTTTGGCAAATTAAGGAAGCGAGAAATCATATTGCAAATTTTTTGGTATTAAAATGTTGGCTACCATTAAGCTAAACTAGCTTGAGACTATTTATATTTACATATAAACTAATGTTTACAAAATGTGAATACTTATGAACTACACTTCATAATACAGTCAGATACAGATTCATTATTAATTAGGCCAAATTTGTAACTAAAATAATTTTTAAGTATATGAAAAAAAGAAAATCCTGAAAGGTCGTCGAAACAACATCAATATGACCTTTGAGGAGTAGTAGCAGTCAGTATACGCTAATTAAATAATCTATATAAGCCACGAGCGACCGATACTTAAATACAATTGGTTGTTTTAATCAGTCAAGAACCACAAGCATTGACCGAGACAAAAATTGCAAACCCACAAGTATTGACTTTTTTTTTTTTTTTTTTTTTGCCCCGTGAGGAAGATTTTAAGGTTTTTTTTTTTTTTTTTGGCAGGTATTATACGGTGTCGTTAATCTTACGTTTCTTTCTATATATATTAATTAATAATCTTGCCCTTTGAAACCGACAATCATTAGCCATGCATGTATGTAATCGTCATTGTTGTGATGTCCTACATATATAATACACATCTCTTATTTAAAAAAGAAAAAATATTTAAGACCGGAGATTCATACATGAAAAAGAAAGAAAGAAAGAAAGAAAGAAAGAAAATAACAGTTTTCTATAGATAATTAAAATCAATAGCACGTTTTTTTAAAGGGGGAAAGATCAAAATAGTATTTTGAATTTCATAATTTTTAATTATATAGCGGGGGTAAATTTTGATATGCAAAATAGCATATTGTCTTTAAACTCAAACAGGAAATCTCCAAAATAACCCTCACAAACAAAACCCCCTTAGGACCCCACAGTCCTCAAGAACACCAAAACAACCCAGCCAAAAATTCAAAACCCTAGCGGACCTCACCATTGTCAACACCAATCATTGCATGTATAATCTAGTAATATTAGCACATTTGATTTTACCGAAAACTGCAGATTTCGAATCCCATCACCTTCAAGTTTAAAGGTCAAGTTTCTTGAAATAAGACAAAATGTAGATTTGAGAATTTTTTTGTAGGTGGGTCTATTGACATTCCTCATTTTCCTTTTCCTACATACTTTCCAAAATCTTCAACAAATTTAATTTTATAATTAAAAAATTACTTGTTCCACCTTTAGTTTTTCCAAAAAGCTCTTATAACTTAAATATTTGTCTTATTTCTTTCTTTCTTTTTTCTTCACATACTAAATCTAATTTCCTAAAAAGCTCTTATAACTAAAAATATTTATCTTGTTTCTTTCTTTCTTCTTTCTCCACATACTAAATCTAAACCTCTGCATATTTTTTTAAAATATGTTTTCTTTTTTTTTTTCTCACGAGATTTCTTTTTTCTTATTTTTCTTTTTAGATATCCAATACAAATTCTTCATTAGTTTATATGTTGAGATAAAAATCCATGAACTTATTTTTTGGAATATTTCTTCTTGAGGCAATAAATCCTTGAGGATAATATACTGACGAACCTGAGTATTCAACAAGCATAGTTGAAAATGTTATGAATTTAGTTAATACTTTCATTAGATAATTAGAAAAGCCACCCAATTTAGAGTTTGCATGAATTCCTAATAATTTTTCTCAGTTATTTATAAAATGAATAACCAATTAAATCAATATATTTAATTATATATCCGCATCATGTATACGTGTTTTCTATTTGCTTGTTATTTTTTAGAAAATAAAAAATTAGTTATAACACACAACTACAAAAAATATTGAAAAATAGGAATAATAACAAAAAAAAAAGAGAGAATATTTTCTTTAAAAAATCTTTGGTGGAAATGAATTAAAAAATAAAAATAAAATGGAATATTTAAAAAAAAGTAAGAAAAAATATATAGGGATTTAGATTGTAATTGGAGGAGAAAGAAAAAAGTAAATTATTTATTTATAAGGGGTGAAATAAATATTTATTTAATTTTAAAATTAATGTGGTGAATAATTTTAAAAAATGAGTTAAAAAAAATAAAGCGGAAGATATCAATAGACCCCGTCATTTTGTAGTTGAATAGTCAAATGGGACTCAATAATATTTTCCAGATTTATCATTATTTTTTTTTAAGTAGAAGAGGATGTGCATGGATCATGGCATATCGATGGATATATATACATAACATGACATCATACATACATACACGCACGATTTTTTATGGACGATTTGAAAATTAATTAAAAATAATGGAAATGAAAGATCAAGTCCGACGTGGCATTCATGTTGGCATCCACTCGTAGAGCTACAGTCACCTCCTCCACCTATAAGTAATCCCTCTTCTCTAACACCAACGACTCCCCTCCTTAAAACCAGAACAGCGTTTAGAGAGAGAGAGAGAGAGAGAGAGAGAGGAACCCACGGTGAAAGGCGAGAGGAGAGGAGAGAGAAACAGAGAACCCCAAAAAAGAAAAAAAATTCTTCAATTTCTCTCCTAGGCTAAACCCTAAATCGCCGTTTAGCCTTTCCCTCTCTTCGTTTCTCTCCTTGTCGGAACTCTCTTCGATTTCTCGCTCGCTCGTTCGGATCATTGCTCGCTAGGGATTCTCCTTTTCATCTCCTCGACTTCGTCTCGTTATTTTCCCGGGAAAGTTTCGCAGATTTCTTGTGAGTATTTGGTGTAATCTTTTTTTGTTTTGTTTTGTTTTGTTTTTTGTTTTTTTGTTTTTGTTTTTGTTTTTTTGGTTTTTTTTTCTGGTTTGTTGTCACGCGTTTTGCGTTTTCCGCGTGGAATTTCACAATGGCGGTGACTCTCTGTCGCGCATTATGATCTGCGCCGTCTGTTTGGCTGCTGAGAAAATTTTTTGGCTGCTGAGAAAATTTTTGAATTAGCAGGAATATCAGGATATAGCTTTCTTGTTTCTGCTGAGAAAATAAGTAGGAATCCTTTTTTTTTTTTTTTTTTTTAATTTTTTCCCTTGTACAGTATTTTTACCCGAAATGTTTCTCTGTTAAGAATTTTTAGGTTTTATTATTATTATTTTTTAATTTTTGATGCGTAAAATTCATTTCATTTTTTAATTAATAATGCGGTAAATTAATAATCAACTTAAATTATCCAGGTAGATGTACTGGTTCAAAATTAGTTTTATTTTCCCTTTAATCTTTTGAGTGGGATTTTTAAATAAAATTTGAGGCTCAGAAAACTCTAATAGGTTTGCTTGGTTGTAAGATGTGAAGCTCGAAATTGTCTGCATCGAATTGGTGAAACAAAAAATCGTTTTTTGATTTATCCTAAGATGCCAAAAGCAAATGTTGGGTCAACATTTATTTCCTTATTCCCTCATGGGCTCTCTCTCTCTCGCTCTCGCTCTCTAGTGAAATCTTGGTTTTGGGAATATTTGATTTTCTGTTATGGGCTTATTTTGAGGAATATTAAATTGTTTGGTGATTTTTAATTGCTGGTAAATGTAATTTTTCAGCATTTTTTCAATCATGGTATTCTGGGTTTTTGGATATGGTTCGCTTGTATGGAACCCTGGATTTGAATATGACGAGAAAATTATAGGCTTCATCAAGGACTACAGGCGTGTATTTGACCTGGGTAAATTTCTAAACCGATAATTTGCTTATTCAAGAAGCTTTACTATCCTCGGGCATTTTTGTTAATAACCATTTTTTCCTCTCTCAATTTTACAGCATGCATTGATCACAGAGGTACACCTGAGCATCCTGCACGTACCTGCACACTGGAGAACAAAGAAGGAGCGATATGCGTAAGTATCGAAATATGTTAATCCTTCCGTTTTGATCATGTAATTATCCCATTTTTGCATTTTTTTTCCCTTTTTCTATGTGGATCAGTTGTGCTTTGTTTCTAAATTTTTTTCTTCTTTACAGTGGGGTGCGGCTTATTGTGTTCGTGGAGGTCCTGAGAGGGAAAAGAAAGCCATGGAGGTACATCTTTCAAGATGATTTATTGATTAAGTTTTGGCTTAGCTTGTTGGACTTGTCAGTTAAATTGCAAATCGTATATAGTCTGGTTGAAATTCGTTGTTATTATTTTGTCTTTGAATAATTGCTGTGAGTGTGAGGTGTTCGGTTATTAAAACACGATTTGTGCCCATAAAGCCACCCCCCCGACCCGAAACTTTGTCTGTCTTTTACCCTGTTTTTGCATTTATGCTAATGTCATTTATTTGTTGGTCTTGTATTAAATTTCCATTTTTGTTTTGTAGTATTTGGAGAGAAGAGAATGTGAGTACGATTCGAAGACTCTTGTGAACTTTTACAAGGTGAGTCAAGGTTTTGATTTTACGTCAACTTTGACTCTTGAGTAACATCAAGAACAGTTTTTTACTTAATTTTTCGGGGCGTTTTTTGTTGAATCAGGACGAAGACTCCTTGGAGCCTACTTTGACAGGAGTTATTGTGTAAGTTTTTTATTTTCTTCAATGCATCTATTATATATTGCGAGCGATACACCTATACGGAGGTATGATTACTTTTGTCATTCCACTCACATTTCTTGTTCTTTGAATTTACAGTTTCACGTCTACTCCCGACAAAGTATCAAACAAGTACTACCTGGGACCTGCCCCATTGGAGGAAATGGCCAGGTAAAATAAATCAGTTTTTCTTCCCCCGTTTAATCATTGTTTTGGTGCTGACCTTCCTATGTTCCGATCGAATATTCGCCACTAACATTCTCCCATCTCTTAAACGTGTTTTCAGTCAAATTGCGACTGCCCACGGACCGTGTGGAAATAACCGAGACTACCTTTTCCTTTTAGAAAAAGCCATGTTTGATATTGGTGAGTTTTCTTTTTCATACCTTTGACAAAGACATATATATATATATATAGAAGAGAGAGAGAGAGAGAGAGAGAGAAAGAGAAAAAGAAGAAAGAAGTGCTCACTTACCATGTCCATCTTTTCAACATATATATATGCAAGTCAAAAAGACGAACTTTTTCACACAAGGCAAAGCGAATTAATTATTAAACCATGTGATTGAAATGAGCAGGCCATGAAGAGGACATGGTGATAGAACTTGCAAACGAGGTAAGGAAGGTACTCGGAGTCGGAAAGGGAATTTCGATCGAGAAGAAGTTGGAGAAGAAGTTGGTGGGGCCGCCTCACATCCCGCACAAAGACAACATTCCTAGCCTGCAATTGCATCCGCTTCCGGAAGCCATTGCCATGGACTCATGATAACAGCAAAGAAAGAAACATTTTCAACTCCTGTTGGTGTTTTTTTAATCTTATTACAAGAGGAACATTTTTTTCTACGAGCTTAAACACTGCACCCCTCTTACCTTTCATGGATTTTAGGTTTGAGTGTTCCTAGGCTTGAGGACTAACAACAATCTATTTTTTTTCTCATCCTTTTTTTTTTTGTTTGGGTTTAACCCACAATACAAGTTTGTTGTAGTGAACTAAGTTTAATCAATTTCGGCTTTTATTGAATTTCCATCGCCATGACTCTCCATTCTCCCATCACGATTTTGATCTGTCCAAGTACTTTATTTTTATAGCCAAAAAAAAAAAAAAAAGGAGAACTCATTTAATGTTTTGTGCAAAGTAAATTTGTTTTTCTTTTAATTTAAAAAGGGAAAATTAAGGTGGGTAGTCTATATTTATTATCTAATATAATAGATAGTCAAACTTTCTTTCAATTTGTTAAATGAACGAATATGTATGTTTTGTTTTATCAATTTTTATTTTTTCCAAACACCTCCCTTCTCTCTCCTCTCCCAACTTTCTTTTTCTCCTTCTACCTGTTGCTCTCTTGGACGTTGCTGGAGTGGTTGCTTGTTGTTCGTGGAGTTCCGACAAGGTAACAATCGTGAGGTTAACGGCGATCTCGAGCTATGCGACGATAGAATCTGCTGTTTGTCGTTCGTGGAGTTCCGGTGAGGTTGCGATCTCCTCGCCTTCCGCCAAGGTAGTAATCGCGAGGCTAACAACAATCTTAAGCTATGCGACGACGGAATCTGCTGCTCGTTGTTCGTGGAGTTCCAGCGAGATTGCAATCTCCTCGCCTTCGAGATCCGATAGTGGTCACGATCTAATCACTACCGATGGGATGCCCAGGGACGAGTATGACGACAAGGCGAGGTTAGCGATAGCGACTTCACAAAGTCGGCAAAAGGTAGGTCAGCGGTGAGAAAGAGAGAGAGAGAATCGAGGATGTGATTGTCATTGGTGGGGGCTGGGGGAGGGAGAGAGAGTTGACACTTTTTTTTATTTTTTTAATATAGTCAATCAATGATTGACTACAAAGTAATATTATGGTCAATTAATGATTGACCGATAGTCAATCAGTGATTGATCGGGTCATTCATTGATTGACTAATGATCAATTAGTAATTTGTTTGTCTTCAATCAGTGATTGATTACAAAAATTTGTGAGTTATATTATCATATTCAATGACTTACCGAGAGTCAATCAGTGATTAACGATAAAATATGGTCAATCAATGATTGAACATTTAGCATTTAGAAAATTGATTAACCATTCTAAGAAAAAAAAAAGATGGGGGGGTTTAAATAATTTTTAAAACTTGAGCCATTTATTAAAAAAACTTATTAAAAAAAAGGTCATTAGCTATAAACCCCTTAAAAAAAGAGCTAAAATAGAGATTTGGATCAAAGCAAAAAAAAGTGAACATCTAGACTGCATATTTGTAAAGTAATTGATAAGGAGGTTGTTTACCTATAAATCAAGTACTTTTGAGTTCAAATATTTATAAGTTCTCAAGTGTTTTTACTAATTTAATGTGTTTTTATGTGATATTATATGATTTATAAATAAAAAGAGGATTTAGATGAAAACGTGACAAAATGGGATTTTTTGGAACTAATTGGAAAGAGTTGTGAGCAAAGAAAGCAAATCGAAGCATGCCGGAACAAAGAAAACCCAAAAAAAGGATCCTAAAGGCACCAAAAAGAAGAATTAGGGAAGTAAGAAGCGAGCTGCAGTACGCTAAAGAGGCGCTGTAGCGCATACCCTTTGTTCCAGCAGAGACAGCCTAACTGCAGGCTGCAACGCGGCTGTCAGGCCAGAGAGAGCCTGACTGTAGGCTGTAGCGGATAAAAGGCCTGCTACAACCCGCTCCTAACTAGCATATGCACGCTGCAGCGGGCCTTTCATCCGCTACAGCGCGCCTCCTCAGATGTTTTTGAGATGATGATAATGTTTTGATGATTTGAAGGATTGTTGATTGAATTTCATCTTGAATCACTTATGTTTCTTTATGCTTTTTCCTAATTTGATTTTTCATTAAATTAGAGTTATTAGATGTATGAAATTGGACTTGGGAGAGTTAATTTCATATATTAAGACTTGGAAAACACAACTCAAAATAATATTAAGTTCAGGAGGCTTATATCACTTGGGTAATCACTAAATTAGGTTTTGCTTTATGAGTGCTTAATTGATTGAGTTAATAGGGATATTAATTTGGTTAATTGTGCACATTAGTTTACTCAGCACTGAGAGAAGGAGTGAGATTAAAATTGGAACATAAGATTAATGATTTGGATGAAATTGATTGCAAGCCTTTGAATTGGAATAAGATAATCAAGTTACGAGAAATCAAAACCCCCTAGCCACACATTAGATTAAGTTTCCTCCATCCATATCTCTTATTGCATTGATTTCACTTGTTTTTAGTTTAATTTAGTTGCTTAGGTTAGTTTATTTTCCATTTTAAGTTTGCCTGGGTAAAGTTGTGTTGCAATAATCATATTACTTACATCAATCTAAGAAACAATTCATGGGATATCCATTCACTCACCCTATACTATCAAAACTTGCAACCTTATATACTTACGAATTATCACACAACAGTAATCAAACAACATATCAAACAAGGACGTATAGTGACACGAACACATTGATATATAGCTACAACGCAAGAAAAAAAAAACCGTTACTTTAGAATGTTCCGTAAATAATGACATGAATATAATTTAAATAAACTCATACAATGTTTGAAGTCGATATGCAATGATATATTATCAATATAAGTTAAACCATAATGACAAGAATCTTAGAGTATGTATTAATGCACAATTAATATAAAGTCAAACTATAATGACAATTCTGGAAATACAATGACTGACATGATTCTAATGACAAATGTAGACAAGTATATAAATCTATATAAAAACAATTACACAAAAAATCTATTCTTTTGGTATCATTTTAAAATATGTCTATTTTTAATAATATTACGTATTTTTAAAAAAAAAAAAAAAATTTCTATTTTTTTTTTTTATTTTTTTTTTATTATATTTGTATTTTTTTCTTTATTCGTTCATCATATATATATTTATTTAATCACTAGTTCTTTATTACAGTGATGACTTATTAGTATAATTAAAGTTTTTTACAAACATATTTCTTAAATATGATTTAGATTTTTAGAAACCTATTTTTTTAATATGATTTAGGTTCTTTATGATAATTGTAACGGTATTATGATAATTTATTTATTTATTTATTTATTATTGGTATTATTTTAATAGGTAGTTTCTAAAGTTTATTAAATATATGATGAAATTATTTATTTCTTTACTATAATTACTATATCATTATGATGTTTTTTAAATATTGTTATGCTTTTTTTTTTTAATGATATTACTCTATCATTATGATGTCTTTTTCTTTATGATAATTACTATATATTAGTGTTTTTTTTTTTTTAGGTTTTAAAGTATTTCATATTTCTTTACAATATCTATTTCATTTTTTTATATGTTTGTTGTGAATTTTATTTTAATAACCAATTATTTATTATAATGATTATTTTTCATGTACTTATCATACAATTAATATCAGTTATGTTCTTTTTTCTTTATAATAAAGCAAGTAAAATGGTCTTTTTTTTCCTTTGAGTAATTGGCCTAAATAGTCTTGAACTCTTTCGAAAGTGATGGTTTGTTCCTATTCTTTTTTTTTTTTTTTTTTTTAGTTAAGATAACCCTAAACTTTATTTTTTGGCCATTACAGTCTTTTTGTCAAAAAAACTAACGGATTGATCATATGAGAAGCTCATTTCTTGCTTTTTGAAGGTCAAATAGGTAATTTCCTATCCAAATCTGGTTTTGAGGGGCAAACTAGATGGGAAACTAGGGGACGAACCACATCGGAAGTCTGGGGGGGAAGTTGGCAACTTGGAAAGGGAAAGGAACCAGATTGGAAGCTTCGAGTAGAGCCGGTGACCTAGAAACTTGGGAGGGGGGGATCGGATCGGAAGCTTGGGAAGGGGGGATCGGACACTTGGTTGGGGGGGTGAATCAGATCGAAAGCTTAAGCGAGGGGCCGACGACCTGAAAATTGGGGGAGCGGGGGAAGGGCCGGGCTAGATCGAAAGCTTGGTCTAGTTTTGATTTTTAATTAGAACAACAAGAGGAAAAAGAGAGAGGAGAAAGAGGGGGGGGGGGGGAGACAGAGAAAGGGGAAGGGAAAAGAGAGTGACTTTTTAGGAGATTTGAGGGTATTTTAGTTTTTTTACTACAGAAAAGTCTATTTTAGCAAGATTCCGTTAAAAATTTAACGGAGTTTAATGAAAAGAATTATAATGACCAAAAAATAAGAGTTTAGGGTTATCTTGGCCAAAAAAAAAAAAAAAAGAATACGGACTAAACCGTCACCTTCAAAAGAGTTCAAGGATTATTTAGGCCAATTACTTTTTTCCTTTTTATACAATATTTGTTTAGTTTTACATTTTTTTAGATATTTTTTCTTTTCTTTTTTAATCAATTCTTTATTTGTTTAGTTTCAATTCTTGATGAAAGGGTATATGGTCTTTATAAGTATCAATTTAGACATTCATGGAAATAAAAAAATGGACCTTTTTTAACTTGTAGTATTCAATTTAGACATTTATGTAAATATCTACACACATATTTATATATAAGTAAATTAGGTGGAGAATCGTGTTTTGAGATTAAGAGCATTAAGTCAAACTATAACAAGTTTTCAAAATGCAAAGACATGGTTCTACTTATTCGAATGACAACATATTATGACATATGGAGTCAGATACATCGACAGTCATCAAAACTATAAAAATTCTTCTTTTTGAGTTTGGAGAATTATTGCTAGATGTGTCTAGTTTATCATCTTTTTTCAGGAGCTAAGTTTTTCCATTTTGATTATTTAGACTCTTATATAGATATTAAGTTTTTTCGGTGGAGGATTCTCCTCTGCTTATATATAGAAACTGTTATTGTATTAGATGCTTATTGATTATAATAACAGATTCTATATTCTCAAAAAAAAAAAAAAAAAAAACAATGAAATATAAGTATACCAATGACAAGTCTATAACAATGACAACGATGTTCTTATAATAACATGAAATCAGTATATAGTGTTTTTTTTCCCCTCCCAATTTCTTCTGTTGGATGTAAAAGGGTTCGGGCATTAGAGAGTAGAGTGCAGAAGTGACACTTTTAGGGTTCGTTTGATGAATGAGTTTGAGTTGAAAAAGTACAGTTTGAGATGAAAATTTTTGTTAAATTTTCTGGAAAAGACAAACTTTTTTAAAAAAAGACAAATTTTTTCAGAAAAAGACAAAAACTGAGATGAAAAAGTACAGTTTGAACTCGTTCACCAAACAAGGCCTCAGATAGGTGGGTGGTGGCAGGAGAAAATTTGAGAGGAAAAGAAAATGGCAAAGATGAGAGAATTAAATAATTTGTAATTTTTCGTCTACAAAATATAGAGAGGTTGGATTGGCTTGGATTAGGCATTTTTAATGTAAGAAATACACGATTTCCCATCTTAATCGATTTAAAACCAATGCAATCAAGTTGAGGTTGATTATCAGGTTAGAATGGATTGGATTAGACCAGTCTATCGAACAGTTGATTGGATCAGATTAACCCTTTGTTCAGATCATCGTTGTCGATCCTTAAAAAAAATAGACACGTGCAAAAATTACCGGATTGTATATATAATATTACTTATGGTGTCATCTTATAGTTTACAAAGGTGTTTTGACGAGGTCTTTAGGTGGTCCAATGGTTATGGGTAGGATCACGAGATGGTTCATTCCAATTGGTGAAGTCACATGCCAACATGATTTTGGGATTTATATATATCCACAGGAGCCCACTTTGTCACTCTCAATGAATTTTCTACTGTACATATACCATAACAACATAGCCTGAGTTTGCATAGATGAGAATACTGATTTATTATTCCCCAAGACGCAAAACCAGAGAGATTCTATTAGTCCAAAAGCAAAATCGATCGGTAGTTAAAATCAGATATCCAATTAGACACTTCCTTAAAATGTTTTTATGCAAAATAGATTCAGAATGGATAAAGTTAAGGAGCGGTGATTCTTGAAATCAACTCGTTTTAAAATGAGTTATCATTTTGAAACAGTTCAAACGTATAAAACAAACACAATTTTAAAATATGTTTTGTTATGAAATTATTCAACTTACAAAACAAACTAAGGAAAGTAATGAGCTGCCCCACAAAAAGATGAGGCATCACAAATAATTGTACCTTCAATGCAAAAGATTGAACATGATCGATAAAAACAACGACATTTTTTGCAGTGACTTTTCACATCAATTAGAGTACAGAGTACTGATTGAGGGACTATTAATTCCTAGATAATTTGATCATCACTTTATGTGGAATTATTTTTATATGACAGATTCTATATATGAGGTGATAAATTAAAGTAGAAGTACATAATTTAAAAATTAAGAAAAAAACACTAAAAAGTTTGTTTTTCTTTTTTAATACCTAAAAATAAAGGTGGTGACAAAATGACGGTGGAATTAATAAAGTAACGATGTAAAATAAGCTAAAGACATCATTGATATTAACCCATTAGGCATGGTGTCAAAATCGACTATAGATTTCTTTCCGAATCTCGTATAGCCGAGGAGCAAAGTGAGGAGCTCCTAACCCTACCTCTGTTCTAGCTTTGCAAATAATTCATATGCCTAGAACAAGTGAGATGTAGATCTAGAACAACCGAAAATGTGGATGATTATAGACATAATTTAATGGTAATTTCACACATGATCACGAAAAACAGTGGTTTTGAATCGCTTCAAAGTTAGACTGATTTTGCTCCATATGTTTCCAAAAGAAAAAAAATGAAAAAGCTTAATCTAACAAGATGTTGCAAGAGAAACATTGACGAGATTTGGATGGTCTAAAATAGAAATCTTTTGGGCAAATCTTACACATAGAAAAAAAAAAATACAGGAAAGGGAAAAAAACTATGTACCACACAATGGATTTGTTTGGAAATTCTCAGGGGAGGAGACAGATGGTGCGGCAGGTGGGACAAGAGGGGTGAGAAGACAACCATTGGTGGATGCAGTGGTCATGGAAGCCATGGTTACATCTCCCCATGACCCGAATCTCCTGTCCTTCCTCGAACTCCGACAGGCAGATGGCGCACTCCGCTGCGGTCTCAGCCCCCGACAGCTTCGCCTTCACCCCCGCCGAGTACACCACCAGCGCCGGCAGCGCCGCCACCACCGCACCCGCATTGCCCTTCTCCTGCTGCTGCTGCTGCTGCTGCTGCTGCTCATCATGGCCAGCCCCATTCATTGATTGCTGCTGTTGGTGCTGCTGCTGACGGTGCCCGCGGAGGAAGCAGCGGATCGCGGTGTTGAGAGCCAGCGCGCACATAAGCGCGCACAAAAGGATGATGAGGATCATGGCCGCGTTGGCCTCGAAGTCACCCGTGCCCGAGTAGGGCCGCCACCGGCAGCTGTGGCCGTCGCATGACGACGACGTCGTCTGCGGCGGAGGTGTGTGGCTGTGGGTTGAGTTTGCATGCCGCGGCGGCGGCGGCGGTAGAGGCGAAGGAAGTTCTCTCATTTGGTAACTATTACTATTTTGCTTGCTCAGAAAGAGACTGCCAAAACCGAATAGATAAAGAGAGAGAGGGGGAACTAAAATAGAATTGCTTGGGATTGGGGAATGGGATGATTTATAGTCTTAAAAGGCAGCAAGTAATGCATACGTGCACTTGAGGTTTACATATATATATATTTGTCATGTTTTGTGCGCTGGTTTTAGAACCTCTCTCTCTCTCTATGTATTATAATCTAGCATTATTCAATTAATATTGCTTTTTACTCAATTCCTAAAAAGAAATATTGCTTTTTACTCTCTATATTATATAGCTCCTTTTCTTCTCTCTTTCACATCTATCAGGGAATTCGTTAGGGCCTACCTTGTTATGCCAACGACAAAAGATGGATAGACAGATCCAGTGAACTGATTATGGTGTTTTTCTGTGGTGGGCACACAGAAATGTCACGTACCTTTCAGCTCTAAGTGAGTGCGTTGTATTATAATCATTTTTTTTTTTAAGAGTTTAGTAGTACGAGTTCTGTAAAGCTTTGTCTATATTTGATATATAGGCCTCGTTTGTTTCCTGAGTTCAAATTTGAAATTTTCATCTTAATTTTTGTTTTTTTCTAAAAAAGTTTTTTGTTTTTTCTGAAAATTTTTTTTGTCTTTTCTGAAAAGTCAACAAAAATTATTATTGAAATTTAAAATTTCCAACTTAAACTCATTCACCAAACGGACTTAATGATTTGTAAAGAAAAATTCAAATAGATTCTAATTAAACTTAATCTCTCTCTCTCTCTCTCTCTCTCTCTTTTAAGTCAACATCACATTCATTTTTTTTTTTTTTTCAAACATCATTCCAAAAAGGTTTTTAAATTTTCCTTGATCATATATATGTGCTAAAAAAACTATATTTTACGCAAAATGAGAAAGGACCCCACCAACCCACTAAAGAATTCCCAATAATAATAATAATGATAATAAAAGAAAACAATTTAATTCAACTTGATAAAAATCTAACAAACTTAGAATTTTATTCTACCTATCTTATTACAAAATTCTTCTTATATTGTCCAAAACAGTTAGATTACATCACATATAGCTGTATCAAATAATTTAAACAAACTTACTAAAAAGCTGATAAATTAGAACTAGCTCCTACTAAAATATATTTTTCCATATCCTACGATAAAATAGTATATAATCTTTCATCGATACCCAATGCGACGACAATAATTAATGTGAATCAACTATATTTGTAAGAAACACAATCATGGATTTTCTACCTATTCTTTGTCTATAAATTTGGTACAAATAGAAATGATTACGGATATTACTTTACACACACACTCACATATATACATATATATATATATATATATATATATATATATAACAAACATCGCACGCCCATGCCACACCAATAATTGATGAGAAGCGACTATATTTTGCTAGAAATCATGGATTTCAATCCACCAATAAATTTGGTACAAAATAGAAATGATAATGGAATGTACAGATGTATATATATGTATACAAATCTTAGGAGATCATGATCTGCTTTTACTTTATTACTCTTGTGAGATATAAATCAGAAGTATGTAGTAGAATGAAATTGACTAATTTCACAGGGATCAACATGACAATGCTTTAAAGACTTACTAATAAAAAAATGACAATTCATATGTTATTTATATTAGTATTTAAAAATCGGGATTAGAGTTGATTTTCTTAGTTGTTGTTGTTGTTTTTTTTTTTCTTTAGTTTTATTTTTTTTAAGTTTATAGTTGCTAGGTTGAAACAAGCAAAAATACCGTTTATGGATTTATTAGCCAGCATTTTTCACATGGTTAATTTGATCAACTCATGATGAACATTGATTGGTGGAGGGGTGATGATATGGAAGGAACAACAACAAATCATAAAAATGAGCTACAAAAGATGTTTCAATGCAGATATAGTATACTAGTTGGATAATTACTTGACTTTATTGTTAAGTGAATATATTATTTGCTTTTAATAAATTATTGTCACCTTTAGAATATTAATGCTTACAATTTACAAACTTAGGTAGTGCAGTAGATAAGGCCCTCATGACCATGACATGTCACATTTGTTTATATTATACTATTTTAACTTATACCTATATACATAATATACTATATATATATATATATATTTGAAAGAATGAATCTACTCTTTTCGCCTATGTTTTAATGGTCATTACGTGACAACTTTAACATGACATTATTTTTTAAAATTATGTTTGTCTATTCCGCATGCCCTTTCACATGTTATGTAACTAGTAAGAATAATATTAATAATAAAGAGATGTATCAAAGATTTCAGAGAGACGTGCAGACACTTCTAACGGGACGCCGGCATAATTGGTTGCCAAGCATCCACAAATTATTTCTCGTAGGTCCACAAAGAGTAAATGAGCATGAACTAACCGATGGACTTGGGCATGTCAATTTGGCACGACACCACAGTAAATTTTATGAACTATCTATCAATCATGATTATGCCACTTGTGTTAACAAGCTAAGTCTCCCGAATTTCAAAATATACATATTGTGTTTATATATATATATATATATATATTATATGTATCTAAAGTCTAGATTCATCACCTAAGCTTTAAAAGGCACTTTTTTTTTTGGTGGGACAGAACTGTTGAATTATTATTTGGTTTAAGATTGAGTATTATATTTAAGGAGGTTAACAACTGTACTAACTTCAAAATAAATTAGTTGGCCGTTAAACCTCTTATATATTATATTTTCGGAGCAGTTGCTCATAAGCAAGGAAAAAAAAAAAAAGAGGGGAAAAAAAGGTAGAGAATAGTTAGGAGTGTAAAAAAAATTAATAAATTCGTCCACCTCATACTTGCGACGTGTGCAATTCCATTCGAAAAGAGTGTGTGAATCTAAAGACACATTATAAATCGAGAGGCACAAATATAACAATATGCCCCTTACTCGATAGACATACAATCTATACCCTTTCTAAAATACTACAAAATCTGAGTTCTCACTTTCTCTTATTAAAAACTTAGGTTATGAATGATCAAAATTTTAAAAAAAAAAAAGCGCGATTTTTTTAAATTTAAAGTGAAAATATTTAATATTCTGTTTCATGTATGAATTTGTTAATAGACTAACACGTAACCAGCCAAAAAAAAAAAAAAAAAGCCACAGCTAAAGAAAGAAGTTAAATTGAAATTCTCCTCTCTCTCTCCCTCTCTAAATTACTCATGTAGTCTTCAAATTTTTAAGTTTGTGTAATTTTTGGTTCATGATCTTTTTCCTGTACTTGCTAGACTTTCCCTAAATTATAAAAATATTTTTGCAATAGTCATTTCTGTTAATTTTTAGATGAAATCTGTTAATAATTTGATCAGAAAGTGATATCAATTAATAGATTCTATCTAAAAATTAATGAAAAATATATTATAACAATATTTTTAATAATTTAAGATCATTTTAATTATGAAAAAAATATCAATAAATAAAAGTTATGCAAATCTAAAATTTTAAGATCAATATAATAATTCATAATGTTTATTTTTATTTTTGTAACTTTTCCCCTACTCTCTAGGGTTAGGGGAGTTGGGGGACCCACCAAGCCTAATTGGCAAACCATAATCCACACATGTCATATAGGGGAAATGACCCTCCAGCATGTGACAATTATGAATGTGCCTGGAAGTTTCCTGAAGAAGAAGCAATTTGATCCCACATGCCCCAAACTAAAAGCGCCACATGCCCAACAAGAAAAATGGAAGCCAAGCAAATATTGATTTTGGAAATTAAAAATAAATAAATAAAAGGATTATAATATAATTACGGAAAGAGAGAAATCTCACAATCAATTGCCTGCATAACAGGGCAAAATGAAGAAATGGACAAAGTGGGACCCAATGGTTGTCGTTTAGACAGGAAATTAATGTGTTTGTTAAGGGTTGTTTTCAGTGTCTCGCATGTATCATGTTCTCACTTAAGTGTTCCTTTATAAGAAGGGAATAGAGATTGGTTGACTGCACACAACCTATCCATTCATCTTACAAGTACATACATGCAATTTGTCTAATTCTTATCGTGAAAATTAAGTTGTCTAATTCTTATCGAAAAAATTAGATTATATGGTACAATTTTTATATGCATTTATATTCACGTTACAGTTTATTTGTGATTTAGATTTTATCATGTCGATTAGTCTATTCATGTAAATGCAGCATATATTTCAAATTTCAAAATATGTGTCAAAATATGAAAAATGATGTATTTTGTAGCATTCCTTTAAACTTCTCAATGTTATTTGTTTTGTGGATACTATTCATGGAAGTAAGCAGGGCCAGACTGCTTTTGTGGAGGAAACTCCCTTGGATTCACAAGACAATACTTTCAAGGTCCGTTTGGTACATATGATAAAACTTTATTGGAGAGCATAACATTAGAGGATTGGATTGGAATGTATTAAAAATGATATGATTGAATTTTAGCTAATATTATCATATATTTGACATTAGTGCATAGATGAGTATAGTTATGGACCAGATGAGCTAATCTAGTCCAGCCTTTTAAAAATTTCTCACGAAACAGATGATTAAAATTAAGTCATGTTCAATCCTCCTTAATCCCATGCACCAAACAAGCCCTCAAGGGCAGTGCCTTAAAAAAGGATATATATGGATTATTATCCTCACTATATTAGATTTAGTTTTAGTTTTAGTTTTTTTCTCTCTTCAATTGAATAAGTATAAATAGGTTTTAAAAAAAAGGGCAAAAAATGTAGAGATATATATTTGAGAGGTCGTTTTCATAATTTTCTAATATTATCATATTTGGTAATTAGGGAAAGATAAGGATTTTTTTTTTTTTTTTCATTTTCTCAATTAAATCCTTAGGGTTATTATGAATATGTCTTCATGAACCTCTTATCTTTAGAGGGGGGAAAAAGCATAGTCAAGAGAGATTGAAATGAGAACTAACATATAAGATAATTCACGGTACCCACACACCCATTAATTTTTAAAGAGAAGGATAGCAAGAAAATATCGAAAGGTCTTGAACAACCCAATTTTACACATTGACCCATAATTAGTGATCCATAACCATGTAGGTTACTCTAAGTAAAAATAAAATAAGGTTAACTTGCTAATTTCACTTCGTAAGATTGTTATTTTGGCAAACTTTCCTTTCAAAAACACCACTATATACTACAATGTCCCGGGAAAAACAAAGCTATATTGTGAAAATAATCCTTTAAATAATATATTTATGTATATATTTTTTGTCCTCCTTAATGTTTACTTTATTACTTGTCTAATTGGAGGTCAAAAAAAATGAAGCTATTATAACTTGGACAATAGTAGTATATTTAAGCAACAATCCTACAAATCGTGAAAAAAAAAAAAAAAAAGGAAATAAATAAATATTTATTTTTTATAAATATATTATTTAATTACTGTTTACCTTTTATTTACCTATTAAATTTGCTATTTACTAAAAAATGTTTTAAAACCTTGCTATTTATTAGAATTAAAAAAAAAAAAAACCGGGTTTGACCTTTATGGGCTTTTAATTTAGTGGGCCCAAGAGGTCGGAGCCCACTATCTCATAATTTTTTAGCCCAAAGAAACACAGCCCATAGGAGTAAAAAAAAAAAAAAAAAAAAAAAAAAAAGAACTTGTCACACAAGTCAGGCCTAAACGAACGAGACCAGAAAAGCACGAAAAACCCCTCTCGCTCTCTCTCTCTCTCTCTCACTCTTGTTCAGTCTAAAAAATCTCTGAATATTTTTCTGAGTTCATCTTCTTACCCATAAACCAATCTTTTCGCATTTTTCATTTCCGAAGAATCATGGATCTGGAGAAGGATCTAGATGCCCCTCACTCCATGGGAACCACATCATCGGCGTCACCTACGACGGCGGCGTCGTCCTAGGCGCCGACTCTCGCACCAGCACCGGTTCTCTTCTCTCCTCTGTCTTCCATCTTTCACTTTTTCATCCGAATCAAACCGCGCTTTGATCGGAATTATTTCTTCTGTTTTCTTTCTATTTCGCCTCTTTTCTGTTCTTGTTCTAGTTCTATTATGAATTTATGCCCTACCTAAAAAAAAAAAAAAAAAAAATTGAAATTTGGTGCCTAATTTCGTGTTTTTTGAGTAATTTTGTGTTTTTGTGTGTGTTTGATTAGGTGTTTATGTTGCGAATCGTGCTTCGGATAAGATTACTCAGCTCACCGATAATGTCTATGTTTGTCGCTCTGGATCGGTATTCATCTTTATCTTTCCTCTTGTGTTACTTTTTCTTTTTCTTTTTCTAATGCAATTATTTGGAGAATTTTAGGGTTTTTTTTTTTTCCAATAAGGCGTATTTAGCTTTTCACTCAAAAAAAAAAAAAAAAGAAGAAGGAGAAGGAGAAGAAGAAGAAGAAGAAGCGTATTTTGCTTGTATTTTGACAATTACAGAATCGAAATTTCGTTTTTGGTTTAAATAGAAGTAATTAATTGCATTTCTTGTTACTGAGGAAAAGTTTTGTAATTTTCAGTCATATGGGATTTCCATGGTGGTCTGATAAGGGTTAATTTTTTTCCCCCTTCTTTCTATTTTATGATAATTTATGGAATAATGAGTAAAGTTCTATCACAAAGGAAAATAGCACAAACTAAATGCAGTTACCTTGCTTTAGCTATATATAAGCCTTGTATGTTATTATATTGGTAGACTTATAGCTCAATGCTATAGTTTTATGCATTTGTACGTTTATGATTCTGAGAATGTGTGTTCAATGCAGGCCGCTGATTCTCAGATTGTCTCAGATTATGTGCGTTATTTCCTTCACCAGCATACGTGAGTTACATACTGCTGTTTATTTGCCATGAATTCATCGTTACTCACAGTTTACCAGTTTTATGCATTGATGCACTCTTTGTTATGAAACCCTTTTGAACAGGATTCAGCAAGGTCAGCCTGCAACTGTTAAAGTTGCTGCAAACCTTGTTAGGCTATTGTCTTACAATAACAAGGTTGGAATTTCTCGAACTCAGGGTCTATCCTTGTTATAGTGTTACTTTTTTAAAGGTTTCAACAAGTATAAGAGATATCGGTTTTGTTTTAGTTCAATATTTAACTGGAAAGTCATTTATTTGTGCTTTCGGATAGTGAAACAATTTTCTTTTTCTACACTGACTTGATAGAGAAACATGGTCAGCAAAACTTGTGCTTGGCAAAGGTTTGTTTTACATTCCATTATAATACATGATAATAATTCAATGACATATCAATATCTAGAACATAAGTTTTTCTGTGCACTTAAAATCGACGGAGACGGTGGAGATCTTCTCCACAAGGTGTCCATAGTATTTCGGACCTCTGTACACATGTACTCATAATTAATCGCACTGAATTGCTTCAAGTCTCGATTTTCTTATGCTGCTTTTTTCATGTGTCACATAGTTCCTAGTTCTGCTGGGATCAGCTTTTAATGTTTTGGTTAAAGTAGAATTTAATATGATTATTTTGAGTTGGCGTAGACGTGTAGTCGGTTAGTTCAGTGGTGCTTAACTGTTTTAAACATCCATTTTTGTTCGCCCCTCCAAGTTTCCCCTTGTTTTGGTGGAGGTTTGGGTGTTTAGCGTTCACATGTTTAATGTCTTGTTTGTGTTAAAGTATTTCTAGTTAATCTGTGTGTGTTGTTCACTCTAATTTTCTTGACTTGGCAGGATATGTTACAAACTGGTATGATCGTTGGTGGGTGGGACAAATACAATGGTGGTAAAATATATGGAATTCCACTTGGTGGAACAATAATAGAGCAGCCATTTGCTATTGGGGGTATGTTATTCTTGTGTAAACTCTCAACAAGTTAGGTTTCCTTTTAAAATTAGGTATCAAGTTGCCATTTAAAATATAATATGCTATTTGGTATGTTTCCCATTTGACCTTTCAAGGTCAGTAGTAACATATCATTTTGGACCTCACTAAACTCTATTGGAGATCATTTATCAAATTCTCTCTCTCTCTCTCCCTCTCTCTTGAAGTTGGTTTTGGCTTGTCTTCTTAACTGGTTTAGTTGTGGAGCTTTCATTTATGAGTTCATAAAATAGCAGGATTTAGTATCATGTTCTGACAGTAGGGCCCTGCCATCCCCTTCTTTGTAAGGACGGTTGACTACACTCCGTTAGATTGATATGAACTTGATTGCTTTTCTAATGTTTATAGCTCCTTCGATTAGTGAATGCCCTGAAAATGACTCATGCTCTACGAGTGTTTGTGCTTCTTTAGGTTCGGGCTCTAGTTATTTGTATGGATTCTTTGACCAAGCATGGAAAGATGGAATGACCAAGGATGAAGCTGAGGTATGCATTCCTTGTTAAATGTGAATGCAGGAATCAGTAACTGCCTTGAATGGATCAAGTGTTAGGTCTCCTGTTTAATCACGGGAATTGTTAATCTTGGAAACCATTTTTGTGAGAAGGGAGAAAAAAAAAGAGCCATTTGAGAAGAGAACCTGTTGTTATTTCCCTGTTTTCCCATTTCCACTTACAGCTTTTTTTGATATTCTGCTGCAGCAACTAGTGATCAAGGCAGTTTCCCTTGCCATTGCTCGTGATGGTGCCAGTGGTGGTGTTGTTCGCACTGTCATTGTAAGATGTTCTCAAACACTTATCGCCACAGTCATTTTTTTGTTTTTGTTTTTGTTTTGTTTTCTGTTTTTTTCGCACACACTAACAAATTGGCTAAAATCCCGTGTCCTTGTCGTGGTTTTGCAGATAAATTCCGAGGGAGTGAGCAGAAACTTCTATCCAGGAGACAAACTTCCACTTTGGCACGAGGAGCTGGAGCCTAAGAACTCATTGCTAGACATACTCAACGCTTCTAGTCCCGAGCCGATGAACATACAATGATGATCTTGCAGTTGACTAGCTACAATCGCCATTGTTTCCTTTCTCTGCAAACTTTGTTTCCAATACGAGAACGTTCGTTGCTCTGGAAAAAAAAAATATTGTACTTGTGGTTTAGATTATGCATGTTGTTTCAATTTATGGGGAGTCTGGACTTTAAACCATTTCAGCGGCGTTGCGAAATGCTAATTTCTGGTTCTTTATCGTTTGGCACACCGCAAGGGTGAAGATGAGGGAGATGAAAAATAGTTATTTTCGTTATAGATAGATCCAAAGCAAAGCCCCCTTTTGGAACTACCCAAGATGGAGTTTTCACTACTAAATTCTAAAACTTCCAAATTTACATTTCACTCTCTCTTTCGTTCTATTTCAGTAGTCGGAAAATTTTTAATGTTAAGTCAAATTCATCTTGCATATATATATTTTTTTTGAACACATTTTATTTATACACCATTTTTGAAGTACAGTTCATTTTCAATTCATGTATCTTTCACAGTACACATTTTCAAATTAATTTTCACTTGGTCTCCCATTGTCATCCCGAATGATTTGCTCTTCTAAATCTTGTTAAAAATGTCATTTTTCTCTTTCCCTTGAAAAGAGAGAGCATACTGCAAGGACGAGGGGTAGAGAAAAAATCTGAATTTGAACGATTTATTTAACTACGTTTATTTTAGGCTCTTTACTCTGAGGTTCAAGGGAAAATTGTATGGTATGGTACGGTTTTAAAAAGACCTTGCATGTAGAATATACTAGGGTTTTTTTTAAAGTATAGAATGTACTAGTTTAATGGTTACAATATTCATAAAGTTTAATTAATAGGGTAGTTCATTTTACATAAACCGCCTTTTAATAATAAACACCATGGATGAGTACCAGCAGATCATATGCTTTATTTATTTATTATTTGTTATTTGTTATTTGTTATTTATTATTGTTATTCGTAAATAGATTGGTTGATTTTTTTTATTTTTTATTTTTTATTTTGGGGGTAAATCAGCAGATTAGATGCTTGTAGCATTAGCCATGGTTCTTGCTTTAAAATTATTTATAACCAAAATTAAAAGAACTAAAATGACAATTGTCAGCCGCCCTTTTCTACGGAAAAAATAAAAAAATAAAAAATGACGAGCCTATAAAATATCTTATCCTAGAATAAATAAATAAATCTGAAGCAAAGCAAACGCACCTGGCAAATGTATGTGCACATATACACACATACAAAATATCTGTATATATCTATATATATATATATGTAATAGACACATGGAGGATTTTCCATAATTCTGGGCAAAAGATTTGGTGGTTGAGACTGCGGAGTAACAGAGCCATCGGTCAAAAGAGAGAAAAAGCACAAAGACATAAAACAGTTTCGCAGCAAACGACAAGTAGAGGAAAGAAGAACAGAGACGAAAATGAGTGGAATCGGAATTGGTGTTGGTGGTTCTATTGATACTTCTCAGTCTCAGAGCCTTCACAATGTCTTCGTCTACGGCAGCCTCATGGCTGACGACGTCGTTCGTACCCTTCTCAGTCGTGTTCCTCTTACATCCTTAGCCACCCTCAATGACTTGTCAGTCTCTCTCTCTCTCTCTCTCTCTCTCAAGTTTCTTTGACCTTTTCTACCATAGTTCTTACTTATTTTTCTGGGCTCTAAATTGATTTGCATGCAATCCAATAACAACACAGTAAATCTACCTTTTTCTATTATTATATTACTATTTTTGTCAAGTTTCTCTGTGAAGCTTATCGGTTTCGTGCTCTTCGAATTGTTGCGTTTGTCTTTAGTTTTTTTTTTTTTGGGTTAAATAAGATGCTTAATTAATTGTGTGATTGGTGAAAAGGGTATTTTGATTTTTGCAGTCATAGGTACAGCATCAAGGGACGTGTTTATCCAGCCATATTACCCGTGGAGACTAAGAAAGTCAATGGAAGGGTCTGTCTTCTCATCATCCTCCTTTATTCTGTTGTGAAATTTTTTATGCTTAATTTTGATTACTACCTTTAATTGGATTTATGATTCATGAAAGTTGCATAATTATCGATTTTGGTTGTTACTTCAAAAAATTTGTTTTTGTTTTGTTTTTTTTTTGTGTCGAGAGGCAACAGTTAAGCAAGTTTAGAACACAAGTTGCGAATATAATTTTACTGCTACGATAATCAGTTGTTAGAGCCAAGGAGCTCTGAAGTAGAAATACTTTTTTCACATTCTTACAATGTGAAAGTTAGTGTGATGCCTGTTGATGCAAGGATTTGGTTTTCCATCGTGGTGGCTTAGTCGGCTGGAATCGGTACCCCACATGAACCTGGATGTCAAAAAGAGGGAGCAATAGAGAGTGGGTGGGTTGGGGGGGGGGGGGGGGCGCGGCATTAGGGTTGTTAATCTGGCGAGCACGGTGAAAAAACAAATACTTGAATCAACAATGCCTGTGTTTGGTGGTGATGATCGGGAGTTTTTCACTTTGAGGCGTTTAAGTTGATCATTCTTCAATTGAATTTAGTAGTCTATTAACCTAAAAAATAAGTAGTACATTGGAAGACCTCTGAATAGGATATTTGCTAGTTGTCTATGAGCCTAATGTTAGAAGCTGAATCAAATAGGAAATTTAGTAGTTTGCTTAGTTTGAGCATTGGGAGACGGACGAAACTTATAAACCTTTTTTTAATGGTTGTAGTCATCCTAGAATGAGCTTTGGGTGTCTCGAAATCAGCAATATTGATTTGTACATTTCAAAATATGCAACTCCCTCCTTTTTAGAATTTTAAGCATGAGAATTGTTTTCAACTCCAAAATGTATAATGTAAATCATCTTTGCAATGAGACAACAGTGATGAGTCACAACACACTAATTTGCGTGAATAATTGTAATTTGATCTTCTCATGAAAAGATTTCCCTGCAGGTTTTGATGGGTATCACGGACCCTGAATTATACATCCTAGACACGTTTGAGGATGTTGAGTATGAAAGACGCACTGTTGAGGTTTCATTGACGGTAAGTGTCATCAAAATAACCCTTCATGATTATAGCATTTTTAACGAACGATAATGTGATTAGAAAAATAATGAGACATCAACTTGGAGATTGATTGATGGGAGTATGGAAACCATGCTTCCATTGAATCCATTGATGGAGAACATTGGTGGTTTCTCATCATTGACATGAAGATGCTTGACTATCAATTGAGTTATTTGGATGGAATTTGAAAGGCTCAAACGAAAATGAGTTTAGCGAAATTCATAAAAAAAAGAAAGGATAATACGCAATACGAGCTGGGACAGAAATTGTCTTTCAATGGGATAATATCTTCCCATCTAGTCATTTGATAAAGTTTGTAACCAAATGTCTATTTCGAATTTGCTAAATTTCTATAAAGGAGAGTGAAAATTGTCTTGCAGGATAGTTCCGAGAACTTACTCGCTCACGCTTATGTTTGGAGCAACAAAGATGATCCAAATTTATATGGAGATTGGGATTTTGAGGTAGATTTTGTCAATTCTTTGTTTGTTGTGTGACATTTTCTATATCGGGTGATTAGGATTATTTCTGTGCTAAGATGCCTTTCCCTTTTCTTTGACCTTTTCACTTGTTTTTCTCCCCGGAAAATTACTAGGAATGGAAACGGCTTCACTTGAATGATTTTGTCAAGATGACCAAGGAATTCATGGAAGAGCTTGACCTGCCGAGTCGAAGACGAGAGTGTCGACTTATGAATCTTTCTATCGGCAGGATGGTGACAACAATCCTGACTCATAAGTTTTTATTTCAGTATATTTATGGTCCATCTACGGACCAGGCACTATAATTTCAGTATTTGTGACCCCATTATTTGCATTATGAGACCATAATACCCTTCAATATTTTGAGTATAATAAGAACAAAATCTGGTAACAAAAAGAAAGTTGCATTACTGTTTGTTTGAGTCATTGCCAATTTTCTTCTTAGTTCAAGTGATGCAAACCCATAGAATATTTGCCCCTATAAAAAAATGAACGAGAAGAATTTGTTTCTTTTTGTTTCAAGGAACAAGCCACTGGCTTCTCTATGAAAGTTGAAAAACAATTTTACTCATTCTACGCGAGTTTAATCTTACATTCTAATCTTTCATACGATGCCTAGACAAAAGCGGTCGTGAGCTTTAACCATGCATCAGTTCGGTTGTTTTTTTCTGTGTTCGATAAAATTTGAGAAAACGAAGAAAGGCTGATGACAAAGGATATTTTCAGACAAGACACAGAGACAACCAGTAACTTCAAAACTTGAAAGAAAAAAAAAAAAATGCAAGGATAAACTTAAGAAAATACTTAATTGCTGAAGAAAAAGACTACCGGTCAGATTTATTAAAGAATGCAACTAATTATTATTTTTAAATATGCTCTCTTTGCCCCAACAATATTGTCGGGGAGAGAGTTCTATCAAAGTCAAGACTCTGAGGTTCCTCTAATTATTAAGCCTAAATACCAGTTCAATTTCTTGTTGAATCTCAACTAATTTAGCTTGGCAGAGCTGCGGCGGCGTAGTTTTAGATACCCAAACTTCCCGGCGCCCGGTGATGAACCCTCGAAAATAAAAGGCAAGTAGCCGTAGCGGCTTTGTATCTCTGCTGAACCTGAACAATTGCAAAACATAGCTTAGTTCGTACGTAATTCATGCATTAGTCGTCCAGGGAGTTTGTTTGTCCTGCCTCACCCACTAAAAAGATTGAAAAGAACAGAAGGAAAGAGACAAACAATGCTCGGCGAGTACGATTAGAGGTAGAGAGAGTTAAAAGAAACAAAAAATTGTTTTCATAATATTACCTCAAGAATTTGTTGGCTGGTCTGTAAGGAATTCCTGCCGATTACACAAACTGTTCCACCTGAACCTCCGCCTGTTATCTTGGCTCCAAATAGTGTACCATCTTCAGACTTAGACGATTTACTGTGTTGCATTTCCTGCACCAATTGCACGAGCCTATCCGTTCCATCGGAGCCAAGTCCACAAGCACTGTAGCTGTAATGGCACTGCCAAAAGAAAGGGAGGGGGGAGGGAAAAAAAAAGGTAGATCTCTGTTATTTTCCCTAATCTCTACCGGCAAGATGTGTATTTTCAAAATTTTGAGAGACAAGAATAGGGAAACCAGCACGATGTTTATGTTTCGTACTTCAGGTCTACCATAAAATGAGGCCATGCACAATTTAAATACAATTTATACAAGTGAAACAAATAGCAAAGTTCATCCATGTTTTCTGTTTCAAAAGTTGTTCCCAAAAGGAACTACCAACCAGGTTGCACTATCCATCAAATGAGTTCAACTTCAAGAGTGGATCCTCAAGTTCATTAGACCTTTATTTCTATATATGTTTATTTTATATTTTAAGAAACTAATGATCAACTAGGACCCAAGTGAATCACCTACTATTCAAACCTATCAGGATTTTCCAATTTTTTAAAGGAACGAAAACAAGCACAAAACTTGCCCTAGCTGCGTTTAAGTCGCTCAAGTGGAAAAGTCGAATTGCTGTTTATTAGTTGACTGCCTCTCTACCGATTGCAGCAGAATCGAATGGAAAAGAGAAACAAGTTTACCGCATGAAATCAAAAAAGTAACTAGATCAAACACTGGCCAAAGTTTAAAACAAAAGGAAAAATTGGATACCATTTCAGAAATCTTGTAAGAGTGCTAACTTCAACAATCAACACAATTTCCACGTACCTGATATAATAATTCTCCAAGAGCTGAAAGTTGCTCATATGACGTTGCAGACGTAAGCAATGCTTTGAAGGCCTAAAATAGATCAATTGGGAGATTGAGGCATGTAAGATTAGCTAACATCCAAAGAAGTTCGTGAAAAGTAATAGACACGACAAATTAACAGAAAACTTTGCCGTAAATTGGATTATTCAGTAAATATACATAACATTTTATCAATGAACCTCTATCATGTGCCTGGATTCCAAAGTAAAGTCGCTTAAATAGGGGAGGTGTCAATTTGAATCATATTAGCACACTTTTTGACCAACTGGACGTGCACACAGGCCTATATATTTGCATGTTTAAGTGGTGAAAAAGTATATTCAGAGAATATTCGGTTCCATTTATCATTGCATACTAGTTAAATTTGAAAATGAATTCTAACCTTGACCCGGAAATTTTCATAGATAGGATGTCTGGCAGGAGCTCTCAATACATAATTACGCTTTGGATCAATTATTGTGACTGGATCATTGTGGTCAGCATATTTCTCCTTGAATGTCTCACCAAGAATGGATTCTGGCAGCTTCTTAGCATAAACGGCCTCATATCTGTGTGCCAAACAAATATGGCATCAAATTAATCACACCAAAATTGCATCATTCGAAAAATAGGATACTTATTTTGAGGGGAAAAAACCATGCAAATCAGCTCTGCTCACCTGTGAGGTGACAAGTTGCATAAGTAATCTAATGAGGCTTCAGCTTTCAGTAGTTCAATGCCATCATCCTCCAACTCATCAAGGTTAAACCCATTTGCATCTGACAAAGATCGAGACAAGATAGAAGATGCTACTGACTTTATCATCTTCCGACCCATGAAGGCACCTATTCTGACGGATCCATAGTCAGCACCTCCAACACTGCCCAGGAAAGAACAGACAAAACAAAAATTGCTAATTAACTTGGGAGTTCAGGAACCACACAGGATATTGATAAGAATGTAACTATTCCACCATGAAACCAAAGCAGAAAACAAAGGAGGTTGAGAACACCTTTCAAGGGCATCGAAGCATGAAAGAAAGTAGAAGAAAAATATAATATTTGGTTAGTGAAAATCAAAACAAAATACGGACGTCATATATAAACACACACGCACATGTATGGTTTTTGGTTTTGATATATGTATATATATATATATATGTATATAGACATACATATATATATATATATATTTTTTTAAAAAAAAAAAAAAGGAAGAAAACTAAAAAGGAAAAAGATGAAATTGACCTACAAAAGATAAACTCTTTATCCTAGTAACATGATCTCAGCTAGTAAAGCTATCCATGACGATAAAGCAAAACAATAGATTTCACTTCAACATGAGGGGGAAAAAGATAGAAGATTGGCAAATAAAATAAGAATACTTATGCCTATGTACCTGTGTCTTATCCCAGAATCAATTCCCCAAAATCTTATGTGGCTAGGAATTTCTACAAGCCCAAGCACCTCAGCAGGCTGCAAAAAAAAAAAGGGTGGAATTATAACATTATCTCTTGACCTGGACACCAAAGCATGAAGGTTCTTGCGAAGCATGTCTACCTGACAAACCATCGCAAGAAGTTTGTTGGCTTCACCACATGCAGACGTCATCTGGTCCATAACACCACAGGGAGCTCCAACAATATGATTCTCCACCTAATGACCAATTTGGACGAGTATATCACGAGTCTTACTTAAGGAGTGTCTAATAAAATCTCAAGAATGTGGGAAAGATTGTTGGTCAAATACTGCTTTCAACGTCAAACCTTTTGGCAAAGCAAAGCAAGATCTCTTGGATTGATGGTTAATCCTGCAAAAATACATGAGAAGGTTTAAATAACTTACTTGTGAAAAACATGTGATGTAATAAGTGGGCAACACCATAAATGCAATTAAACTAGTAGCAACGCAAACGTTTAACAATATATTTCTAGTTCATAGGACAAAAACATTCTTCAGGAAATGCCACAATTCTAATGACTTTCTCAATTTTTCAAGTAAGAAGCGATGGCTAGAAGTATCATATTATTTGACAGCATGGAGGGGTAAACTATGAAAAACTGGCCTAAAACTTTACACTCAAATCAGAATGTCAAATAATACGACACTTAGCCTTAAAAGTTCCTTGATTTGGTCAGACAATTATTCATGAAATCATCCTATAATTTTATAGGTTAAATTCTTTTACAGAAGTCTCCTTCTAATCCTATTATATTGAATACTTGGTTAGATGATAATGTTAAAAAGAACTAATGGCTAGTATAGGAACTACTGCTCTGGATTTTACAGTTTAGGGACTAAAAGGAGACTTTTCCTATGGTTTAGGGACTAATTGAATACTATTTTACTATTCCTCATAAACCATAAAAGTGCGTTTTTCACTGTTTAGGCAGAATACGTCACGAACAAACTAAATTTACAAAGAAAAATTGGTTCTGCACTACTTTCATATTTAACATCTGGCATCCCCTGGTATCAGTTGTTTGCCTCAGATAAAGGGTTATTGAGAGTTGGTAAAATTATTTAAAAGATGATTTAAGAATTTATTAGGTTGGCTAACATCAAGTATTTTGAATATGAACAAACTATCAAATTGGAAATATAACAATAAGCTTACCATGAGCTGCAGCTATGGCAGACATGGTAGCAACCTCCACGGAGGCAGAAGATGATACACCTTTACCTTCCGGAACTGTGGAAGCAACCTGTATGTCATAATTGGACATTAAAAAATGGCTTACAGATGAAACCCTAAATGGTTGAAATAATTAGTGGCATAAAACAGTGCTTACTAAAAAATTCGTAACCTAGAAGCAGAACATTCAAACCAGTGAGAAAGCATTGACACCATATTTAACTATTTTTTGTCACCATTTGCTGACGGGCATAAATGTAAGCTAAACTGTGTATAGGCCAGGTGTTGCACCTTTAGTTTCTTGCCACTAATCCTCTCATTCAAAATGCAACTGAAAGTCACAAGAGTTCCTATAGTTGTAGATCTCGTGTTCATTTTCATGATGTACTTTTCATGCACTTTGCAGAACAGATGCATGATCTATCCACCTAACCATGATATGTCCACCTCACACTAAGTGTCCAGAGAGAGTGCCATATCAGTTTTTTGTATTGGAAAGCAAAGTACTTTAAGTCATTGTTATTATACATAATTACACATAAACTTATTAGCAGAGAAGAGAGCAAGAACAAAAGTTCTTCAACAAGTAGTGTACATCTATATGTTTGGAAAATGGATGAGAAAATTACCAGAATACTGATACTGTCATCAAAACGAACACCTAACTCTGTCATTAAAACCAAAATTGCACCTGCAACATATGCTGCCCACCTAAAAATACATAAAACGTAAGTAGGACAATAAGGTCAACATCTAGTTGTACACAATTAAAATAGAAGTCTGACACACTTTTGGGATGGATCTTGAGCAAAGTATTTCTTTGCCTTTTCATATGATATCGGCTTCTCTCCATCCATAAAGTCGGATAGATCCATGTCAAAGGTAGGTCCACGATTGCTCAACTCTGAACCATATGATACCTGAAGTATCAAAAGAACCAAAAGACAATGAAGAAAAGGAAAAAAATAAATAAATAAATAAATAAATTTGATGCAGTTTGAATATTTTTAATTTTGTACCTTGTTCATTCACAACCTATCCACTATGGTCTAACCAGTGTGACAAAAATCACATCATGAAGTGGAGATATTGTACCTACTAATCTAAATTCTACTCAAAATGAGAAATTTTCTTCATCATACCCAACAGGTTAAAAAATTCTTATCCCTTTTTTTTTTTTTTTTTTCCCTAGAAACACTTGAACAATTTTCAATTTCTCACACTTACAATTTGCAGGACAGGTGTTGATCCTTGTCCTTTGGCTTGTTGCCGGGCCTGTGCATGCTTCCAAAGTCTATTTTTAGTTGGATGATTCCGTTGGATAGCAACATGACAGGCTTCTCTAATTGGCATCTGTCAGAAAGAGAAAAAGTACAGATTCAGCAAAGACGGACTGCAATACAACTGAAAACAGAGCTGAAGACAGATCGCAAAAATTTTCTAAGGTAAGGATATCTATTTTAGGGCATTCAATTTGTGGCACCTGCAACACAAGGCTTCCTGAATAGTCTGCAATCCCTCCCATTACATCTAAACGTCCAGGTGCTCTTGTTACAAATATTTCTTCCTGCTCTCCAAAATGTTTAGCAAAACAAAGTCAGTACGAAACAACTTGAGATATCCTATGGCTACAAAAGAATCCTAATATCAGCACACATGTATAAATTATGTACAGGACACACAAGCGCACATAAACATTTTAACGTAGTACGATACAAGCAATTATGTCACATTCATGCATTTTAATTATCTAATTAGGCAAGAACTAATTAGCATCACTGATTATTAACTCATCAGATTTGTATTGATACGGAAATGGAAATATTTTGCAAGATGTACTTTAGTTGTAAAATTCAGTGAGAATTACCGTAATGCAAATCAATGATAAAAAAGTCACTTGTGGACCAATATGTACCCAATCAATTATGGAAACCAATTACAAGAATTAAGTGGTGTATGAAACTATCATTTGCATTCTTCTGCACAGTGGACAAGAGCTAACATACACGATGTGTGTTGTCACAAAGCATTATCTATCATGAGTGCAAAGACTTGAAAGAAGAGTTCATTGAGTCTAAGTTAAAGTTGTTTGACCTCCCAATTAAAGAGTCCAGCAGCAGCCTTGCGCTCCCGCAATTGGCGCTTCTCAGGGATTTTCCCCGATTCATAGTCAACATCTAGTTCTGCTAAGCTCTTCAGAAAAGTTAATGTATCTGGAAGACCATGAGTATCTCCATCAAGAATCTCAAAGTCTTCAGTGAACCTGGAAAGAGAAGAAGAATGATGGTAAGAAAAGCATGCAATTTGCTTGTTATCAAATTATTAAACTACTTTAAGGAAGTGAAATCTCACGATTCCAATAAGGAACTTCTCTCGCTCATCTGGAAAGTGGGTGATCCACTACCAAGGCCAAGTTCACTTTCAGCACTTGTATACCAATCTGGAATGCAAATATCTCGTCCAGGGACCCTTTGTAGTTGATACCCAAGAATAATGGCATCGCGTAACCTTCTAGCCCCACTAAGCTGCATTGCAATAAAGTGAAACTTATATTCGGGTTTGAATCTTCCTGCATTATTGGCCTAATCAACTTCTCTCCCTATAAACTACTTTTCATGGAAATTGTAAGCTTTCTTCATCCTTCCTCCCTCCCCCCACCCCCCTCCCCCCTCCTTTTTCAGTTTCTGTGCTTGCATTTTGCACAAGGATCTGGTTTATTCTGCACATTTTATAGCCATCAAACTTAAATAATTTTTCAGAAAAATTTTCCTTTTGGGATTTAGGCACTAATACTTTCTGCCAATGTTTCACTAAAAGGAATTGCATGTAATCTGCAATATCAGTACACAAGAAGCAGACGAATGTTCCACGGGATTCTCTCCACTCATTCTGAACCTTGAAAATATTAAGAAAAACCATGGCTTACCTTGTCTGATGCATAATTTTTCCCAAAGGCTGTCTCTTGCAGTATTTGAGCTGCCACCTGTGATTTATTATTTTGTTACACCCATAATAATATCACATGAATCAACTTACAAAGC
Organism: Ficus microcarpa; assembly: GCA_025413485.1. NCBI lineage: Eukaryota > Viridiplantae > Streptophyta > Magnoliopsida > Rosales > Moraceae > Ficus > Ficus microcarpa. The sequence goes on along the minus strand of CM046377.1, from coordinate 44,732,376 downwards.
TAAAAAGTTAGATAATTAGTTAGTAACCTATAAAGTTAAATTTGGCTTTTTTTTTTTTTTCAAAAGTTATATGACCCTTACCATGAAAACACTAACCCGAAACACTGAACTAGACATAAAACTCCAGAAAAGAAGAGCGTACCTCACCGCCATTGATGCCTCCTTCATAGCATGGTCTCAAAGTAAGTGCACGTTCAAGATAAGGTTTCCAATGGCCAGTAAGTAAATCTCTCCTGATCATCTCAACACCGGCTTGATAAAACTGTCCAAACGATTACTGTGCATCAATTTCTTAACAAGGATTTCTAAGTAAAAATGAAAGAAAGTAAAATCCAAATAGAAGAAACATCTTCACCAAAAGTCAGATAGAAGATCAGAGGTTCAAAGAAAAAGATTGAGAACAAGATTATGGGGATAACAAAAAAAAAAAATTATATATATATATATACCTCAAGCATATTTCTCAAGAAAGGTTCTTCATTGAAATAGTCTCTGCGCACAAACACAAAAGGTAGCTTGAATGCCAGGGACTCGCTCACAGTCCCATATCCAATTTTTCCTGAAAGGGATACATTTAATTATAATATGGATTGACTGAATCAGTACAGCTCATGCAAATAAGATTCATTCCTACCAAGCATACAGTCAGATGCTGCTATGAGATCAGGTGTGTATGCATCTTTTGCAAGCTTTATGAAATTTGGTGGAAGCTCCTGGGTGTCAGAAGCACCACAAACCTGATTCAAGAAAGTAATAAGTACGAGAGGGCTACACATAATGTTGCACGCTTCATCAAGAAAGATGTAAATATATGTTGAGAAAGATACCAGACAAAGCCAACCAGAAGGCAAAAACTCCTCCTTCAGCTTCCAGCCTGATGGCTGCAAAATAGATAAAAGAAATATGGAGTTACCATTAGGATAAACTGAATGAAGAAAAAGTAAAATGCGTCCTAGTCATTTTGATGTGAGATTGTCTGGTAAACATCGAACTGAAAATTAATTTCTTAAAAAAACCTGATGATTCATTACCAGGAAAGGTGATAATTTTTTTTTCTTTAACTAAATTTGACCCCAACTATCCATCCAAGAACATTTCAAGATATGTCATTCAACCAAACTTGATCTTTGCATTAATTAAGGGCTTCTAAAGTTCAAGGTTGCACACAAGAGGATGGCAAAAACCAAAGGTAAGTATATGAAATCATTATGCTAACCTGCCCGCCAAAGTTCAGAATAACTAGTTTCACATCCTCCGCAATGCCAAGTTCCTTCCTCACCTGTTGGGAAAAGAACATTAATAATTGCATCATAAATTGGATGAAGCAATAAAAGGCTTTGCTAAAATTTGGGAGCCTCAAACCTCTTTACGGGATTTATGCAATCTTCTTACAACGAGTGGCACATCAATAACATCGCGAAAAGCAGGCACTACAAGGAAGAATACGTTTAAAGAGAGGCCAGTTAAAACTCTGCGCAACAGACATGTAACGAACAAGATAAACATAAAGAGAAGTTGCTGTTTTCAACATACTTGGGCAGTATCCGGCAGGCGAATCAAGAACTCGCAATGAGAATAATCTTCTGCTATCTGTATAAGTTTCAAGAGAAAGAACAGGTTTAGCATAGTTGAAAACATAGACCATAAGAAAGAAACAATCAGGAACAGCTAACGTAGAGAGGATAATGGACCGACACTACTCAAGGACGGTGATTCAAGATAAAGAAAACAATATTACCTGCCAAACAATTGACCGATGATGATATCCAGCAGCCATGACATACTCTGCATAGATGAAGTCCCAACTGCAAATAGACAGAGCACAAATGAATATTTTTAGAAGAAACTATAATAACACAAGAAAAACACTCACCCTTGCACAGTCACTCAAGGCAAACATAGAGAACGTGTAGTTTATGTTTATACATATTTACCAAGTTGCAAAACATGAAAACTTAATCCGCCAATGTCTATTCTCTTTCTTCTCCCCTTAGCAGGGATATATATATATATATATATATTTTTTTTTTTTTCATAGCCATAACTTAAAATTTTTTAATCAATATTGCGAAAAGGTTAACTTCTGCTTCCAATAAATACTAAAGGAAAACTATGTTGTGACTTGAGGACTTTCAAAACCAAATGCAACTTCTCTCATCAGTCACTTGCCTCAATGAAGGGGGAAAAAAACTACGACTAAAACTCATGTCAACACATACCAAAACCAAACCAAAGTGGAAAGTTCCATTGCCAACTATGTTCGGTGATTCTTAAGCTATCTACTAGAAACATGACATGACTAGTAACGAAACAGCAATATTACATAAGTTCATAAGAAAAACGTTTTTTTAAGGAAAAAAAAAAGATGGGAAGGTAAGGTACCTGAAGTTGGTGACACAAACGGAGCGAATTCCAGCATCAGCTGCCGCACGGCACGCAACTGGAACAACATCCGACACCTAATTTTATATATATCACCACAATCAAAATTTATTTTAGCATGGAAAACTCATTCAAGTTCTTCCAAATACTAAAAAATAAACTACAAGCTCTTTTTCCACTCCTAATGCAAATTTGACAATTCAAATAAGATGGAAAAAAGTAAGTAAATACCACTAGATCAGCTTTGATAGAGTTCAGCCACTCCACTTCTGTTGCTAAAATGGAAGCCCGAGGTGCCACAGCCGTCTCCGAATACTAGAAACACCCGATTATGAATCAAAAACATACTTAGCACCACCAAATAAAAATAAATTTAAAAAAATCACAAAGAAGGCTCAAAAAATGCCGAAAAGCTCCTTTTTTTCCCCCTTTTGTATAACGAACCTTCTCCAAGGAAGCAAGGCGATCCACAGTTAAAGCGTCTGCCTGAACAGCGCCGCAGTCTAGCAGCACCTAATGATCACTCAATTCCAGTCAATGACTACATTCCACATAAAGGTTTCAGCAGAGGAAATTGGAGTAGAAAGAGGTTGACCTTGCGAATGAAGAGGCGAGGCGATTGTATCTCGGAAGTGAAAACGAATTCGGAGCTCCGGTGACGACGTGGACGTCGTGGCCTGCCAGGATCAGGTGCCGAACCACCTGAAATCACCACAATTCCAATTTCACAAAAAAGCGCACAATTTCACCATCTCCGATTCCGAAGTCGCCGACGAAACAAAAAATAAAAAAAAAAAAAAAAAAAAAGAAGAAGAAAGAACGACAGTGACCTCAACGACGCGAGTGGCGTGGCCAAAGCCATGGCCGGTGACGTAGTAAGCGAAGACCAGGTGGTTCCTCGACGCCGACACTCCGTCGCTCTCCGCCTCTATCCTCATTTAGCTATGGAGAAGAAGAAGAACTGACAAAGTAATGAGATATGTGTTGGTAAACCAGTTTTTTTTATCAAATCGCGTAGAGAAATTTTTTTTTTTCCACGTTCTCGACTGACGAGATAAAGTGAAAGAATAGAGGAGAAGAAACTCTTTAGACGAAAAATTACGTATATATTTTTATCTATTAAAAAAAATTAAATATATCTTTTATTTTTTAGATAAATAGTATTTATTCTCTTTTTTAATATTATAGAAAAAAAATAACTAATATTTTAATTAATTAATTAAAAACTTTCTCTGTGGAACAATATGCACACGCCCACTATATCTGATTAGTGGGCGTGTTTTATGGATGGATATGAGAGAGAATCTCTCTCTCTCATTATCTGATTAGTTAAAAAAAATTTTATATAATTTATTTTCAATTTTTCAAAAATGAAATAATTGATTTTTTCTTTTCATATGTATTAAACTTCAAAATTTAAAATTTCACATAAAGTATTTTGTGAATTATCCTGTGGTGCACAACTACGATGTGGTCCTTACCACAATGTATAATATTTAAATTTAAAACTATTTTAAATTTATTTTAAATAATTATATTATTTAAAATATCAATTAATTTGTTGTGTGAATATTAATATATAATTCTTAATTCTAAATTAATAAATTAACCCAACATAGAATAATTTTCACATGATTCAATGGAGCTCTTATTATTCAAGTCATAAATCAACACTTATGAGAACCGTTCATCTGACTTCTTTACGAATGAATGAATTCCATCTTGTATATTAATATTCTCAGCTACTTATTATATTATATTTCTAATTTACCAAGAATTTAACACTATTTATTTGTGTCATTACTCGATATGTCAAAAAATATGATATAATAAATAGGAGTCTATTAATTACTCAGAATTAAGATCGATTCATATATGACCATCATTGATTAATTTTGAATGCTCTATATGACAACGAAAATTATTAAAAATTCATAATTAATCGTATTCCAATTCTATATAATCAAATTATATAAAGCATTTTTATTCCAATAATCTCATTATTAATAATCCGGATAAGATCATTTCATTCAGAATGTAATGAACCGCGCTAGTAATTTTAAATTAAAGATCCCAACTTTAATTTTTAATTACGGACAGATTTAGATTATTTTTAGTGGTGGGAATTCAGGCCGCCCGGCCCGGCCCGAGCCCGAGCCCGACGGGCTTTTTTAGAATTTCGGCCCGGCCCGGCCCATTTAATATTCGGGCCGGGCCGGCCCGGCCCGAATGATTAGAATGTAAGCCCAGCCCGGCCCGTGGGTTTAGAGCGGGCCGGGCCCGGGCCGGGAGCGGGCCGAAATCAATTTTTAAAATTTTTATTTAATTTTATTTTTTATTTGTAATTTTTGAATAAATTTGTATATTTTTGATAATTTAATAATTTATTTAAATATATAATATGTTATCTTAGATAAAAATTCACTTTTAGATTAGTTGGTACATAATTAACTAATTTAGCAAGTTTCCAACACAATCATAAAATCTCACACAGATCCTAATTAAAGAGCTAAAATGGAATTTCCAAAGCAAACTTTGCGAGTGAATAATTCTCCATCATTGCCGTGTTGCTGCTGTTGCAATAATGGAAGGACTTGGAATAGGAGGAGTGAGAAAGAATATTTGTTGGGCTTCTTTTCTTTTTCTTTTTTTTTTTTTTTTTAACTGAGGATTTGGAACCACAACAAGCAGAGGAAAGAGAAAAAGCAGGTGAGTGGAAAGAGAGAGAAAAAGAGAAAAATTACTAAACTGGTGACTTGAAAATGTAAAATAAAAGAGGACATATTAGCAAAAATAAATTTTATTGATGTTATGATTGCCTCATTAAAAACTTTACTAAGTAAAACCCATTGGGATAAAACCTTAGTAAAGAAAAAAGAGTACAATCTTAATTCATGTTTACAAATTTACAATGAAAAAAATATATCAATCAACATCAATAACCGGAAGGGGGAGCCGCAGGAGCATCGTCAATATCATCATCATCGATTATGTTCATTTCGTTAAAGTGTTGGAGTATCTCTTGATCTTCGACTGTATATTGCATCCTTTTATCTGCATGTTCCCAATCTTTTAAGCATGTAAGCACCTCGACCATCTCAGGTGTTAATGAGGTCCTCCGATCTTCAATTATCCTTCCAGCTGTGCTAAATGCTGATTCAGAAGAAACTGTTGATACAGGAATGGTTAAAATGTCACGTGCTAAACGGGACAGCACTGGAAAATTTGTCGACTGCAACCTCCACCAATCTAAAATTTTAAAATCTTCAGTATTTGTAGTTGAGTCGAGCAGTGAAAAATCTGTATCCAAGTATTTTGTGAGCTCCGAGTGTGTCGTACTCGTAGTAGTTGAACTTGCTGAAATTGGACGAGTAACACTCGAACTTGATGAGGAGCCCGATCTTGCTGGAGTAGAGAAAAAACCCAAAACTTTTTTCTTTTTCCGATCACCAGCAGTCGGAAGAGTTTATTCGGTTTCAATGTTAGCTTGCCGTCCGAATTTATTCTGATAAGTTGCAAAAATCTCAAATAACTTGCTTTTAGTGTTAGCAAATGTTATAGAATATGTTGAAGCAAAATCTACATTCATATGTTCAGAAATATGAGTAAGACCATTATAAATACCATTTAATTTAACTATAGGATTTAAAACAATGGCAAGGCAATATAATAAAGGCATGTTATTGTGATCCCAATATTTCATAAACTTTTTCTCCATTTTTTCTACTATTAGTTTAAATAAACTATCATTTATATATTCACAAAACAATGAAGAAATAAGCATTAATTGGGTGAAAACTAGTGGAGAAGTGGGATAATAAATACCAGACAATAAAACAGTAGCATCATAAAAAGTTTCTAAAAAATAAATCATTCTTTCAGCAATAAACCAATTAACATCAGATAATAATATGTTATTATGCTTTGTATTATAAAATATAGAAATAACATTCTTATATTCTATTACATTTTTCAACATTAAATAAGTTGAGTTCCACCTTACCGGCATATCAGTCCCGAATTTTCGAGGTTTCAAACCATCTGCTTTGCAATACCTCTTAAATTCACCAATGCGAGAATTTGAATTATGTATCCAAATGAGAGCATTACGAATATTTTCTATGTTATTACTTACCAACTTCATACCTGATTTTACAATGAGGTTGATGATATGGCATGCACAACGTTGATGTAATAAAATTCCACCAATATATTCTGACAAGTTGTTCTCAAGAAAACGAATTGCCGCGGTATTTGCCGAAGCATTATCTAGGGTGATTGAAATAATGCAATTGCTAATGCCAAATTCATTTAAAACACTCATAATATTATCAGTAATATTTGAAGCATTATGAGAATGATCAATCAGTCTAAAGCCAATAATTCTTTTTTGTAATTGCCACTGGGGATCTAAATAATGTGAAACTACACTAATATAATCTTGATTTGACCTAGCAGCCCAAATATCAGATGTTAATGCAATACAAAATGTGTTTGTATTCATATAAGATATTAATGCAGTGCGTTTTTTACTATAATAAGATATAATATCACTCCTAATAGTTTTTCTAGTAACGCCTTTAAATTGTGAACAAAAAGATCTTTGAATATGCTATTCATAAAAAGCATTTTCACCAAAACTAATAGGTAAATCTGTAGAAGCAATTAAACGAGCTAGAGATTCTCTAGCTACCATGGGATCATAAGAAAACGTACCTACCGAGCCATCGGAGTTGAATTTTAGAGTGCTTTGTGTTGGCTCTCTTCCTTGGACATGTTTCGCAGCACATTTTTCACTATGGGCTAGTAAGTGGCGAGTCCCACCGGAAGAGTTAGCAGTTAAAGTTTTTTTACAAAACTTACATTTTGCTACTCTTGTTTGTTTTGTTTTGCCGTCGGGGCCGATCTCCTCATGCTGCATAACATCAAAGAATTGCCAAGCACGTGAAGTGGGTTTAGCAGTACCTTTTGGCTTTTTTGGTGGGCAACTGGTGCTCCCCGAACTACTTCTTGATGGTGCCAACATTGGACTTGGTGGTATTGGAGTATTGAAACTCCTACGTCCAATCTCACGGACATTGTCACCAGCCTCCATACGGGAAATCTCCACTTCTTCGATGTCGCGGTCATCCATCCCGTAGTTGTCCTCATCAAGATCAAAAAATGGTTGTTGAACATTTGGATTTGGATCCATTTTGATTTTTTTTTTGTAGGAAAGTAAGTATTAGAAATTTAGAATTTAGAAATAATGAGATTGAGAATATAAGTTATTAAAAAAAGTATAAGAAATAATGAGAATGTTGTTATATAGAATATAAATTATTGAATAATGAGAATTGAGAAATTGAAAATGAGGGAATATAGAGAAAGAAATTAAAGACTAAGAGTATAAGAGATTGAAATGAGAGTTGAGACTTGAGAGAAGAATGAAGTTATGAAGATGTGTGAGTGAAAAAATGAAATGGAAGGATATGGCTATTTATAGCCGGCCAAATGGGATTATGAGAAAAAAAAATTGGGGAATGGGGATTATAGCCGTTGCCCAAACGGCTATTATTTCAGCTTTTCTGATTTCTTCCAACGGGCAATGGGAGTGGCGTGGGACAGTGGGCCTGGCAGAGAGCATGGGGATTATAGGCTTTAATAGGCTTATAGGCTTATAGCCGTTGCTGAAGTCTCGGAGTTGCTGAACTCCGTTGTTAACATTCTTATATTATGCATGGGGATTATAGGCTTTAATAGGCTTATAGGCTTATAGACTTCAGCAATAAAGCCGCTTTATAGGCTTATAGCCGTTGCCCAAAGGCCAAAGCCCCAAACTGCCGCAGGCGGCAGGAATGAAAAAAAAAAAGTTGCTTTGCTTATTTGCTTTTGAATTTTGATTTATCTCTCTGACAGTTGAAAGTCAATTTGACCCTCTCTTTCTCTCTCTTATTCTTTTCTTTATTCACTTCATCACTTCACTTGTTCAGATGGACAACAGGACAAATATATACATATATATAATATATTTTTTCTTTTCAAATCTTTTCAAAAGTTTTGTCAGTGAATCAATATTACCCTTTACCCATATGCACTGCATCCGGCTGTCACTAGTAGTAACTAATAAGTGCAAATTTTTTTTTTTAAATAAATAATGAGCGGGCCCGGGCCGGCCCATCGGGCTTAAATATTCGGGCCGGGCCGGCCCGGCCCTTACTATAGGGCCGGGCTTTTACCCGGCCCATAAAATTCGGGCCGGGCCGGGCCGGGCCGGGCCAAAATTACGGGCCGCGGGCCGGCCCGTTTGGCCCGGCCCAAATTCCCACCACTAATTATTTTACTTTAAATATTATCATCTTGTATATAACACTTATATATAATATTTAAAGTCACATTTAAATAATCTAGGGTTTTCGATATTTATAAAGCTTCTTAATATACATGCAAAAATAATATTGAAAAAATTCTTCAAATTAAATCAGTAAAATAATACATTTTATTTATTTATGGCCAAATATCCCAACAATATGAAGATCCTCCGAAGAAGATGACAATGAATATATATACATATATTTTATGTACAATATATATATAGATAGATATAACTAGAACATCATTATGTCGTAGGTGTAGAGTCTTGGGCGGATAATTCAGATAAATACTGGTACGTTAGTTTTTGTCCTTTTTCAATGGAACTCGACGGAAAAGAGTCAGCAAGTCACGCGCACAGTTAATTCCGTTCGGGTTAAAATCAATTATACAAGATTATCTCGCTTTATCCTTTAAAATTTAAAATATGGTGTTATTGCCACTTGAGTTTATCAAATGTTTATTATTAATCCATTTGTGACCGAAAAAAGAAAATTACAAAAATGAAGAACTGAAGTACATGTGAATGGTAATTTGATAATATAAAAGTTGAGTGATTGATTGGACGGATGAATTAAATCGAATCCATTTTATCTAACTATTCGACATATGAAAATGAAACCACAATTTTAGGTTAGTTAGATAACATGCATATGACTCAGTTGACTCGTTAAATCAACCATGCAACATTCATTTTGTTACACATTATGTATTTCTTCTGTGTCACGTTCCATCACTTTTTTTATATTTTTATCATGGAGAGATCAATTTTGAAATACTTGATAACTTCATAAACCAATAATGAGACAAGTTGTATTTCTTAATTAATCATGGATTTTTCATGTTTAATTCTAGAGATTAACATGTTTATTATGCAAAAAAACAAAAAGGGATTGTCCAAAAATTGCGGGATTTGTACTCAATTCTATTCTCTGTGATTGTGTTGGTTGACTGAAATATGCCGTTGGGGACTTGGAGTTGTGTCAATGCCACGTCAGAATAAAGTGAAAGTCAGCTAATATTATCCAAAAAGTGAAAAAGGAAATAAATCCCTTGATCTTTTTGAAATCCACAAGATAAGGAAACAGAATGTACGAAACGAGAAAGTTTCTCCAAGTGTACCATCTTTGTACATTATGAGTAGCAAAATCTTTCTTTTTCATTTCAAAAAAAAAAAAAAAAAAAAAGGCTTTCTTTTTGTGCCATTGAGAAATCGCAAATCTCTATTGCCCTAAATAAAAAATTTTAAGTGGTTGTAGGGAATACTGTTCCGGATTTTCTGTTTCATTAGATATCTCCTTAATAATGTCATACCATATTATCTAAATTTAAGAATTTAATCACGTTAAAATTTAAAAATTTAACCATATAAAAATGCTAAGTATTAAAATTTATTTAACAAATTAATAAATTGTCAAAAACTTATTAAGGGGGCAGTCTTTAAGATAAGACAATAAGACAGTAGATCTGAACTCTGTTACAAGCATAATCTATTCAACAAATTGATTCAACAAATGCTAAATATAAATCACGTTAAAATTTAAGAATTTAACCATATAAAAATATTAAATATTAAAATTTATTTAACAAATTGATGAATTGTCAAAAACTTGTTAAGGGGATAGTTTTTGAGACAGGAAAATGAGACAATAGATTTGAACTCGATTGCAGGCATAATCTAGCGGTAATATAAGCTAAAGGTATAGATCCCCAAGTTCAAAATAAATAAATAAATAAATTTTTAAAAAATACAAATCCCTATTTTATAGGCTCCATTTCTTTTGGGTCAGGAAAATAAGACAATAGATCTGAATTCGGTTGCAGGCATAACCTAGAGGTAATACCACACGTGACTTCATCTAAAGATGTAGAATTTAAATTCCTCATCCTTAAATAAATAAATAAATTTTTAAAAAATGCAAATCTCTATTTTATCTGGTTAGGCGCTAAATTGGATTGGAGTTTTGCTAAAATTCCATAATTTGTCTCGAAAAGAAAATCAGTTCTAACGACTAGTAAAGAGCTTCACCTTGATTTCCTTTTTGTTTGAAGGGGAAAAAAAAACATGGAGAATACTCAGTTTAATCATATATCTCCTACTAAATCTCAAGAGATCATGGTAGGTACAAGAGGAGTTTTTAATGAAGACTAATGAGTAAAATAAATAGGCAAAAACTAATAACTTTTATGGGACAACTAATTATTAATATTATATAAGTGTGGGAAAAATATGAAAATCTTGAAAACTTTTAAAGTGATTTTAAAAAAATAAAAAATAAAAATCTATAAGAATTCCAACCCCTTCCTGACCTTTTATCATATGATAATGACGTTAAAGTATTGCAAAAAAAAAAAAAAAAAGAATAAATAAATAAAACATTTTATAAATAACAAAACCATAAATTAAAAAAAAAAAAAACTGGACTTCATTATCATAATCACTATATGGTTTCATAGTACAAACATGAACAAATATATATATATATATTTTAAAAAAGAACTTGTATTTATAAATATGTTAATATATGGATTTAGTTCATCTGCCCCTTATTTATAATATATTGTTGTTTCTTGTACTCCTGTCTAATAGGGACAATAATCATGTACACAAAATTAATCTCGTAAGCCTTGATAGGCCCATTATTTTTGGGCAGACACCAGAGCCCACTTGTTCGATCACAGCGGCGATAGAAGCCCATAATAAGAACGAACAGAACCTCATATTGAGGGGTAAAATTGTAAATATGAGAGACAAGAACAGTCTATATAAAACGGTTTGAAACTCCCAGTTGCGAAAGTACTTGAAGATGTAACTAGGGTTTCTCTCATTCCGCCGATAAGCACAGATTCAACAAGAATTATGAAACTTCTCTTTTTTGGTTTTTTATTTTATTTTTATTTCGCTTGTCAATTGAAATTGAGATTTCAATTTTTCGTTCATTTTGTTTTCAAGGGGCTGGAGTTTGGCTCTTTGGCTTTATAAGAATACAGTGCCTTAGAGATGAATGCAGCTCCCAACAAAAAACCTCTCAGTTTCGTCACCTTTATTTGCTATCAAATTTTTTTTATTTTTAGTGAATTTCTTTCGGCGAGGCTGATACATACTTTTTTTTTTTTTTCTGGTTTTTATTTTTATTTTTATTTCTCTGATTAAGATCGGTCTTTGGCTTTCGATGGTATTTGATCTAGTCATAAAATTTGTTATCCTTTTTTTTTTTTCCCCTCCTTTTTGTTCGAGTAGTTATTCAGGCAGCCCCTTTGTTGGTTCGGTGACAAAGGAGGTGTTAAACTGCTCGTAAAGTGAATTCTTTTGCTCTTCAGACTTGCTGACTTTTTATGAAGCTGGTCTAGTAAGCCTAAGTACATCTCTCTCTCTCTCTCTCTCTCTGAAAAATCGAATTAAGTCTAGTTTGTTTTAACGGGAATGGCAAGGGTTTTTGGAGATTTTTTTTTTGATTGACGATTTTTGGAGAATTTGACCTTTGGTAGATCATTGTGCCAATTAAATCTTCGTGGAGATTGTAAAAATTATGGCCTAATTAATTTTTAAAAAAGTATAAGAAAACATCATACAGGCAGAAAAAATGTGTTCCAAAAAGGTTCCACTGATAAAAGTTGGTATTTTCGTCGCAGATCACTTTTGTTTGATTGCTAAACGCTTGATGTTGTAACCCAAGGAAAATGGTTAAAAACACATGCTTTGCAGACTGCTTTCGTTCGGATCATTAGTTCAAACCGACATTTAAACTTGTGTGAGAAAAAATATGTAGAAAAATGTGGATGCCAAAACCAAGAATTTGGATTCCAGATATTGATATTTCTTTGGAACACCATTCTCCATTCGGTAACGGTTTGTACAAAACCCTCGGAGGCAACAATCCGAGGTTGTCATGGCCCATGATTCCATCTTTTATGTGTACATTTTGATCAAAAAGCACAAAACATTCCAGGTGCTAGACTAAACCAACCATCGAAACCGTTACCAACTAACCGGGGTGTAAGTGTTTGGAAAGAGCTTGGGTCTCATACAATGCTGTTGCTGCTGCCATTGTTCTAACCCTCCAGCTCCTTCCACTGCCGATTCCGATTCGTTGCCATTGGATTCATCATCCGCATCCATCATTTCAACTTCTTCAGCTTCCATGGCCGCTGACATACCTGCGGCCTGTGGCTCTGCTCGTGCTGCAACCCAAGGAACAACTGCCAATCGATCGTCTGAAACATCTGTGACCTTGTCTTTGGCCATTGCATCCATCAATGGTTTGACCATCTTCGAATTCCCCAGCAGCATGAATTGCTCTAAACAGATATAAAAGAGAAGTAAAGAAGTTGATTAGTTGAAGCTATGAATCTTAGATCCAGTGAGAAACTCCAATTTCTTGCCCCAATGTCCGATTTGACTCGGGATTCTAAAACATGAAAAACTAGCATGAAATCTATAAGAAAATGCTAATTTGAAAATGTGTCCACAAAGTAGCAACCTAATTAATTCGGACGATAAGATTGTCCATTCCCTGATTTTCTCCATGTTTTCCTAGTAAAATCAGTAATATACAATGCTAAAACTAGTTACTAGAGAAAACGCCAAAACTTTAACAATGAGCACTTCCAAAACGCTACAAAAGCACAAGAACTACTGTTATACACGAGTCGTCTATGGTTTAAGAAGCTAACGAGTAACGCGTCTTTAGAACATTAACATACTTTTTTTTTTCCCCCTAAAAAGCGTACAATTTTGAATAAATTTTCATAACAACCCCTAAAAATGAAAACTCGATCATAACAATTTCTATTTATTCATTATATAGTTATTAGCCCCCTAATAAAAAATGTTATGGCTTCGTTACTGAACATAATGACAAAAATATTAAGTTACAGATGGTACTACATTTACTAGTCCAAAAACTGACGGGCACTTTTAAAATGCTTCAAAAGCAAAAGAATTAATCTCACGAATAATGTTAGGGACCCTCAACTTCAATTTCTAACTTTTCAAAACCAATTGGTAGTTCTAAAAACTTTGATATAACAACCTTTTAAAAACCTCCCAAACAAGTCACCGTCAAGTTGGTATCGCTAGCATTTTTCTTAATCTCCACATAAAACATAAAAATCAACTTACCCTTTAAGCCAGGGATCAAATCGGAGCTGACAATAAGAGAGAAATCAGGGGAAGTAGGGGACTTGAAAAGGGGCGTGCTTGTGGGATTGTAGACCACAAGAGCTTTCTCATTACAACCATCACCACCACCACCAGAGGGCGTAGGAGGAGTAGCAGCAGCCAAAGTCTCAACAACCTCAGAGACCACTCCACTGATAATTGGGTCTTCATTTGTTAACCCAAGTAAGTCCGGATCCTTATAATTCACGAACAAATTTCCAAAAATAAAAAACACAGAAAGAATTCCGCGAATTCGAGAAAATTAATCTTGAAATTAAACATTTAAAAAAAAAAAAGTGAAAAGAGAAATAAAGATTGGTTTCATTACCAGTCTCCTGGACTTGGCAGAAGGAGAAGCGAGGTAAATGGAAGAGAAATCATCGTATTTGTCTTCGTAGTCTTTGCGCTTCATTTTTCTTTTTCCCTTTTTTTTTTTTTTTTTTTCCGACGAGATCAGAAAAGAAAATTTCTTCAGACTATTCACGTTTCGGACCTTTAAAAGTTCAAGCTCTCTCTCTCTCTCTCTCTCTCTCTTCTCTTTCTGGTTCTGGAAATTTCTGGCCCCTCCGGAGCATCCCAGAATCCCATCTACCGCCACACTTTATATGTGCGCGCAAATAAAAATGTTATTATGTAGGGACTAGGGAGTGGGGTCAGTTTCTAAAACTATTGTCGTTCAGGTTCTCTTTAAAACATGTCGTTTCTGGAAATTGTCGTATTCTTGAGGTGTGGTCAGCCATTTGTAAATTTGCTGTCGTTGGAATGATTATGCCATTTGCATGGTTGTTATTCGTTGTCGTTTTTGAAAGCATATCATCACGGATGAAAAACTGCCGTCCTTTATTATGCCGTCATTTTCTTTAATTATTGTAGCTCCTCCGCGTATGAGGTTTTTTTTTTCCCTAGTAAATATTATTTTTGTATAGACTGTGGGGCAGAATCTAATACGACGAGACGTTTTAAAATATTAAAGAAGACGATGTTTTTTCACTAGAGATGGAGGCAAAAAAGACATATTGAAGAAGAACTTGAGTTAGCATTAATGATTGATATGCCACATCATTAGATTATGATTAATTGTTGTAATAACAATCGTAAGACCTAAGACCCCTGAGAAAAAATATAAATAAGGATAAGGATATGAGATTTGTACGCTTTTGAAAACACCTGAGAAATAGAGAAACACTAAGATTTTTGTTGAGAGAATTAAACTTTGTTATCCTAGATTTCAATACATTTGGATAGAATAAAGACCAACAGTAATAAGGACGAGATATGAGATTTGTACGCTTTTGAAAACACCTGAGAAATAGAGAAACACTAAGATTTTTGTTGAGAGAATTAAACTTTTGTTACCCTAGATTTCAATTATTTCATTTGTTGAGAGAATTAAACTTTTATTACCCTAGATTTCAGTTATTTCAATAAAACTTTGTATCACTGTTTGTCGTTTGATCCGGTTTCCACACAAACGCTAACTCATAATTTGAATGTGAAAATTGAAAAGAATGGGGGCATTTTTATACCATTGTTAAATATTTTGGAATTAAATTAATTCCCCTTCCCGTCTCGAGTTCAAACCTTATATCTGTTCTCCCTTAAAAAAAAAAAAGATTAAAATATAAATGATTAATATATATATATATATATAGTTATATTGGAATGCTCACATATAAGGTAGCCCAAAAATGTCGGACGTGAACGGTGGGGCGAAGAGGGAGATAGGAACAGCGAAAAACCAATCGAAGGCGTCAACGATTTTCGCCAGAAGTCAAGGCCAACAACTCCAAAACCGCCGAAAATGAACAACATGGCAAAGAGGGAGAGAGGAAGGGGGAAAGCCCATCGGCAACAAAAACCCAATTGGAGGCGTGAAAGATTTCACCGGAACTCATGGCCGAGAACTCTCTCTTTCGGCTGGTACCCCCTATGTCGCTGGTAGCACTTTTTCCGGCTGGTACCCCTCTTTCTCTAGGTTGTATCCCAAATTCTCTCTCTTTCATTCTCCCTTTCATCACCTTCTTCCAATTTGCATCCAACGGCCAAAACTAGATTTGCCGTTCACGTCCAGCAAAAGCTCATTGCCGTATACGTGAGCTCTATGATCGCACATATTTATAAAATGATGATTGTTATCAAATACTTTGATGGTATAATGTTGCGACATTTAAAATTTCAGATAATTTTTGTAACTAATATCATCTTTTTCGTCAAAATTCTAAAAATAGAAAAAAGAAAAAAAAAAAGAATTTTTGTAAACACTAAATGGAACATAAAAAATGGAAAATACTTCAATATGGTTATTTAAGGTGGCCAAAAACCCCCCAAGGAAAAAAACCACGGGTGCTAAACACACTAGCTCAAATAAGAAGGGTTTTATTAACAACAAATTACAGTTACAAGAGAATGAAAGTATGAAACTTGACTCCAATGGACCAATTGGAATTGCGAGCAACCTTACTCCACCAATCCCATAGAATCACGAGCTTTACTCCACCACTTCTTCGCTCACGTCATCTCCTCCTACGGATGCTTACCTTCATACTCCTCGTCTTACTCCAAGCTTCAATGCTCATCTTTGGACCTCTCAACCTACTCCAAGCTATATCGCTCGCCTTCAATCTTTGACGTACTCCGAGCGTGATCCGCCTTCAGCTCCTCCTCGGACTTACTCGGAATCTTCAAGTGCCCAATGACAGCAAGAGCTATGGAAATTGAGTCATCACACGCATGAAGTCTTTCACGTTTAAGCGTGATTCTTAACAAGAGAACCCGTAAATAAGTGACTCCTAGATATGAGAATATGTCTAGGTTCATTTCACTGAGGGTGAGTTTGGTTTGTATCTCCACTTAAACTAAATTGTACTTTTTTCATCATGGTTTTTGTCTTTTTTTGAAAAAGTTTTTTGTCTTTTCTGAAAAATTACTATTGAAACTTAAAAATTTTAAACTAAGGGATGTTTGGTTCACCCACTCAAACTCAAATTTTTCAACTCAATTTTTGTCAAAAATTCAACAAAAATTACTATTAAAACTTAAAAATCTTAACTCAAACTTAAATACCAAACACTTCCTAAATTCATTCACCGAACATCCCTAAATCTAGGGGGAGATCTACAGAATATCTCAATTACATACAAATTTTCGAATCTTGAAATTATTTAAAATTCAAAAATTCCAAAAGCTCATGTATCCGTTGTTCTAGACAGTGCACGTATCCTCTACCGTCTGGATAGAATCTGCTGCATTCAAGATTCAAACTACAACAAAGATCATATTTGCAGGTTGCGAATTTTATTTGAATTTCTAACTGAAATCCAAACGAAAAATCACATAGATGAATGGAAATTTAAGTCAAATGAATCTAACCAAGAAGTAAGCACAAGATTAATCAACCAAATTCGAATATCTAAAGATAAAGAGATACACTCCAATTTAAATTCAAAAACTGATATTTTCCTGCAGCGAGATAAACAAGATTATGTTGTGAAATTCAGAAATCTCAGTTAATTATTTTTGATATTAAAAGCCAACAAAAATAGGATAACAAATCCTAAAAGAGTAAATTGCTCATTTAATTTCTAAATTTTTAAGTTTGCGTAAGTATTGGTCCCCAATATTTTTTTATAACTAAAGTACTTTTAAACTATTAAAATATTATTATAATATTCTTTCCGTTAACATTTAGACAAAATCCTTTAATAATTTAATCAAAAAGTGATTTTAAAAGTGAAGGATGCTTTCCAATAATTAATCGAAAAGACTACTATAACAACATTTAATAATTCAAAATCATTCTAACAAAAAAAAAATAATAATAATTAGCCTAAATAGTTCTTGAATTCTTTCGAAGGAGATGGTATGGTCCCCTTTTTTTTCCCTTCCGAAATGATCCTAAACTCTTAGTTTCTAGGACGTTTTGATCATTTCTGTCCAATTTCGTGAAATTTCTAACTAAATTTTGTTCAAATGAATATTTTGATAATAAAATAACTAAAATACCCTTAAATCTCTCTCCCTCCCTCTCAACAATCCACATTTGGGACCTCTTTCTCTTTAACCCCTCCCCAATAACCTAGAGCTGGATCATCGACAACTTCAAATGCATCCCATTGCTGGCGACCTCAAACGCGCCCCCCCCCCCTAGATTTAGGCTCGTTGACGAGCTTGAATACACTTCCCCTTCCCCCTGACGAGTTCGAACGCCCCCCTCCCTCGTTCTTGTCGAGCCCAGGGCTCCTTCCCCTCGTTCTTGCCAAGCCCAGGGCTCTTTCCCCTCGTTCTTGCCAAGCCCAACGCTCCCCCCTCCTAACCTAGACCTGGGATTGCCGTTGAGCTCAAACGCATCCCACCTCCACGATGAGGTCACCCCCCACGGTTCTTGCTTTAAACATGCCCCGCCGCCACTTTCACAGACGAGCTCGAACGCCCTCCCCCTCGTACTTGTTGAGCCCCATGCGCCCAACGAGAGAGCTTGCCTTGCCCTTGGTTTTGATCTTGATCCCCCTCCCAAAAATAAAAATCTGGGCTTGGGTTTAAAAGGGGGAAAGATAATTGTTTTTAGTTTTTTTTAAACTAATTATTAATAAATTATTAAAATATCATCTTATTTTATTAGAAATTTATTAAATTAAATAAAAATGACTATTATGACTCATATTTTAAGAATTTATGATCATCATAATCAAAAAAATAAAATAAAATAAAATCAAATCGTCATTTTTTAAATAATTTAAAAATTATTTAAATCAATTATTCAAAAATAAAAAAAGATCAAAATTATATAAATTCAAAAATACATATACCAATTTAGCAATTTACCAAAACATTGTTAAAACGTACGACATGTATTAATTCTGATCACAGAGGACCAGTTTCCCACCTTTCTGACACAGCCCCTGTTCTCGAACCGAATTTACAACCTTGCCATAACTATACCTCAACGGCATTTTCCCAAGCACCCGATGAAACTCCCTTATACACTCCCCTCTCCTCTTCCGGTGCTCCGCTCTCCTACTGCTCAGCCCCACCTGCGCCACCACTCCGCTCAATCTCCGCCGTCCATCACCATCACCACCACCATCATCCTCATTCCTCGCATCTCCCCAGTCCCGGGCCCACTTCGCCCCCACCTGCACTGGCCCGGCCCCGGTCTCCTCCGCTACCACGAAATTCATTAGTATGTCCTCGCAGTTACGCGCCCGATCGACCACGCTCCTCGCACGCGCCATCGCCGCTCCGCCGCCGCAGCTGTACAGGTACAGGTATCGCCTGTTCAAGATCATGAACTTGGTCAGCACGATCGAGTAGCGGTCCGGATGGACGGTGTAGATCCACTCCCTCCTCGCCAGATCGATGTCGTGCGATCTCGCGAAGAACCCGATTAGACGGTTGGGATTCTTCTCCCACACTCGGAAGGCGAAGGCGACCGAGTTCGCGTCGATCTCGACGTCGTCGTCGCAGATGAGGACGGCGACGGTGGCGATGGCGGATGGTCGGGGGAGGAACCGGGCGTTGAGGCTGCGGGAGGGGTGGGGGACGACGGAGATCGGGGCGGATCCGAAGGAGAAAGCGGTGAGGTTGTGGGAGAGTTGGGCGAGGGTTTGGGGAGAGGTGGAGGGATTGCCCCAGATGACGAGGACGGCGGCGACGAGGGGGGAGGCGGAGTAGGCGGCGGCGAGGGATTGGAGGAGGGGTAGGCGGGACTCGGAGTAGCCGTTGATGAGGACCGTGATCTGGTCCGATCGGAGGTGGGGTGGGTCCCGCGACGGAGCTGGGTCGCAGGGGTTGGAGGTGAGGGTTCGGAGAGAAAGCGAAGGGTTGAAGAAGGAGAAGGAGAAGAAGAGGAAGAGGAAGAAGAGGTGTTTCATGTTTGTTGTCGTTGGGGGAGAAAACGACGTCTGACTTATTTGTTTGGTTTTGGGGGTTTCAGCTGAAGCTTGTTGTTGAGTAAAAGGAGTATGGTTGTTCTTGGCGTTGAAATCTGATTAAACGACAAATATAGATAATGAGACAAGATTAACGGTGGACAGAAGAATAAGGGTTGGTTTAAGAAGAAATAGATTTAACTAAATTCTAAATATTGTAAATACAAAAAAAAAAAAAAAAAAAAAAAAATCAAAAAAAAATAAAGGAAAATGATTTCTGGAATTCTTATTAGTAAGTCACACAAAAGCATTACAAATATTGAGGAGAAAAAAAAGTGTTAAAAAAAAAAAAGTAAGTGCAATACCAGGATTTGAAAGTGGAATTATTTATAGCATGATTCAAGTTTTTTTTTTTTTTTTTTTTATAATTGCATGATTCAAGTTTTGGTACATCAGAAGTTGTGAAAAATCAAGCTACCGAAGCTATTAATCATAAAAATAGTTTGTATAATAGGTTGCTTATGTTCGAAAGTACAAAGTGAGGAAGCAAAAAAAGGATGCAGTTCTTCAAAAGAGATTTCGTAGGGTTAAAGAGGGATTAAAAAATTCAGCAGATAAAAAAAAAAAAAAAGGAGAGAGATCTTAAAAAGGATCTTTCGTGAATAATCCTTCATAATACTTGAATGCTATCAGTTTCGATAAGTAAATTAAATGATACAATACATATAAAAGTTCTTAGATTTACGAAGGTCTAGCAGTAATACTAACCTGACTCTATCTAAAAATACAGAGTTAGAATTTTACATCCTCAAGTTAAAAAAAAAAAAAAAAAAAACATAAAATATAGATGGTATAAACTTATTTAAGCTAAAACACGATCTTCTGTCTTTTTTTTTTCCTCCATATTTTCTGTTATTTTCCAATTACTTACTCTAATAATATAGTTGAAGTTGAAGTTGACAAATTTTACCGCTAATAAACCAATAAAACAGGGAAAAGTAGTTGGCTAATCAGCAATCACTTTGTACATTTTCTTCGAGTTCCAATTACCAAACCAGAGGGAGTAGTCGTTGTTGTTGTCCTTTTTATTTATTTATTTTATTTTATTTTTGCAATGGCAGACTTGTAATTTTGGAGAAACATTTAGGAAAAAATTGTCATGACTTTTCTCTAGTCGGATAACGCAAAATATGTATGTGTGGTATGGGAGGCTTCTGGTTCTCGCGGGGGAAATCACTCCAATGGCAATTCTGAGGATGTCCATTGCCCCGCAACGTTCGGTTCTTCCCGAATTCCGCCATTGTCTTTGCCATCATTGACGATGCGGCGTTTCTTGAAGCCGCTGCATTGTGCACCGGCCCAGCAAATCCAACATCAACAAGAACAACAGGTAGTTTTCTCATTTTAAAGCTAACGCTAATTGTTGGACATATTGTTGATTCCAAATGAAGTTTTCATCATTGAAATTGTGTATGTGTTTGAGAAACTAAAGCATGAAGCATGTAAAGCGAATTCAACATGTGCAAGGCACGGAATTTTGAACTGGGATTCGAATTTAAGACCTCAACATTGAGGCACGGGTGGATTACTGATAGGCTATACCTGTACTCACGCGTGCGTTATTGTCATGATTAAGATTTCCGAGCTGACTCTAGTTCAGTTGTTCTGAAGGTGATTCAGGGATTTTGTGTGAACCTTGCAATGGCAGAGGATGGCTAGTATGTGACTTCTGTAAAGGGCAAAAAACAAACGTGAAGGCCGAAAACAAACGCATCTACCGGCGCTGCCCGTCTTGTAGAGCTGTAAGTTAGTTTTGTACTTTGATTCTTCGACTTCTTGTTCTCAATTCTCGACTAAAAAATTGACCGTTTCCCTAAATCACCTTCTTTTTTTTTTTTTTTTTCACAATTTATTTTTTTACGTATTTTTACGTATTTTTTTTCATGCCAATGTATTGGTGCAGATTGGATATGTACTCTGTTCAAATTGCAAAGTTTTCAAATGTGTCACATTCCCAAACTACAATGACGGCGAAGAATTATCCTTTTAAGCGCCTTATAACACGCTTCAAGCTTTGATTACACATCTTTACGGGGATTAATTATTCAATGTCTCTAATTTTTCTGTTTTGATCAACCTCTTCCCCTCTTTGAGAGCATCATATTTGATTGTTAAGCAAAAATCTGTTCTATTTGCTTGTCCATGTATTTTATAGTAACTTCAAACTTTACACTAAATTAAGGGGCTAATTGCCAATTTTCATTATTTGCCAATTTTTATGTTTGATCTTTCTGCTATCCTTCAACCATTTTTTCTAGCCTTAGTCAGAAAGAAAAATCATATTGAGCACTTTCGTGGGGGGGGAAAAAAAACACGAAAGTTGGAAGTGTGTGATAATCTCTACAATGTTCGGATAGAAAAACAAGAGAAGACATGAGAAGTCAGGACAGACGGCCTAACTCTTGATATCCATACAAAACAATCCGAAATTGTCGAGATTTAAAGAGAAAACTAATAAACGCTGTAGTTTTGCAGCTCAAAGAAAACAAAAAATAGTCTTAAAAACCATATATATATATATATATCTATACATATGCAGATATATGCCTCATCTTGGGAATCTACGTTCATGGTTGTCTTGGCCTATATCTGAACCCTGACCCTGTGTATCGTCAATTCGGAGAAATTCAGGTAGTTTGGCAGGGCACAAATCTAAGGAAAGACCAAAAAAAAAATGTTAGCCAATACTTAAACAACTAAATGAAAATAAAAAAGGATTTGTAATTAGTAATGTACAGGAATACCTGCATTTCAGCCAGTAACCAATCTCGGCACAAATTAAAGCTTCCAATGTCGTTGGATTAAGTTTATTGCGATGTAAGCTCAAAACTCTACCGTCTAAAAACAGATTCCGACGTACATGTGACACTGGAACAGCTAAAATGTCTCTGGCAATGTCTTTCAGTGTCGGATATCTAGCACCGTTTATATCCCACCACTCCAGAACATCAAAGTTTGAAATGTCGGAGTCAGGCTTCCAAGGTAAGACATTCTCCTCCAGATAGCAGTCCAGCTCTGACTTGACATCGTCATTACTTGTCGTGTCATGGAGAAACGAATCGAATTTTGTTAAGAGATCGACGATTTCTTGAGGAGTCATCACATCACCGCTATCCTAGAGGAAGAAGAAGTTGTAGCATCATCAAAACGATGGTTTTGATCTCCGCCCAATTTAGACCTCGCCTCATACTCTTTCACCAGATCATAGCAAATTCCACAAACTCTTTCGATTTGAGATGAAGCACCATCTCTGCGAATCTTGGGAAAGAAGCACTCGATAAACTTCATCTTGAACCTTGGATCCAAAACGGTTGCTACAGCCATTATTCCCCGAGTTGCATTCCAATACTTTTCAACCTTTTCGATCATATTCGATGCCTAGGATGTGTGCCACTCATGAATCAACAATCTAATCTGATGAACTTGTTGGAAAAGAAGGTTGGCTGTACCCTTTCGATAGGACACAATAATGAGCCGTTACATATGATTATGATGTGATCCAACGATTTAGAATTTTTCTATCCTAATGGTGAATATTGACTCTGATATCGTACCTTAAAATTCTCCTTTGCAAAGTCCAAGAGGCATCAATGAATTGCGCAGCCACGGTCATGTATTGCCTCGTTTGTTCAGTGGGAGAAGTCCAGATTTCAGCAGTAATGGCGATTCTACTCAGGTTGCACTCCAGTTCCATCGTCTCTATCTTCTCCACTTCATAGATTTTAAGGACATCATTTCTAACCTCATTTCTAGACAAGAAAGGCTTCAACAATGGTTGGAGAAAAAGGATGAAATCTCTAAATCTTCTCTGTTCAACTATGGATAGAGGGTAGTGATGTATATAGATCATGGTTGCAAGCTCTTTCTTGGCCTTTTCGGGTTCAAAATTATGACACTCCGGCTCTTCCCGAAGAGCACAAAATGCGAGATGCTCCTGCAAATCAGGCATCCCATCATCACCTTCTCCTACAATTCCTCACCATAATACTCGCACGTTGCGTAATCATCCGGAACAGAGAACCTAAACGAAGAGGAAGATTTTAGATACCGAAATGTGAGATGAATAAGGAGTAAAGTACAACTTCTCCCCCATGGACATTCTGATCAATATGTATAGAGGTTGTACTCAACTAGCAGACTGTAACTAGCCTATGCCAAGTTTAACCAAAAAAAAAAAAAAAAACTAACCTATGCTAAGTGGATTTTTCAAGAGTTTCTAAAACTTTAAATTCTCTCCAAGACTCTTGAAGAGATTTCATATGACCCAAACTTAGGAGGGCAGTAAACAAAAATTTGTTATATGATTCATTTTCCAGACTGAGGGTTTTTTTTTTTTTTTTGGTGGGAGAGTTTGAACTGATTTTGGATTTATTGAGCCCACCAAAATTCAATATATGTATATATATAGATATTTTTATTTAATTTTTGTGATGGAAAACCCTATAAATAGGTTAGAACAAACACCACCAATTTGGTATTGTTTTCATTTGTTTTGGAAATAATTTTTTTTTTTAACAAATAAGAATGAAAAATTGTCAAAATTAAATTTTTATGGTGCAGGTTGACAAAGTTTGAAAAAGTTAGGGCCTAGCAAAACTTTTTATAAGCTGCTTTTGGCTTTCTAGGTTTAAAAGCTGTTTCTAGAAGTGTTTGATTGATCTGTCAGAATAACCTTTAGTTTCTAAAAGAGCTTCTTGTCAAAATCAGAAAATATGGTTTCCAGAAAAGCTTGTATAAAGAGATTTTAGAACTTGGATTAGAGTTTAAGCTAGACATTAAGAACTTTATTTTAATATTTTTATTACTTATTAGAAAACAAGTTCATTTGGACGTCAAAAACTCTTTGAGAAATTTGATTTCCAACGCTTATTGAAAAGTTCTTCTATTGATCAAAATCAAAATCAAAAGCTTTGCTAAATGGACCTTTAGTGGACTAAACCTTATGTAGATACCACATGTTTAAATACTATCCAAAAATTATCTTCAAATCTTCCCCTAAATATAGTCATTGTTTCAATCCTGCTTGAAGTGGGGATATAAAGCCATGGTTTGAGAAATTTCTGATTTCAGAGCACAACAGCGACCTCGATTTGACGAGATAATGTGCTCGTTTCATTTTAAGGGCTTAAAAGTCTTTTTACTATCTTAAGAATCAGTTGTAATTTTCACGAATTAAAAGTAAAGCAAGCATACATAGTAGATTGTTAGTTGATCTTTTCAAAACAAGCATTTATAGCAGAATATTAGTTGATCATTTTGTTTGAGTCAAATACACAAGCCAAAAGTTATTACAGACATAAATTAATGATAGTTTCATATGATTTTATCATAAAGTATAAAGTTCGAATCTCCCGTCCTTAAATTCAGAATAATTATAATAACAAAATAAGCAAGTCAAAAGAGATCTTGGCTACGTACGACTCTTCTCTTTTTCTCCATTTCCCTGGATGCTAAAATCTGTTTCTGAATTAAATAAAGGCCATTTAAATGCAAAGTCATCAACGTTAGCAAGGACAATTATAGTCACGTTTTATTTTTTCAAGGTAATATGATAAAAATGTACATATGTATACTATATTGATTTGAATTCGCTAGGTGCCGATACTGTAATTAAGTTCTGTTGTTAATTATATATATATATTTTTTCGACCTCTAGTATTTGTGGTGATTTTTTTTTTTTTTTGTTGCTTAAAAAAAGTGAATTAAATTGGTGCTATCTAGTTCCCATTACATTTGTCTATATCAAAAATCTGGGAACGTCCCACCAATGAAATGAAAATGACCCTCACATTCCAAAATAACACTTTAAAGGATGGATTCAGTTTCACTCTTATCGCTACTTGTAAGAATGTGAAGAATCAAATCTTAAAATATACGTAAAAGGAGAAGAAGGAAAGACATCCTAACTACTGCACCAATCTATTAATGATTTATTTGTGATGATTAAAGACTAGGAGACTGAGAAGCTTGGGTATTGTTTGTTATTGCTGGTTTAGGTTATTGTTTTAATTAACCTTTATATTTCAAATCCAATTTGTTTACATTTAAGTTAGTGGTTGGAAGCCAGATTGTGATCCTGAGCCCTTTCTTGGCTTATCAAATTCTCATCTGTTTAGCAGCTAGCCTGATTGATTCCAATAAATGGTGGTACCACATAGCTTAGATTATGATTAATATAATATCATATCTTATTAATTCTACTTAGGACTATATACAAATTTATATAACAACTAATTAATGTGACACACAAACATCCATATAATCAGTTGGCAAGATTATGGATGAAATTTGGTCAAATTTTCATTAATCTATATCATAATGTATTCAGCCAAATGCTATGTAACACCTACCATAAGCAGGCTCTACCTAGAGATTTATATATCTTTATCTTTATCCATATATCTAGTTATTTATTTGTTTATTTATTATTGACTTAATTAACCCCAGTCTCTCTCTCTCTCTCTCTCAAAAAAAAAAATAAAATAAAATAACTTAGACTCATATAAGTATTCCGAGTGCCTAGACATGACTTGGATCTGTATATATGATTATCATGATATGAAACATCTGTATCTTTATATTTATTATTGTTAAAATTATTTTTCTCACTCAATGCTTGAGTTGGGATGCACCGCATGTAAAGATAAATAGTGCCAATTATGTACTAATTACACATGGGATGTACCCTATTTTTAGCATTGTAAATCGTAATTAGATGATAATTAATTAATGCGCGCATGATATCTAAGACCTTAATCATTGCATTAAAAAATTTTTTTTAATTCTTTCTTACAAATGATTTCTCTATCCTTTTCTTTCTGGTGCTAGAATTTCAAAAAGACTACACATCAGGATTCTTCGACTTTGTATCTTTAAATCTAATAGCTCACTTTTTCCGGTGAGCACGATTATTCGACCCCTTTGTCATTGGGGATCGACTCAATCTTCAAAAAATTAAACTTATTAATAGATTAAACTTCAGATTTTATTTATATTTAACTTTCACGGTATTACCATTTTTGCTTCACAATCTAACTTTTTGATCAAATTGATTGCCTTGAAATAATTACGAGATACAGAGTTTAAATTCCTATTTTTAATCGAAATGCTCTAACAATGCAGCTTGAAATTTTTATTTTTTAATTTTTTAATTCTTCTCCTTCATTTGAAATGAGGTATACTCTTGCATTTCCCAAAAAGAAAGACTTTTTACAAATCTCTCTCTTATTTAAGAAACACAAACCGATGAAGTTCTACAGTTCATATACCTAAATCACATTCTTTTAATTCCTCTCATTCATTTTTTTTTTAAAGGACTTATTTAAATCTCTCTCTCTCTCTCTCTCTCTCGTTACATGGCCTCAAACAAACCCACTGATAAAGCCTGAAGGTGTAGATCGTCGATTTCCTATCCCCAAATTATATATAAATAAATATACAAATATATACACACACACATATATGTGTATACTCTAGTATAAATCCATAAAGACTACGACAGGTCTATAACAATTCCAAAATCCATACTCTCTTGTGATTCTCATTCGTTGAAATGAAGGTCTCATGATCTATTGATCTTACTACATTTCCAAAAAAGGAAAAAAAAAGTTTATTCAAATATCTTTCTCTCGCTCTCACAAACATGGCCTCATGAGGGTTCAAAGAGAAAGGGGAACCAAAAAAAAAAGCCTTTTATCTGCACATAGGGCTATGATCCGAATGGTGAGAAAATCCCTGCAGTGGGGTCTCCGAGGAGCAACATCCCAAAACGTCAACGTTTTTGTCAACCCCACAACTGCTATAACGAAACTGATCATGATCATAATCATGATGATCACGATGACGACGACGGTGATGAAAATGACGACCTCTTTTCTGCTGAACCATCTTGAGGACGCTCTCGAACACGGAAACCTCACAGGGAATTCTCAGAACCCCGGTCTGCTCGAATCCGAACTCCTCCTCCGCCTCTCTCAGCAGCACATGAAAAGCGTGCCGCCCCAAATACTCCGTCGGAATCACGAATCTCTTCATCTCTTCTCCGACACACACCGCCAGATACCCTTTCGGAACTGCTTGATGCTGATTATTAGTACTCGAATTTGTTGACGAAGTATTACTGTTTGATGAGGATGCTAATAATTCCGTACTAGTAGTACTAGTACTGGTACTAGTACTTCTGTCGGAGAAGGAAATGGTTCTCTTCAGGAACTGCATGCTCTTGTTCCTGGCCGAGCTGGGCTTCGCTGATGAAGACGATGATGAAGAGTTTATGGCCAGCTTTCTCCACTTCTTCAGGATCTGTTGAAGCCTCACGATTTCTCTTATCTTGTTCGGCTTCTTTTGATGATACTCCATTGATTAGGAAGCTGATCAAGACTTATATATATATATATATTTGTGTATAACAATAATGTAGTTGGCTTTGATCTGTTTTCTCTTGATCTAACTTCGAAAAGTGCTTCCTAATGTCAAATCTAGAGATGGGTTGGTCGTCTTTATAGTGGTGGAGTGGAGTTGTGGTGGCCCTCGGGACTCGTTATATACTTCTTTCTTTTTTATTATAATTTTTTTGGAGTTTTATTTTTTATTTGAATTTTAAGTATAAGCTGGGAATCATCTAGGACCATGATCAAGAAGAAATGTCACATCATCTTACTTATTAAAAAAAAAAAAAAAAGAAACAAATTTAACATGGTGAATTGCCATTACTAGTTACATATTTCCATGTCAGGTTAGGAACCTACATGCCATGTACATAAAAAATCCACATAACGAATACTCTTATAATGGTAATTTCTGACATTGACATTTGTGTAGGATATTGTTATTTTTTTTTTTAAATTTGACATACATTATATTTTGACACCAAAAATAATACATGTCAAATTTTGATATGTGATTATTACCATCGATTGATGCATTTTTTGATTCAATCATTACAAAATTGTCAGTTTCAAATTATTTTAAAATTAAAAACTTACAAATTCTAAAGTATAATGACAAAAGCTAGATGCATATCATTGTAATATAAAATAGAACAACTTATGGACTAAACGTGTCATTTTTACATTTTTTTTTGGGTGTTGAATATGACATTGA
Organism: Ficus microcarpa; assembly: GCA_025413485.1. NCBI lineage: Eukaryota > Viridiplantae > Streptophyta > Magnoliopsida > Rosales > Moraceae > Ficus > Ficus microcarpa. The sequence goes on along the minus strand of CM046377.1, from coordinate 44,703,453 downwards.
TACTTATATTATATTAGAGATGGTCTTGAATCTTAATTTTTCTGTTAATTTTCAAAATCATTTTAGAGGTTATTAAGATGTGTTTGACACCATGATTAGAAAGGAAATTAAAAAAAAAAAAAAAGGTCTCCATAAAAATTGAGAATCTTTTTGAATTCTTTTTTTTTTTTTTTGTGGGATTGGATATGGTGATTAGAATTCTTTATCTTATGATTTAAATGAAATCAGATGTGATATTTATCGGTTTGCTATGCATGTGATGACTACTTGAATATATATATTTCAAAAAAAAAAAGAATATAGCACATTTTTTGAAAAAGTAAATATTTTAGTTTGAATTGTAATTTTTTAAAAAGAAATTGTTAAATAATGATATCAAATAAGAGCTTAGCCTACCTAACATTTTCCGTATATCATGATCTTTATTTTTAGTCATTAAAAAAAATTTGACCATATAGAATAGCAAAAGAAAAGTTATCATCCTGCAGTACGGTAAGATCGAGTCTCTCTCATCTTTTATATTTAACTAATTCTGCATTAACACAACACTCCACTGTACATTGACTAATATTATATGTTACAGACCCATATGGGGAGTTTTGTATTAAATTCATGTTACTGAATCCATACATATAACGATACATATATATAAAGTTAAAAAAAAAACTATATATACATTACATATATATATATACATACATACATATATACAATCAATATCATGTGTTCAGGTTTTCTTCTCCGTGAGTGGCGAGTCTTTTGACTGGCTTTGGTTCCCAATGCAAACCGTCCCACCCAACAGTCAAGTGTCCTCGTACTGTTCAATTGTACTGTTCAAACTTTATTGCATAATTTGTATTTTAGTATTACTGGCTTCATGAGATTTACTTTTATTTATGTTTATTTTATTTACTGCCCTTAATGATGCTCTCGAAATAAGGTATTTCAGTACCCCAAGGCCACGGCCTCTCATGTGATTTTCTTTTTCCCAATGAACGGAGAAAAAGGAGAAGTTAACATCAAAGCTAGGAAAATTAATTATAAAAAGAAATCAGATCGAATCAGATGAGAAGGAAGTTTGGTCTGGCCATCTGTTTGATTTCTACTTCATCTCTTGTACGTACGTATTAAACAATTACAGGAACATTAATGATGACATAGCTAAGTCTCAACCAAGCAAGTCACCAGAGAGATCGAGGGTTAGATCCTCAAAAATGCATAAAAACGTATCCATTGAAAACTCGTTCATATATATATGTGATCACTTTATAATAACGAGAGATAATCCTTATAAACCATTGTAAAATGCCAATTTGGTGAAGGATTGAAACTCGGTTTTATAATTCGGGGATAAGCTGAAAACACAAGGCTCGCAAAAAATTAAAAAAAAAAAAAAAACATAGTCCTGTTTGAAATACTTTGGATCTTGTCAAAAGTCAAAAACCAAAAAAAAAAAAAAAAAGTTGTTGAAACCATAGTAAGTTTTCCCTAGCATGAATTCTTCATCGTTTTTCTCACTTCTCACGTGAAATGACTTAAAAAATTAATGACTACCAAATTAATATTTGAATTTTTAAAATCACAAATTCCCATCCTGGATATATAGCTATTCGATTCTAGACTAGTAGACTTCATGTTAGACCTTTAGCAAAGGCAGTACACAACAATTTAAAGAACTTATTAGATCTTATTTGCCCCTGCTTTACACCCACTTTTCAAAAATTTTTTTCTTACTATTCTACCTTATAAAAAATTGAATTTATTGTTTAAAATGTAAGTTTGAAATTATATTCCAAATGAATTCTTACTTATATACGTATATATAAATTTATTTAGATATTACATTTTTCTAGCAATCATCTTAAATTAAAGTAATATTTTAACAAAACTAGATTACATATAGGTGGATAAACTTAATAGGAGGAAGAAAAAATATAAGCATATTTCAAAATGCATGGTAATATCTACAAAATTTCAGGGTCAAGTGCGAAAATATATATATATATATATATATATATATTTTAAAACGAAATAACTGTAATTGTTTGTTGTAGTGTAGAATATTGTTCGTATCTTTAACAAATTAAATGGGCCATACCAGAAAGATGTGAACATAAACGTAAAATTGACTTCTATAATAATTATTGTTATTGATATTGATATTATAATCATCATATTGGATCAAATTTGACTTTGGCTGTGTGAAATTGAAGATGATGATCCAAATATTTAAAAACTTTTGGTCCAACGTGATCTGCATTCCAAACCACGTACTGCGAAAACTTTCTATTAAATGATTGAGCATATACATATAAATTATTCATTAGTTAGATAATTGAAAATAATAATGAACAAAATTTTTGATTAAGAAACAAAATATATAATTTAAAGGCTTGGTGAGTTCGCTTAGAGGTGGCATCCATATACTTTATAAGCCTCCGTAATATAATTGTTAATTATTATTAATCATTGTCCTTATTCAATTATTAATATTAAAAATTTGCTCCATAACAAGATATAAAGTTTGAATTTTTCTATTAAAAAATATATATGGACAAAATTAACAAATTCACGTGAACAGTTTTGATTAATGTAATATAGAATTAACGATAAAATTGATTAATGTAAATGGTCAAATATATATTAATTAAAACACTAAGCTGACACATGCATTTATATTTATTCCTATTGATAGTCATGTTCTTCATTTTATTTTAATCATATTTAGTTCTACTCATGTACTCTATCTAATTAAGTCATTAACCCCAATGTCGATCTAGCACAATTCGCCGCAGATCACTTGAGTAAATGACAATGTTATCGTGCTTAATTCTTAAGTTTAGTTACACACCATATGTTATATATATATATATATATATTGAGGTTGACTAGTTATCTTTTATATACATATATATATATATATATATTTATATAAATAGCAAGCTACTTGCAGTTCTGAAAGACTTAACAACCCAATTTAGAGAATCTTAATGTTACCCAATCTTTTTTTTTTTTCTTTCCATTATGAGAAATATCAATCAATAATTTGTGGTTGTAAGGTTTTGACTCGAAAAGACTTTTAACGAGGCATAATGTTATGACTTACTTTTTAAGAAGAGAGTTTCAGCCAATTCTTGACACTAGAATGGTTTTCTAAGTTCCATCTATGCCTTTTATAAGTTTGTTGTATTTCTCCCTTTTCTTATGATGTTTATTATATGCATTTTTCTTTTCTTTTTAATGATAATAAGTTGGAAATTTGATTAAAGATGAATTTTTTGAGTAGGTGTCAATTTAGTTAGAATGTGCATGAAAATCTTGATAGCAGTTATCTAGTCTTTAAAGTTGTAAATTAAAAAAAAAAAAAAAAAGAGTATAATCTAAAGGTGTTAATTTCACATCTGATTTCACCCATATAACCCCAACCTTAAGTTAAGAAGAAAAAAACAGAAAAGTTAATAAAGTACATCTACAACATAAGAGATACAAATAATAATAATAATAATAATAATAACTAAAAAAAAAAAAAAAAACCTTACAGGAATTAGTAGTACCATTTCCGCATATAACTGACGGCCGGATCAATTATAACCCTCCCACATTAGGGCAAGTTTCTCAATTTGAGAGAGTGTACATAAACATCTTTCATTTATGAAAATGCTCAACATTTTTCTGGCTTATTTTTTATTTTTAATGAAGTGAAGTTCATAATTTGATTCCTTTTCCTTTTACATTTCATAATTTTGGCTATTTTGTAGTATATTATATTTGTTCCTTTTGAGAATAAATGGAACTCCATCTCCAACCATGCACACATGCGTGCATGATCAAATATCAAAATGAGATTATATATTAATGTCAAAGAATGAACAATTAACATAATAAAATATTATATATTGGATATACGATGTATAATACTTCTATTCTTTAGAAAGAAAAAAAAAAAAAAACAGAGCAATAAGTACTATAATATCATATCCGCCAAATTAAACGTGAAAGTTATGATAATAAAACTTAGACTCCTCCAAATTTTTTATTTGTATATGGATCTGATGATTTCCTTCGAGTAAGATTTTCTTTTCTTAAATTTGTTTGGGTGTCAAAATCTGATTAATTAGTTTAGATAAGCTTTATAAAATTGGCTAGCTAGCTAGCTAGCTATTATTACTTGAATAATTGAGTTAGCAATTATGAGCTACACACACACACACACACACAGACTAAAAATAAAATTCTGATTAGCTGTCTCATTATAAATCTAATTTGTATCTAAACTTTTCGATGGTGTATTTGAATATATATGTAGGCACCTCCAAACCCAATCATTAATTTGGCAACCACTGGCCGGTTTCAATCATTCTATCTCGAAATATATATATATATATATATATATATATGCAACCCAAATTTGACATAGTAAATTGAAAAATATTTTTTAATTTCTTTCTCCAACTGCCTCAACGAAATGAACCCTTACAAATTTAATAGTAAAATATTGAAGAATTTAATCTACTTTTCCGCCCTTAATCTATTACCTTTAACATTCTTGTCCTTCGGCGAGTATATTACTTTTCCACGTATTGAAAATACATAATCTTTTTAACTAGCAAAAAAAAAAAAAAAAAAAAAACCCCCCGTAATCTATTAAATTCTTTTATCAGAAAATGCTCTATGTTGAGTTAATATTTTTAAAAAAGATGTCAAGGAAAAATTTAAAACAATTGAAGAATAAAAAATAATTACCTATATTTTTGGAGGATATTATATACGATTGCCTTAATTTTCACCTCCAACTTAATTAGTGACAACATGATGTTAAATTAAAGAGTCGTTCCACACTTCACAAAACAAGTATAAAAATATAACCTGAAAATGAATAATCCTTCTTTCGTGAGACTCTAGTGTTCATTTGACTCTCGGGTCTGGACACAAGTTTTTCATTTTAATTTTAATTTTTTTTTTTAAAATCAACAAAAATTATAATTAATTCTTAAAAAATTAACAAACTTCAACTGAAAATTTTCATTTCAAACCGGTATTCCAAACACAAGTTTATTATCTTTACGTGATCTTCCACCACTCTTTGTTAATAATTCATAAATTATGAGTTATTAATTTTCACGAGGACGAGCACTTCTCCAAATTTAAACCAAAAACTAAAGACATAACTTTCTTGTTAGTTCGGGATGTTTTATCCCATTGGCAAAGCTAATTAATTGATAGCCAAACCCACGCTCACTACAGGAAAGTAACTTCTTCAATATTTTTCCAGATATAAATAAACATAAGGACATTACTTTACATTGATATTATATTAAATAACTTACCTTTTTTTTTTTTTTTTTGAAAAGAATAACTTACCTTTTGCTTTCAAAAACAAATTAAATATCTTATAGCTTAATATTTTTTTCCGATATTATTTTAGTAATGTGGCTTTCTTATATACTTTTGTCTAATTGTTTCTGTTTCAGTTGTCCTATCGAATTTTGTTTTATTTAAGTATCCTCCTATTTAAACTTTTTTTTTTTTTAAATATGTCCCCCAAGGTAATAAGTAATTAAGTAGAACTAATAAAAATTATAAAATAACAATTGAAGAAACGAATTTTATGCCATCTCCAATAAGTATCCTACTGAAGAAATATTTTATTGTCATTCTAATATGAAAAAGTTCAATAATCACAACTGGTTTGCAATTTGCATGAGCATGTTGTTCTCCACCAATTTTTGTTTTTTTTGCTTGTTTGTTTGTTAGTTTTTTTTTTTTTTTTTCAATAGTATCCTAAGGCCTTTTACTAAGTGACATGTTTATCGGACTTTATTGGCCAATATAATAATACGTCTCCGTTTGGTAAGTTAATTGGAAATAGAATTTTTAAATTGGAATTGGTTGACTTTTCAAAAATTAGTTATAAATTTTGTTAACTTTTCAGAAAAAAATAAAAATTAAGATGAAAAAGTACAATTTAATTTAAGTTAAACTTAAATACCAAACAGAGGCTAAAATGTCCAAAAATTCCAAGTAGGATGAAGTTAGAAATTGGTGTTTATGACCATTTATATACAATTAGGTAGATCAAGAGAAAAGCATGTCCTTTTACATGTGCCAATCTACCTTGGTTATTACCAAAACGTGTACTCGCCACTCATATGTGGTGGCTCCTTTTGAGCGGGATCCCACATCGACCTTTGTGAAATAAATGGGTTTTGCCCCTTGTTTTAAAGCGAAGGCATTGCACGATTCTATTTAAGTCTGATCTAGTAATTATGAGAAGTTTGTTCATTCTCTTTTAGTTTTATTCTATTGTTTGTGGTACATTTCTTCATTTTATATGACTAGTGCTGTCTATTAAAGCAAATAAAAAGATACACGCCAGTTAGAAACTAGCTAGGTAGAAATTCATTGGACTTCATATAGAACTCCTATATCAGTTTTTTTTTTTCCTCTGTGATTAAGGTGGTGCAGAATGATAATCAATTTCAGTAATAATGAAAGTGAGGACGATTATAAAATTTCATTGACACTATACGAAAAAAACTCTTCTCCATTAATTATGAAAGTGATGATTATTAAAATTCATTGATAATATACAGAAAAATCTCATCTGAGTAGAGTTATTTAAACGTATTTAAAAATGTCTTAAGAAAAAGAGGATAGTTTATTACGAAGATATATCAGAAGTAAATTATGAGCAAATACTTCTCCAAAATACTTTTTTCACAATCGTTTAAAAGATTATAAAAATCATGATCATCATGACGTAAAAAGAGCAATTAGGACAATATATCACAAGCAAAAAGAGTACTATTTCTGATCACAAAAATCACAATAATAATTATAAAAATAATCTTTAAAAATCATGATCACATCAAGAAACTGGTCAGTAAATGCCGTCGACGTCCAAATATGACGATGATCAATGCAAAGATCAGAAAAGACAGAAGAAGAAAGTAGCACTGGAAGGACAACACCCGTAACTGGAGATGCCGAGATGGCTAAGGGATGTGGTTGAAGAGAAGGGTGGACCTGAAGAGAGGCGTCTTATCTAGAAGGGACTGACCATGAACGATGTAGTGAGTGGCAAAGGACAAGATTTCAATGCCAGTACGGTACTTATGGTCAATATTAATTGAGGATAATTAAAGACAATCTAAATGACATTTTAATATTTATTCACTAGATATCAGCTGAGTAGGTCAATTGGATTTAAGAAAAAAAAAAAATCCAAACTTTGTCCTTTTAACACAATAGCTTCAACGTAGCACTTGGCATACTCTAAGGTTCATGGGCTGAATTCGAGAGCTCCACGAAGATGACCTCCGGCTTCTCCTCGAACACCGCCGCCGTCACCAGTAAGAGGCTCTCCTTTCTCCCTTCCGAGCTCACATGCAACTTCATGACATGCATTAACTGGAAAGATTACTATGTAGACGTGATGAAAATTTTTACTACTGTAATAAATTTGGATTTCGTTAATTTCATATGAAAAGGAAATGAGTTGTAGCTTTTTTGGATGATTCATTGGGAGATTTCACAGACAAAGAAATTGGAAGTCTTTGCAAGTGTGTGTTGTTTTGTCTCTCTATGTTGTTTCATTCTATTTTCTGCTTCCTCTTGCGCTTGAACGGGCTCGGCAAGTCGACCCTCGACGACATCAACATGTTCAACTCTAACTTGTTGAAGAACTTCGGTGCCGATGTCATTTTATCATCGTCCTCGGAATCGAAGGTACTAAAACTTTATAAAATAAAAGAAAATTAAAAAAAAAAAAAAAAAAAAAAACGTGATTAATCGCCTGTGTCACGATCATCCAATTTGCATTGAGGATGACCAATTTGCCGATCTACTAGAAATTTGGAAGGGGACAGTGAGTTGATAACATCAAAAAAGAATTTCTTGTAGTCCACAACTGTTTAAAATACTAAAATCATACTCATGTATTAATTAAATCACCCACATATATCCATTACTTTGCTTTTCTTTATCGTTACGTTGACATACTATCACATTACTTTGTATTAAATAATTAAATTAAAACATGCAAATCAAAAGCCGGTAAACACCAACCCTCTATAATCGGTTAAAAGGGATAAAATATAGCTCACTTTTTATCACATGGTTCCTCTCTTAAAGGGATCGATTCTGTAAAAGTTAGTTCCATGACCATAGAAATCAACTTCACTTATTTACAGTTATTTACCTAATAAATTTACTATTTACATGATAAATTTCTATTTACCCAATAAATTTATCACTTACTTTAAATATTTTAAAATTATATTATTTATTTTAATTACTTTTGTTAAAAATTTTTAAAAAAAATACTGTTTACTACAATTTCCCTTTGTTTTTATTGACACATATAAGTGTTGATTTGTTGTCATCAATAGTGTTCAAGAGCCCCGAGTCAACAAAGATGGAGAGTGTTGACTCAGGAACAAATTTCATTTCGGGGCTCCGTTGTAGAATTTGGGAATAGGCCGAATTTTGGGCATGAGCATGAAAGCTGGACTTGGGTTGTTAATGGACCAAAACTTCCACGGCCCTTCTAGAATTCAAATAATATTGGTTTCGAGACCATGTGCGCATGCGTTCGAGTTTATATACATACACATACACATACACATATACATATATACAAAAGTGCTTAAATAATAATAAATATTAGAAAAACAAAACAATAAATGAGTTGTAATTATACGTTCACGCGCGCCAATGTTTTTCAAAGAAGTCCATCATGGAATCAAAAGATTTGATCTTATTGAGAGTAATTAATGTCTTACTCTATCACAAGCACAAGGGTTATAGCTCAGTTAGGTAAAGCACCTCGTTTACACGCTCGCCAATGTTTTTCAAAGGAGTCCATCATATTTATTTTTTTTATTTTTTTTATGCTGCATCTTTTTGTAAGTGGATAAGGAGCAAGATTACTATCAGAATTGTGAATCACAATTTTATCATTACTCTCAAATTTGTGTGGATATAAAAATATTTAACATGAGATTATTCTATTCCCTACTTTTGATAAGTAAAAACCATATAAAAGTTTACTAACTACCAATGAGCACCAACAGTAATATTGCTTGAAAGGAAGAATTAATTTACTTATATATATTGACTTATTGCCACCAACTTTTCCCTAGGAGGTGACATATACTTAATAACCAGTTACACCAAACTATAATATAGTGCACCATTTATCTTGTATAAAGAGGATCAAATATTCTTTGCACTGGATAGCAAAGCATATGTACCCTTGCAACGTGGTACCTTATGGATATCACAACTTTTTTATTGCAAAACTGCCATAAATATTTTATATGTATGGTTAGTTAGAATATATGGCTATAGCTGAACAAAATTTTTAAAAGTGGTAAAGTTTGAAATATTCTAGATAAATTCCAACATGCTATCATAACTGTTTAGTTAGACGAAAAGCAAATAATATTCCTTTTTAAGAATAGGGTATAAATCTTATATATTATTATAATTCTTAAGCTCCAAAGAGTAATTCGCATTTCCTTTCCTCAAAAACAAGTAGGAATAGTAGAATCACATGCATCTTTAATGGATTTGAATAATTTAGGCCAACATTCCAAAGGGTTCTTCCATGTGGAATTTGTTAAAAGACCGGCGGCATCCACGATGAGATTCACCACGCGCATAATTAAAGGAAAAGAAAAGAAAAGAAAAGAAAAGAAAAAAAAAGGAATAAACGAACAATAGCATCGAATTTGTGTAGTGCTTCTGTATATTATAGCTCTGATTCCAGACTAGTTTCATGTATATATCAAATGCAATTTATATTCTTTTTATTTACTTGTACTTTCCCCCCGGCGCCGTCCCCGCCCCCCAATATGCGAGCAAGAAGGGGATTGGAGAGGAGATAATTAATTACATCAACCTGGGTAGTTTATATATATATAGAATGACTTTTATCCGGTACTGCATATCATTCGTTAGTTGTAATTTTTTATTTAAAAAACTTGTAACAACTAATTGATTTATATATAATTATATATGTATATATATATCTAGCTTTGGTAGTACATTTCTGATATGAATCCCACTACAAATATTCCCTACATGGAATTCTAGAAAATATAAGAATCTCCATGAGGCATATTCATAGCATATTATCAAAATTAGTGCTATCAAGTAGAAAATAATAGAATTCTCTTTGTCGATGTGATTATACTTGGTGTCAAAGTAAAATGTCTGTTTCCCATGTTAAGGATATTGGAGCACTACTACATAGACGATTGTTATGTATAGACATATATATACATATATATATATGTATGTATATGTATATATGTATATGATGCGAAGAACAAAAATGTGGAAAAAGGGGGATACCCGATGCTTCATGGCAAAGAGACCACCAACAAAAAAGGCTTTTTGTGTCTGCCTTGTTGGTCTCACTTTGAGCACTACTAATACTACGTCCATAATTAGCTACAAGACAGACCAAGTGGTCTTATGTGGAATTACATAACTAATAAACTAATAGTTTTGTTGCTCACCCACTTCATTAGGATCCCCATTATTTACCCTGTTCATTGGACAATTTCTGTGCCCTATATTAGATAAATTATTACACACACACATATTTATATATCTATGAGATATTAGGAGGAAGGAGAGAATACCCTTTAAAGTAAGAAACTTTAAAAAGCTTCTCATTATTATCATTATCAACAAGATAAGGAGCTAAAGTACATGATAGCTCAAATCTACCCACTCCTTTTGAATTTTTTCTTTTTTCGTTGTCTTAAACAATCATATATCTACACAACCCCACTTCCAATCCCTTTTTTTTTTTTTTTTAAGACTTTGTAATTTGCATTGTTCCTTTAACTGAAAATGACAACGCAGCAACCACTCTTTTGCACGATAGGTAGTGAAATCCACGGGCCTATAAGCATTCGTATCACAAATGTACATAAATATAGACGAATTTTCACTGGTTACATTTTTTTTTTAGTATATTGATTTAATAAGTACATATATTCTCCTCTCGATTACAATTGGATAATATATATATATATATATAGATAATTTCTCATAGAAATATACTATGATAAGTCAAGCAAATTTTACATTGCGAAAATATAACAGTGATATCTTGTATATACTAGCAATAAACCTAAAACCATGATGTGAGTGGCCAAAAGAGCTTTACCAATCACACGCACATTGTCACTCAAAGGGAACAAAAGAATACATTATTTGTCACTATTTCATGTATTATGTGCATAAATATATTATATTTATAAATGAATATATTGTTGTGTGTCCTTCCACGATTTAATGGGCGACAGGTACTCAACAACTAAAAGTTGGGAGGTTGAAAACGGCTCTGATCAATATCTTTATATATGTAATATTTATATGCTATATATAATTTATATATATATATATATATATATAAGAGGCAGAGAAGTAAATAGTATTTCATGAGTCATGCATGAGAGAGGCGTGTAATTTTAATCTTTGACTGCCTATCTTCTCTGCCATCGCGGCAAAGCATATCATTTTTGTTTCCTTTTTCTCTTGCGCCTTGTCAGATTCTCACTACTCCTGTCGTGCCATCCTCCACTCTCCGCATTTGCTCCTGGATTTTCTTTATATAAAGACAGCCACTCCATATATATACTAATTCACACGCTTCAGTAACATATAATAACTTTTATTATATTCCAGTTTTTAACTGAAATAACTTGAAACTGACAACATAAAAATTTAAATATAATTTGTTACGACTTTTTTTTTCCCCCCAGACGATATTGTCTGTTTTAAGTCCAAATTAACAAATGACTTTCTCTAAAATGCAGTACACAAGAACAGATCGCATTGATTCAAATACCTCTCTAGCAAATCTCTACAAGAATACTCGATTGCCTCCGAGTGTGTTGATCATACCACAAAAGATCATTACGACGAATTAGTGGTTAAAAGTTCAAGTATTGGATGACTTTTTGAAGGGTCTTAAATATCATGAAAACTTATTTTCTATCGGCCTAACTTGATATAAAGTGCCTAAGACAACATCCCCATGTATCTTTGCCATTGGTACTTTCAGTAGGGATGAAATGACATGTTACTCGTTGAGGGATATGGCCTATCCATAGGTTCTTCAGCAAACATTTATATCAGTGTCGGGAAAGCACATTTGGCATGCTCAAGGAGAATATACTAACACTAATTGCTCTCTTCCTAGAATTTAGTTTAGTGTAAAAAAAAAAACAAAAAACAAAAAAATAAAAAATAAAACAAGAATACTAGATTAGACGATTGCATATAAGTGCTGCATATTAAAGGTGCATTGTAGTGACAAACACATTATTACCATTTTTTTTATCGATTAGTCTGACTTATATTCCTTTATTTTCAGGTTTATTCTTATTTTGATTCCTGAACTTTGAAGATTCTCTCATTTTGATCTCATGAATTCTGAACTAACCCCACTCATTTTACTACATTAGAATTTTTGTTAAAAATAAATAGAAAATGATCTCTTTAATGCACTTCTCCCATTCTTTTGCAGTCTTCTATTTTTTAACACTACAAAAACAGACCCCCAAAAAAAAAAAAGACACTACTTGACTACTCTAAAATCCATTTTTTTTGGGTTGTTTTCATATAAACTCTAACAAAATGGATTAAAAAAGATATTTAAAACTTACGGAGTAAAGTGAGAATTTTTAAAATTTAAAAATAAAATAAGAATGAACTAAAATTCAGGAGACATAAATGTATATAAACATTATATATATATATATATATGTAAATGACAAGTGAGGAGGACAATTAACAAATCGAAGTGAATAAGGACACATAGGTTGACACAATTATCTACCGTGTCAAGCCCTCTGCTCAATATTATCAAAATCGAAGACAAAACACACAACGAGTTCAATTAGAATAACCTTGAAAAAGAAAGATTAAATGGTTAGCACGACCTCAATAAAACACAAAAATAAGCTAAAATCGTTTGGTAGATGAGCCTCGGAGACAATATTAGAAGGAAAAGTCGAAACTTTCCCTTTAAAAATTGTAAGAGATGCTTTACTAAAAACCTTACTAGTAAATAAATAAAAAAAAACGTAAAGAAAAAGAGTGCTTATGTTTGTCGACCACTAAAGTACATTGAAGCCTCGACAGACAAATTATTGCTATGTTTCCTTCGTTGTTAATGAATATTGGTATGGATTTATCAACTCACGTAGCATACAAGTAGCTACATTTTTAATTACTAAGTACTAAAAAAATATCATGTTAATTACTATTAATAATTTGCATTCAATGATTGAGATGGTAAAAGTTAAGGTCGCTACATGCATCCTTTATATAATAATATTTTACCAAACAAATAAAAAAAGACCCACCTAATTGCACAAGAACAGTTTATGCAATATTTTTATGCCATTAATGTTGCTAATGATGTAATATGTAGAGCAAAATTTGAGCTTTCTTTCTCTTTTGATCTCTGTTATGAGTCCCGAAGGAAAGGTGTTCTAATTTAGACAAGTAGTGCCTTCAGTTCAGCAAAATCCAGTCTTTCTAAATTTTGATTATTACTATAATATCCCATAACATTATCCAAACACGTCAACATTTTGCACTCTGTTTTCCTATATATTTTTAAATTTTACTATTTTTAGCAATCAGATAATCTTTGTCTGACTAGACAAACTATCTTTTTGGATTTTACCAAAATGCCCTCCGCTTATAGAGGAATTTCTAGAAGGCAAAACAAATAATATGCTCCTTTTGCATCTAGCTTTCCTTACTTCATAATAAGTTGGAAATGGTCATTTGAGCTTTGGAACGCATAAACCTAGCACTAGAGTAGATGTTTCTTGTGAACTCAAGTGGTTGATAAGGACGTATATTTTGCGCTGCCAAATAGTTCAAGTCACTTAATATATATCTTCAACTGTTTCTCGAATGGAATAATTCCTCAATTACAACTTTCTTCAAAACAATTCTCGTAACATCCAGTTGACTTATCTATAATGTCTTGTAAAATTATGTGACATATAACAAGTTGGTGAGGAATAATATCGTATTCCACACAATTTATATAATTTTACAAGTAAGTCAATTTTCTGTTACAAGTTGTTTTTAAGAAAATTACATTTGAGAACCGTCATTCCTGAAAGATGATAGAATCATATATATATATATATTAGAAGTGAATTCTTTCAAAGAAAATGCATATCATGAGGGGGGAAAAAACATATAATTCAGGCAAAAGAAGAATAAAAACAAGATAGTGGTCTTAAAGGGGCATTTGCACTTCTTATTAAAAGAAAAGAAAAGAAAATACCAAAAAAAATATATATTAATAAAAATAAAGGGGAAGATAGGAAAAAAGCGAAGTTGGATAGTGGGAGAAAACTCACCACAAAAATAAGGCTCTCATACAAGCCTGTAATTTAGCAATAAAGTGGGGGGAGTTTTTTGCTTTTGCCCTACTTTGCTTCTTCATTTTAAGCTCTCTCTCTCTCTCTCTCTCTCTCTCCTCTCTCTCTCTCCCACTGGCCGGATCATTTAAAAAAAAAACACTTATTCAGTGAACTACGCATTTAAACCAGTCCACATACATTTTTGTTATGTGTACTATTTATATTTCATATAGCTGCCGAGACCAAAAGTGGAGAGTGAGAGAGAGAAATATTATATATATATGTATATATGGAGAGAAGTAGTAGTCATCATAATTCATACATAGAGCACGCTATAACTACATAGCCAGACCAGTTGAGAAACAAACTTAGCAAGGAGAGGGAGAGAGAGAGAGAGAGAGAGAGAGAGAGAGAGAGACATATATATAGAGAGAGAGAGAGAGAGAGGGAGAGACAGAGAGAGACATATATATATACACACACAGACATATGGAGTGGAAAAAATGTTATCTGGATGTGATATTAGTCCCGCTAGGGTTCTTAATATTGGCTGGTTATCATGTGTGGTTGTGGCACAAGGTTCGGACTAAGCCTGAGACCACCATCATCGGTATCAATGCCAACGGACGTCGTTTCTGGGTCTCCGCCATTGTCAAGGTACATACACATATAAACATATACACATATACATACACAAAACATATATATACTTATATAATACACCCATTCATGTGCATATCATGATCAGCCCGTTTATTTCCTCTACCTATTGTATATTTCATAACTCAAATACACAATGAGCTCATTTATACATACACAAGTGTGTGTGTGTGTGTTTGTATATATATTAATAAATTGGTTCAGCATAGTATATTGTAGTTGAATGTGATGAAGATTGTTTCGATTTAAAAAGAAAAAGAAAAAGAAAAAAAAGAGAGGGAATGAGACGAATAATATGATGAAATGATATAACATGAGGTGACTAAAAAGAAATTATTCCAGGTGCCACATAAAGAAGCTACCAATTGTGCCATCCGAATTTTTTTTCTCAGATTTATTTCTTTTGTTTGGGTGGAGATCATTGTGCTGATCTCAGGTAATTAATTGTCTCTATCGTCTTTTCGCCACACCACAACATATCCCGCCAAATGTTCAAACATGCCCGTCACGTCCATATTTATATATATAGCTATATATAAATATGCAAAAATTCTAAAGAATATCAAACTCTCACATAAGAGTGGACCCCATGATAGGACCCGCCCTTATTTCACAATCCGATTCTCCCGAGTTAAAGAATATCAAACACATGTGTTTTTAGAACTCTACACATAGCTAGACAATTGTGTGGAACATGTACATTACCTTTACTTATGGTACATTAAGATAACACAATTGTTTGAATTATAGAACGATACAAAGTGGATTACCAAATTTTGTTGCTAAATAAACTATGAAACATTAATTTCACGACCCAAAAGTGGCATAAATTAATATTCTCTAGGATCATTCTTAAAAAAAAAAAAAAAAAAAGTTTTGCTCTTATATATATGTGTATATATAACTACTGGGTGATGACTCACAAGTAGATTCAGCACCCTTGTGACATAAGAAAGAATATAATATAATGCTTCTCCTGTTTGACGAATGCTTGAGTTGGATTCTGCTTTAATTATATTAGTTGTTTAGCACTGCTCCCAAGTAGCCCCAACTACAATACGGAATATGACCGTTTAAAGCATGCAAATGCCTTGTCTAATTTCTTCCACCAACTTTGGTCTATTGCTTCACACGTCACCTCTCCTCAATCATCCTCCGCCGGGTGTGTTCTTATATATATATATATATACACATACATGCGCGCGCGCACACATATATATAGTACCACTCACCTAAAATTTTTGGCTTCACATGATCATTTCAATATACATAGGGCCACTGCCGGATTTTCCAACATTTTTTAATGTAATGACGTTGGAATCCCATAATCCACAATATGATGCACAAATTGTAGAATCCAACAAATAAATCACTCCATCAATAATAATATAATAAGATAATGGATCCTTGTGATTAAACAATCAGCCCGATAACGACATAATAAAGACAACACTAATTCTTTTTATTATTTTTTTAATGCACAATATTTACTAATGCATTAAAAAAAAAATTTCCCTTAAACTTTGCAGGATAATGAGAAGAAAAACATTCTAGCAGTGCAAACGTTGAGGAACACGATCATGGGATCAACGTTGATGGCCACGACATCCATCCTTCTATGTTCAGGACTAGCAGCCGTTATAAGCAGCACATACAGCGTGAAGAAACCGCTAAACGACACTGTTTACGGGGCCCACGGCGAGTTCATGGTAGCCCTAAAATACGTGACACTCCTCACCATATTCCTCTTTTCTTTCCTATGCCACTCCCTCTCCATCCGCTTCATCAATCAGGTCAACATCCTGATCAACAGCCCCCAAGACGACACGTCGTTTGTCACCACCGCCTACATCGCCGAGCTCTTGGAGAAGGGATACGTCCTCAACACCATCGGTAACCGCCTCTTCTACGCCGCGCTCCCGCTTCTGCTGTGGATCTTCGGCCCGGTCCTCGTCTTCCTTTGCTCCGTCACCATGGTCCCGGTGCTCTACAACTTGGACTTTGTGTTCAATGGGAATGGTGGTAGTGTGAGCAAGGGCAAAACGGTCAATGGGAATGACCAAAGTATTGAGTTTGTATAAAAAAATAAAAAAAACAATCAACTTATATTTGATCAAGTGCTACTCTAGTGCTTCCATCCAAAAAAAAAAGAAAAGGAAAAAGAAAAGGAAAAAAAAAAAAAAAGGTGCTAGAACTCTAGTACTTGTGTCGTTATCTTGAGTACTACTACTACTGCGAATATATATATATATATATATATATATGTAATTATAGATCCGACATTGTAGTCGTCCTTGGATCGTGTAGTGCTCATTTAGTTGTTTTGTAATTAGTGGTTTTACTTTCATAAGACGGATATGATGATTTGATCATCTTTTGAAGAGACCACTCTCGCATGTATGATTTTCTGAAATTAAAAGGATTGCAATCGAATCTCTAGTTTCCTATTGTTTGAGCATTTGGTTGGGATATGATGTGTGTGTGTGTGTATACATACATATATATATATATATATATATATATTCATACAACATATCTTTAGAGTGTGTATATAGTTTAACAAAAGTCATGTTCTACAAAAAAAAAAGAAATGTGACATTGGAATGCAATATTAGGACTATGATTACATTCATACAAGTACATTTACCAAGTGCACATTTACCACCTAACTTTTTTTTTTTTTTTTTTTTGGTTCCTATTTCTTCTATGAACATGGAGCAATGACTGTGATGTGATATAAAGTTAGTATATCTCAACTAAGTTGACACTCACAATCCTCCATAAAAATCCGTTGTCAAATATTATTGAAGCAAAGAATAATAAAAAGTGTAACAAAATATTCAGATTACATCTCTCAAAAGAACAACAAAAATTTAATTACCTCGCAACTTGTCATATATTCTTATTTTCATGAGTTTTGACAATAATATAGGGAAGTAAGAAAGTAATCACATTTTAGAGCCTGATTAACTATAAATGTTTTTGAGCTAGCTAGGCAAAATATAAGAGTGATTTATAAATAGTTGGCACGAAATGTATGTATGTACCAGCTTCTGGTATATGTATTATATTAGTAACTCAACAGAGCTGTGTTCCTTGTTAACAATTTTACTTGAGTATTTCTCCCTTATTATGTCTTCATTCTTCAAAACTTCCCCAAGTTGTTGTTGTTGTTTTTTTTTTTTTTTTTTTTTTTTTTTTTAATTTTTGAATAAGCAAAATGTATCCAAAAATAAAAATAAATAAAAATGTACAAATAAAATAAAAAAAAAAAAATACCAAAGAAAACTCGACAAAAATTAGAAGATAGCCCAAAAAAAAAAAAAAAAAAAGAAACACATAAGGAGAAAATATTAAGATTTTCTCACTTCTATTACTATAAACTTTAAACTGATAATTAGATGTCTTTTTCTTATGCGTCTTGTTGGTCAATTTAGCCCAAAATTATCCAAATCTGCCAGTTTGCCCATGAGAGCGAAACAACAATTAATTTCCATCTCCTTTTGAGCAATTAAACAAAGTGAAGCGTCTCAGCTTCTGAGTTTTCATCTTCATTAGAATTGTCATCAAAACTTCGTCAAGTTCTTTTTTAATCTTTATTTTATACTTTTTTAAAACTTGGAATGGTGTAGGGATTCAAATACTATTAAACTCCACAAAATCTGTAAGTGCGTGCCACAACTTTATCAGTTTAATAAAAGTTTTTTCTTATCTTGTTTTTCATGGAAAAGAAGCTTCATTATTGGCTAAAAGCTAAAAATTGCGTAATAGAAATGAGCCACACACAAAGGCATGTAAAATCAATAAATACATTTTTAACTTTTCCAAAGTGTTGTGTAACATTTGGGGAAGTATAAATGTTTAAACCTTCGTGTGATCTTTATCAATTGGAAATGTATAATAAGCTAATTTACGAAGGAACCAAACAAAAAAATTACAAAAACAAAAAAAAAAGACAAAAAAAAAAAAGTGGCTTTAGGCTAGCAAAATAATTCGTAAGACTTTGACTGTTCAACCATACTTTAAGAAAGAGAGGTACAAACAAAAAAACAAAAAAACAAAACAAAACAAAACAAAAAGAAAGAAAGAAAGAAAAGAAAAAGTAGTCCCAGCCAACGATTTGTTTGTCATTAAGGAGCATCAATTAGCTAGCTCAACATGTGTACTCCAGTAACTATATGAAATTAGACACACATACATTAATATATATATATATATATAAAGAATCTTTATATAATATGTATCAATTTTAATATTAACTTCTGAATAACAATTTACATGATATATGAGTTGTTATTTTTTTTAATAAGTAAGCCTTTAAATAACTACCAGATCAATTGAAATTTAAAAAATTCATGTATTAACAAAAAAGTAATAACTTACTATAATACATAGATTGATATAAAAAATTAAAATTAAAATTAAAATTGATGTTGCTACGACCAATGGGGAATCCTTGTGCTATGGCTCACAACATTATTCATATATATATATATATATATATATGTATATATATATTTATTGGTGTTGATACTACCGATCGACCAAGAGTCCTGCTATATATGGCACACAACATTATATTTATATATATACATACATATATATAAATATATACATATATATATAATTCAAATTGTAACTGGACAAACACACGCGTGCATGTATCGGTAAAAGGTTATGCTAATTATTTACGCGAGTAGGTGATCTCTCAAAATTGGCATGTCCCTTGGCACTTGTACGCACAAAATTTTTTGACGAGTTGATGCATAGGATTGGGAGCAAAGGAGCTTTCGCATTTTTAATGGGTTCCAAAAGTTACTAAAAAAAGAGGCTTATGTATAGTTTGCTCAAAAGATAAAGTGTGCTATATATAAGACAAATAAAATTAACTTTGTAATTTATATTTTAATGTTCCGACATATATGAAACCCATAATCTCTCTCTTTTTTTTTTTTTTTTTTTTAATGTTTTTGGATATTAAAAAAATAAAACTTAATGGACTTGAGAGCTGCACATACAATTAAAGGAGGCATAGGCTGACCTCAATTCCAATCAGTTGGCCATATAATTGAATTAAGAACACGTAATTTTGATTAAGTAATGAAATTGGACCCATTTTCTTTTTAATAGAATTCATGAATCGGTTCATTTTTCTTTCATTTACAGGTCAAAATAATAATAATAATTTTTTGTTTTATTTATAATAAAATAATAATAATTTTTATCATTTATAAACATTGGAGAGAAGAAACAAGACGACACCAATACTTTTTTTTTTAATCGGCTTAAGGGTCATGATTAAGGAATTGAGAATAAATTCAAATGTATGGATGGATGAGTTCCAATGTTCAAAGTTTATCAACGTGTCTGGATCATACTAAGCATGCGGCCACCCTAATCGGATGGGGGGGAAAATTACTTGAGCCAATTGAGTAAGTTTCCCTAAAAATTATTTAAAAAAAAACTGCTCTAGTTGACAAAGAAAAAAGAAAAGGTCTTACTAAATCAATGGAATACGTAAGAAAAAAGAAAAGTTAATCATTTCATTTTCTTTTCTCGAGACCCAACAATCCTCTGGTTCTTTCTTAATTACAATTAGTATATATACTACTTGAGTGAATATGTGAACCATTTAAGTAGTCAAGTTTCACTGATTAGGGGGCAAAAAAAAGTACTCAAGCTTCACGTGAAACTAATTATATTAGGCAGGGATTAATTTGCTTAAATTGATGTCTATTTGCTAAGGATATGTTTTCCATAATTTATCTTATCTTGACCAACTAGTACCAATCTTCGAGGTACTATTATTTAGAAGTTGTCCCTCATCATGATGCTAATTATGATTTAAAGTTGGAGAGGAACTTGTTTGGTTGGAGAGAAAAGTAAAGGAGGAATAGGAGTGATGGAATCATTTGAATGATTTCGGAACTTATGATTATTTGATAAGAAGAAATGATTAATAGACTGGTTATAGGGATTCTAAATTATTTAATGAACCACAAGTTTAATCTCCTAATATTGAAGCCTTAAAGAATAAATCTGATAGGAATTCACTAAGTATAACTCACCATTGCAAAACCGGCTTGTAAGGAGAAGGAATCTGGGGACCTAAATTAAACCCATTATTCATCATATAATATTTTCATACAGAACATTTGGTGTCTAACATTACTCATACTAAATGCAAGGAGAGAAATGAATGTCTTTACCATTTCCTCTCCATTTTACTTAACTAAGCTACATTCTTTAATTTGTTCATCCCTATTTTCTTTCTCTCTTACCAAACGTGGCCTTATCATCAAGAGACACTCAAAGGTAGCTCTCGTCAACTTTCAAACAAAAAAAAAGAAACAAATGTCTCATCTAGGATATATGAATTTAAATTAAAAAAAAAAAAAAAAAAAAAAAAAAAAAAAACAATGACGATGACAAAGAGTGACCGAGGATCAGATTGTTCTTGAAGCTACTCAAGACTGTCCCATGCGACGATGAGGCGCAGCTCGAAGAGGGTGACATTGTCCACGGGCAACTGCGCACGACAACCTTCTCGGAAAAAAAAAATGTTGTAACTAGGCTGAATAAGCCTTTTTGATGGTTGAGATTGCTCATCAAAAAGGTTCATCTCGGAGAGATAATCAAATTTTCTATTGTCTCATGAGACGATTTTTGAGCAAGAAGCTTCTTGGGTCCTTTGGATCATGAAGCTGGAAAGCTTAGTCACATTTGATGATCTCAATTAGCAACTTGACACTTTCCTAAACCATATTTCCTACATTTTTTGCTGGGTTGTGGGCAGGACTACTTGGTCTGCCACTAAAATGGCATGATAATTTTTATTTCCTAAAAATAGATGTTAATTTGATGAAAACTCTTTCCTTTTTTTTTTTTTTTTTCCTTCCTTATCATTATTAGTAGCTTGCTTGTTGTATTCATATTGTCTCTATGTTTACCTACTTGAATTATTTTGAGTTTTTTTTTTTTTTTTTGAATAAACTTTTGAGCATTGGTTGCTTGGAACTTATAGTTATATAGTTCCATGACCAGATTAATTGGGTTTTTTTTTTTTTTTTTTTTGGTGAAATGGGTTGCTTTTGGGTTTCGGTCTTTTGATACGACTGGGCTGCCCTCTTTGAAAGATGATATTACACCATGGGAAGTGAAAAAAAAGCCCATGCAATTAGCAAACGTACGTCATAGGGTGATGTAACAATATATATGTATTTATGATTGATTTTGAACTTCAGAGTTCCTATCAACAAATTCCTCCGATCTCATCCGTTAAGGGTGATAATTCATATTAACGGATTGTATTCATATCAATTCGTTTATTAATCATGTCACAAAACATCAATACAAACACAGTCAATTAATAAAAGTGTTAAAAATTTTAACCCAAACACGACCCTATTTATTATTCGCATTAAACTTATCAAACCCATTAAAATTAATAATTGATGCAACATTCATGATGTACTTAACAAGATTGTGATACGTTTAACATGTATCATAAATATAGTACGAAAATAATATAAATGACAATTTTTATTGTTATGTGTTGTAGTAATATAGATGAAACATAAATCTAGTCAATTGTGACAACTTGACTCAATCTTAACAACTAAAATATTAATCGCAAAAAGTGCAAATTTAGTCCCGGAAAACTTTTTGTGACTAAAAATATTTAGTCGCGCCTTGGTCATTGAAAGTCAGTCATAAAAAGTCTTTAATAACTAAAAAATTTTAGTCACTAAAATGTAAGGTTTTAACGACTAAATGTTAATAAAGGGTCTTTAGAAAGTCATTGAAATATTACAATTTAGTCCCTTAATATAATTAGTTATTTAGTCATTTAATGTATTTTATTTTTCTTAAATTATAAATTAATAATATTTTCTTTTATATTTAAATTATATTTTTTTAATTATTTTTATAAAAAAATAAATTAAAAAATTGATTATGAAATTAACAAATATTTTCTTTGAAATTTCAAATTTTATTTTTTTTTGGTAAAAATAATTTAAAAATGGGGAATATTTGATTTTACTTTTCAAATTATAATTAACTAGTTTTAATCCTCTTTTTGTTATTAGTGTTTTATTTTATAGAATATGGTTTAATTCTATGTTGCCCGTAACAAAAGTTCTATGACAATTTGAAGAGATATATATGTATATAAGATCATGACTCCAATGCTGAGAACAATTCCAGAATTGATGGGAAGTAGTGGAACAAAAATTTCTTCATAAACTCAAAATTTAGGAATCTTGGGTGCATAACAAAGATTTTGGCTTTGAGTTTGCTGGGAAAGAAGAAACCCAGAAAAAATTAAGGTACATGCTTTAGGCTTTGTAGTTTTTTGAACAATAAAACAAAGTTGGTTAACAATGGACATCTTTTCAATAACGATTTCATTTAGTCATTTCCTTTTTTGGTCATTGCAAAACAAATTTCGGAACTGCAAAGTCTAAGAATTAATCATGTAAAGTAAAGTACCAACAAAATCAAATAATTTTGTATCTTGACTAGATGATATACTTACTGTGAACTTTTTTTTTTTTTTAATTAATCAATGGCTTGAAGAGATTATTTAATGAAGAGCGTTCCGGTTAGATTGATAAGCTTTGACGGGTAAGCTTTGACATGAGAGAAAATGAGAGTAGAGAGGTACGGTTGTGAGATGAGAGAGAGGTGAAGAAATACTTGAGAAATAAAGGTAGGAAGTGTTGAGGAAAAAATTGGGAGAAAAGGAGAGATGAAGAGGAACGGTTTTGAGATGAGAGAGGGATGAAGAAATAATTTAGAGAGAAAGGTGGAAAGTGTCGAGTTAAAAACGTGAGGACGAGGGGAGTGTGGAAATAACTGTCACTAGGAGATTTTATGTTTAACTTTTAATTTCTTTTTTTTTTTTCTTTTTTAAATGGCTTTCAATATTTGGAGGGACATTCCCCAAAAATTTGGGGAGAAGAAACACTTCCCTTTTTTAGTTTTTTTACTGGGAGGTTTTCCATTAACTTTTAATTTATTTTATTTTTTAAATGGCTTTCAATATTTTGGAGGGAATGAGACACTCGAAAAAAATTAAACACTTCTCTTTTTTTTGTTTTTTTTTAACTGGGAGGTTTTATTAACTTTAAGCCTACGTTTGACATCCAGGTTTAACTTTAACTAAATTATATTTTTTCATCTTAATTTTTATCTTTGTCTGAAAAGTCAACAAAATTTATAACCAATTTTTAAAAAGTCAACCAACTCAAACTTAAAAATTTTATCTTATCTTAAACTCAACCTAAACACCAAACGAATCCAAATTTCTTTTTTGTTTTAAATGGCTTTTAATATTTTGGAGGGACACTCCCAAAATAATTTAGAGGGAGAATAAAACACTTCTTTGTTAGTTTTTTCTACACTTTTTTTAGAAATTTTTAAAATTTATCATCCGTAAATAATTTCGAGGAAACTACAATAGTTTTTTTTTTTTCTTGAGGAAATTGCAAAATAATTTTTTTAATTTGTTTGAAATATTTACAAGCTATATTAGTTTCCTAAACAAGCTTTTTTTTAGAAAATTAATTACTCATTTTAGAAAAATAAACTAATCATTTGTTAGCTACTGAATCTTCGTTTTTTTTTCCTGCCTAACAGAATTTTAGTTTTTTTTTTTTTTTTACTTTGAACTCCTTTTTCTAAAATATACAATTTTTAATTACTCATTTTAGAAAAATAAATCAATTATTTGTCATCTACTAATCTTCTTTTTTTTTTCCGGCCTAACAGAATCGTTTTAGTTTTTGGAATTTTTTTTTTTTTACTTTAAACTCCTTTTTGTAAAAAATAAAAATAAAAATATATCTACATATTGTTTCTATTTTGGTAATGTTTTATCTTTTTATTTTCTAATTTTAATTTTATTATCTTTTATTTATTTATATATATTTTTTGACGGAATTATTTACTTATTTATTTAACGTCTCGTAATAATGAATGTAAATTAAACAATATAAAAAATAGAGTCTGATATTAATATTTCTAATTCATATCAAGACTATTCTAATTTTACAAATATTTTGAAAATAATTCTAGGTTGAAAGGAAACTTTTTTTACGATTTAAGCAAACAATAGATTCAACAACTAAACTTTAATCACAAACCACTAAAAAGTTTTTAGCAAAATGTTTTTGTGACTAAAGCTTCGTGATAAAAAAGTAGATTTAGTGAGAAAAAAAAGTGGTATAATTTGTTATAATATTTTGTGACTAATATTTCAGTCATCAAAAATCATTAATCTTTACCAACTAAGTTTTGGTTATAAAATGTTACTTTCAATGACTAATTTATTTTAGTGATAAAAAGTTGATAATCCCTCCATTTTTAACATTTGGCGTCAAAACTTTTTGTGACTAAATGTGTGTTTAGTCACTAAATCAATCTTTTTAAGACAAAATAGTTAGTTGTCAATTATTACATATTATCATCCGTTGAGCTAGTCCTAATGAATTTGGCGTGACAATAAAGTTATCCAGGTGTTAATAAGTGTGAAGAAGCTTTACACGAAAGAGCTGAGTAAGAAACTATACTTTACAGAAAATAGAAGCCTAGGCAATCTGTGCACTAACAAAAAAGAAAATGCTACGCCATAGGTTCCACCTGTTTTTACCCGTTCCACTAAACAAATTACTTAGTATGCCAAATAAAATTAAATAAAATAAAAAGAATTATTCAGTAATTTACCACGTTTAGAACTGCCATTTGGCAAGGAAAATATGTATGGTCTTCACATCACTTCTTACGTTCGCACAACTTTTGATCAAGAAGAATAAGATAATGATAAGGAAACATTAAACTTTAACCCTAAATCATGACATTGCAAGTTACAAGTGGCCAGTTTCTTAAGGTGCAAATTATGTATTTAAAATATATATATATATATATATATATCATACCAATCCGAGTAGAATAGTTAGTGCAAAATTTTGACGTTTGGAGAGTTCTTTGATTGACGGAAAAAATACTTTATCGGTCGAGTCAATTTTTTAATCGTTGGATTTGTATCAAAATCTATTATTGTTACTATATTAGTTTGAAATAATTATGATGTGATCTAAATTCAATATCGGTACTATATATATTTTCCATTGCAAAATTACTTTTTAGGTTGAGGTCCATAAGTTTGCTTTTCTAATTTAATGAAAGTGAGTCAGATATTGACAACTACTTATAAATTAATGATCACTTAGAAGAAACGAACAGTCAATCGAAGGTCGACTGATTGTACTAATCGAGACGATTAGCAGTGTTCATTAGCATTAATAATAATCGGTCCAGGTTATTAATTTAAAGAGGATTGGTTGGGAGGGATTGGGATCCCACAGTTGCTGGTGAAGCTGAGTACATGCATCCAGCCTTTTGGGAGCCCCAGGAGTCAGGGCCAATCCCCAAATAAGCACTTTAACCCTCCTGCCATTGAGCCAAATTTCCATTGCTCAAAGTTTGCCACAACTTTTCCTTCATAAAATAAAATAAAATAAACTAAAAAACAAATTATTTTTTTAATATAATCTTTAAGCAAACATCAAATACCTTGCAGGTTAAGTAAAAAGGCATCTCCATCCCCCATTATTGTATTAGATAGAATATTCAAAATGACAAATGCTGATTGGATTTTTGGGATTTTATAATTTTGAGTGATACTTAACTTTTTGGTGGCATTATTTTCCTCACAAAAAGTTGAAAACTATTTACTTCTCAAATTATCAAAATAGATTTTGTCAAGATGCATGAGGTTGTTTCCACTTTTTGTCATAGCTTTTGAGTGGGGGAAAAAAGAGAGAAAAAATAAATAGTTTTCAGGATTATAATCTCTCCCTTTTGCCTAAAAAAAATTGTTCATAATTATGTTTACTATTTAAAAGAATGAACTTCCAATTACACTTTCAGATTTCGAATGAAACTCATTCTTAAACTCCTCTTATCTGATCTGCTAAACTAGTCTCGATAGGGTTCCTTCTTGACCAATTTAATTAGTGATTCTCAAAGAAGTTAAAAACTTCCCTTTTTATGTTCTTGTAATTTTTTTTTTAATCTTTAACAACTATAGAAATTTCTCTATAAATATTTTAACACTAATGGACACTTGTAACTAGGTCGACAAATTGATATGTTTGTTGAGATATGTATATATACGTACATATACATATATATATATATGTATATAATTAGGATGACCCTTTCGATCTCATTCATTGAAACCAATAACCTAAAATTATTATTAACAGATAACGTGAGTTTTTGGAACCCAATAATTGTCTCTTTCGATCGTTTCCCCCACTTGGATGTATAGCACTTTCCTTAGCAAGAAATTAGTAAACTTTTGATGGTGGCTATGACGCTTGGAAAGTTAGGTAATTGGTATTGCTAAGTCTTAAGAAAAGTAGAAAAGGATGTTCCAAAAAAAATAATAAAGAAAAGTAGAATAGGGCAAAAATTAAAATAATAATAATAATTAAAAGGGGGGGAAAAAAGAAAAAGGCAAAGCTCATTGTTTAAAACACAAAGGAAAGTGAAGGTTAAGTCTTTTTTTTTTTTTTTTTTTTTTGTAAGCATTGGCAAAGAAAAGAAAGCAGCCATCAGCATCTTTATTTGCAGGGGTCGGTGGCTGTCCCAATCAAAGCCTCTTCATAGCTTTGTCCTACTTTTCCCCGTTACCCTCCTTTAACATGCTCTCTCTTTACCCCTTTTTTTTTTATTTATTTATTCATTTATCTTTTATTTTCCTTTTGTTTTTGGTAAAAGCAACCCCCACTAGATCATACCATGCCAAAAAGCCAATACTCATATGCCCCTCTCTCTCTCCATTTTCGAGTACCAATTCACGTGATATTTTGTTATCAACTACTTAGATGGCTTTTTGTTGTCATCTTGTTATCAGTATATAGAATAAATTGATGTTGCAATCTTTTAAATATATCGTAAAAAAAAAAAAAAAAAGACAACTCACATGAAACATAAAATTAGTATGAAAAATATCAATTTTTAATATTTTTCTTTAAAAAAAATACTTAAGAATGCAATCGGCATAGAACATCACAACATTGAGGCATCACAATTTTTGCACCAATAAAAGTGCTACTTCTATGTCTAAAATGCAAGATGTCGGTAAAGTGACAATAAAGAATGTGGGTGAACATGAAAAATATAACTTGACAAAAGTGTATTTTTTAATTCTTGTGTTTTGGCCCCTAAGGGGCCTAAAGGAGCTTAATGCGGTTGTCTAACTAGACGTCTATAAAAGCACAGCCTTATTATTACATTTAAAAAAAAATAAAAAAAAAAAAAGCTGTCTCTTTCTTTTTTTTTTTTATTTAAAGATAAAGAATTGAAAATTTTCATGTTATTATAAAGTTATGTGTGAAATTATTATTATGCCCTTTCAATTGTTTGTAGAAATCTCAACTTTTATATCAAGTAACCTTTTTAAATTTCAGAGCCAAAAAAAAAAAAACCTTTTAAATTGTTTTTCACCACTAACCAAACTCTTATGTGTTTGTCTTTGGACTAGACATATATTGTTCAAATCTAGTGAAAATTGACGAATAAATGAGGGATGACTTGATTCACATTAAATAATGGGTAAAACTATAAACCCCGTGATAATTTTTTTGGTGGCATATACCAAAAATATTTTACTAGTAGCACAAATTGTTAATTATAATAATTAGATTTTCATCAAATTTAGTGAATAATTTTTTGGTAACATACACAAAAATACTTTATAAGTAGCACACAGTTAACTTGATTTTCATGAAATTTTGTTAGTAAAAGTGTAACATTTATAAATCTGATATAGAATTTTGGGAAAAACTATAATGAGACCTCTTTTTTAACCCCATTATGTGGTATAGATGTCATGCGCTCACGAAATTTTTTGTGTGCCCTGTTACATCAGATCATAAATCAATTACTAACAAAAAAAAAAAAAAAACAAAAACAAAAGTACGAGTTCGTCGGCGTCGTCCATCATCCAACGTCGCCGCCGCAGCCAGCACCACTGCCGGAATCGCGACCTCCGCTACCGTCGCCGACATCGCCAGCGGTGGCCACCTATGAGCGGTGGTCTACTGGGTCGCCGGCGGAGGTCGCGAGCGTCGTTGGGAACTCGCCGTTTCTGGTCTCATGCCACTGAAGTCACCGCCACCTGAGCCGTCGATCGCCGAACGCCATGCTTGCTGTCGATCTGGAAGAGCCCTGTTCCGGATCTGGACGATCGGTGAACATCTCTCGATCCGTCAAAAGTGCGAGCCACCACCGTCCATATCAGAGCTCGCCGGCCTTAGTCCCTTCTTTGCTGCCCAGTGCGAGCCACACATTTCCCACATCGCAAGCTCGCCGTGGGTTACACACAAAGCACAAATCGGTCCGATTCCCTCACGCCTCCGTCGGAATCCCTGGCGGCCTTCATGGCAACTCCGCCGGCGAGTTTGGGAGGGCAAGGTGATGTGGTGTGGTCGGTGAAGGGAGCTGCCGAATTTTCTTTCTTCTCCGATGGCAGTTTTGACGGGTTTTTTTTTTTTTTTTTTTTTCCAAATGTTTTGTAAAATAAAATCAGGTATAATATATTCTATATTTCTTTGGTGTAACTTTTTAATCTTAACTGTTCAAAAATGATTAGATAGTCAAAAATTATTATCCCATTGATGGAGGTAAAGTAAGGGGTTCTGATTGTAAAACTCCCCAAGATTTAATATAAATTAACAGTTTCAACGTACAAAATAATCCGAGTGTGTGTTCTATTTCATATTTTCTTATGTGTGAATATGTACTTTGGTTTTGGAAATTATTGACTCAACTTCAATCAAATTTGAGAATAATAATTAGGGGACTTTTATGGTGGGTGTCAAATCTTTCAGACCCTTGGATGAAAGATCAATGATCCCATATCATCATCATATGAAAACAAAAATAAACCTAATTCAATTGGATCATGTTTCCTTTTCATTCAAATCTAATTAGTAGAAATATCTATATTTTATCAAAATACCATATTCATCCCATATCCAACCCACCGGCACCTCACTGGTTAACCATTAGCAAGTGATCGCAACCCACTAGTAGTCATTAGAAAAAAGCCATTCCCCTTTGTCGGATTTGCTTAGCCCACGGTCGATCACAGTACAGTCCGATGATCCGACACAACCCAACACATCACCGGTTGTGATCCAACTCAACGACGTGATTATCGAAAGTGGTTGCGACCCACAGCGAGTAGCCGGGTGAACTGCCTTCATATCCATTGGATCTGTGTAACGATTACTTAGTTGCGGTGCTCACAGCCCACGATCACTCAGGGTTGTGACGGTCTCAAGTGGTGGCAACCCACTTCAAGACGCCTAGATCTAGGGTGAGACACTCTCCTCTGCCATGTTGGAAAATTTTTTTTCATCTTCCGGCCGCGGATACTCCATTGCCATTCCAAACTCTACTGTTTTATTTTTAAATATTTGGTTTATGAACTTTTGTAATTACAAGTTATATGAGGGATAAATCCATATTTTGATAAAAATTACAGAGGTACTTTTGTAATTATAGATAATATGATGTGAAATTTTGTTATATTGAAACTTTAGGAATGGTCTGATTAAGTATGGTTTTGTACACAATAAAATTTGTGTGCCCACATCATCCACATCGTTCAAACGCATATTATTGATAATGGGGAAAGAGACTACCGCTTTCGCATTGTAGAAATGGTCTTTAAATTAAAAAAAAAAAAAAAAAAAAGTGTTTCCAATTCTTGGATAGATTTCAAATTACTGTCAAAAGATAAGAGAATAGCACCCACAATTTCTTAAAGGTTCACTTTCTAGAAAGTAAAAAGTTGCCCTAGTAATTAGTAGAGAACTCCAAATTAAACTCTTCAATATTAATTATTAAAAAAAAAAAACATTATTTAAGATTATGGTACCCCAATGCAGAATCAAGTCAGATTCTAACGCGGCCACCACAAACACATCAACTTGTCACGTGGCAGTATCTTGTCCCCTCAAGATTCCACCAATCAACGGCTCCCATTCACAGTACGTCAAAATACCTAACCAAACTCAAACGAGACAACCCACTAAAAATTCAACAAAACAAAAAATAAAAAAACAGCCCACCAAAAATAAGTTAAAAAAAAAATAAAAAATAAAAACGAATTCCTTCGTCGCCAAGAAGTCAGAATTGCGAAATTACCCTTCGCACCCCAAACCATCTACTGTTAGAAACGGAACAGACGGCACAGTAACATCGTAATTCCGTGGACCGTAGGAGGGCATTTTCGTAATGAAGTAAAATCAATTAGCTTTTTCTTTTTTTTTGGGTGAATAATTAGCTTTTTCTTTTTCAACCTCATGTGCCGCCCACCTTTATGATGTTTCTTTTCTCTTTGCACAGACCGTACTTTTCCCTTCCTATTTATACTTCACTCTCTTTGCTTAACAATTCCCCTCTTTTACACACACTCTCTCTCTCTATCAACATATTTACACACACACACACATATATATACACATTCGTGTTAATCTCACCGGTAGTGGCACGGTCGAGGAGAAATGGACAGAAAGCCGTGCGGCCACGTCATGCCTCAGACGACGTCGTTCTACTGCGGCGGCGGCGGCGGCGGGGATATGATGATGATGACGATGAAGAGAAGCAAGTCGGAGTTGGCTCTGGCGGAGTTCGTGAAGATCGGAGACGACAACGACGTCGTATTAGCCAACAACCGTACCGAGAATATTAACGACAACCTGGCCGGTAGAATTGATGATGAGCAGAATAAGATCTGCAGATCATCATCAGCTTTTACTAATAATTTCTCCCACACAGATTATCATGGGAATTTCGCCGACGATTTTGGCTACCCTTTGAGAAGTACTCGGGTGAGTTCCTCCATTATCATCTACTTTCTCTCTTTCTATAGATGTGTGTGTGTGTATATGTGTGTGTGTGTATGCATACACAATTGCTTATAGTGTGCACTAAAAGTTTATGTGAAGTGGAATATAAATATTGGGCAAATTAGGCTTAAGATTTTCAGGCAAGATTGATTCTACATTTAATATGGAGAATATATTCTAAATAGTATCGTTACATTATTCTAAATAAAAAGTTATATGTAAATTAATTGACAGATACATAATTCTAAATTAAATGTTATAACTGTTAAATAAGTCTAATTGACTTAAGACGTTTTTTATAAATATTTTTCACTCCATTTCTAACAATAATTTGTTGTGTGGGTCCATATGGGCATTTGAAAAGAAAGGCTCTAGCGAATTGAACCGAGACTTATGATATGAATCTTCTTTTTTTACTCGCTAAGCTGGCTTCTATAAATCATATCTTTTTAAAGTTATTATTAAATATGTTTGTCAAATTTTTTTTATTTTATTCCTTTTACTTTTGCATATTACAATGTAAAATTGATGGTTATAAATGAAGAAAACAAATGTTAAATATTGATTAAGTTTATTCTCGTTTGTTTATGGAAAACCAGTCTGATATTGTAACATGTTAAAAATTAAGTGTTAAACTAATATTTGTAAAACTGATCTAAAACAGATGGTTACTCTATATTTATTTTTTTTTTTTCATATATTATCATATAGAAGAATTTATTTTACACTCTAGAACGATGAACTTAAACCTTTTGCTTCTAGATGTATTTTATGTTTGAACATATATTACGTATTAAGCTACTTAAGACATACAATTTCAGAAAATTGGTGTTATTTTATTTGAGTATTTATTTGTGAATAGTAAGCTTCAATCAGTTATCGTGACTAATGTTAGAGAAATTTGTTGGTATATGATTAGCATAAACAGTATGTGGAGTTATTAACTAAACATTATAAAGAAACAGATTTTTTTTTTTTTTGGCAGCTCTATGTAATACCATATCTTTCTCTCTCTCTCTCTCTCTCTCTCTCACCTTGATAGGATTGAAATTTCTTTTTTTTTTTTTTTTTTAATAAAATCGGGTGTGAAATTATCACTATTTCATCAGTATTATATATCTTCACTTAGTGGCCAAATAATGAATATCAACCGCTAACCTTGTCCTTCTTCTTTTGTTTATTTTAGATAAACATGGAAATTAAAGTTAGACTTCTTTCAAGTAATTTAATAAATAAGAGATCTCAAATTCAAGAACATTAAAAAAAGTCCAAATTAGAAAATATGGATAATAACTTTAATAATAATATTTAAGGTAAAAAGACAATACAAACCAATTATGAAGAAAAGATGGATAATTGGTTCGGTACGTGGGACAGATGCAACCTCAACACTTCGTGTCAATTTTCAAGAACAAAGAAAATCCTTTTGAAAGAAAAAAGAAAAAAAAAACTACAAAATTAAATGATAGGTGGTAGGGTAGCAAAAAACGTGCAAGCCATGTCGGCAAGCGTTGTCGGATTTTTGGAGCCAACGTAGAAAAATTATAATCAGACAAACCATAATGGTGTAGTTTTGTATGGACTTCTTTGTGTATGGGGTTGACAGTGTTGGACACCAACTTTTCTTTTCTTTTCTTTTCTTTTCTTTTCTTTTCCTTTGTTCTGGGTGAGCAGAAGAACGTTACTTTTTTCCCCCCCACAAAAACAAAAAGAAAATGAAGTTTGAAAGACTAGATGCCCTTGTCCCCTTTAGTCACTTGTGATTCTCAACTAGCAGGCCCATCCCATGTACGAGTGTCACTCTTCCTGGTTGCTTCCGTTTATGGTTCTAAATTTTTAACGTGAACGCTCACTAAAATTAATATAGGGATAGTTTTCATTTGATAGAAGTGTTTAAGCATCCTACACAATTTTTTAAAGAATGAACATTAAATAAAATATTTATTTTTATGTTGGGATTTTCGGGTTTCATTCTAAAAAGTTAAATAGTAGAGTTTAAACTCTTTTAAATCCTTCATAATTATTCTCTGCATAGTCAATATCCAACTTTTATTCACACACTCTCAGCAAACTAATAAATAATTACAATTTTCACATTATCACAAGTAGAATCATGTTACACTACTTATAGTATTATTATTTTAGATATCTACCTCTTCTTTTACGTTTAAAGCATATGTCTAAACTTCATTTATTACTGCCCAATATTGTAAGATATCCAATTTGTCATCTAAGCAAGAGCGAAGCCATTTATGACTGAGTGGCGGTTTTCGCTTATAGTGGAATTTTATTTATTTATTTATTTATTTTTCAATCTTATCTCTAAAAAAAAAAATTTTTTTTTTTTTGGTATTTTGTCCCAATTAGAAATTGATTATTCGTATACCAAACTCTCTAAAAACTTTTTTGTTTAATGTGGAACACCCAAACTGAAACAATAGATTGGCTCCAACTGCTGTTTCTAAGGCTTTTGTTTGGTTTTGTCTTAAAAATTCTTATATTTCAAGCACATGTTTAAACTAAATTAATTAACTGCAGGAAATTATGAGTTGCTTCTCAAGCAGTACGCTGGACTCGCAGAAACTATTCTCTGCTCGCAAAATCTCACACCGAAGAATTCCTGCGTCACAGCCACCATAGATTCTAATTCATCAATTTGTGGTATGTTCTAAGAGACACCAATTAAAAATCGGGTTTTTTTTTCTTTCTTTCTTTCTTTCTTTCTTTTTTTTTTTTTTAATCTCATGCCATATCTAGTTAGAGCAAATTCTATGCATTACTACTAGTGATTATCGTCACATGTCTTTAAATAAATCATATTCACGTAACATTAACTCCGAAGCCATACAGTTTCACATGTCAATTTGTAATTAACTAGTTGCGACGATCGTCATTAGATATACCAAACATTTTTCGTATTATTACGTGGAGAAAGATGGAAAAATATTTTTCAATTTGCTAATTATTCGATTAATGAGATGGAAAATGTTTCAGTGGGAAGTCCGTTATCGGCCAATAAACCGAAAGGCAGTGATGAACAAGCAAGAGGAGCTACAAGTGGTTCCTCTCATGAGCAATCAGACGACGATGTCGAGATAGAAGCTGGACCCTGTGAGGAGAGCACGGATCCTACCGACATAAAACGCATTCGAAGGTTATTAATCATTAAAAAAAAAAAAAAAAAAAACTACTATTTTTTGTTACCATGTTTTCGATTTAGTACTATATGAATACAAGTAATGTAAAATTCTTAAGCTAATAATTTTACACTGTTCGTGTGTTTTGTTGCAGGAAGATTTCGAATCGCGAGTCGGCTCGGCGATCAAGAAGAAGGAGGCAGGCGCATTTGGCGGATCTTGAGTTCCAGGTACTTTGGACATTTTTGGTGATTAAGTTGTTCATGTATTTGTGT
This sequence comes from Ficus microcarpa, assembly GCA_025413485.1. NCBI lineage: Eukaryota > Viridiplantae > Streptophyta > Magnoliopsida > Rosales > Moraceae > Ficus > Ficus microcarpa. Next base: position 44,668,036 of record CM046377.1, on the reverse strand, counting down.
CACATATTCGGAGGTATATCACCATGAGTTCAATTTGGCGATGTTCCTCAGGCTGAGCAGCTGAGAGGAGAAAATTCATCTTTGTATAAGCAGTTTTCAGAAGCTACTCAGCAATACCGTAATGCCGATACGACTAATCGAGTGCTGAAATCCGATGTCGAAGCAATGAGAGCCAAGGTATTTATTTATTTATTTATTTATTTATTTATTCATTAATTTTACTTGAAGTTGTTCTAATTGCCAGCCTAATCTATGATCAATTATAAAGCAAAGAAAAAAATATTAAGCAGAAAACGCACAAGACTTAGAGCGATTCCATTTCAATGTGATCAGAACTACGTGATCCATTTTGTCGTTATAGATTTTTTCTGTATTGAATTAGGAATACAAGATGATTTTCTTACACCTCTCAATTCATAATGCTCACTTATCTCCGTCTCTCACCTTAAAGTGATTCCATTTTAACTTCAGAATTATGTGTCCAATTTGCCGCTTTAGATTTTTTTTTTTTCTTTATTAGAAAAAAAATACAATATGATTTTCTTACACCTCTCAAATCGTAACGCTCACTCCTCTTCGTGTCTCCACCTCAGGACTATATAAACCTTAATTTCTATTGGACATTGAAGGTTTTGCTTATATTTAACAATGCCTTTTTACATAATGCTATGTTTGGTCGGGTGGAAAAGAGGAAGGAAGGAAATAGCACGAGGGAAAAGCGAAGGGAAATTGATGTAGTTGATTGTTTAGTAAGAAGGAAAAGAAAAGGAAAAGGAAAATATGATGGAAAAATATTATACCAGGGTCCACTTTTTTATTCCTTTCAAAAGTGGGAGGAAAACCAAAATCCATCAAATAATTGATAAAATTATTTTTTTATCCTTGTTTGTAAATAAAAATAATTTATATAGATGAATAAAATAGTAATTCCATAACCTTTATATTTTCTTTCGTTACATGATATCAAATAACATAAAGGAAAAACAAAATTATTCATCACCCTCTTATTTTCTTTCACTTTTATTTTTCCTCTCCCTCTTATTTGCTTTCCTTCTTACCAATCCTAGGCTTAATGCTCGGTTACTTTGTGGAAGTTAAAAAGAGTACCCTTGCAGCAATTACAAAAGGGCAAATAAAAGGGAGGGAAAAAAAAAAAGCAAAGAAAAGAAAAGTAGAAGCCATTTAATGCCAAGTTGAATATTTGATACAAAGATTAATGTATTAAAATGAGGGGAAAAAGTCTAAAACAAATACTACCTTGAGTATTGAAAATGGAAAATAAATGTCATGATTTCAGGTGAAGTTAGCTGAAGACATGGTTACTAGAGGCTCCGTAACTTCAAGCTTGAATCAACTCATTCAAAGTCATCTAAGTAGCACACCACAACACTTCAACCCTCCGAATCTTCACCGCACTGCGAATGTCCCGCCAACCATCAGCGTTCACGCTGATCCTCACGACACTTCCTATGCCGGAATCGCAGTCTCGGGTCAGAATTCATCCCTTCTTGGCTTTGGAAACCCCAATCTTTCTTCTTCCAATATCACTGCCGGCATGTTGAGCGATGCTGTGAGTGGTATCTCGGAAATTTGGCCATAGAAAGGAACTTTAGGAAAATGTGCTACATCTTGATGCAAATTCCCACTTTAGACCCTTCTTGTGTTGTTTAAAAGTTGTAGCTTTTGATTTTGATTTTGATTTTTTTTTTTTTTTGGTTCTTATTGTTCTTGTTTCTAATTTAGACTTTCTAGTTTGTGTGTGTGTTTTTTTTTAGTTTGTTTTTCCCTGTGCGAAGTATAAGAACTTGTGCTAGTAAAATGCTATAAGATTACGACGTTATTGCATTTTCTCACAAACTTTTTATTTGTTGGTAGTAGATATATAATAATTCTGCCAATTCATGTCTCTTTGATCTTTTTCTAAGAGCAATTAACCATGACTTCAGATTTATTAATAAAAATAATCATTTCTGATTTTTTTTAAAATCTTATAGGATTGTTTGGTCCTGGAATATGGGTATCCGATCCTTATAGACTAACAGGAAGAGTACAAGCTATAAATCCAACATAAGATGTGGAAGGTTTTGATCTTTTATTGGTCATTAAGTAATTTCAAGTTCAGACATTATTGGATCTATATAGTAATGAAAGCAGTATAAAAACTAATGCCAGCAATCTAAGAATAACAACTATGAGAAATTTTTGGTGGACTCTGAAAACATAACTTATAGCTCGTTTGTTATCCCGTTTTCACCAATTTTTCAAACTTTTTTGGTTAAAGTATTTTTTCTCACAAAAAATTGAATTTACTTTTCAGACTTACTTTCCAAATTACCTAGATCCAAATCAAACCGTTACACAATAAGGCATTATTTCAACCGTTAAATTCTTATTAGATCATGTCTGTTATGCATTTTTCATTTTGATTTGAGTTTGGTCAGATTTAAACGTTAACAAACATGTATCGATTAAAGTGATACCTTACCTAGAAAGATCCCAACAACAAATCAACCTTTTTTTTTTTTTTAAATATATTTAAAGTTGAATTGTCACGTCGTTAATAGTTCCATTAATAAATCATCGGTATCTCGTGTTGTCCCCTATTCCCTACACAAATTTTTATTTTTGTATGAATAACAATGTACGGATTTTGAAAGCAGATAACTCGTGCCGGCTTCTGCCAACTGTGATTATTATGTTTTATATTTTGGTTTCTGACATTATAGATATTTATATATACGTTTATATGTATATATGTATGTGTACGACATATATATACATGTCCATGTTTATATGTATGTGACAGTCCAGAAACCGCGTTTTTTAGTTGGAATTTTTAGAGAACCTGGGATCTGCATTTGGTACCCACCAGCTGGCCAATGGGAAAAGTAAAACAGAGTCTTTATATCACTAATAATCTGAGGAATTATTGAGGAACAAAATATATTAAACATTCATCTGAGTCGTTAGTAAAAATTAAAATTTTTAAATTAAAATTGATTGATCTTTTAAAAGTTATTATAATTTTAATTGATTTTAAAAAAATCTGAAAAAAATATACAGTTTAATTATAGTTAAACTAATATACCAAATAAAATCTAAGATTAGAGAATAAGAATTTGTCCAAGTACAATATTGCCTTTCTTATAGCACTACGTTCTAGTCCTGGCACTACAGTAAATATATAGTGTTGGCGCTACAATATTCTTGCTGGAATATTTTGGAATTGATAAAAGGTACTACAAAACTTTTATCAAAGTAAATTTAAATTCCTCAAAAATCATCAGAGTCCTTTTGTCGTTAACACAATTCCCGAATTTAGCTAAACATGCTAAAAAAAAAAAAGTATTTTCATTTAGGCAAGAATAAGGTTCCTAAATCTATCTCATTCCAAATTTTTATTATAAGGAGAGAAAAATGTAAATAAGGAGAGCATTGTGTAAGGATATTAGTGAAAAGATTTTGATATTCATGATTGTTTGATACGAGAGAAAGGAGAAAGGAAAGTATTAGGGAAGGATTTGAGTCCTTTGGAATATCTCAATTTTTGTCTCTTCTAAATTGACAAAATAATAATAATAATAATAATAAAGGAAAGATTTTAATCTTATAAATAAAATAATCAGTTTTACATATAATTATTCAATAAATCGGGTATATCACGTAAATATGATGACGTGGTACACCCATCTAACTAAAAATTGACATTTGGATATTTGTTTATGTCAATGTTTTGTAATTATGTTTCTCTTTCCTAATATATATCACATTCATTGCTAAATCGAATTCCCATAAATATTCCTTTCTCTTATATTAATCAGTTAAAATTTAATTATAATTTTTAATTAGCAAACTATTTTTATACAAATGAATTTATAAGTCAACATTAAGTAGATCATTTTTTAATTACTCCAAAAACTTTTAACAATTGAATTTATTTGGGAACAAAGCAACGCTTCTCCTTCTCCTTCTTTAATGACTAAAAAGTTATACTTTGGGAGATCATATTGTTGGGAAGACAATATATGTTTTGATGATATATCATTTGAAGAAAAACAATCCTAAGTTGGAAGAAGGTGAAAATTCAAATATATATATATATATGCATGTTATTTATATAAGTAATTCCTTTAATTTTCTCCGCAATATGTATTTCTTGCCTTCTGTCCAACAACACTTCCGCTTTTCTTTTATATTTATGTAGTTATATAAAAGAAAAAAAGAACGCAATCCTTAACGTATTTGAATTTTTTAAAGTATTTAGAGAAATATATAATGTTTAAAGTTAATTAATCAGTAAAAAGTTTTTTTTTTTAAATCACGTAATGCAAGAGTATAAGTATATTATTTTATTTTTATTTTTATTTTTTGAAAGATGTGAGTATACGTGTATATATATATATATATATATTAGTTCATATATATTTTTTGTATAGAAATTTGACTCAACAATTAATCAATGTGATACATACTAGAAAAGAGAAACATAATAACAAAAGGTTGACATAAACAAATCGTTCAAATGTCAATTTTTAATTGAATAGGTGTACTACGTAAATATAATAATATGGTACACCTGGTCCACTGAATAATTATATCTCTGTACTTCGCAAGAAAGATGATATTTATTTTCTTTCCTTCCTTCTTCCTTTAATTTCATACTAGACAAATCTCTCCATCTTTTCTCAATTCCTTTACTTTGATTATCTATCCTTCGTGATATTCTGCTCTTCCTACCAAACACAATATCCCAAGTCTTCATTTTTTTTTTTTTTTTAATATGCTAATCGTCTCTCAAAAAAATAAGTGAATAAATAAATAAATTTAACATACGTACAACATAAACTAATCGGATTCGATACGATGCAATACGTATATACGCTGGAAAATGGGAATTTTTTTTTAAAATCTTTTCTCCAATTTCCATGGTCATTGAAAAATAATTCTACACACGTGCGCTAGCTGTCTTTTTTATTTTTTATCTTTTCCTTTCTAATTAAAAATGTAAACATGTTACTAGTTTTGTGAACCTTTTCTGCAAAATAGCCAGAGATTGTCTAATATCAATCCCGCCCCGAATTTAATAGTCTGAAGAGGTTCTATAGAGATCAAGCTTGGCGTTTACTTCCCCCAACTCACGCATCCTTAATTTTAACAATTCCATAGAACTTTACTAGACTATTGTGTGAGTTCAATATTTCATTAATAGAAACGACAACGTACGTTAGGATGAAGATGAACACGTGTTTTTTTATATACAAAATATGTTAGGGTCCATTTGGTGAAACGGTTTGAGTTATAATTTTTAAGTTTGAGTTGGTTGACTTTTTAAGAATTAATTATAATTTTTGTTAATTTTTCAGAAAAAGATAAAAACTGATATGAAAATTTTGAGTTTAAGATGGTTTGTCAAGCAAATGTTTAGTTTTAAGGGGTTTCAAAATAGATGAAAATGACAATGTTAATCTAATAGTAGAAGGATCTGAACCTAACAGAGTATATATAAGTCCGATGACCTTTAAGGGAAAGGTAAATTTGAAGGCAAAGGAAAGCCATATCAAACGAAGAGAGCGTAATTAGAGTGACTTAAAGACCAATGACAGATGTCACTAATTAGATTCAAGGGATATAATTAATTCATATATATGAAAGATGAACGGTCGAGATTATATTAAGAAAGGATCTTTCAACACACTTGCTTGTTTCTATAAATAAAGACAAAGGAGGATGGGGGCAAAGGTACACTTTTCTTGATTTCTTTAGCCGAATTCTGTCATTTTCATTTTTTTTGGGACTTTGATCTTAGATGAAATCTGACTTGAGCGTCGGAGAGGTTTTTTTTTTTTTTTTTTTTTTGGAGGAACCTCCATTTGTTTCGAAGGTGAAGCTCCAGAGACCAACAAGAGATCAAGAATCAAGTTCTATATTCGTTGATGATTGGAAACCCACAGAGAAAACAGTCCCAACAACTTACAAATAATTTCTCCTAAAATGTAAGCTGCTTGGAAGCAGAAGAAAAAAGGGGGATCAAGATTCAATGAGTTAACTTTGTATCAATACAACTGCCTCAAGTAGTTAAAAACGACGACGTTTAAAGTTGGCAGGCCATGCAAATAACGGAAAAAGAAGAAATCCCGTTAATTAGAAAAAGAAGAAGAGAGAACGACGTCGTATGACCGAAATTTTGTATTTTGTTGTTTGTCATTTGTTCCGATGGCACCTTAAACACCAACTTATTTCAAACTTGATAAATATTATATAAAAGACCCCAAAATAAATTTACAATTATCACAATGGATTATTATCGAGAGAGAAAGAACAAACAAATAAACAAACAAAGGCATAATAGTTTCTAGCCCTATTAATAATAATTAAGACAACCATATTTTATAACAATGATATGTCAATGAGATTTGACTCCCATCATCAACTCAAACTCACCAAAATCAACCTTGCCATCCAAATTCAAATCCACAACTCTCAACATCTTCTCAATCTCATCCATTCCCCACCCACAATCCAACCCCAAGCACTCCAAAACCCTCTTCAACTCCACTGCCTCTATAAACCCGTTCCCATTCTCATCAAATATCTTGAAAGCTTTTTTAAGCAACTCACTTCTCTTTGAGCCATCCTCCATTTCTTCCCCACCAATCACTTCCTCCACAGCCACCTCCTCTCCCTCATGATCTCCCGGCAACTCAAACACCGCGGAGGTCGACTTATTATCCTCTCCGTCGCCGCCCTTCTCCTCCTCGACGCGTATCAAACCGAGCCTCTCCACCACTTTCCTTGCCTTCTCCTTGTGTATTCTTCCGTCGTTTTGCATGCCAAACACAGTGATGAGAGCTCTAGCCATTGAGTCGTCAACTTTGCCCCCAGCTTTTCGTCGTTTGCAGGCTTGGTTGTCGTTTTGGTTATGAATATCAATGTTGTGAGGTGATGAGCTGATTGATCTTGAAGCTCCTCCGATGGCGTGCACCAAGTCTCCTAACAATCTTGAGCACGTTTCTGTGATTCCCATTTGGCTGATGAGAATTTGGATGGATTTTCCTGGAAGAAAAAGAAAATGTTGTATATCTAGTGAAAAGAAAATGGGATTTTCTTTGGACTTTCTTGAGTGATATGCATTAGTGGCAAAAATAATTTGCACTTTATAGTAGGGAACATGATATAATGCCCCGGTTGTTCGTTTAAATTTCTTAGTTTGCCATCCAAATAATTTGAGTTGTTTAAAATTTATTACATGACTGATCTCTAAGATTCCGAAGCTGGCAATTTATCATTTGAATATAAATATTGGGTGTGGCCAGTGCAGTGTATACTTATAATGCATAATATATTTTATTGTTGGGTATACTGGCCAAGAAAAAAGGTTCTGCTTGCCATTGTAAGAAAGTTCATGGTAAATCTTTCATTTGTACGTCTTGTCAAAGCTTATATATCTCCAAACTTATCATTATCAGCTAATGTAGTATGTGATTTATCATTTTTTTTATTTATTGATCTACGCTTAAAAAATTATCACATGATCAATTAATAATAAAAAATAATTATAATTAAAAAACAGATGATAACTCACGTATCACGTGATCTTTAGTTAGAAAAAATGATAGGGACATAAAATTAGGATTTTTAGCATTCATTAGTAGAAATTGTGGATTCCACAGTTGGAAAATCATTGTGGAATGGACAAATATAGGGTTTTAGCTGCAATTACCACGGCGATTTTCGCTGGAAACCATCGTGGAAAATGGACATTACATGATGGTTTCCAGTGAAAACTGTCGTTTAATGTCAATCTTTCACGATTGTTACTGGCGGAAACCGTCATGGAAGATGGGCCTTCCACAATGGTTTGCAAAGAAAACTGTCGTGGAAGATTGACGGAAAAGAAAAAAATATAATTTCATTTTTTTTTTTTTTGTGATTTTCCACTAGTGGCCTATCACACGTGTTATCAAATAGACGGCTCAAAACAAAAATAACAAAACGACAACTACATTACATTTTAAATATGCACAATACAAGTACAATACATTAAGTTACAAGTTTATAGTCGATATTAAATGAACTACATTACAAAACATGTCCAATCTCCCTTAACTAAATCCATATCATCATTGGTAAGTAAATAATAAAGGCAAGAAGAATAAAGGAGAACTCATTACTTTTCCTTATGTTCTTTCGCTATTGAGGTAGACTTCAATAACGTATCTATCAAACTTTTCCTCTTCAAAACCTATCGCAATATCAAACAAAATCACAAAATTAAATCCTTAATAACAAAGTTGGTTCAAGCAAGATCAAAGGTTACAACATAAAAAAATAATGAATGAATTTGATTTTAGCTTTTACACTAGATCCACGTGGTCTCAAATAAGACAATATTCTATATAATATTTGCTTGCACAATAAAAGGATGAAGAATGCATTTCAAATAATTAATAATTCAAAACTTACCTGGTCGCGATGGCTTTAATAAAGAGGGGGAGAAAGAGAGAGGGATGGTGGTGGTGAGGGATTCGATAGAGAGGGGGAGAGAGAGAGAGGGTGTCGCGATGGCTAGGGTTTGTGGGGGTGAGAAAAAGAGAGAGATTTGGGTAAAGCGGAGAAGGATTTGAGGGGCTCGGGGGTGTAAAAATAAAATAAAATAAAATAAACATGACAACTTTGTCCAAAAAAGTCATAGAAAATGAGTGATTTCAGGATGGTTTTCAAAAACTGTCGTTGAATCAAGCCTTTCCACGATGGTTTTCAAAACTGTCATGAAATTTTGGCTTTCCACAATGGTTTTTGGAAACCAAACTCCATGCCGCATTTTTTAGGTACTTTCAACAACAGTTTTTTAAAAACCATTGTGAAATCTCCATCGTGTATTCCTTGCTACCCTTATATGTAACTACGTATTCTACTAATCAAAATATATGCATACCCACACCTCTCTTCTAGCTAGCTATCCGGCCCCATCTTTGATAATTGAGGTTTTTGATGATCTTTTTTCTTTTTTTCTTTTTTTTTTTCTTTCTTTCTTTTTTTCTTTTTCTTTTTTTTTTTTTTTTGAAAGAGTGATTATTTTTTGTGGTGCTATTACACTATTTTGGTTTACGGGTGAAATTATAAAGAAGGAAAAGTGAATCCAATTATTTATATTATCAATATTGCATGAAACGTTTACTAGAATTAAATTGAGTTTTGAATATACATTATTCTAAAGTTGAAATGCATGCACAGCAGCACTAATGATCCATTCCCACCAATCAGTTTTAAGGTTTAAAAACACAAACATATACATATATATAAATATATATATATATATATATATATATATAAGGTATATACATATACACACTAGCACTGAATCACTACATACCTTTCTTCAAAAATAAAATAAAACAAAATCACCACATACAATTCTTATTAAATTGGAAATGAACCTTCCTTGTAGTGACACTAATAATATCTAGAAGAAAAAATAATAATAATAAGTGGAGATAATTCTAAAGATGAAATTATTAAAAATCTCCACCAGATCGGATTTAATGGTGGAAAACATTTTTCTGCCAACTATTTTTGAAAGCACGTGAGGTTAGAGGGCAGAAACCGCGTTTTTTGTAGCAATAACTTTTTTCTTCCTTCTCCATTAGCATGCACTAGTTCCCCACCCAGATCACGTGGGATCACATCACTAATTTTATACTTTAATCTGTTTCCTCGTAAACATTTAAACTAAAGATGCAAAATTAGAAAATTCAAGATAATAAATCGTCACTTTTTTTATATTATGAATTTATTCCAAATCAGGAACACACTCACGATAACTAAGTGGGACTTCCGTCTCCATTGAGCGTTTCTTTTTTATTAATTTTATGTCTAAAAATTTTAGATTTTAAGTCCTAAACACCTTATCCTTTAATATACGCATTTACTAAAATAGTAGGCTCATTCATTCCTAATCCTTGGTAGAATATAATAGTAATTTGGTTGATTGTTATTTGTAATGAATCGTTTGGGTTTTCAATATCTCATTATCTGCTACGTACTTCTATTTGTTTGGTAACTTTAGTTGAATAGAGTACTATTTGGATTTCCGCATAAGGATTTGGGAATGCAAGTGATTTATCTTATATGACTACGAAATTGTGACAAGTTACTTTAAAAAAAAAAAAATTTTGTGACAAGTTTGAAAATAATAATGGCTAAACAGTGTAGTTACTAAATTACTACGAAATCATTGGGAACTCATAAAGTAAAACTAACTCTTACAAAACCAACTTACAACGGAACATAACCCAAACACTTATAAATTCGTTACTTAGCTTATAATCTTGTCGCTTAAAATATTTAGTATCTAACACAATTTTATTGTAAACCTTGGATATGTGCAATCAAAACCCTAAAGTTTTTTTTTTTTTTTAAACAAGCAAATTTAAATTAAAAAAAAAACCCCACATTTTTTATGGGCAATCAAGCCACAAACAAGTTTTTTTTTCCTCAATAAAAAAATAGATAAATAAATAAATAAATATATGTATACATATAAATCAAGACACAAGTTAACAATGAGCTACACCAGTAGCACCGTCCGACATTCAAACGAAATTCGAAGCTGACATACATTCTCATTCCTTCATCACCCAACCAAATTAAGAAACCAGAATAAATAGGGTTCTTTTTTTTTTTTTTTTTTTAAGTTCGCTTTTTCATCAATCCAGCGGACAAATATACATGTATAGGTAAAGGTGTTACTAATTGTCTATGTTTTCTTCTGCCATCTAAGGTTTTTTTTTTTTTTTTGGTTCTCCATAAACGTACATCTTAGGTGAATATTTTGATGGTGAAGGGAGAGAAATTTCCCATTTCTCAATTAATTATTGGTTTACCAACATTCATTTGTCCATCAGGTCCGGTCTCAACTAATTTTAAATAATCCTCCGGCACCGGGATATCCAACTCCGAGCAAACAAAATGAACAATTCTCGCAGTCACCGCACCTAAGGACATCTTGTTTATGGTTACAGCAATCGCAAAGCGGTTCTTCACATCGCAAAATCCAGTTGACCCGCCCATTCCTGAGTGCCCGAAGCCAATAAACAACTTGTCCTTCGTGTAGTACCTCTTGAACCCCAGTCCAAATCCTCCATCTGGCTTGGCCAAATTCCCATATTCGCCAATGCCCAAGAATGCGTCATGAATCCTGGGGTTGCTAAAAATCTTATCACCACTTTGAGGACTGGTTACGGGAGTGCTCTTGGTCGTAGTGGTGTCATTTCTGTTGCTACTGCTAGTCTCACCAACAAGCCTAGTGTAACCATCACTGCTGGGATTTCCATTATGATAACCACTCTCGGAGTCTTTGCCATAATCCGGATTTTTTCTGTGGCCATTGCTTTTGGCCTTTGAAGCAGTAGCTTTCTGCTTTTTAGACGACTTCCCTGGGAATTTAGGGATGTGGGGGTGGCTTCCTAGTGGTGGCTTTGTGGAAGAGGAATGTGGCGGTGGAACTACACCGCCGTCAACTAGAGCTGCATAATACCGTGCAAGTGCACGGGCCGAGCAATGTCCATTAGCAGCAGGTATGATGGCTCGTCGAGTATTAAGCATGTTGAATAAATAAGGCACGGTGGTCACAAGCTGTGCAATCCTGTCTGGCTGGAAAGTTTCCGGCAGGTCACTACGATCTCTAATCCCGGAAAGCTTGCTTAGATCATCTGTATCTACTGTGAGGGATGCAAGTCGAGACTCCACACCTGGAGAGGAATGATCGAAGCATGGAAATACCCCAGCTTTATAATTACTTCTAACATATTATGCATTGCTAAAATTTTATTTTATTTTCTATTTTACCAGTGAAATGATAATTTTGTGAACGCAAACAAAAACTCATTTCAAGATCGTCGTTAACAAGGAAAATGCGAATGAACCTTGCGACTACATTTCCTAGTAAAGAACAATCAACACACTTACCTGGAGGAATTCCGACATATAGCTCTCCTTCAATTTGGAGGGGATGAATGAAGGCTTCTTCAAGAATCTCCTGAAATTTCTTCCCAGATGCATGCTGTTCACCATGAACTCAAAATTAGAACAAAGGAAATAGCAGGGCAAATAACAGATAGGTAGATTGCAATACTAACAAGGCATTTAGCCTCTCACTTATTCTGCAAAAAAAAAAAAAAAAAAAGCCAAAAAAAGGGGGAAGAGGGTGGGGCGCAAATATATAGGACCAAATTTAGAACCCCCTCCCAGCCACTTACAGACAAGTATTAAAGTCCAATTATGTTCCACTGGAACCGCGTTCCCAAATTCAGGAGGAAAGATAGCGTTAGGATACAAACATGTATCAACACGTATCTTGAATATAAAGAGTAGCACCTAGATAGATCTTCAAAGCTTTTGTGGTCTTGAGCATTGAAATAATAGACCCAAATATTTAATACCCATTTATAAAAAAGCCAAAGAAAAGCATGTTGTCAAAAATACAGAAACCAACTCCCTTATGAGACGAGAAATTTTTATATTCATTATTTTTCCCAGTTCAGTGTAAGAAACAAACGAGTTACGGATGAAACTCTGATAAATTGTCATTGATTAAATTATTCCAAACAGAATGCAACCATACCTCAATAATTCCACCACACAACCAACCAAAAGATAGATAGTGGTACAACTGCTGCTCCCCCGGCTGAGTCTCAGGTACTGACACAGCAATGTTTTTCAGACATTCATTCCAGTCGGACAACAGTAGAAGATTCTCTCCAGTTATATTTGCCATGGCATTGTGCAGACCAGATGTGTGATTAAGCACATGATGAACCTAAAAAAGAGGGGGGGTAAAAAAAGAACAATCATGATAACAAAATACATACTATTAATGTCAATACGGGGTGAAATAAATTTATTAGGATTTGGGCAAAAGATCTAGACCTCTATGAGATCTTTTCCATTTGATCTAAATTCTGGCCAGATATTTCCAATATTTTCCTCAAGCTTCAATTTTCTGTGAACAAAAAAGGAAAAAAAAATTTTTAAAAAGTTAACATCACAAAACGAAGTGAAGGAACATAATGTGTTTTTTGACAAACAACAAAGTACGTGAAATTAGTACCTACATCAACATCAGTAAAATCCATGCATATGCACCAACACATTTTTTGATAGAATATTAAACAACTGAAAATTTCACATCATCAATGTGTATGTCAATTGTCAAGAGTGTTTATTTTCCGATTATTGAAATGCTATCAAAGAAGTAGTGATGTATTTAGCAGGAAAAAGGAAATTGCAATCAACTTTACACATGAAAATAGATATTTTGATGTGTTTCTTAAATACAGGAAGAAGTCCAGTCTAGCGAATAGCCAAAAAAAATCTCTAACACAAATTGAGAGACAAGAGTATAAACTTTGAAGATTCATTCTAGTTTCGGAATCAAGGGATGATCTGCATTGAATAGATCCAGAGAGAGAATAATTGGAAGAGCTGTAAAATATTGAAGTAGTTTATCATTCAGGAAGAGTTTGACAAGAATTCAGGCATTGTAGGATTTAAAATGTGGAAGCATCCACACATTGACATAACACCTAGGTCATATAAAGCAAATACAAATGCAAGCACAACTGAGAAAAGTACGGTCTAAATTCCCTTAAGTTTAAAAGCGCATTTAAAGTAACTAGCTGGCAAATTTGATTGCCTTTCTTTACTAACTAAGACATGGGGATAATGAAATAAACTGCCACAAAACCAGGAACAATAAGTTTGAAAGTGAAGAAACTAGTGCAAGACAAATTCACACTGCGAAGAAGGTTAAAAAATTTATAAAAAAAAAACACCAAACCTTTAAAACATATCAACATCACAGCAGACAAACCAGATTGGATTATATATGAACGTACCCATTGTCAACCAGCCAGTGCAACATTCCCGCAGTGATACCCTTGGTTACAGAAAAAACTGGAAACAGACTGTCGGGTTGAACTGGACGAGGATCACATTTACCGAGTGCTCCAGCAGCAGTGTCAATGATAACCTTTCCATCTTTGTAGGCACATACCTTAATAAAAATATAATGTATTGATTAGAACAACAATTCTCTGTAAAGAAGCGACATATTTACACATTACCAACTGTGAACTCCAATATCATCCCACCTGTATTCCCAGAATCTTGTCATCTTTTCCCAGCTCCACCAGGAGTTGCCTTAGCTTGGCCTCGACATCAGAGTGAACAGGAGTGTCATTTATCCACTGATCATTGACCATTGGTCCGCTCTCAATGTTTCTGACAAAGTTAGCAGCAGTTCAATCAGAACAAACTAAACATGAGAACGATAAATGTGACATATCAAGGTTCAGGACAAACGCACCCTTGCAACACGGATGCAGCAAATGGCCTCATGATGTCAAGATAAACTATGCGCACATTCATTGTGGAGGAAAGCCCTATTATCCATGTCATAAAAACATTGTTAGAGAGGTGCCGATATTGATGGCACTACTCACCACTGAAGGGTTCAAGTACACACCTCTAAGTAGATTAAGGACCCGTGAGAATATTACAATGTCACCAGGAAAAGCATCGACCTAAAAAAAAAAAAAAAAGTTACAAGATGTTGCTAGAGGAAAACAGCAAATGAATGAAGCAGAGGAGAACTTGTGGAAAAGAAGAGCTAGACAAGAACATACGGGATTGAAACGTTTAACTTCTTTTTGGTTGAGTTTCATCTTTTCCTGTATAACCTTCAGGTTTTTGTTTCTTTGCTCAGCCAAAGATTTTACCGTTTCCTTTAAAAGAAAAAGAAAAAGGATCAATGAATCAATGAATTGATTAAGTAATTAATGTAGATGGAAAGAGGAATAAAGGGATGAATGAATTAATAAATGAATGAATGAATGAATGGACAGTAAGAGGAATAAAGGTAGGGCATACATACAAGAGACTCCTGCGCAGAAGTTGTCGCACGGAAGAATACAGTTATTACCTCCATGGCCTGTTCTGGTACGTCCAGCCGCAACTTGAGTCCCATTTCCGCAAAAGCAGACAAAAGAGCCACGTGATCCCCCTGTAATAAATGTATCACAGATTATTTCATTAAAAAAAAAAAAAAAAAAAAAAAAAACCAACATCGAATAAAAGGAACAGAGGACAAGTTATTTGATTGCAACTATTATAGTCTTCGTGTAAATAAACTATCATGGGTCATTTAAGAAAACCTTTTTATTTTTAGGTTCATCTAACTACTAGTATTTGATTCTAACGTAAGTTTATGTAAAAAATAAAAAAGAAAAAAGAAAAAAGAACATGTAACTTTACGCTTTAGGGTTACATAAAGAGATATGTGTTACAAGTCATCAACTAGAAACAGTTAACTTAGTTCCAGTTAATGTAGTCCCATGTCTCCTAAAGAAAGGGAGAGCGAAAAAACTAGAAAAAGAAATTTTTAACTAATAAGAAAGACAGAAAGAGAAAGGTGCACTATCATTTTCTCGTGCCAAGAAACCTACTCAAGGACTCAGAAAGCCAAGGTCTACATCAATAAACAAATTCATCAATCTAATAATCAATAATGAAAATTAACATTAAAGAATTTTGGACAAACCTCTGCGGATGCTAAAAACATTTTTGCCAATGCTTGTTTGAAAGAACTGGACAACTTTTTTGTGAGCCCAAAATCAAGCAAAATTGGGCGATGAGGAGGTTCCTTGCTCACAAGAAAATTTCCTGCACCAAAGAACCCAAGAAATCAGTTTAAAGTAGCACTTTTTTTTCTTTTTTTTTTTTTTTGGGGGGGGAAAACTTGACATAATTCAAACCTAAATATTCAATTAGATAGGGTACAATAAATTGAGCTTAGAGAATAAAGTTGAGGTAAAGGAGGAGACTTAACCAGGATGAGGGTCACCATTGAAGAAACCATCAATATAGATTTGGTGGGCATATGCACGGGTGATTTCTTCAACAACCTTTTGTTTGTCAACCTCATAAGCTTCCAGTGCCTCCAAGTCGTTCAAACGAATGCCATCCATATACTCTAAAATGAGAACTTGTTCTGTTGACTGCCATTGAAAGTAATATTATTATAAGTATATTAGACGAAAATGAAAATGCAGCATATTGTATCCAAGAAATAAAAGTAAAGACAATCCATCCGGGCTCTTATTTCCAACTCTCTTATTTTTCTTTTCTTTTTTTCAAACCTCTAAAAGGCTTCTACCACTACGTTATGTAGTTAAATGATTGTTCTAGCCACATCTACATTCTCCTTTCTTAAAATTTGAACAATAACTGAAGCCGCAAGCAATCTCAAATCCCAAAACCATGGATTAAGCATTACTTTTCTAAGTTCCAGCTCAAAAACACTCTTGCTTGCAACACAGATGGTCTTATAAGGTAAATAGTACCTGAATAACCTCTGGAATCAAAACATCCACTCGATTTGCATTCATGTTATCATCAAATTTAGTTCTGCAGCCAAGATTTTTAGCCACAGTTCTAGTATTATCTACAAAAACAAAGAAATGTAAAAACAGTTAATGCTGCAAATTGCAAACAAGCCAAGAAGGAGGGTATGTAGTCAAATTAAGCCTATCTGATCATAATTTACGAAAGGATGAAATAGAAAGCAGAATGAATCACTGAAGATGTATAAATACTTTTTCTAGAATCCTCTATTAAACCACCAAATAAAATAAAGAAAAATAAAATAATACACAACAGTGTGAATTATGTAATGTAGGGAACAAATGGGAAGCATTACAGTCAAAATAAGCCTATTCAATTGATAAGTTTCAACGTGATGAAATTGAGAAACTGACAAATCATAATAAGGTTTACGAGACAGCATGTACACAAATAGCCAATTTTAAACTTTTAGGTTGATCTGCAAATCTAACCAAGCATGGCCATAATCAAAATCATTCACATCATAAACAAATTCATATATTCTCAGATTCTAAAACTATCACATATTCACATGCGGATCAGCATGGAACAATAAGGACTACTAAAACGTCTTGATAACTAAGTCAAACGGGGAAGAGCATACCAGCTTCATGATTGAAGTCGAGTTCCTTGGGAGCTTCTTTGCACCATTCATCTATCATAGGATTAAAATCATATTGAGGCTCTGCCCACGCTATCCAGTCAACTATTGACTTTGCATTTTTCAAGTCCTGTACAACAATAGAACACCCAAGTGCCAACAACAGATGATCACCAAAATAACCTTTTCATACCAACATATAGCAACCTAAATTTACTTTTCTCATCATAACAACCATAAAAACCAAGCATGCCGACCTCTAATATGATTGTCTTGATACCGTCATGTTGAACTTTAACAACCACCTCCCGACCATCCAGCAGAGTCGCACGATGCACTTGTGCTATCTGCATAAACATGAATTACCAATCAATAAGATAGTTCAGAATCTACTTACTTCTAAAACACTCAGAGAGAGAAAATGAATGGTGCCATTAACTAAATGCCCATATCTCTTGGTCTGTTGTTACAGTCCGAGGATCTTACTGAGGCAGTTGCTAAAGGAACTTTCACAACTTCAGAGAACAATTCATCCATTGATTTCCCCAGCTCATTTTCTATAGTCCAACAAACCTGTCCAAACAAATATTTCAATTTAGCCAATTAAATACTTGAAATGATAATGACACGGAATAAATTGATAGACAAGCCTGGCATGCAAATATTGTATCAACCCTGATGCAAAATTCCAGACAAATCAGCCAAAAACAATTATGTCCTCCAGGTCACAATGACTTTGATAAGGTTGGCACTCGACAATGCTTATCAAAAACAAACTTTTGGCGGTAATCATAGACTCGCCATGAATCATCTCCTTAACAAATTCCGTAATGCCAACCACAAGATACTACCCAACAATCTCATATATATACATATATATATGCCTTAAAAAATAAAACAAAATCGAAACAGAAAATCTAATTTCATAAAATGAATTACTGAAACAGATTTCCCAGGAAAAAAAAATGAAGCCAGGAATTACAATCTTCTATGGACCAATAAGGGAGCTAGAGACATTAGATACAACTAGCAAAATCATACGAACATGAATATCTCTATACTGCATCAATTAACAAAGCGCGGATACCAGAAAAGATAACCTCTTCAAAAGGACGTGGAGGTAGAGAGTCTTGTAGCTGCTTCAGAAGGTTTATATAAGCCCCAGGAAGCACATCAGCACGTGTAGATAAATACTGCCCGAGCTTTACCCACAAACCTTCCAACTCGACTATCAAATTGAGGACACGTCTAGCATTCCGTTCATGAGCTTTTTCCCATAAGGCAGCTCTTTTAGATTTTCTAGTCAATTTCTCTCTTTGTTGTAAAGCCTTTAGAAATAAAAAATTAACATACATTTAAAAATAGATAGCAAAGAGTTGCAATATAATGGGAGAGAAGCAATCTATGGAATTTACCTTGTAATCAAAATATATCATCATAGCGACAGTGAAAACTTTTATGCGCCTTCTGTAAATATTTCCCCACCCCATTGCAGCTAGCTAGTCACGAAAACGAGCACGGCGAAGACTACATAAAAGAAGATGCAAAAACCATATATAACAACCCGAATAAGTGGAAATTTGTATCATATTCGTAAAGGAGTCTTCTGTAATGGCTTAAACTCTAAACAGCTTCAGTCTTTCTTTCCTTTTCTTTTCTTTTCTTTTTTTTACCATTAACTAGTGACCCATTATTTCTGCCAAAAAAAAAAAAAAAAAAAAACTGTGTTCCATTACAAAATCATACATAATAATTACTCAAATAACTGGAAAATTTTTGTACTCATACAAGAATATTGTGTAATGGTTTAACCCGCTTCAAAAAAAAATGGTTTTTAAATCATGAATTCAGCTAAATTTACAAGGACAAGCACGGGAAAATCTCTAAGAAACGTTGACCTGAGTCTTCTTATCAAACATAAACACCAAAAAGGAAAGTGAAGAGAACAAAAGCGACAAAATTACACAAAATGCATTACAGAATTGTTCAAATTTATAAATTAAAACACCTCTAAACCGATGTTTAGCGATAATTGTGACTGAAATCACTTTTCGAAAGATGAAAAACAGATTCAATTCTCTACATTCATCTGAAAACATTCATCAGATTAAAGCATTCCAATTTACCGAAGTTAATTCTGAGAAGCCAATCAATAATCAAGGGAAGAAAACGAAGATAGAACACAATTGAGGAAGACTCGAAGAAGAATGTCGAACCTGTAGTCCTTTGGAGAAGAGAGAGAAAGAGAGAGAGGAGAGGGAGGGGAAATGAAAATTGAGGAAGGAATTTTCCACCTTCTAGAAACGATCGCAGTCTGGTGTCGTTTTCCTTTTGGGAGGAGCAGAAAAAAAGTAGTCAGAATCTGCCTCCGCGTCTCTTTTGAAAAATGTAACCTATATTTATTATATAATTTAATAAATAACTAAATTTCCTTCTAATTAGTTAAATGATTTAATATTTATATTTTGATTAATCAATTTTCATTTTTTTCAAACACCTTCCCTCTTTCCACCAACTTTCTTTTTCTCCCTCTATCCGTTTTTATCTTGATCGTCGTTGTGTTTTTCTTCGTATTTGTTCGATTTCAGTTCATTTTTTGAATTACAATTGAAATCTGAATGTTTGTTTATATTTTTTGTTTGCATTTTGTTTTGGTGAATTGTGATTTTAACTTAGATTTTATGCAAGATTATTAGCTCATCCTCTTGCTTTTGCTTGTTTTATTTTGTCTTCACTTTGGTTTCTATGATTTTCTGGTTTTCTGTTTATCAATTTTGAAAAAAAAAAAAAAGTGTTTCAATCCATTTTTTTTCATTGTTATGTGTTTTCTCGTGTTTTTACATATTTATGGTCAATGTCAATCAATGATTGACTATTAATTAATCAGTGATTAACTATCATCTCAAACTCCTCGAAAATTGATATATCTTTTTATACTCGTTTAGTCACCGATTATACTAGAATCAACCATTGATTGATCATTAATTAATCAATGATTAACTATAGTAAATCAATAATTGACCATTAGTTAATTAATGATTAACCAATGGTCAATCAGTGATTTGTTTGTCATTAATCAGTAATTGATTACAAAAATTTATAAGTTATATTATCATATTCAGTGATTTACCGATAGTCAATCAATAATTAACTGATAGCAATCAGTGACTAATCTTGATTAATTAGTGATTTACTGCTAGTCAATCAATAATTAACCAATGGTCAATCAATGATTAACTATTAAATGTGATCAATTAATTTAATTAACTATTTTAAAGGAAAAAGCCTTTTAACTAATTTTTAAAAATTTAGATCATTTATTAAAAAACTTATTTAAAAAATGTTATTTAGTTATAAGCTCCTATTACATATTCAGCTGATTCTCCTTTACAAAATAAATAAATAAATAATCAGCTAATTGTAAAAGGCAAAATTAATTATCCTGGAAAAAAATTATATAGAAATTATTGTAGATCATTTCACAGTCCACTCTAAATAAATATCGTTGATCTTATTAAATCAAATAAGTATTATGGTTTTTAGAAAAACAAAACAAACTCTACTTCATGATAAATTGGCTTGTGCAATTACTTGGTTATATTTACAACTACATGAATTTGATTATTGAGAAGCTATTTCTTTGTCTCTATAGATTATCAATTAATTATTATAAAAAAATATTTTAGAACTTCAATGACATTAAAACATTATACTAATAAAGAGGCGGATCTCATATTATAAAACATACAATCTATTAATGAGACATATGATTAACATCGGTAATATTCTCTAATATTTTTCAATTATTATTAATCTTTCTCAATGGATGTCTAATTGATAGATTTTCCTTTGTGTAAATTATTGATTCTAGAAATTTAATTATAAAAAATTAAATACTTATTATATAATATTTTTTGAATATAAAAAAAAAAACATGATATGGTTATATATGTAATCTAATTGTGATTTCATACTTAATTATGCTACAAGTGGGGTGATTAAGGTCCCGTTTGGTAGAGTAATTTGAGTTTGGATTTTTAAGTTTCAATAGTAAATTTTTTTGAATTTTCAGAAAAGACAAAAAATTTTTTGGAAAAAAGAAAAAAATCTTTTAGGAAAGAGACAAAAAAAAATTTGAGTTGAATGGTTTGAACCATTCAACCAAACAGCCATAATTTTGGCTATTTCAAAAACTTTAATATTGACTTTTAAAAAAAAATAAATAAAGAAATAAAACTTTAATATTGAAAAAAGTGTTCAGGCATTAGGGTGGGTTTGGTATTCTTGACGTCAAAAGCAATGAACAAATGCAAACAAACGAATAAAGGCAAACGAGGATTGTCTTCTTTTTTCTTTTTTTTTCTTTTGGATTATTATTGTTTTTTTATTAAATAAAATAATAGGTGTGGAGAATTTCGCAGAAACAGACGTTCGACGTGGGTGGTGGAAAGCTTCACAGCCCACCTAATTTTTTCCAAAACTCCCACTGGTCAAAATTCAAATTACGAAAATGAGTTGAACCTTTCCATTTCATTTCCTCCAGTTTGCCTTTTATTTAGTTATTTTTTATTGATTTCATTTTTATCCCAAAATTATTAACACACTCCATTCTAATTTTTTTAATTTTAAAACATCTCAAAATCAATACTTCACATTATTAGTTTATTCTATAATATATGTTCCATCTAAAGTACTATTAAAAGTACTATCGTTAATTTAATCAAGGTTAACTTTATCTTTTTCGAGTTCCCAAATTTTAATTTTGAAAGTTGTAAAACTCTAACAATATAATCAGAAAATTAACCTTGATTAAAATACATTTGACTTTGTGTATTAAACACTAATTACAGTCGAGTTTCTAAATAATTTTTTGAGAGAATGATTATAATGAGATAAATTAAGAGTTTGAGAACTAGTTGTATGATATTTTAAAATTCACGGATTCAAATGGAATTGACCTATATAATTCAACAAATTAAAAAACGAAATTGGTACCTTTTTTTTTTTTAAGGGTCCGTTTGATTTGTTGGTTTAAACTTAAGATTTAAACTCAAATTTTTGTCTTTTTCTGAAAAAGTTTTTTATCTTTTCTAAAAAGTCAACAAAAGTTAATATTCAAACTTAAAAATTTCAACTCAAACTCATTCACCAAACGGGTCCTAAGATGTGTAATAATAAAAACTTTAGATTTGCGTAAAAATAGTTTTATTTGGCTTTTTATTAATTTTCATATACTAAAAACATCTTTATAAATACGCTCTAACTAATTTTACTCAAGTATTTTCCATAATTACTAGATATTTTTTAAACAATAACGGCATATATATATACACACACACGTAAACTTTGCTGGAAAAAGAATATATATGAATGTCGACCATAATATTAGTAATAAATAAAGGATAATTTGTATTGAAACATTCTTAAATTTTTTGTCATTTCCAAACTGGACTCTAAACTTTTGGTTTTAGTTTTGACAGATTAGCAAAATAAACTGGACAATCCTAATAATGTAGTTGAATCGATGACGAACGTCCATTAATAAATGAAAATTAAGTTTCAAATGCAAAAATTAAAAAGCTTAAGGTCTATCTTGTCAAATATGAAAATTGTGCAAAATTATAGGGCATTTTGTCTAATAATCGATGTTCATTTGTTATCGGACAAAAACAGCAACAAACTTAGGGCCCGTTTGGTAAATGAGTTAGAGTTGAAATTTTTAAATTTGAATAGTGATTTATATTGATTTTTAAGAAAAGACAAAAAAAAAACTTTTTCAAAAAAGATGAAAAACTTTTTCAGAAAAAGACAAAAATTTGAATTTAATCCTTAAGTTTAAACTTAACCTCCAAATGAAGCCTTACAGTTCAAGTTACCAAACATGATAAGTTCAAAATATAACCATTACTATCTCAAAATTGATAGTGTAAATATATATATATATATATATATATAATTGATCTATTTTAGTCATCATATATCTGCACAATAATCTAATTCATAGTTTATCACGCCTCTAAATTTTGATTATTCACATTAATTTTGAGAAAATATATATTATGAAACGCCTATCTATTTGTAATCACAGTGACTTTGACTAGTGTACAATTGACAACAAATCCCTTCAACAAAACAACACTATCAAACTTAACTCTTAAGTAAATTATGATCTTTTAATCATGTTAAATAATTGACTTATTATAATAATTACGTTACTGATTTTTTGATACATCATTTATTTACTAAATTAAATTATTCTCCAACAGCCCTATGTATCGATTTATATTTGGAAAATCATAAGTAATATTTTACCATTATTTTTCTTAATCAATTTTTATCTGAGTTACCATACCTATAAGATTGTTTTACCATAGTCACTTGCTTCATAAATAGTTGATGTATTAAATTATATAATTTTTTTAATTTATAGGAATCACTATAAGTCATTAGTCCCCGCATAATCTATCAAATAGAGTAGGCTATAGCGAAATCTCTCTCTTTTGATTTTTTTTAAAGGATAAATTATTTGTTTGATTTCTAGTCTTTTTACAAGATTGTGATTTGGTCCCCGACCCTTTGTTGTGGCTATAAGTTCTAGCTCTAAATTCTTTGAAATGACATAAAAATGATCTTTTATTTTAAAAAAATGTTAAAAATTGAATAGAATATATTGTATATGTATGACATATATAAGTTAAATCATGTAAGTTTCTTTCTTGGGGCCCGTTTGGGCTGCCAGTTTCAGATGTTATTTTACAATATGGATTTCGAAATCTCAACTCTACATTAAACTTTCTCTGTCTTCTATTTTCAAAGAACTCAAGCTTGAAAAGTTCATAACTTCCTTATTTCAAATTGAAATGAGATGATTTTTATATCAAAAATGCTCATATCTACAAGACAAATAAAACAAGATTTATTTTGTATATTTTTTTCTAAACATTTTTTAAAATTTTCCATTTTTTTATATCATAGAACTTTTTCAAAAGTTTTCCCCCCAAACACACATTTTCAACTCAACTTTCAAAACACCATCTCCAAATGTTTCCCCAAATACATGTGTGATTCATGTGACATTTTTTGTTAATTGTTCAAACTATTGGTTTGTTTGGTGTTCCAATTGGAACTCAAAAATTTTCAACTCAATTTTTGTCTTTTTTTTTTTTTTTTCCTGAAAAGTCAATAAAAATTATAACTAGTTTTTAAAAAGTCAACAAACTTCAACTTAAAAATTTCATCTCCAACTAATGAACAAAACAGAGGCTATATATTAACGAAAAAAAGAATATTTTCCATTGTTTTAAAGAATTTATAGAGTTTTTAGTCGCAATAAAAAAAAAGTTAGGAACAAATCAGAATTTTATAAAATGATTAAAAACTAAACCAACAATTTATTTATTTATTTATTTTGTTTCTTCGTCTCAAACGTCAGGCAGCCTCCATCCTATGTTTGCCCTTTTTAGGAATATCATAATTGGGATGCTTGTATTGGATGCTTTAGATTCCACCAGTTAGATGGTCTTTATGTACAAGCTAGGTCTCAATGCAAAAAACAATACAGAGGATAAGTTGAATCATAAAGTTCCTAAAACGTCAAATTTGGTCTCGTTTGGTGTTGATTCCAAAACGTTTTGGAAAGAAATTTCACAGTTTTCAATCAAGATATTTTGAAAATGATTCTAAATAACATTTGTTATGTATAAAGTCAGAAAACACAAATGAAAACAAAAAATCGTTTCATTTTTCATTAAGGAATGACAAAATGAAACAAAGTTGTTTTTCCATTTCTGTTTTAATTTTCTAATGCTTATACACTCAAAAAATATTTTTAGAAACATACATAAACACAGTTACATTTTTTTTGTACTCAAACTAATTTATTTTGATATACAATCAAACACAGTTTTAAAAGGTATCTCAAAATCTTTTTTAAAACGTTCTCATTCTATTTCCCATCCAAAACAAAATCATTTTCAAATGAACCCAATATAACAAAGTTAGATTTTGACACTTGAGTGAAAAAAATTACTCTCAAGTAGAGTGCTAATTGATGGTAAATTTGACAGATGTTGTGTTAATTTGATGGCAAATTTGTCACCAAGTATGGTTCACGTTAAATTTGATATTTGATTACTATCGATTGATTACTTGATGTTTTTCGTATTACATTACAAATTTTGTACTTTTTTAAATTATTTGGAAAGTAAACTTCACTATTACAAATTTCTAGACTCAATGATAATGACAAAAAATAGCTATAACATTGTTCATTAAAATACAAAATCTCATATATGTTATTTTTATTATAACGACTCATGCATCTTTTTGGTATGATATTGTCCGTTTTGAGTCTTGTGCCTGCACGATTTTGCTTTTAGGCTCACCCTAAAAGGCCTTATATCATTAAAAGGTAATCTGTTTACTTATAAATCATCACATATATCCATTCCCAAGTAACGTGAGATTGTACATCTTATCATTTTCCTTCTAAGGGCTAATAACTGTCATAATTACCCCTCCTTTTGGGGCCCAACGTCCTCATTAACCACACTTCTGATTGGATATAAGCTCTGATATCATTTGTAACGACTCATGCTTCTATTTAGTATGATATTGTTTGCTTTGAGACTCGTATCCTCACGGTTTTGTTTTTGGGCTTACCTTAACAGGTCTCATAGCATTAGGAGATAATCTCTTTATTTATGAACTATCGTATATATCCATTCTTAAATAATACGTGATCGCATAACTTATCTTTTTCTTTTTAAAGACAGATAACAAACACATTTATACCTGTTGAAAACAAATGAAATATGGATACTGACATGTACAGTTGAGATTATACAGGGGAGCCTTTCAAGACAACAGCTTAGATTCTTTTTCTTCGGACTATCAACTCGATACTTGTGCCTAGGGTGTCTCCTAGCCATAGAGATAGTTTAAAACTTGATTTTTTGGAGGTCAAACTCTAGCCTTAAAAATAGTGAAACTATAACCTTAAAAATGCTTCTAATTTTCCAACAAACTATTAATTGTTGTGGTTTAACTGAAACAAGAGTTCTATGAACCAGCCATCATACACCATTTCAATTGAACCAAGGGTTCATTTTGATCATAGATTCAAACTCACGATTCAAATATTTATTAAAAATATATTTAAAAAAAATTTAAAAAGAGAACGTAAAATAAGATGTTAAATAAGAGTTGAATTCTGTTGACTAGTGATTCATTTCAACTCACAATTACGTGACCAAAACCAAACCAATTTTATGATCCATTTGATATGATTAATTCAATGTTGATAGGAAATCGAATTTCATAGCTGAATCATAGTTAAATCAATCGTTTGATTGAATTTTTTGAAGAAAAAAAAATTGGATTGTAGATAGCAGAAATTTCGAGAATTATTGATTTCAAGTCAACTCATACTCCTTGTCTCACCTTCCTGCATGTCCCCCGAATTTTTTTTTTTCCTACATCTTTTTCTTCTACCCTCTTACTTTAGGGGGATGTGTTTTTTTCCCCACCGCTGGCGTAAAAAATTTTAGACCAATAGATTAAAATCCATGGGCTAAAAAAAGCTAAGGACCATCTAATGAGAATGCACCCCCTCCCATACAATTGCAACACCTACCCAGATTAAAACCAAAAAAAAAACAAAAACAAAAACAAAACCTTAGACTCCTCCGGCAAAAGAAGCCGGCTCTGTGAGCCGTGGTGGTGGGGAATTGAGGCCCAGATTCCAGTGGATCCGTTGGGTAGAGGGCTACAGGAACGAACCCAGATCGGGGATTGCAGGGGGGGGGGGGGAGAACCAAGTTGCAAAGGCGGTGAGCAAAGAGGGGTGAACCCAGTCTCAGGGGAGACGGGGTGAAGGAGGGTGAACCCAGCCACAACAAAGGGGGGAGGGGGGTGAGAGGGCTTAACATTAGTCGGGGGGACTAGGTCACTGTTGGGGGGGTGGTTTTGCCGTCAGGGTTGGGGCGTCAAGGAAGTTTGCCGTTGGCGATGGGTTTTTTTTATTTATTATTTTTTAAGTATAATCATATGTAAAAACTCACACTCTAATTTAATATATCTTATTAATCTATATGTCATCATCCGTTGGATCTTACTCCATTGATGGGATAAAAATATTAAACCACATTGTAGAATTCCCTGTTTACTTTACTCATTCTCCAATAAAAACCCAACCAACCTCCTTAATTTCTCCATAAATATTGAGCTATTAGCCATATGTCGTACTTGAGTAGAACAACTCAGCATATTAGTCGATGTTGCTTCACTTTCACGATAGACATAATCAGGTATTTAGCATTAATATCCCATAAATATGTTGCCTTTTTGATAACTTACCATTCAAACTTCTAATTTTATAAATTTTTCTTCTCAACTTGCTAAATTATGGCAATGTACCTCCTACAAGTTAATTTTCTGTTAAATTAGTTATGAAAAACTCACGTCCGCCTTATGTGAAGACAGAAAAATCTATTTCCAACAAAAAATTTCTAAATCTAATACAAATATTCCAACTTTAGATTCGGAAAATTAACTAAAAGTGATACATTATAATATTTTAACAAGTTTATAGGATAAATTATCAAAATTAGAAGTTTGTGAGACAAATTACCAAAGAGTAACAAATTTAGCAGTTATCAATGCCGAATACCCAACCTACTCTACAAAAAACCAAGCTGCACTATGACACAGATCCAACATTTTTCTCAAGTTTTTCTAACAAGATAGTGGAAATATTGTAACATAGCATGAAAATTTTTCACACTTTTTTTTTAATAAATAGTACGACATAATTTTAATTTAATAATTAAATATTTTACTTATTGTCTGTCGATTAAAATGGATAATCTAGATAGTTTGTTTGTTTGTTTGTTTGTTTTTTTTTTTAACTGTATTATCAACAAATACTTTATAAATTTGATTTATTAACTCCTAATGGTGTGCCACAAGTTCATCTAACAAATAGCTCAACACTGAATGGTAAAGGATCTTGATGTTGTTAAGCATCACCTATTAATAGAATGCGAGACTTACAATATAACTTATATAAATCCACCTATTATTACTAGTCGCAATTAATACATATATTGTGGTGTTCTGAAGAAGTTTTCTTAAAAAATAAAAAAGTATATGTGGTTGTTGGCAAATTACGGACAGACGTGGCCCCAAAAATCTACATAATTCAAAGCCGAAATAATTGTCTAATCCCCCTTTTTCAAAGATACGTTTGTATTCAAAGTATAAAGTCTTTTCTTGGCTGATTTTTATTTTTATATTTGTTTATTTTTTTGCTTGAATTCTTGGCTGAATTCAAAGACGAAGGATTTGACACGTTCAATTGAGTTTTGCCACAAAGACAAAATTATTTTTTATGGTCAAATAAGTGATGTACCTTACGACAAAATTCCCGTGATAATGACATTGAAATTTTGGATTGATTTGGTTATCAAGTTTTAACTTAAGGTTTAAACTCAAATTTTTACCTTTTTCCTCAAATGTTTTTTATTTTTTCTGAAAATTTTTTTTGTCTTTTCTAAAAAGTCAACAAAAATTACTATTTAAACTTAAAAATTTCAATTCAAACTCATTCACCAAACGAGCCCATTATCAAGATTTTCCATTCACCTAAAAAGTACATAAAAGTATTTACCCAAAAAAAAGTACATAAAGTGCATTTAAGTAAATAAATAACCGCAACCTGATTTGCGATAATCACCACACAAAACTACATCTTAAATAATCACCACAGTTTAAGTAATGGTTGTTTATGTAATTTAACAGTAATATCACATCTAATTTTATTTAAAAGTACATAGTTTGAAAGTATATATTAAATATAATTTCATACGTGTTTGCATTATAAGGTATGGAGTTTAAGTACCTTATCTTTAAGTTGAAAAAAGTAACTAAATAATAATTAGTAATAAAAAAGGTGAAATAAGTAAATAAAGATTTTTAATAAATTAATTAAATGTAGAAAAATACCTAATCCTTGTTGATTTATTTTAAATTGTCACATTTTTTTTTTATTAAACTCCTTTCATTTTCTTTTATTTTTTTTTCTTTTTCATGTGATTTTGAAGTGCCATGATCAAAGACACACAACATGACTACGGCAATCCTAAAATGAAAGACCCCAAATGAAATCTATTAATTCCGTTAATATATGTATATCTCCGTTGGCTTACAAAATTTTTCACTACGCACACCTTTTCACGTAAGACTTTAAGCTAATTTAATTGGTTGCACTTTACTCGTTTATTTTTCATTTTTTTGACAGGTTTTTGTGCTTCCAAATAGTTGGATAGCAGATTATAGTATTAAGCAGCTTCATAAAATAAAAAATCGGTTCGTTTCGATTATTCAAGAATTAATATTCAATTGAATTGGTTGTCTAATCTCCAAATTATGAGATGATTTTTTACTGGCTTGACGGTTTGTGTCTTGCTGAATCACTCTTAAATTCAAAATTGTCCCACTGTAATTATGTTCCTTAGAGTTGAACCATATGTTTACTTCATTTTCTAGTTTTATGAAAAAATTAGCACATCTAATCCCAACTTTTTATACAAATATACATGATATTTGAATTGTTGTTCTTTTATTGATAAGAGTTTAAAAGATTACTAAATTTATTAATTATATTTATCAATAAAAAAATAACAACTTATTATCACGTAAATTGATACTCAAAAATTAAAGTTATAATTAATGTCCCTAACATCACCCTTAAATTATTAGGGTTTATTAGGGTGTAAAATCAATCTTGATTGTTTTTACATCGTTAAAAATTATTTTTTAATCTTTCAACTATTATGTGATTTAATTACTATTATATAGAAAATAATAATCTTATCTTAAAGTCTCTCACTTTAACTATATACTAACATTTTATATAATCTCGCAGGACTATGCGGAGTATATCTTCTGTTACACAATCAAAAAATAAAAATAAGTTGCTTTAACGTCTTTTTTTTTTTTTTTTTTTTTTTTTTTTTGAGTTTCGTAATAGAGTTTCGTTCTTGATTTTTAACTTGATAAAAGGTTCATCTTTTTTTTTTTTTTTTTTTTTAAAGAGTTTTGAGTTTTTATTTTTTATTTTTTAAGTTTTGCAAGGGAATTTCGGCCTGTTCTATTTTTAATTTTTGTTTTGTCGTTGGTGCCTTTTTTTCTTTTTTTTTTTTTCTAAATTTTTATATTATTTAGATAATATAATATTTCACCCGACTGGAGTGTGTGTATTTTTATTTTTGGATTAAAAAAAAGATAATAGAAGTAGAGGTTAAAATGTCCAGATAATTTCAGGAAGGTGGATAGCTCTCATGTGATATATGGATAATTGATTTTTCACAAAGTGAATTGTCTATCTATCCCAATCAAATAGTGATAATGACTCGAACCCAAATATTTAACAGTAGTGATGAGGTGGAGCGTGTGCTTAGTTAGTGCTAAAGTAAGAAAGAGTTCACCACCACTTTTTTTTTTTTTTTTTTTGCCCCCTCATCTCGTTTTTCTCTTCTTAGGCTGAATAACACAGTCTTACGACATATTTTTCATGAAGTTACTCATGTCCCAAGATAAGTCTTACTTTAATTCTTTTATATATTATTTGCTAGTAGGTTATATCTTATTATGTTCCTTTTGCTTTTCAGATTATCTTGG
The DNA here is from genome assembly GCA_025413485.1 of Ficus microcarpa. Classification (NCBI taxonomy): domain Eukaryota; kingdom Viridiplantae; phylum Streptophyta; class Magnoliopsida; order Rosales; family Moraceae; genus Ficus; species Ficus microcarpa. The sequence goes on along the minus strand of CM046377.1, from coordinate 44,637,315 downwards.
AGACTCTTGTTAAAGATTATTGTTTTCTTATGTCTTCTATCTTTCTTAGATTATTAAGTTATCATGATTTATTGCTTGTTTATAGCATCTTATGGCTAAACTTCACACGTTTCTTGGATAGAAAATATATTTGGTGATTGGATTCTTTTCTGTGACTTGTATAGTATCTGGTTTATTTAATACTTTTTTAATTTCTCCTCTAAAAAAAAAGGTTTAAATATTTTAAAACCAATATATAAAATATTATGAAAAATACTAAATACACCAATTATAATCCAACTTTTTAACGATATTATTATCTTATTCACATATGTTTAAAAATTTGTTACATCAGGACATTACTATGATCAACCGCAACAATAATTTATATATAAAAAAAGTTACAATAATAATTGAGATCCTTAACACGCTAAATTATTATATATTTTGTTCCCATTAATTCACACTTTGAACTTAACAAATCTGATTTGTCGGATTATAACACAAGTCATGTGAAGACATGACTAGAAAATAAATAATCACATTTCTTGGGTGAGTCACACTTAATTAATTTAGCCAAAGAACAAGTCATAAGTTAATTAATTAGTAAATTACTTTTTTGTTAATAATAAATTCTTCCTAAAAAAATTTTCCCAAGCGTTCTTTTGAGTCCCGCCACCAACCCCCAACCCCCAACTACCTAGTTTTGTGAACCAAACCACTTCTATTATTACCACACCCCTAACACGACGACGATACAACAGATTTTTTCGCCGGTCGTCACCTTCCATCGCCACGCGTTCTTTTCCACGCGTCCCTCACATCGCCACGTTGCTCGGCCCCGGCGATAAGTCCTCCGCCCAAGACAAAATCCCTTTCAAAAAAATTAACAAAAAATTCAAAATTCTAACCGTATAATTTTCTTTTGATTATTAAACTTGAGTTTAACATTTTTAGGCAAAAAAAAAAAAAAAACTTTCTATTGTTAATGACAAAAATATCCTTCTTAAAATCAGTTTAATTTGTAGAGTAATACTCTCAAATTCCGTTGGAATTGAGCCAACTAATGCTTATAGAAAATTTTAGAGTTAATTGGAGATAGAATTTTTAAATTGGAGTTTGTTGACTTTTTAAAAATTAATTATAATTTTTTTATTAAAAAAATAAAAATTGAAATGAAAAATTTGAATTTCAATTAAAATATCAAATAAAAGTTTATGTTATGTTTGGTAACAAAGTTTAACTTAAACTAAACTATATTTTTTCATCTTAATTTTTGTCTTTTTCTGAAATATCAATAAAGTTTATAACTATTTTTTAAAAAATCAACTTAATTTAAACTTAAAAATTTCAACTCAACTTAAACTCAACTCATTCATCAAGCGGAGTTAAAATTAAAAAGAGGACGGGTGTCTTCTTATCTAAATCCTAAAAGAAGAAGAAGACGAACGGTTGTACTTGAACTAGTCAGACATTGAACCTTATATTTCAAATTACTCCTTGTTGAATCTTGATCACGAAGGAAGAATAGTGGAGGTCAACTTAGCTGGTTCAAAGACAAAAGGTGTCCTTTTCCTTAAAAAAAAAAAAAAAAAAAAAGAAAAAGAAAAAAGAAAGAAAGATAGAAAAATGATAGAGAAAATGTTTTGAGCTAATATTTAAGTGCAAAAAAAAAAAAGTTAGCCATTGATAAAAAACCAAAGCTTCCATTTGGTTTGATATTTCCAATTCAAATTTTTAATATTATATTTTATCTTTTTTTAATAAAAATTATAATTAATTTTTAAATAGTTAATTAACTTCAATTTAAAATAACTAATAATATTGAACAAACTAATGCCAAACTCTTCTTCTTCTTTTTATTTATTTTTATTTTTTTATTTTTTGTATTTTGGAAACAATGCCATACTCTTTTAACTTGCAAGTAAAAAACTGTCTATTTATATTTTCTTTTTCTTTTGTTTATAAATTGTCTAAAGGTATTTTTGTTATTTTTTCATATTTTTAATTCATGAAATACACGAAAAATGAAACAAAAATTAAAAAATGTGTTTAATTCTTATTTTATAAAATTCTTTTTTTTTGGAAAAAAAATTAAAAATTTCCCTTACCCTTTAAGAAAAAGGAAAAAATGATTAAATATATAAATTATCGGTAATATCATACCTATTTCTATGTAAATATGTAAAGTTTGAATTTTTCATAATCAAATTCAAAAGAGAAAAAAAAAAAACTTTTATTATTATTTTTCTTTGCCCCTTTTTCGTACCTAAGAAAAACTCTCTTTTTAATTTTTGCCCTTTTCTTTTCGCCGATGGGAAAAATATCTCCCCGTGCCAAACATTCGATATTTTCCACGTTCAGTCTGGACAACGAAACCTCATTATAAACTCCCGGGGGAAACTCACAGCCTTCTTTCTTTCTCCTCCATTTTCTGCATCTCTTTCTCTCTCTAGAGTATCAGTTTTGTTGGCTGTAACTGCAAGTTCCATGGCCGCCAAAAAGCTCCTGATTCTCTCCCTCCTGTTTGCCCTAGTCTGGACCAGCGTTAGGGCTGACCTTTTGGCCGGAGATGGAGAAACCCAGGTTGGTGGAGCGGCTGGATCCGACGGCTCCGATTCTTCCGCTCTCAAGATCGAGTTGGATCAACTCAAGTCTAGGATCCAAGCCCTCGGTCAGTTTCATGCTCTCAGATTTCAAATTTCCATTTCTGTTTTTCGATTGCCGATTTTGAGTTCCGAGTTTTTGGATTGATTTGTCAATGCAATGGGAATGATTCTTCTCTTCTCCTCTTTTTTTTTAATTGTTTTTTTTTTTTTTTTAATTTTGTTACGAAAGATTGGATTTTAAATAGAGGAGAAATCGATATATGGAAAAAAGATAGTGAAGTGCTGGGAATACTGATTTATTAGTTTCTTCAATCCTTTTTTTTGTCCTCTTTACTTTTAGATTTTGAGCTTTTATTTAAGTTCAATAACCTGAAAAGTGGAGTGAATTTTGGTTTTGGTTCACTACATAAAATAAAAGAAAGAACTTGGTTTGGTACGGTCGGATTAAATGATAGTATGAATAATTTCTTGCCTGAAATTCGAGTGTTTTGATCTGATTTCCCTTTAATTTTCCCTTTTTCTCTGTGTGCGGGAATTTTTTTTTTTTTTTTTATAAATCAATGGAAATGAATGCAGTTGGTTTGACGCTTATGTTCATAGTTGTTTCAGTTCAATTATCACAAGAGTCTGTTCTTTGTTAATCTAAGCTTATCTCATTGGTAAAGAGTTATTATCACTATTGGCTATAGAAGATTTGAATTGCAAAGTCAAAAACAGTATTTTTCCTAGTATTATGCTGAACTCTGTTTGCTTGGGGTATTGTGATAGTTTTGAAAGTGAATAAGCTTTCGGAGGGTTTAACATATGATTTGGGCAACTGGGCTTAGTTATTTAAGAAAGAGCATTTAGCAATTAGTTTTTGTTTTCGTGAATAGTACTTCTAAATCATGAACTGTGTTTAAGTGATTGTCCTGTTTGCTGACACATTTAATTTCATATATATATATATATTGAAGAGTCCCAAGTTGATGAAAAGACTAAAGCATTGAAAGGGAAGGAAGATGTAATAGCACAGAAGGAAAAAGTCATTCAAGAAAAGTCGGATAGTATTGCATCCTTGCATAGCAAGATCGCTTCTCTGCAGGTTTGGAATCTACATTGTTGTTTCTGAAAATCAATTATTCTGTCTGTCATTCTTTCATATTTTCATGCCTCTCTTGAGTCTTGATTGGTGAAAAGGAATAAAAAATTAAACTAGGTCTGTTTGAATTTTAAACAAATTTTTAACTTTTTAATTGTGTTTTAGAAAAAGGGGACGCTAGATGTTGAGGAGCGGGTTGGAAAGGCTCATGCACGTGCTGGTGAATTAGAGAAGCAGGTTAGATACGGGTTAATGACTTATGTCCACTGATATTATTGCATCTTTGTATAAGTCAATCTTCCATGCAGGTGGAAAAACTTAGGCAGGAATTGGAAACACAAAAGAAGGAGAAAGAGGCCTTGGAAGCTCGTGCAAATGAAGCTGAAAGGAAGATCAAGGAATTTAGTTCAACGATAGACAGTGTATGTCCACTTATTTCAATCTGGTTAGGGGAAATTAGTCGTTCTTGTCATATTTTTACAAAGGCATTCTTTAGATGTGGCTATGCATCCGTAGCTTTTCTCATCCCTTCCTTTGAGATATGGTTATTTATTTACCTATGGCCGTTCAAAATTTAAAAGATTTATAGGTACTTTGTATTTGAAGATTTGATAACTTAAGTTTCTATGCTTTAGTAGTTTTTCTGTTGGTTCTTTTTGGGATAATAAAATATGTTTATGTATGGTGGAAAAATTCCTGTTAGATGCTTGTGCTTGTTGATTTTTCTTCCACTATGGAGTTTGGTAAAATTTGAAAGCGGATTTAGTTTTCAGTTGGATTTTAATATTTCTATGGATTCTTTGAAATTATGAGAATATACATCACTGTAGATTCTTGTGCCTATTTGTATATAATTCCCATCCAACTTGAATTTTGCTCCGTTTGGAATTATGTATTGAGCATTCCTTCCTGTTGCAGCTCCAGAAGATTAATGATGAACAGAAGATGAAGATTCGTAAAACTGAACGTGCCCTTAAAGTGGCTGAGGTAATTTAGCAGGTGCTGCCAAAGGTCTTATAGTTTTGGATGCTTGTGATAATTCTTATATGCATTTTATTTTCATTTTTTTCTTCAGGAAGAAATGATGAAGGCAAAGTATGAGGCCACTTCGAGAACAAAAGAGTTGTTGGAGGTAATATGTCAAAGAGACTTAGTTATCCGGTTCTCCACCTCCCAATTGCTTCAACTACTTTCGTTTTCCTTGAAATAAAGCTTCCCTTCAGCATAAATATTTTTGGAGTTGAATTACAAATGTTTTGTGTTGAACCTGTATCCCTTTCAAACATCAATAAATGGTCCATGTTCAAGGAAAGCAAGACATGGTCCAGCTGTAAATGATTATATGATCATAAATGCTTTATATTGCGGGCAATCACATTCTTTGTCATCTCTGATATGTTATCTAGTGAAAGGATACTAATTTATGTTACGAATTATAACCAGGTTCATGGTGCATGGCTTCCGCCTTGGCTTGCCGTCCATTTGCTTCAGTGTCAGGTAGACATACTCCATTGCCCTTTGTTGAAGAGTCTTTTCATGCATGTTCTGAAAATATTATCAACTTGCAGTCTCATGCAGAAACTTACTGGAGGCTGCATGGAAAACCAGCCTTGGAAACAGTGATTCAGAAGGTATACAGTTAGATGCTGCCTGGTTGGTTGGAATTGTTATGTGATGCCTTGAAAATATTTTTTTAACTAAAATTTTTGTATTCTCATTGATTCTAGGCTTAGTGTACTGTTATTATGTAATGAGACTTTATTACTTTGGTAATATCATGTTACCTATTTTTCCTAGGCCCTGGAGAAAAAAGCTCAAGCTGAAAAGTGGGCTGAACCTCATGTGGAAACAATTAAAACTGTAAGATCTTTTGTATCTCCACCATTTTTCCTTGAAACATTTGAGTTATGAGTTTCAGTATTCTATCTATGGCCTTCGATCTTCCAGAAGTGACTTGCTTCTTTTCGTAGCTCGCGCATGTTGGAAAATTAAAATCTTTCCAGGGCTAGTGTTTCCCCAGTTTTACCACTTAACCATGGCTTCTACTTAAGATGATCTAAATTTTGGATGGTGAATCCTCCAACGTCCAAAAATTTTAATGGTTAGCCTGTAGCCCGTCACAGTTAAAAACGGGGTAAAAAAAAAAAAACACATTTAGAACCTTACTGAATTTTAAATGAATTTTCTCAATCTGTACAGAAGGTTATCCCCTCAATAAGGGAACAGTGGCTGGTGGTAAGAACATCTGCTGAACCACATCTGGAGACCCTCAAAACAAAAACTATTGAAGCGTATGAGACTTCAAAAAGTGCATTAGCTCCACATGTTTCGAGAGTACAAGAAATTGTTGATCCCTACTTTCAGGTATTTATTTGATTTTGTTACGTTCTTGTTTATTTATGCTTTTCAAATGCAACTTACAGAACTGTCTTCTTGGTGACAGGAAGCGAAAAAGTACAGCAAACCATACATCGATCAGGTTGCCACTGCAGCAAAACCTCATGTTGAAAAAGTGCACGAGACTTTGAAGCCGTACACAAAGAAAGCGGTTCATGCTTACGGAAAGTTTCTACAATCTGCAACGACATACCACCATCAGGTATTATGTCAGTTTTGCAGAACCTCTGGACTAAGTGCAATTAAGAGTATTCCATGTTCATTTCTCTGGCGGACGGTTGGAAAGAAAATATGCTTTAACAAGCCCACAAGTTTATTTTGGTTGTTAAAAACTTAAAATGTCAAATGATGAAAAATTGTAAAAGTCAAACAAGCTTATTGGAGAAGATTTATCTGTCCAAAAATGAAGAGTAGGTTTTTTTTCCCATGTACTTTTTGTTGCTCTAGTAATTGTGGATCTCTATTTTCTGTAGCTGTTTTGTATTTTCATTCCTAAGCTTAGATGGAGTAATTTTTCTAATTAGTGTCGAACAAATAACATATTTTGATGAATCCGTTCTGCTCTGCTGTTCTAACCATCTGGCTGATCTGTGATTTGATTCTACTGTATTGTGTACGTATTTCCATACTTGTGTCCTTAAATTTTTTTTGTTGCTCAACAATGCTCTTTCTTGTCAAAGGTTCAAGCAACTGTCAAGGAGACACTGAAAAAACATGAACTGACAAAACCTCTTGCTACCAAAGAGTTTGAGTGGTTTGCGGTATGCATTTAATGGTTTTAAACATAAGCCTGTGTTTAAGCTATTTTTGGCCCCTTATTTTTTTCATTCTTATGTGGATTTGTTTCAATCAATTGAAAATTATCAATGACATAATGTTGCAGGCCTCAGCTTTATTGGCACTACCTGTCATCATTCTGTACAGAGTGTTCTCTTCCATATTCTGGTAAGTCTGTGGTACACTGTTGTTTAATGTTTCTAATGGCCTTCAAATTTTGGGCATAGATGTTTGTACACTTTTGATTCATCCTTTTTTGTTTCTTTGCTTACCTCTTAGAAAATTCAGAAAATTTTTCACTTGCTTATTATTCGTCCATTGTCTCTGCAGCAAAAAGGCTAACAAACCTGTTCGAAATTCTCATACCAACCATGGACGTCGTAAAGCTAAGCGGGGACATCCCGAAAAGTAGATAGGCACATGAGTTGTTCGCTTCTTTTCTTGGTGAGATTTTTAGATTGATTGTTATTCAAGCCAAGCATTAAGATCAAGTGCTTTTAGATTTTCCTGTTCCTAGTTAGTTGATTCAGTAGTTATGTTTGGATCATGTTACTTCTTATACGAGTTACTGCGGTGGTTTTATTAGAATTGATTGAAACTCGTTAAGAAAGCCTGAATTGCCCAACACAATGGATAAAATTACGTGGGGTTAGGGGTTCTAATGTAGTTGTCCAATAGTTTAATTTATTTTCTGACGATTCGATTTAGGACTTTGCTTAGTTATAAATCTACACTAATGTTGGCAGGTGGATCCGTGCTCTTTGTGCCAAGTGGTTTTCTGAGGCGGGTCAATGAAATCTGATGACTCTCTTTGAAGACTCTGTAAACTCTCTTCCCCTAGTGAAGAAAAGTTTAGGAAAGTTTGTCACACTACGCAATTAGACATCCAAGTTCTTTGGTATTTTGTTCGTGTGTTATGAGATAGTTTTTCTTAGTTTGTCGTTAAAATGTGTAATTTTATTGTTTATTCTTACAGATATAGAGAACAGGTGGGGTTTGCCTTTAATATAACAGAGTAATTCTAATTCTTATCAGATCAAATTCACATCTTGTGCTCTTGTTTTGGTGTATCATTTTCTCTGATACGTTTTTAGAAATTGAGGGATATGTTTCACTGAACTCTCCTTAGTTTCATGTCCATTTTTTTCCCACGCAAAAGGAGGATAAAAGGACGTTAATCACTGGACGCGTATTTCCGTCATTTTCTCTTCTCTCCTTTGTTTTTGGGCCCTGCAAGCCTGAGGCTCTACCACTTACGTTTCAGATTGCGGACTAACCTCTTCGCAAACAACCAATCAAAACGACACTCATCTCAAAGTTGTTCATACAATATTTGGACACCACATAAAAGTAGAGAAATGGCTTCAAGCCAAACATCACAAAATAACAAAAGTTTTAGGATTCTCTTGCATTACCATTAGAAACTGCTTTTTAAATTATTATTATTATTATTATTATTTATAAGATTATATGATATACAGTGTCTGTGTTAAAATTTTTTAATGCTCAATATAGAGTTGTTTCAGTTATAGATTAGTTTGTTGAAAAACAAAGTTAAAGTGTTAACACGGTAGTTTTTATCAGTAAATTTTAGAAAGCATATATGATTTTGGGTAAATTGTTCATTTTGTCTCTTCTCTTAATAATAATAATAATAGTAGTAGTAATAATTTCTTAAGCTCAAGGTAACTTTTTTTCCTCTTCACGTAAATTATTTGTTTTCGGCAATTAACATTTTCTATAATGAATAAAACTATATATCTAGCATGTTAGGAATCTAAATTCTTTTACAAAAGAAAATAATGTTTGTATTTAATTATGGACCTAGTATGTTTTTATTGTTCTGTGAAATATTTTGAGATTCTAAATTTTGCATTTAATGAAAGTGTTATTCAATCAATATATATATGTTTATAATGAGTAATTATTTTGTACATTGCGTTTTACATTTTTTTATATACATAATTCTATTGTAAAAAATAGGACCAATATTCTTAATTAGTTATTTTTCAGTTTCTATAATTTCATTTGAAATTTTCAATTTTTTAATGCAAATATCTATATATATATATATATTGTTTTTATTTTTACCGACATCGACACTGTTATTGATATTGACATATCTGTCGACATTTCTGTGACATTTTTGCCGACATCGATATTTCATCATTGATTTAAAGAGTGAAAAAAGAATGAAATCGATATTTCATCATTGATTTAAAGAGTGAAAAAAGAATGAAGCTCAAAAGGATACAAATATAATAATTCAATGATCAATTGAAAATTTAACCCTAAATGATTTTGCAAAAAGTCTTTTGCTACGTTGGTGGAAATTGAAATGTGTATTAAAATACTTTTTGCCTAAATGAACTTGAAAAAATGTTGATACGGTTTCAGTCAATTCAAAAATCTATAAAAGCCGCATTGTTACTCATTCTCATTTAGCATGTAGACCTTCCGCCTCCTTTTTGAGCTTGCTAGTCCCACACTAGCAGAAATAGTTATTCATCGAAATAGAGCAAACCTCGTGAGCACTCTCTCTCTCTCTCTCTCTCTCTCTCTCTCTCTCTATATATATTTATATTTATATAGATGATCTTGGAATAAAATAAGACGAGAGAATTTCATACAAAGCACAAGCGTAGATTTAGGAGTTTTGAAGATAATTTTGATTGGAGTTAACTTGATGTTTTAAATTGCATGTTTGATTGAAAATAAACAGTTTGAAGTTAAAAAATATATAAAGACTTAAAATTTGGTTGGAGAAAAATAAACAACATAGATCTTGCTTCTATTGTCGTTTCATGCAATTTAAAAATACATTTATATCTCATTTCGGCTTAAAATAAGAAAGTTGTGGACTTTTGGGGAATGTTTTACGTTAAGTTTAACTCAAACTAAACTGTATTTTTCATCTTAGTTTTTTTTTCTTTTTCTAAAAATTCAATAAATTTATAACTAGTTTTTAAAAAGTCAATAAACTCTAACTTAAAAGTTTTGTGTCAACTGGTGAACCAAACGCACAATTAAAGTTTGAGATATTTTAATAGAGAATTGAAGATGTGAATAATAAAATTAGTTTATTTTTAAAGAAAAAAATAATGTTTAAAAAAATTTAGTTAGAGTGAACCAAAAAAAAAAAAAAGGAACAAATTAAGCAAATATGAGACGTCATGTGAAGTCAATGTGTTTGGTTGGAAGGGAGAGATGGAGTAATAGAGTAAGCTCATGTTAGGTTTTAAGGTCCAAACACAAAATTCCATTTCAAATATTGTCTTTTTCTGAAAAGTTTAAAAAAAAATTATAACTAGTTTTTGAGAATTTAATCAATTTCAATCCAAAAATTATTCTCCAAACTGATACACCAAATGCATCCTCAATTTCTCATTGTGGATGAAGAGATTGAAAGTAAGGAGGGGAGGAAAAAATAGTTTGTGTATACGTCTCGAGAAGAGTTTACTAATTTTATCACTTTTTACTATTTCTTTGATACGTCTTATTTTTCATGAGATATTAAAGTCTATAACACCCTAAAACCATTAATTTTCTTTGATGAAACCAATATTGTACTTTTAATTAAATTGGTTTACTTTTGATAAAATCAATTGTTTACTTTTAATTAAACTAATTTACTTTTTTGCTAGATTACTGGTTTACTTTTGATTGTACTACTAATTTATTTTGGATTTAATCATTAATTCACTTTCAATTAACAATTAACCCATTTTCTAAAAATAAAACTTCAATCACCCTAAGCCAACCCCCACTCCAAAACCCCCAATTTCCTTCCGTACCGCCGCCCAAACACTCTCCCACTGGAAAATGGTGAACCACCCTCCGCCACAACGGACCAAGCCAGCGATGAGTTTGTCACTACTGCCATGATCTTCGCATGATCAGAAGGCATCGGCCTCACAAGGCGCAGGATCTAGATGAGATCGACATTGCAAAAGTTTGAATAAAAACTACAATACTTTAATATTTAACCATCATTATCTATTTCTATCTCTCTCTCTCTTTTTTCCTAAAATGAACCAAATTTGTAATAGAGTTTAATTAAAATTTAAAATTTAGAGTTCAAAATATTGTGAAATTATATGTTAACATAGTTGATTTGGATTTATCAAAGATATTAAACTTTAAATATGGCCACTAAAAAAATCCTAATTTAAGATGAAATTGAAGATTTTGAAATAATTATGTAAATGTAATAACAATAATAAAAAATTTAGGTGGCAAATAAGTGATAAAGTTGTAACATATTTTGCCACAAGGAAAAAAACCTATAAGGGGTCCTTGGAGTCTTCAGAACTTATAAAAAGGAAAATTTCAAAATCATGCCCCTTGGCCTAACCTCGCTTTGTCTTGTAAAAAGAAATTGAGTATCAGATCATAAAAATAAATAATAATAATAAATATATGAGGGTATTGTGCCACTTTACTTAATAGGTTAACTTTTAAGATGGAAACTCAATTTTTTAAAAGTCTCATATCTATCTCCTCTCTCGTATGATTTTTTTTTTCCTGAGTAATAACACAAACAAGCATGCACAAATTTTCCTGAGATAGATCAACCACAAAGACTTTCAAAGGATTAAAAGGTGGACAAAATAGACGTATATGTGAATATTATTAAGTAATAATTTGCAGGCAATTGCTTCTTTACCGTATGAATTTGAAGATTGAGAAATATTCCTAGGATTATAACATGGAAACTACCCTACAATTTCTCTGTCATTTCATAATGATTTAGCACATGGAATTCCCACTTCTTCGACCAGCCTTTCTTCTCTTTCCATCTTTCTCTTCAAGCTAAATCATATCCTATTCAAACTATCCATCTTTATTTGAATTCCTCGTCAATTCAGATATTGCACCATTTAACTTTATAGGTTAACTTTTAAAAATGGAAAGTCAATTCTTAAAAGTCTCATATTTATCTCTCTTTTATGAATTTTTTTTTTTTGGGTAATAACACAAACAAGCATATACAAAATTTTCATAAGATAAATCGACTATAAGGACTTTCAATGACTGAAAGGTGAACGAAATGACCTATAAGTAAACCCCATTAATTAGTAATTTACAGGCAATTGCTTCTTTACTGTATGATTTGAAGATTGAGAAATATTCCTAGGATTATAACATGGAAACTACCCTACAATTTCTCTGTCATTTCATATTGGGGACGAGTTGGGAAGACTAAGATTTGGTACATGGAAACTTCCCACTTTCTTCTCTTTCCATCTCTCTCTCTCTCAAGCTAAATCATGTCCTATTCAAACTATCCATCTCTATTCGAATCCCTTGTCAATCCAGGGAGTGTCCCTACTTATATGAACTTAAAAAACGGGCCACCAGATCCTTAAAAAAAAAAAAAAAAAAAAAAAAATACTACTATCCATCTTTACAATTCGCTCTCATTTTCTTTTAGCTCATTTCTCTACGCACCAAAAGCTCCTTCGCTTCTTTCTTTACGATCAAGAATATTACTACTTCATATATAGCAAACCTTTCGTTGATTTGTCAACACAGTTTGCTCCATTTTCAAAGCTTAATTTAATCTCTTTCTTGCTTTTGCATCGTCTTCGTGTGTCTCTTTAGTTCTCTGTGCTTATCTAGTTTATTGGTAATCCTCAAAAGAACTCCAAAAAATAAAATTAAAATTAAAATTAAATTAAAAAAAGAGTTGAAATGAGTTCAAGGAGAGAGCGGAATTAGATTAGAACTAAGCCAAGCACTTCCCTTCCCTTACTTTCCTTTCCGATCTGCAACAACTAGGTCATGTGTGATAGAAATTGTATCATTTCCAAAAACTATGGAACGCTGGAAAAGAGCAAGTTCTTTCGTAGGCGCTTCTCGTCAAGAAGTAAAGATTCAAATTCCAGAGTAAATTTCTTCCTATCTCCTCATCTTTTGGTGAATAAAATTTGTGTCATGATGTTGTTTACTGAAAAAAATTAGGTAGATCGGTGGACAGTTTTTGAATATTTATTTAAGAAAATGACTGATTTTTTTTTTTTTCCTTTTTAATTAGAAAATGGCTGGTGACTATTATAATCAATCAGAGCCGGAAGTTAATAAGTGATTGATAAATAAAAATACATATTGACTCAATGACTAACCATTTTTTAAAAGGTCAATCATTGATTTGTTTTTAAAGAATATATATAACTATTTTTTTTATTTTACAAAATTTAGAATATTTGTTAAAAAAAAAAAAAAAAAACTTTGTAAAGACCATATTCTCCACTTCTATCTTTTGTTTGGAAGAAGAAAATTAGTTCAAAACTTACTTTATTACAAGTCAAAGAGCTACTGAGCTAGTGAATTATGGTTGAGCCTGTTTAGAAACAAATGCTAATCCAATTTATTATCCCGGGGATGCATCCACTTATTGTGATAGCAATATAAAATCATGACATGGCAAAAGGTATGATAATTGAATCCCACGTTTGTATATAATTAAGATATAATACATGTCACAACCTTGTATATTCATTAACATTAAATAAATTTTTTTAAAATTAGATTTATGCTCCACCAAAATCCATTTATGATCAAACACACACACACACACACACACATATATATATATATATACATATATGGCAATTTCCTTAGTGAGATGTGGTTGCAAAGATTCCCTAACAGTAAATAGACACCTACTCTATTGTAGAACTTAATTAATCCGTTTGGTAGGAAGGTGAGAAATTATAAAAGAAAGAGTGGTGGATAAGCTAAGTGAGAGCAAGAAAATGGTAGAAAACTCATGATTTTTGATACGAAATGATAGAAATAAAACAAAAAAAGTCTCTTGTTTGGTATAGAGTTGTAAAGCAAAGGGAAAAAAAGATTTTGTTTGTAAAATATATATTTTATCTAAAAAATACCTAACAATCTCTCCAACTTAGAAGAATGTTATTTGCTTGTTAAAGTACATGATTAATTTACACGGAAAATACACTGTTAATTGATCATAAAATTATCGAAAGACACCATTAGGGGATTAGTTGAGGCTGGTTAACAACTTGCAGTATTTTTTTTTTTAATTAACAACTTGTCGTATTGAGATCATTTACATAATGCACATTGTGTAATTAAATAATGGAAATTGTTAAATATATTAATTTTACAAGGGAACAATATTGAGATTTCATTGCTATATTCTGTTTGTTGTGGAAAGTAAATGCATGCGTGTGACTTTGTAAAACATCAACTGATCTTAGAATCTAAAATGACCAAGTATTCCAATCTAATCTTTTTCTTTGTCCTTTTTTGTAATGAATAGATAGCAAGAGGAATCAAAATATATTTCTAACTTAGGACAATTAAAATTAATTTTAAAAAATAAAGAAAAATTATGACATCTAACATATTTATAGGTACATTTAAATTTTATAGTAGGTTTTTTAAAATATAATAATTATAACATATTTTTATGGGTAAATCCTTGGATCTTCTAGTAAATAACAAATTTACAGTTAATTTTAACTAACATATTTACGTGCACAGTTTCAAGTCAGAGAGAAAGAGAGGAGGATGAAGGAGGGGGTGTTTTTGATATTGTGTAATCATAAATCTGATTATTATGTTATTAATTAGTATATTTGAAATTTTATGTTATAGTTTAATATTACTCTTTTCAAAAATAGAAAAGAATGTTGTTCGACTCTTTCTCAAAAAAAAAAAAAAATAATAACAATAATAAAAATTAAAAAATAAAATAGTTTGACCAAATGAGTGATGAGAAAAAAAGAAAAAAAAAAGATTATCTACGTTGTTTTTCTAAATAATCATTAATAAAAAAATTAATCAATAGAAATTGGCTTTCATTGTGATATTCATGAGCATCAATTCAAAACTCTGCTAATTCTTAACCTTATTTTTTCCCCCCACTTAATTTCAGAAATAGACCAGATGGGAATTTGCGGAACAGAAAGGATCAGAAACAGCGTCCCAAAGTAGTAGAACAATAAAAGAAGGAAAATATTCAAGAATATTAAGGCCTAATCTAATGGAGGAAATTCTAGACCCATAGGGACCGTACCTACCAATGTGGAATACTATATTTGCAATGTCATCTGTAATTGCAGTCTCAACAGATCCGATCTTCTTGTACACACTTGTTTTAGACAAGGACAACAAGTGCTTGGGAATGGACTCACAGTCGAAGATTTTTGCCCTTTGTTCGAGATCTGTCACAGACATCATTTACATATTCCACATTTTCTTTCTAATTCGTGCTTCATTCATGGCTGAGGCCTCTGGGGTGTCGAAACGAAGAGGCGGTTTACGTAAAAGTATGTGGAGAATAGTAAAGAAGGCTGTTGGTCTCGTATCCTATTTGATCTTCCAGCTGTTCTTCCCCTCCCGCAGGTGAGATCCAACCAGCTGCTTTTAATTCTTAAATAAGAATCTTTTAACTTGCATTTTTTTTTTTTACTACTTTAGATCCTGACTTTTTGGACCCTTCAATTATTGGACCAGCTTAAAATGAAGTAAACCAGACCAAACTTGTGCATATTTGATGAGATATATATATATATATATATATATATATATATATCCATGCTGAAAATTAAATGATCTTCTAATTGCATGCACACAATAATAGATTTTGATTTTATCCAATATATTTCAAAGGGACAAGATTAGTTAAAATTGTACAACTACTTTATAAATAGAGGAAAACTCTGACTGATAACAAGCGAAAGCCTAATATACATGTATATGCACCTTTTTTATTTAATAATTAAATTAACAAGTTCCTAAATCATAAGATCATTTAAACCTATTTGAATCGTCTTTTTATAACATGTATGTGCACCTTTTTTTTTTTCCTTGCTAAATCATAAAAACACTTTTGTCAGTGTTTAGGAAGTCTCTTTGATAACGCCTAAAGAGATATGCTAACGCTGGTCGCTCTCTTTTTAGATTTTGCTTCAGGAAAAAAAAACCCTTATATATTTATTTAATCGGAGCAATTTTTTATTTTGCAGGTGGTGATTCTTATATTATTTTCCTTTCAAAAGCATGGAGATGGAAATCTTTGAGTATAAGAAGCAAGTTTCCAAACTTCCTGATCTTCTCTTCCAATATGTTCCAAGGGTTTTATGCTTCTACCTATCGTGCGAGGAACTAAAAAAGATGCCCGGCGCACTTGGTAGAATTATATGGTTTAATGGCGCACTCAATTTCTTACTCTAGATAATCGCAAGCCATGTAAGTTTTATTTAATCTATTGTTTGCTACAAGTAACCACTACTAATTATATCATAGGTGTGTATAATGTATGTGTGTAATCATTCTTACAAACAAGCTAATATTCTTATATATATATATATATATATATATATATATAAATAGGATCCCGCTGGATTAACTAAACGAGTGGGAAGAGAAGGATTGGTCTGAGTAGGAATTCTTAAATTGGAGATTTAAGAGTGCTCTCAAAAAAATTTTTTTTTTTTGGTGTATTTAGTGGAAGCTACATGCCCCGTAAAATAAAATTGAAAAAAAAAAAAGAATATATGACTATAGTAGTGAAGCCACTTAATAGTGAGTTATGGCACGTGCTTCACTCAATTTTTTTTCTTTTGAAATTCTTTTGTATATTTCAACCACATTTTTGAATATTTTTGAATATTTTTGAATATTTCAACCATAGCTTATAAAATATGAGAAATGTTAATATAATGGTGTCCTCACTTAATAATATTTGAAATATGCAAATATTCCCAACTTTTCTTTAGTATCTCAAGTTTTTTTTTCTTTTTTAAATTTTTGCTTCGTGTAGCTAGGCATATAAATGATGTGGGCTCATTTTTATGCTTAGGTAATTGGAACTTTATGGTAATTCTTCTCAATTCAACGAGGACAGCATGCTGGCATTATGGCTGTAAAAATTATCCAGGAATATGTAATTCGACTACTTTTAATTGTGATGGAAATTGTTTGAGGAATTTGACGTTCCTCGATGATTTTTGCTCCGCAAATATATCCTTCTAACTCAATGATCTTTGACTTCAAAATATTTCTTGATGCTGTTCAATCCGGAATACTCCGGGAAATGAATTTTCCACAAAAAATTGTTCAATGTTTCTGGTGGGGCCTGCCAAATCTGAGGTTTGCATATATATATATATATATATATATTTAAAATTTTAATTTTAAATTTTTTTTAAGAGTACATTTGTTGTCTACTATCTTTACCAACTAATTATTAACATAGACGTGATATAATTTGAGCCTATATCCTTATAGATTATGTTAAATAAAAATATAAATTAAGTATCACCTTTACAATTGTTACATTATTCTTAGGCTTGGAATTCTATTTTATTGTTACACAACAAGTAATGTAGGATGAAAATATAGTATAACCACATCATATTGCACCACAACACTTGTGGTGAAATGGTAAGAATGTATATATATATATATATATATATTTATTTATTTTTTTCTTTTTTTGTCTTCCTTTCTCTTAAAATGAAGCTTGACTCTAAAGGTCTGACGGTCAATGAATTATACGGAGATGTACTCATGATGGTGTGAGTAAACTGCTGCTAATTTATAATTGGAAAGAGGATTTTACTACTGTATATGACATCATTATAAGAGTGAGATTGAAATATAATAATTTTCTGAGAATATTCTAGGAATAACATTGTCACTACAAAATCGCATGATAATTATTAAAATGAAATGATTTTTTGCTTTTAGTAAAAACGAGTTTAATAGCCGTACATTGCACAGGGAAGGAAGAAAAAAATAAATAAAAAAAACTTAGTATTATATGATAGAAACAGTTGGTTAAGATAAATATTATAATTATAATAAGTATAATGCTTATCAAAATCTCTCCCAATAGTGAAAATGCAAAATCAAAATGACAATAGTACTAACAATAATAAAAACGAAAACAAAAGCAAAAAAGAAAAAAATTTTCTATAATTATACTCATTTAAAGAAAAAAATTAAAACAAAAATAAAGCAGAAAAAAAAAAGAACAAAAATCTTTAAACTCAAAAGAATCGGAAAAAACTAACCCTAACAAAAACATTGTAACAAAATAAAATATATACCCCTTTTCTCCTTTTTTTACTGTTTTAAAAAAAATAAATTTTTTTATCAGGTTATATGCATGCAAAAACTTAAAAGAAAATGATTTTTAAAATATAAAACAAAACAAACAAAAAAAGAAAAAAAATTTGCATACAGAATCTTTGAAAAAAAAAAGGGTCTTTAAAAAATAGAACAAAAGAAACAAAAAAGACACACAAAAAAAAGATCTGAAATAAAGATAAAAAATTTAAAGTAAAAAATCGTTTAAAAATAAAAGAAAGGCAAAGTGAGCAAAAACACAATACAACAATAGATCAGAATCTAATGTCTAAAATTTAACGTAAAAAAAAGGCAAAAATAATATTAAGAAAAAAAAAAAAACAAACTCTAAATAAGGGTAAAATCGGTAACACATTGTAGGAAAAAGAAAAGAAACTAAAAAAGATGCGTAAAACAGTAATTATACTGTGTGGGTAGCCAGCAATTTATGCATAATATGGGTAAAAATGTCAACTCACTGTAAATTAAGAAAAACCAACTAAATCAAAGGGGCAAAATAATCTTTGCGCTGTATACAAAACAGTAAAATATGTGAGGACAAAACCATCTTTCACTGTAGATAAGCCAAAATCAGCATATAGGATAGGAGCAAAATCAACAGTTTAATGTAGAAAAAGCAGCTATTATGTATTACTGTAGAAAAAAAACTGTACAGCAAAAGCAGCACAAATTAAAAAAATAAAAATCACTGTTTATTAAAACAGTGAAATATTGCATCATTTTACTGTAGCAAAACAGTAAAAGTTAAAAAAAAAAAACTGTAGCAAAGCAGCAAAAGTAAAAAAAAAAAAAAAAAACTATTCAATACACAGTAAAGCAAAGCAGCAAAAGTAAAAAAAAAATTCACTGAAAGCAAAAAAAAAAAAAAAAATCACTATTTACTGAACAGTGAATTATGACACTCCTTTATATATATAAAATATGTTCTATACTTTTTGTTGTATTTGGATATGTCAATAATAAAATTATGTATGCTAAATGTCTAGTGATAAATTATATATTCGCCTTTATGTCTAACTTTCCGGAATGACATCAATAATATATATATATACATACATTTTTTTTTTGGGTAAAAGGAAAAATTGGTTTTCGGAAGCAACAAGTTTTATACACATTAAAAAAAAAAAAAAAAAAAAAAAAAAAACCAAAACCAAAACCAACAACAACAACATGTACCACCACTGCACCACATGGCTATCTATAAACATGCTTATTAACATTCTCTAGCACATGTATAATTACTACCAAAAAAAAAAAAAAGTAATATATACATCACATCTACTATATGTATGATGGTTTAATCGATTTCCATATATGCGCAGTTCATTTGGTCAAAACCTTTGAACAAGTACAAACGTATGGGAAACCTGCTTCGCAGCTTCTATCTCAATCACAGCCTTGTTTTTGTTCTTGTATCTTATTGGAAACCTACAGGTTGGTACTGTCTATACAGCTCTTTATATATATATATATATATATATATATATTTTTAAATCGAGTTTATTATAAGTAGTAAAATATTATACTAATACATATATGTAATAAAATTTTATGATTATCATGGTCGGGTTTATATGGGTTGAGTATATACAGAATTGTTGTGAGTTCAGAGATATATACAGATGGCAACTGCAAAGTCAGAGGATATAGGACAAAGGATGAAAAAGGTGGAACCTGAAATCGACATTTGGATAGAGAACCATGGCCTCCCTCCGAACATAAAGACATTGATCTTGCAACATGTACGGCTGACATTGGAACACGACAGTAATAACTTTGGTTTGGAAAGCTTGCTTTCTTTCCTTCTTCATGATCACAAAGATCAGGATACAAAAGGCCAGTCTCGGCGAGCTTGGCATAGAGAAAGTGAGTTCCTTGATCATCCTCCTATTTTATGAATACTACCTCGTTTGCATCACCGTTTTACGAGTGTTTTTAGTATTATTTAATATTTTTTTACAATGTTTTTTTTAAAATAAAAATTTTAATTTACTATTCAAATTTATCCTAAACATATTTATTATTATTATTATTATTCTAACTTTATTTAAATTAAGTTAAATTTATTTACTGATGTATTTTTTACAATTTAGCAATTTAACGACGAACCCTTAATTTGTTTTTGCTGCTCAATTTGATTCTTAGAATTCACACATATTTTCACATATACAAGGGTGGAATTATGCTTATATATATATACACACATATATATATATATATAAGTTGCATAAATAGGATATTTACTTGACGTGTAGGATCTAGTGAAGTTGGGAGCTAGATTAAGATCAGAGGAGAAATCAAAGCTAAGGAATATGATCAAAGAACGAAATGCCGAAACATGGAGACTGAAAAACCGCATCCCCGACTTTCTAAAACAGTCCATCATGCCACATGTACGACATCGTTTGCAAGACAACAAAGATATTGTTGATGTCAAGACTCTGCTCTCTATTCTCCCCCTGGACCTTAAAAGATCTGTCAAACGACACATCTGCTTTGGTATGCTCAAGCAAGTAAGTTAATAAATTATTCCTTCGCTAAGTGATCTCTTGAATTTTGTTTCATCTTTCTTTTTTTTTTTTTTTTTTTTTTTTTTTTTAATATTCTCATTTTATACCCCTGAATTTTAGGACCACTTGCACTTTATCTCATTCGTTTTATAAAACTCTCACTTTACCTTCTGCACTTTAATTTAACAGTTTACCTCCTATATCATAATTTCAGTTTCAAAAAAAGATGGAAAAATAGTGAATTAGTCTAACCAAGCTCATTATGTTAGAATTTCTGCTAAAAACATATGGAAAAAGACCACATGATTAGACTTAACTCACTTTTTTTTCTGTCTGTTTTTAACTGAAATTATAATAAAATGAGTAAAGTGAGATTATATTCATAATCTAAGAGAAAACTAGGAGTGACCATAAAGTTCAAAGTGTGCGCACATAGATGAAAAATGTCTTTTAACATTTCCCTGTAGATAATAAAATTTGGATATTTCTGCCATATTTCCATATTATGGTTGAGCAGAGATAATATTATTCACATATAGGCTTAGTATGCAACTACAATTATTTTATAATTTAGTGACAAAAATTAAAATAAAAAAGTACAGTTTAGTTTGAGTTAAACTTAAATACCAAATAAAGTCTTAAACTTATAATCAACTAATCAACATTAATAAACTTTCTATGATCTAATCAACATTAATTAACTTTGAGACAAGTGAAAAAAAAAATAAGGTGGGTGCAAGCAGTGACAGGGGAGCCCCATAGAGTTTGTTGAGTCAGGGCATTTGTCTCCACTCAAATTTTAAACTTTTGATTTCATACTGAAAATTTTTCTAAAATCTCAGCATGCCTTGTTTAATAATAAGGAAAAATTATAACCGTACCTTCATTAACTTATAAAAACTTGTAATTAGATGTCCCATCAAATAAAAAGTATCTCTTATATTTTTAATGGCTTGTTTGGATCACATCTTGTATATGAATGTTTATTCAAACAAAATACTTGCATTTAAATGTAGAGTTTAAGTTGTGTATTCAAATTAAAAATGCGTTTGAATAATTATTGTTAAAGGTCATATTTAAAAAGTGTAAGGGTAAAAAAAAAAAAAAAAGAGTGTAATACATATTTATAAAAAGTGAAAATTGAGATTTGATAAAAAAAAAAAAAAAAAAAGAGTTTTGGTCTTTTTATATATAATTATCGTAAATAGAATTTCTATATATAAATAGAAATAAATAAAAATAAATTTATCGGATTAACTTCTCATTGATGTATTGTTTCATCGGAATCCAATTCAAATCACGATGTAATTTTCTTGTTCCTAAATGGTCTTCTTGAATTCTTTTAGGTTTATGCTCTACTCTGAGTAAAGATCGGACCGATTTTTATTTGCATGTATAGGACTCTCGTGGCCCGAAGCAGCTCCGTCATAGTTTCCGGTTTTACTCGGAGCAATGGAGGACTTGGGCTGCTTGTTGTATTCAACGGGCGTGGCGCCGCTATAGATCTGTTTAAAGGAAAGCTTTGATCATGCTCTCACGTCGCTAGTTACCGTACTACGTGCTTGGTAGGAGGAGAAAAGAGAAAATAATACAAAGGAGTAGGAGACGTACAAATTTGGTTAAGAAAATGGAACTGAAAGGTCATTTGGTATTTCTTTAGTTGTTTTCTGAAAATGTTTCGCCACTTTAAAAAAGGAAAATTTTTTGTTCATTATTTCAATTCGTTTTGTGATATACACAAGTCTATAAATTCCATTGAGAAAAGTTACCATAACAGGTAAAAAATCATCGTGGAATCCACACTCGTGGTACATCATGAGGATTTTATGATGGTTTTATAACTGTCGTTGAATGTGCACGTAGAGTGTCATGGGATGGCCCCAGCGTCACTCTCACTTACAGTTTTTGGGAAAGCTATTGTTAAAAGTTTACTTTCAACCTGTTTTCCCCAAAATTATCATGTAATATTGTCCGCGGTTAAAAAAAAGAAAACCGTTTTAGCTAAATAATTTATTAAAATGATATATATATATATATATATATATATTTCTATGTAATATAACTGATTAGCAATTCTTCACAATCATCGTCAATAATCTCTTCAAATACTATCCATGAATTGAAGTAGACTATTATGCATCATCAATACAACACAAATAATAATTTCCTACTCATCATAATTCTTAACTAACATAAAATTCTTAAATACTAATTTATAAATCCAAACAAAACTTAAATACAAAAAAAATATAAAAAGAAAAGAACAAATCCAAATCTAAACTAAATTGAATTAACGATAATAACAATAAACTCTTAAAAGTTACCATATTCTGGTGGTCAAGGTGCCATAGACGACGGACACAGTGATGGAGCGTTGGCGGGGACAATGGATATAGTCGTGGGAGTCTTGGCAACAACGGCGGCAGGGGCTGAGTGATTGGGGATGAGAAAGATAGAGAGGATGGAAGAAAGGAAGTTGGAAAGAGAGAGAAGAGAGGGGGTTGAATTTAGAGAATGAATGAGGATTTGAAGATTTTAAGCTTGAACTGAAAGAGAGAGAAAATTTGGGAGAGAGTTTTTTGAATGGAGAAGAAGAGAGTGCTCGAAATTATAGAAAGATTGGAGAAAATTTCAAAATGTTTTAGTACAAAAATGAGCAGGAAAATATTACCATTTTTAAAAAGGACTATTTACATATACAATCAAATTAGAACCAAACATTTAAAAAATGTTTAAAAATAAACTTATTTGTAAAATTTAAAAAATAAAATAAAAATGATCATGTTGTGCTGATAAAAAATACCCTTATTTAATTTAATATAAAAAAAAGGAAGATTTTGCCCTTTAAAAACTCAAAATAGAAATTTAAAAACATTCTCATTTCATACTTGCATATTTGAACTCAAATTCTTTTATGGATTACAATTTAAAATTTTTTTTTATGGATATGTTTTTATTGTTCATTGTTAATTTTTGTATTCATTATCAATATCATATTGATGAGGTAAATATTTTATAAACTATATTTTATAAATATGATTTTTGCTCAATGACTCGATCCATAACGAAGTGATCCAAAAAGTGATTAAACCTATAATATCACATTTAAAGTTCTTCTAGAAAAATAATATAATCATTGTTATATAGACTATGACCATATTGCAATTGATTAAGCGATATAATGACAAGGTCCATATTGTAAAAATATCATAAGATGAAATATAATTATTGTAATGATAGAGTCACTATTGTAATGACCGTGATGCCAAACTAATAAACATAAAAAACAAACCTAAAAGAAAAATTAATGATGGCAAAACTAATACAGAAAATACAAAAAAAAAAGTTTGCTTTTTTAAAATATAAAACTACTCTCAATGTCAGAAAAAAGTAATCAATTTGAGGAGAAAATAACATATAATCAATTTAAGGTTTAAAGGAAACCAAAAGAAAAAAAAAGTAATCTGAATATCCAAAAAAAGTATTACGTTTTTTTTTTTTTTTCCAAAAAACATTAGCATGTGATAATATCCGTAATTTAAGGGAGGGAGGGGGGGAACTTCCTCTCATAAATATAGCCTAAAATAAGTTATCAATTTAAACTTGATATTTGAATTTGATTGATAATAAAATTTCTGAAATTGTTATTCATTAAATGTTCAAGGAGATTTTCATTTCTGAAAAAACAATAAGGGCAAACTTGGTACAAATAATGAATGAAACTCAAATTTTTGTTCAATTTGGTAAATAAGGTGAAAAAATGTTTATATTTCAAAAGAGATGAGTCAAAACAAACATTTTGTGTAAATACTTCTTTTAAAAACTCATCATGGAACCTCCATCGTTTATTCTAGAATTTGTAGTTGTAATATCGGCTTTGTTTCTATTTGTGCAATAAATTTATTTATTTAAATTTTTTTCTGCCGATCTGATTAGGATTTTTTGGGTGATTTGTAAGATTTTCATTTCTTTAATTAGATTAGTATAGAGGGTAAAAATCCAAACTAAAAGGATTAAAAACATAAATGTATCTATTTAAGGGACTGTTTTAATAAATGGTGGGTCTATTGACACCTCTATTTTATTTTTCTGACTCACTTTTTAAAATCACTTATCATATCAATTTTAGAATTAAAAAACTACTTGTTCCACTCCTTAATTTTTCTAGAAAACCCATATAAATAAAATTCTTTACTTTTTTTTTCCCTCCCATTACAGTCTATATCCCCATACATTTTTTCATAACTTTTTTTTTTTTTCAAATGTTCTATTTTGTTATTATTTTTTAATTCATTTCCATGAGAATTTTTTTAAAGAGAAGATTCTTTTATTTTCTGTGTTATTATTAGTATTTTTCAATGGTTTTTGTAGTTCTATGTTATAACTAGCCTTTTGTTTTCTAAGAAATAACAAGCAAATGGAAAATATGTATGCATGATCTGGATATATATAATTAAATACATTGATTTGATTGGTTATTTATTTCATAAATAATTGAGAAAAATGGTTAGGAATTCATACAAACTCTGAATTGCAAGCTTTTTCTAATTATCTAATAAAAAATTAATCAAATATATAATATTTTCAATCATGCTTATGAAATACTCAGCTTCATCAGTATATTATCATCAAGTTTTTATTGCATCAAGCAGAAGTATAACAAAGAATAAGTTCATAGATTTTTCATCTTAACATATAAATTAATGAAGAATTTTATTGGATATCTAAAAAGAAAAAAGAAATCTCATAAGAAAAAAATTTAAAAATAAAAATAAAACAAAGCATATCTGAAGGAAAAAAAAACTGTGAAGAGGTTTAGATTTAGTATGTGGAGAAAGAAGAAAGACAAATAATTTAGTTATAAGGGCTTTTTGAAAAAACTAAAAAGTGGAACAAGTGATTTTTTAATTTTAAAATTAATTTGTAGTTGATTTTAGAAAGTGGGTAGGAAAAACAAAATGAGAGATGCCAGTAGACCCACCTTTTAACAAATTTTTCAGGATGATGTTTCTCAGTTATCAATCTTCCCTCATGTCTCACACTTGCAAGACAACTGAGTTCCTTTTTTTTTTTTTTTTTTTTTTTAACAAGTTTGAATTTTATCAGTAGTTTTTCTTTCTCAAAAATCACCCACTTTTGGTGCTCTAACTGTAGAGTCTAACCAGAAGGCTAGAAAGGAATATCTGTAAGTTTATTTTAGCAATTGCAGGTTCAACAAGGAATTGATGGTGATTCATTTTTCTGCTATGTTTTAGGGAGAAAACTGATCGATTATTGAACGTTGATAATTTTGAGAGAGAAGAACCGACCAAATTAGTAGAATTAATTGATTTTTTTTTTTATGACATTTTGTTTTGTTTTTTGTTTTTTCTGATAGAGATGTCAATCGCATGTTGTGTCGTTCTCGATTTATAACCAACTAGGCCTATGCGTATCCTTTTTTGTGTAAAAAAAAAAAATTATTTACGTGAATGATTAAATTAGACACTATGATTTAAAAAATGTCAATTTTCGTTTATTTATTTTTATGTCTAAATTAATACTTATAAATACTACATTACCCTTTCATATAGGATTAAAAATAAATAAGTAAAGAATTGATAAAAAAGAAAGAAAAAATCTCTAAAAAATATCAGCTAAGCAAATCTTTTTATAAAAAGAAAAATATAAAAGACCGTTCTACTTGATTTATTATAAAGACAAAATGACTATAGCATATATAGGTTATATGATATACGAAAAATAATCATTATAATAAATAATTCATCATTAAGATAAAATTCACAATAAACATATAAGAAAAATTACATATTTATTGTAAAGAAGTATGAAACACTTAAAAAAAAAGACATCATAATAATATATTAATTGTCGTAAAGAAAAAAAAACAACCATAATCATATAGTAATTATCATAAAGAAAAAAACATACCACATCTAGAAAAACATCATAATAATAAAGTAATTATCATAAAGAAATAAAAAACTAACTATTAAAACAAGACTTAATATAGAGTAGAAAAAGACATTATCATAATAATGTTATAATTATTTTAAAAAACCTAAATCATCATAAAAAAATAGATTTATAAGAAACCTAAATCATTTTTAAAAAATATGTTTATAAAATACCTAAATCATTCTAACAAAAAATCATTATAATAAAAAATTAATAAGATAAAGATACAATAATCATAAAAAAAAAAAAAAAGGAAAAAAAAATATGAGGCTCATGCGTACCAGTTACAAGAATCAACAACACCCACGGCAACAATACTCTTATACTGAAAATTATTTATAGCCAAAATATTCAATGCTTTCCTGACTTATAACTTACCAGCCAGTGAACATAGATCCCTTCTAAATATCAAACCCACCAGATAAATTCTCAACTTGAACATCCTCAAGAACCATCTCATCTTGATCTATGACATCATTTTCTATATCCAGACTATGGACATAATCCAAAAAACGTTGAGTTACAGTATCAATAACAATATAAAACAAACAAATATTTATTGACCGTGAAAGTGAGAAAAAGAATAGAACAATCGCGTTCAATGAAAAAAAATAAAAAAAAAAAAAGATTGTTTTTGACATACCCAGAATGCAAGACACAAAAGGTAAACAATGAAAAAATGGATATCACAAAAAAGAAATATAAATGGGATTATTTCAGAATCAATTCAAAAAAAAAATTGAGGGAAAAACTAATTTGCATTTATCAAAGATAATTTATATTTATTAATAAAAAAATTCATCATTAAAGTCAAAAAAAAAAAACAAAAAACAAAAAACAAAAAAAGGAAAATAGAACACTCTATATAAAGGTGAGTTGATGTCAATTATAGT
Organism: Ficus microcarpa; assembly: GCA_025413485.1. NCBI lineage: Eukaryota > Viridiplantae > Streptophyta > Magnoliopsida > Rosales > Moraceae > Ficus > Ficus microcarpa. The sequence continues at coordinate 44,609,981 of CM046377.1, read as the reverse complement.
CAAAATGACAAAATAGGTATTACAAATATTTATTATTTATTTATTTATTTTTTTTGTGATTAAAAGGGCTCTCTCCCTTTTTTTCCCCACACAATTCTCATAAACTAAGGTTTCCCTTTATGTGGGGCTTTCGCTGCCGCCACCGCCGTGGCTAGCAAAGGTGATCGGCGGTTTGGTGATCTCGGTGGAGATGTAGTCAAAGGGTTCTAATTGGGAGTTTCTTGACCATATCTAATCCGGTGAGCTTCCAACAGTTTGGGATTCAGCGAGACCTTAGTGATCCGATAGTTAGTGCGGTGATCTTTTATCTCCAATCGAGCCAAATGATTTCCTCTGAGTTGTGCGTGTGGCGAAGTGGTTGTTCCACGTTGAGCGATGATATTTTATATTTATGCTTTGTAAGTGTTTTAATTTTAATTTTGTAATAAAGGAGATAGTTCCTGCACTTCCAATTCTGTTTTTATGTGTGGGTTCTGTTGAGTTATTTTCTAGCGGCATATGTCTATAGGTTCCGTTAGTATTAGGGCTAGGCAGAGTTTGTTACAGTCTCTGTATTATGAGTGATTGTCTTTTGACCGATCGGAATATTCCATCGATTGTCGATGTTTTTTTAAAAAGAGCTTTGTATATGCTTGATTTTAGGATTGTCGAGGATTTCGAAAAACTTTCCTGTCACCGGATCTCGGCTTATGTCCTTCTCACTGAGCTTCATCAGATTTTACTGATAGAATTGATATTAGTCGATGGTCATGTCTCTTGTATCATAAAGTTATTTTATCTTGATATTGGTGTTTGTACTCAATTTTAATTTGAATACTAATTTTCCTTTCAAAAAAATATTTATTTCTTTTAAAATAAACATATATTATTAAAAAACAAACTTGTTTTAAATCAAACAGGACCCTAAAAATGAACATTTTGTAAAATTATTACCAAAAAAAAAAAAAAAACTAGGCCATGCATGTTTCATGCCGCGTTATAATAGCGTAATCACTGCCAATATTTACATTGAAATTCTCACAGCCAATCTATACGGAAATTGCACTAAATAGCATATCCTAATACATTGATTGAAAATTATAGCATATTTAAAAAGTTGGAAACAAAATAGCATATTCACTTCTTTTTTCCCCTCAAATTTCATATCTACCCCTACCTCCCGTAGTCTTTCTCTGCATTGTTTCCACCGGAGTTGGAGTTCGTCTCTGGCGATGAGGTCTGCCCCAGACGACACCGCGGATTTCCCCAGCGACTGGGGTTTGCGATCTCCCCAGGGACTGGCAGTCAATGATCTTTCTGGCGACTGGAGGCATGATCTCCCTGGCGCGCTCTCCGAGCTACATGAGTTTCAATTGCTTTGCGGCTTCTCTGCAACAACTAGGATCTAAAGGTTCCCTAGCGTTGGTGTGAGGCTGATCATGAGTCCAGTAGAGGCGTTCGTCTGTCACCTGCGATTTGGAGGCAATGGCAGATCTCAGAGATGGCGGCTTTCAAAAGCTCTATGCAATCTCAGTCGATGTGGCCGCGACAAGGGCGGCAGCAAATTGGGAATTTGGGTTTGATGGATTTCTGGGATTAGGGTTAGGTTTGCTAGAATTTAAGGGTTTAATTTGGGATAATTTTACGGATATTTTGTAATTTCAAAAACTTTGTGAATAAACAAAATTTATAAAATTAAATATTTATTAAAAATTAATTTATATGTCTAATGAAAAATATTGTATTTACACGTAAATACTAATACTTACTTAATAAATATTCAGTACAAAATGTCTAAAATGCAATAAAAATAAGGGATTTACATATAATTACGGGTTTTACTTTGTAAATATGGGGATTTACTGGTAAATACCATAATGTAAATATGAGGATTTACTGCAAAAATTAAAATTTAATGAAATACAAATTTAAAATAATTTACTTATTTAATAGAAATTAACATATTTACATCTAATATTTACTTATAATCATTTAGATTTATTATTTATACAAAAAGCATAAAATACAAGATAGATAAAATATGTAAATACCATTATTTCTTAGTTACTATTTACGCGTTAAAATTAAAATGTAAATATTGAATTACTAATAAATATTTTGATTTACTAATTAATACTTAATAAAATTGACAATTTTTTTAAAACAATTTTAATTATTAGTAAGATATTAAGATTTTGAAGTAATATTTTGATTTACTTGATATATTGACAATTTTTAAAACAACATAAACACTAGATTTACTGGTAAATATATGATTTTACTTGCTAAAACGATAAATATCATATTTCCTAATAAATGCACATTATATAATAAATATATTTTTATGGAAACACATTTATTTACTATTGTTTCATTTGTCATAGTAAATCAATATTTGAAAATAAATTTATATATCATTTTTTTGCTTTTTTTCGGAATTATAGATTTATTAGTAATTAATAACAAGCCCATATTTTATTAAAAATCAGAAATCTATCCCCCCAAACCCATAACACAAAGCTTGCTGGAGAAGACAAATAGCCAGATGGTCGTTGGAGAAACCACTACAAGTAGATCGCAGATCCAGTGCCAATGGAAATGAGATCGGGAAATCATGATTTTATGGTGATTTTTGTCCTGATACTGACGACGGTTTTCCTCATGATTATGGCTGTGACGAATACATGGACGATGGCGAGGACTCGCACTCCCTCATGTTTGCGACGCCAACAGTAAATGGAGTTGAGATCGTGAGATTTCATCGCAACCTCCTACAGAGTTGGGATCGCCAGAGTCGGGATCATGAGCTTTTCTTGTGTTCTCCTCCGGAATTTGAGCTTGCTCGGCCGTGACTTGGACAAGTCTGGGCATTCTTGTGAGGTTGTCGCGGGACTCTGGTGTCTGATAGGGGTGATGGGGAAGAGAAATAGATGGGGATTTTTGGGATCTTGACTTTGGGTGGGTTTATTTGTGGGGGTTATTTTGGAGATTTTCTATTCGAGTTTAAAGAAGATATGCTATTTAGTATCTCAAATTTTACCACCTGCTATATTGTTAAAATTATTAAACAAAATATGCTAAATTGCCTATTCTTCCCACCCTACATTTTGTTTGTGCTTCGGTTGCTATATATGGTAGGTGGAGGGAAGCATTAATATCTGAAAATCAGAATATGTGATGGACATTTTTTTTTTTTTTTTAAATGGAAATTATATATATTCCTGTGATGGACTCTTTATAACACTTGTTGGGAAAAATGTGCATTGGATTCTGTCGTATATCTAGTGCTACTCTACAATATTTTCATTTTGTGTCATAGTTGGCCAACTCTTCAACAAGCTATATGAAGAAAAAAAGAAAAAAAAAAAAAAACGTAGCAAATTGGTAAAGTAGAGAAGATAATTAAGTTGATTCTTACAGAAAATGTGCTAAAGCATTTTAATTTCTTACAATTTTCTCAGAAACTCAAATTAAAAAAAGGAAAAGAAAGGATAACAATAGAGGAGCAATTGAGATGTTTTATAATTAACTAGCTACCCTGACTTTTGGGTACTACTTGTACATCCTTCTTAGCTCCTCAATGCACTTGTAGGCGCTCTTCAGCCAAAGTCACAGAAGTAGTACGTACTCAACTATATAATCCTACCTAGTTATACCACAAATATATATATATATATATATATATATAAAATAACCAGCAATATTATCGTCTACTAATATTCAACTATTTATAATTGAAGAACCTTTTAATTTATTTAATCTCTCCACTTCTAATAAGCAGGCCAGTAGTTATCAAGATCCATGCAATGATCCACATTCATGTACGGCCTGTTGGTGGGTCCGTTATTATTGTTAGGGACGTTGTTCATGTCCGTACCGTACCCAGTACTACTCCCACTCTCCGGGGCAAAAGAGCCGCTAGTGGTACTCATCATGGAAGCCGCATTAATCTCGTGGTGATGATTCAGATTCATGGGTTGAGGCGGCGGTGGCACGGGCCGGTAAATGGCGGGTGCGCTTCCGAGGTTCAAATTGAGGCCAGAAATCGAGAGGCCTGGTCCTCCTCCTCCTCCTCCTCCTCCTCCGCCAGCCATGGCAGGATAGTTGAACTGTGGTGAAGGGATAGGGAAGTTCATGGTGGCGGCTGATGATCCGCCGGCGGCAGCGGCGCGGAAGACCCTCGAGAGCTCGGCGAGTTCTGGAGCGGAGAGGTTGTAGTTGTTCCGGGGACCGAAGAGGAACTGAGCGGGGTCTCCGAGTGGGATCATGGGCGAGGGAAGCATGCTGGGGCCAGTTTCTAGGGCATAAGGGTTGAGAAGTGTTCTTGGTTGTTGAGTTGTTGGGTATTTCTTGGCACCAGCACTCTTTTGGAATACACGGCACACGACCCATTCATCCTGTTGAACATGTGCAAATAAATTGTGTTAGAAGAGTCGTGGTTGTAGACAAACCTAGCATTAATATCATACCTGATTCTATCGAAAAGCATAGAGTTCGAATCTTTCACCTCAAATTCAAAAAAGAAAAAAAAATTGTGTTAGGAGACAACTTCAATTTTTTATGTTATGTTATTTATTTTAATTATGTTTTTTTGTTGATGAATTATGGGGAGGGGTAAGGAAAAGAAAAGGTTATTTAGCATATTGGGCAAGCAACATCCAGCTAAGTTGACACTTTCACTAGTTTACTTAAATGAATTACCAATCATGTGCATTTTACAATCTATAAATTAATTTTATAGAAGAAACTATATACAATTCACATGAAATTCCGTTAAATCTTTCATAGGATTTATCAAAAAACTACATGGATTTTAAATCATATAAAAAATTTAGTACACTCTGTTTTTCAAATTTGCACATTATTGATTAGCACTAAAAAAAAAAAAAATTTAGTAACGCCTTTTTCTTTTGATATTTTTAGTCACAATATTTTGTGTAACTAAATATCATTTTTGGTCACAACTCACAAGATTGTGAATAATATATATTTAGTCATAAATTTTATGTGATTTAAAACTTTTAACGACAAGGTGATAAAATGATAAAATGATCTACACGTGATAAAATGATAGATTTCGTGGCTTATTCATGTATGACCCTATTATTTATTGTGCTGCGATTCTACCCAATTTGGATGTTACTTGGACTCTAGATTAACCCTAAAACTACAAAGTTCCTCTAACTTTGTTTCTAAATTTAATAGTCATAAAAAACTTACTCTGAACACGATTAACAGGTTGAATATTCTTCCATCAAACTCTTAGATTTTACTTCTCTGATTATAAACCCCTTTTTGGAATTATTTATATGTGTTAATGCATTTAAACTTTGGTAGATAAAAACACTGGTTTGAGGATATTAAAACACACGCACACACAGAGATATACACACATACATGCATACACACACACACACACACACACACACATATATATTCAAGTGTAAACCGTGTCGCTTGGCTTTTTTTTTTTTTTTTTTTTTTTTGCACCAAACATCCCCCTACTTAATTTCTTAATTATGTTCTAGTAAGTTATTAATTGGCGGCCCATTAACAACTTCGTTAAATTTCTTCCATAACAAATGCATGTAAAAATATTAATTAGTTATTAAACCTAGGGATCAAGTGGGTAACTTGTTTAGTTATCAATTAACAGTACAAGCTAATAAATGGATCAATTTTATGGCTTGAAAGGGTAAAAATTGCTTCCTCCTATATGTAGAATATACACGTTTGAATACTAAATTAGGTTCATTTCCAATTACTTCAACCTTTCAACGTCTCTCGCTTTTAAGAGTCTTAAATTCAACCTTTCAACGTCTCTCGCTTTTAAAAGTCTTAAAAGTTATCTTAATGACAGAATTATAGTCAAATGATAATATCACATCTGACTGACCGACTCCAGGACAAGGTATTAAGTTTGAACCCCCTCTATTGAGTTTTTTTTTCTTTTTTTTTTTTTTTTTTTTTAAATAAAGGCTCTTTATACACACATCAAATTGAGATCAACAAATTGGTATGAACCTATCAGTTAGGTATACTTCATGACTGGAATACTATAGTTGATGAAAAATGGTAACTAGACAATTAGTTGTGAAGAGGCATTATACCTTGGAAGTTCTAAAGGCAGATTTGGAATGGATGCGGTATTCATGCATGACCCAGTTGGTTTTCTCTCCTCTTGGGGCTCTCCCTCTATAAAAAACCAGCGTCTTCTTCATCCCAACCAACTCTGAGGTTACACTGTTGAAGATCTCCTTGTCTTTCCCAGTAGTCTTCCAGTACCCTGTGTTCGTGGCTCGGTTTGTTCTCACCCCAGTTGGGTATTTCCGGTCCCGGAGGCTGAAGAAATACCATTCTTTCTCTCCCATCTTTGCCTTTGCTGTAAATCAGACAAATTAAGATATTATTCAAATTATTATATATAGTAATTAGCAAAATCTGATCAAAAAGTGTTAATTTATGTATGCAGAAATTAAATATAAATTGAAAAAAAAAAACCAACAACAAAATTAGGTCAGAAGTTTTATTTAGGGTTTTTGTAATTTACAAAATTTTTGAAATTCTAACATGTACAGAGAAGGAAAAAAAGAAAAAAAGAAAACCGAAATAAGGGTTTTTGAAGTCAATATTTACCCGGAAGTTCCCAGGGCTCGCATTTGTTGAGATCAACATCAGCTATTGCCCTCCCAGTAAAAGTGGCATCTGTAATCTTGTTTATGAGATAAAAGGTGATCAGTTCTTCGTCCGTTGGATGAAACCGAAAACCGGGTGGCAATTTTTCCTGATCCTTATTTCCATCTGATCCCGCCATCTCTGAATTGTTCTTTGTGCTTTCTTCCTTCTCCTTCTGACTTGTTTGCTTCTGTATATATATAAATTCCAACCATTAAATTCGCATACATATGTGCATGGACATATATATTGAATGAACTGCTACAGAACTTAAAAAAAAAAAAAAAAGAAAGGCTAGCTATTCGATTTTCCTGGTCTCCTAATATATCGACACTTTCATCCTCGAATCGAGGAAGAAAAAGTGTGCAGGCGAAAACTATGAGCGTCAAGTGAAAATTAAGGCTATCTTACTGGGATGCGTGAACGAATCTCCAAGGAACAAATTAGTCTTCAGTTAGGTTTTGACGTTTAAGAGAGTACATGATTTCTGATTTTTTTTTTAACAAAAAAAAAACAAAAAGCAAAAAATGGTTTTGGAAATGAAGGGCGTCCATGCAAGAGATTATAGAGAGAGAGATGAGTAAATAATTTAGGTTTTTCTTGCTTACCATGCTCAAGAAACCGATCTGGATTTTAAAGTTCTCTTGGGGTGACTTCAAATAGCTGTTTGGGGTGTGTTACTGAAGCTCTCACCTACTATATGGGTCTTCACACTCAAGGTGCAACTCACATCTTACATATATACACACAAATGGACATAAATATATATATGTATAAATAGTGATTTGGAGAACCATAAAAGAAATCCTTGTTTCAGCATTATTACATCATTGATCACGTGACATGGATAGTATTTGACCAAACTAGCCTCATCATTTGTTCTTTTTCTGTTTATTATATACACACGCTTTTTTTTTTTTTTTTTTTTTTTTAGTAACATACCATGTTTATGTTTCAAATTTTGTTCACTCCTTAATTGCGAAAATTATATAACTAGAGAATGGAAGGAAAAGTTGTTCGCTCAACTAAATTATGGAGAAAGAGAAAATCACTTAGAGAGAAGATGAGATTCATGTTATTGACGGGATTTATCATTGGGGTTTTGATGAGGGTTCTTCCGCTAATTTTGAATATAAGAGTAGATTTTTTAAGTTAGAACCTGCAATTAGTTTATGCGTGTTTTTCTTTTATTTTTTGTATTGTGCTTGTAAGCTTTTTCGGCATGTTTATTTTTATACCTTTCAGAACTTTTCCCGGCCCTTATTCCCTTTTTTTGGTCCTTTTTTTTTTTAAATTTAGAATAATAACAAATTTCCTCCCAAATTAGTTTATGTTCCTGCTTCAAAAATATATGTATATATATATATATATATTGTTTATGTTCGGTTAATAAAAATTTCCTTCTGTTTAGGGTTTTTGATAGAAGAGACTCACATTAGAATTCTAATGTATCATATAAGGGTATTTTTCTAATTTTCTCTAGTTAAAATTTAGGACTAGTTACAAAAATTCCCCTCGTATTATGACCCTTTAACATTTTTGCTCCCGAGGTATTTAACAAAAATCACCATTTGTATGACATGTGTGGTTTCCATTAAAAATTCAAATAAAATGACCCTTTTTTGTTATGGTTCATTTTTTATAGTGAACGGATATTACATTTTGAAATTCCAGTGGTAGAGTGTTACAATAACTACCGTTTGGAAGAATTTTTGTAATTAATCCTTTTTATTTCAATTAATCATGAGTGGACGCGGAGTAATGTCAATTGTTCCTCTCTTTTGTTTAGAAAGGGGCAAAAAATCAGGAATTTGTATCATCTACTAAACGAATTAAAGGTTAAAGATCATGACAATAGAGGATGCTTGGAGGGCTAATATGCGTAATTTTCGTTATACGTCAAAAAAATGATGAGAGTGTTGCATGCCCTAATACACTGTAGATTGTAACATATAAATATATATATTGGACCGCCTGCAAGACAAAGTCAGACCATCTTTAACCCACAGCTGCACGTCAAAACCTGTTCACATTCATGGCTTCCAACAACTAATTAAAAATGGGAGGGGGGGGGGGGGGGTTGGGAAGTTTCGTAGCCGTCGTGTCTCTACGCACACAAAAGGCGACAATCGATCAAATGCTTGACCGCGGGTATAACTCTCTTTGAGTAATTAGGTTTTTTCTTAACAAAATTTGAGTTTGTAATCACACGCAAGAGAAATAAAAGGTGTTTGGGTCAGATTTGTTATATTCCTAACCCATTGGATTTTTATATGACGATGTTGTTCCGTTTACCAGGTACAGCACTTCTTTTTAATTGGTTTCCCCATGAAGTATCCATGTATAGATTAGTAGGGTTCAATGCCTATGTTTTATGGTAAATTGTACTTCTTTATGAATAGAGATTATTAGGGTTCAATGCCTATGGGTTCAATGCCTATGTTTTATGGTAAATTGTACTTCTTTATGAATAGAGACTATTAGGGTTCAATGCCTATGTTTTATGGTAAATTGCATTTCTTTATGAATAGATGATCTTTAATTTAGGGTTGGGCTTCTTGTTTCACAATTTCAACAATAGTACTTTCTTGTTTGCTTAGAGATGACAATAATATTTTCCGCTCGGGTCAGTTCAGTGGATGAGGGGTGGGAGTTCCCATATACGAAGATAATATTTTCATTTTTCTTTATTAAATAAGAATTTCAAAAAAAAAAATTATGACAATAAATTTCTTTAGTGTATTTTACTAATTATTGAAAAGATTTTACTGGCTAGCTAATATTGATGTTGTTTTGCACTGCGGCCGTTAATTTGCTTTCCCAAAGATTAATAAGAAAATAGAAATGCAATGCCCTGCCTCTTGTTCCTTTTCAACATGTGCTACTTCTGAAAAGAAAAGGAAAGGGGGGAAAAAAAAACAAACAAACAAACAAGCAAACCATGATATTCCTCTAAATTTAACTATAATTCTTCTTTAATGTTTATAGTATTTTGGATGTTTTCAAATTAAATTTGAATAGTAAATTTAAATTTTTATAAAAGAGAACTTTTAAATAATGTCTAAAAACAGTTTTCAAATGGTGATATAAATATTCATTTAGTTTTGTCAGCCACCGGTTGGTTCTTTTTGTTTTGATATGCATATTATGGTAAAATCAACAATAATGTGATATTCCAATTTCCATTCATGACGTGCTTATGAAAGTTGCTATATGTATGGGACAGAGTTTCCAATAATTATGTTTTTTATATATACAATTATTAGTGGTTCTATCCTCTAAATTATAAAGATAAGTTGACATAAATATTTTTTTATCAGCATTGATAATTATAATTTGTCAATTTGTTACAATCGTCTAATCCCAATCACACAATCACACAGGTATAACAACGATATACACTATTTGCAATAACTATTAAAATTGCATAGTTATAATTATGCATATATAGATATAATCTAATGAGAATTTTATATCCAATTTGATATAAGGTTTTTCTAATAGTTAAAAAAGAAAACAAAATAAATATATGGTTATGGTTATCCAAAACTACAGCGAATTTGATATTGCAATGCTATTATATATACGTAATGATTAGTATAACTTTCTCTCATCTATCATATGTGGGGAACGAAGAATTAGAACTTAGGAGAAAAAAATGTTAAAATATTAACGTTTTTTTTTTAAAGGAAAACGTTAAAATATTACTGGGTAAAGCATACATGCCTACATGGTCGTCTCTCTACTCTGCAATTTTTATGTATTATATAATTAATTTTTTAATTAATTTTGAACTTAAGTAGGATCATAGGTTTCATATTTTTGAAATAGGAGAGATTATTTTTGAATTCATTTTGAACTTAAGTAGGATCATAGGTGTTATATTTGAAATCGGGGAGATTTAAAAATTTTATATAAAAAAAAGAAGTAATGACGAAGTTGGTGCTCTTTATACCTTAAAAAATAAAAAGAAAAAAGAGCGAATTTCGTACATGTAAGTGCTAAAAGTTCTTATTAAAATCTGTTGTCTTGGATTTTTTATCGTATTTACTATCATATCAATAGTGTTATGTAAAGATCTGAATTTAAAATTTTAATTATACAAAAAGTGTTAAATACTAAAAATTATTAAACAAATTAATAAATTATTACAACATTATTAAAAGGACAATTATTGACACATGAAAATAGGACAACAGTTCTGAACTCCATATTAGCTAGTGCTCAATAATGGTTAACTTATATCAACTGATAAGTGAAAACATGTCGCACTAGTACCACTGTGGTATTGTCCAATAATCAATGGAAGTTACTATATAGCTTCATCATATATGTACTGTGTTTCCAGCCGTCCGCTAGAATATAATTTTTTTTGGTTGAGTTTTTTTTTTTTTAATTTAATTTGAGGGTAGAAAAATTTATAGTCTGCACCTTATGATAATATTGTTTTTTAACTTATAAATATTAATACTATATTTGTTAAAAAAATGTGAAAAAACAGAATATTTCGAACTTTGTACTCCAATATACTACAACTATCTTTTGTCATGATCATTAAGCTTTAAAATTCCTAAAACTAAAGATTAATTAATGCACAAACCAATAACAACCAAACGCTAAATTTAACATTTGTTATATTTGGTGGTAAATTTACAAACGAATTTTGTTTGTTTAACACTTCATTAAAGATACACTAAGGTCAGGTGTTCATAACTATTGTCAACCTACTATTTTTTGGTATTCACATAAGTAAAAACACATATATAATCACCCTTCAAAAAAAAAAAAAGAAAAAAGAACACACATATAATCACACTAGATAGTTCAACCACAAAGGCCTTCATGAGGAGAAATCTTAATAGACTTATAAGCGGACACCTAATAATTTACAATTTCTAGGCGCAATTGTCAATTAGAAGAAAACTCGTGTTACTTATACACCACTAAAGGTCCTCACTCGCCACCAATGTAGGTCTCACCATACTGGCTATTGGTTTTTTTTTTTTTTTTTTTTTTTTTTTTCACACAAGCAAGAACAAACACATAATCTCACGAGATAAATCGACCACAAGAATATTTAGGTGGAGGAATCTTAATGAACTCAAAAATGGATTTACTTAAATTACATCTTCCAAACAATTGCCCTCGTTAGCAATTGCTATTGTCAGTAACTAAACTGGTTGCAAAATTTAATTTCATAAATCCAAGTATCACAGAACGTTTGATAACTGAATGTTATGCCCTTAGATTCACGTTTCGCTGTACGTGTCTGTAATTAGTTGGTCTGTCGGCAAACTTCCATAGTAATCTCAGGTATCTTGTATTTGCTGTTTAAAGTTAGGTTAGTTATGATTTTGGAAAGATTGAGAGGTTTGGAACTAAATTATATGAATTATTGATTATGTTTCTCTGCATGTCTGTGTATATATATCAATCCATCATAATCGATTACATGTTTACTTAAGGAACACTTCATATAAATAAATAAATATATATAGTATTAGAGGTGTCTCAGTCTTGCATACCTGTTTTTCAAAGACTGGCCCGACCTTCACAAACAAGTTTGCCAGCTTAATATTTGAAACTTTTGTGGCAGCTACGGGGATTTAGTACGTGATTAACCATTTTTTTGGGTAATTGAAAAAGGTAAATAAGTTAAAGGTATTAGTTACGCTCAAACAGCTGCAGAAAAAGACAATTTAAAATTTTAAACTATCTACTCGTCTAGAGGTGACTTTAATATCAATTAAATAATTAAACCACAAGGACCCTTATATGCAGGACAAAAAGAATGAAATTAAAAAAAAAAGAATTTTTAATCACAACATTTTTTATGGCACTTATAATTATAATATTTTTGTGTAATTAAATGTTGATTTTAGTCAGGTTGTAACTAATATATACATTTAGTCACAAACTTATATCATGACTAAAATTTTTAATCACAAAATTTTTAGTTACAGCATGACTAAAAACTGTGGCTAAAAGTTTTAGTCACAATAAAAAATTGAGACTAGCCAATTGCATACTAGCCATAAGATTATGACAAAGTGAAATTTAATCACACAAAAATTTTGTGATTAAAAGTGTAATAAGTAAATGTTGTGACTAAAGTAAATTTTTTTTGTAGTGTAATCCTTCTTCAACGAGAAATTATATATTCACCAAAAAAAAATATTGAATAAATTCATAAATAACCAACTGTATATAATACCACTTTTTTGGCCTACTTAGTACTATATTATGTGCAGAACATATACTAAGAGAATTTACGTAATACTTGTATAAAGCCAAATTTTAATTCATGAATTAATAATCTTGGGCCTTAATTTTGCCATTTTTCGACATATTTCTTACCAATTTTCTGATAGATCATAAGAATGCAAGGTAAAATATATGTATGTACCCAAATTATGCTCTTGTAATAAAACATTGATATTCTGTCCGTTTTACTTATCTAATATCATCAAAATCTTACTTTAAAAAAATTCCAAGAGAACTCCCTCATTAATTTCGGTAATCTAACGTTTATATCCGTGTTAAATAAAGACTGAAAGTTACTTTGTCTTTTGACTCTTGTTTTTGACATTTTCCAAAACACGTGTAATCATATCTAAGTTCTGGATTTCTAGAAACACATGGGTGATATTCAAGTTCAAAAGGCACACACTTTTTTGGAATTTTTGAACAGAACTTGCGAAGAATTTATATACATGATAATCTGCGTTTTTATTAATTTATTTTAGTTCATGCATATATCCATGTTGCTCTACATGAATAGCAAAAATGTCATTCCTCAACTGTTAATATAGGAAACGTTATTGTAGGTCTAACTTAATTGTAATTTCATATCTAATTATTATAAGGTGTAGAATTGAAATCCCGTCACTTCAAGTTAAAAAAAAAAAAAAAAGCTAATATAAGAAACATAACAAACTCATTCAACTTACATGATTAGTTTAATGGATGTGTGTGTATACACATTTATAATTATGAATTATATATCAGCGTAGCATAATAATGTCTCTCATGATATTATAGGTATATAGCCTCTAACTAAATCTATGTGTCTGATACCATTATAAAGTGTAAAGTTTAAATCTTTCCATCTCAATTTTTTTTTTTTTTTGGGTAAATAATGTCTCTTCTAAGAGAAGCCCTTTTTCATAGCAAAACAAATTAGATCAATTTTGTGTCAAAGAAGAAAAACGTGATCGAAGAATTTGTTTGGAAGTTTGTCAGTGTAGCTATATTCAAAGATATGTATTAATGGAGGACACTAAAAACAACTACTAGGCTACTTGTCATGCACTTCAAGATTATAAAACTTTTACGAGCTTGTAACTTTGTTGAAAGTTTCTATATGGATCTAGCTAGCAGTACAACTTGCTACTAATACTCAAAATTATGTATTCACCAGAGCTGATTACATGTATGTATGTATGTATATATGTATATGTAACTCAAATATTATATAACACCAAATTTGTAATATGTATCGATTCAATTAGGGTTTCAATGGGTATTCAAAGAACCGACAGCTTCATGATCTCCCTTTATTTTGTTGTTGTTGTTGCTGCTGATGACGTACAAAAATACTCAAAAGTGTACAAAAAATAACATGCCATGTTCTAATCATTTTGTTATATAACAAGAAAGAATTGCTTTTTGTAACCAAAAAAAAAAAAAAAAGATTGCCCACTTTCTTTAACAACGTGTAGAAAGAGACAAAGGATTCATTAACTTCATAAACACGATTGTAAAATCCGTGTTGTGACCATCTTCCTTCGACAACTCACCTTGTAAATCTAGAATGACTTTGTTGACTCTGATGATGAAGTAGTTGATTAGTGTTTGTCACGGTGAACGACTCGATCAAGAATCGACGAAGAACCCTAGAAACCCAAATTGGTCATAATTTCACTGTTGACACACTACTTGTCAAGCACTTCAAAATTAAAGAATACCCTCAGTTTGTTTGTTTAATCTAAAATCGTTACATACTTCCCGGCGTGATTAAGCATTTTTTTAACTACATGCTTAAAAACAATTTTGCGTTCTTGTTGGGGTATTACTAGTGCAAGAGACAAAGATCAAAAGAAGATTGAGATATAACCTAATTTGTTCCCAAAATGGATGCAAAATATTCAAAAAAGTAGTTGCATATGTAAAGAAATCATGCAATCAATTATGGACTTGTGTTTTGTACCTTCTGGTACATCCTTCGTTATAAATAGCCAGCATGATCACTACCAGCTATATATATATATATATATATATACACACACACATACACACATACATATATAGCTATAATTTGTAAAGACCAGATATATTTGTTTTCCACGAGCTATTAATGTATTAATAGTTCGTAGCCTTAGAAGAAGTGGAACCCAAGAAGAAAAACGACATTTAATTATCAATTTAGAACAATTAGCAGGAAGGATTTTAATGAAAAAATGGTCATATTTTCTATATTTATTTTTGTCAGCTTTGCTAGCTAGGTTAGTTTTTCTTTCACATTTTCTATTTTTTTTTTTTATGCTTTGGATTTGTAGGGTTTTTTTTATATATTTTTTTTCTTCACTATATAAAATACACATGTATTAATTAGTTGGCGTATGAGTGTGTTTTTCTTGCACCTTCTTGTTAAAGACACCAAACGACGTCGCCATTTTATCTCCATATCACTATATATCACTATAGATATGGTCAGCTCTGGTTGGTGGGAAGACCTGCCTGTACTCATTCTATACTAAGAATTTGAGTGCTTAAATTAGAATTTACTATTTTTATAGTAAAATTATACATACATACATACATACATACATATATATACACACACTCTTGCAATAATATGCTTTCAAATTTTGTAGCTGAATTACTTTTGTGGAAAGAAAATGAGGGACGCACGCATATATAGAACTAAAGTCCTTCTTTAATTATTGCTCTTTTTTCTTTTTCTGGAATAAATTTTGGTCGTTACTACTTGTATGCAACATTTTATAACTATTTCTTTTGTTCAAGTAGTTACGAAAATAGCAAAAATTGATTGTTTGTTAGGCATGTGTACGCAATTTCTTGAGCAAAAAAGAAAAAAAAAAAAATGCATGTACCCGAAAGTACATATTTAGGAAGGAATTTATGTTTCTTGTTCGGTAAAATCCAAAAGTACGGTAACCGTTTTGATTCATATTTCATGTAAAGGGACTATAGTTATATATGCAAGATATATGTATATATATATCAACAGAAACTCTTTAAGTATAATATAGAAAAAAAAATAATTTATATATAGATTGATGATTATCGCTACATTTAGCATTCTATACTTCCCATATACATGATCAGGTTTTAAGTAGATCAATTGCCGTCTTCTTTTTATCTTGTCTTCTTCTTCTTCTTCTTCTTCTTCTTCTTCTTTTTTTAACTTGATGAATTACTGTCTATAATTTCTCTCTTAAAGATGTTCTAACCTACCAAAAATATTTTTTTAATTTTCTAGCCTTTTCATTTAGAAAATTATTAAAGATTTTGAGAGTTTTTGTTCTTGATTCTATTTTATTACTATTATTTTTTCTTTAACTTGAAGATAGGGATTTGAATTACTCTATACAGTTAAAATAAGGGCATACCTAAACTTGTTCTTCAATCAAGTTAATGGAAAGGAGAGAAATACTCCATCAATAGTGTAGATAGGATTATTTATCACGTTGTAATCACATTATCAAATTCGACACTAGTGAGACTTCTCTCTCTGTCTCTTCTTCATTTTATTTTATTTTTTATTTTTCGCTTTTGCTGTCTTTCTTTTTATCCGCGCAAAAGGTCAAAGAAATAAAAATAAGAAGAGGGAAAAAAGAACACACACTACAAAACACTTGCGATATTGGTAGTTTCTATTGAGATTCCTAGCTATACTAGCTCTACAATCACAACAGAAAAAACCAAGAAACAACTTGTTGTCATAAAATTCATAACCCTAGTGAGATTTGTCCCTTTTTCATTCCAAGTCACTTATCAAGGTGAATAGATAATTCCACGAAGAGAAAAGGAAGATTGTAACATATATTTCAACTTTATTTTTTCAATTCTAACTAGATTTAACAATAATAAAAATGTTTATATATGTCAAAAAATGAACACACAACATCATGTATAACTGTGCATGGTATTCAAAATTTAGATCGAATCCTCTGCGTAGTAACTTACTAAGAAAGAGAAGAGCTTCAGAGTATGGAGACACTAGTGGAGTGTTTGTTAATGGTTCTTCGATACTTAAGCCAGTAGTATTGTGGTCAGGTAGGTTACCGAGGAAGAGAGTAACAATAAGATAGGATAATCCTTACCTAAGTATAGGTTTAAGTTCTTGTAATTGATAGACATTATTGCTCTTTGTAGTGATTGGATCCGACCCGGTGGTTCCAATCTCATGGTTATATATAGAAGATACCCTCATTTAGTGCCACGTGTCCTCCTTCCCACCTGATTGGAAATTCTGTTATAGGGAACGCGGAGAGAATGCCATGTCGAGATTTCTATCAAGCACTCCTCAAAAAGTTGTTCGCTCATGGAAAAGGTGGGTGCTCCTCAGATGACACTATTCCCTGTAGGGATGGGGCTTGCGGAAATCCTCCCCGAATAAGGTGGAGATAAGGATAAAATTTATCCACAAAGGTTGCCAGGGCGAGGACGGGGAATGCACTCCCCACCCCACCTCCGCTCCAACATATATATATGATGTATAGATTTATAGATTTATATATAATATTATAAATAATCATCTATACTTCTTTGTTGAAAAAAGGACTAGCAGACTCTCTACCCAATATCCATTAAGGCTATTAATATGTCGTTGTTACATTTATCAATCAAGCATAATTAGTTTTTTTTTTTTTTTTTAACTAAAAGGAGAACTAATCATTTTTTTAAAATGCATAGTTATAAAAAAAATAAATAGAAAATGACACGCCTTCAAGTGGAAATCCTCATACCCGGTCTTGCTTCTATTTAGGCAAGGAAGGAGACAGGGATGGAGATGGTTTTGGATGGTAGGGATGGTGACTAGAAAGCATTCCCTAATCATGTTTTGCCCTATTGTCATCCCTAGCCATTAGAGAGCAGGTTACTTGACCAGGCTCGACACTGCTTTTATTAGATTAATAGAGAAGTAGGTGCCTTGCTCAAGATGGCGAGAAGATTAGCATATATTGTCCGATTATCCATTACACTTAATAAAATTGAGATTTACAAGTTCTTCTAGGTAATAAATATAAGATTCACTAAAATCCTTTTTTCCTATTCTAAATTTCAACTATTTGGTTCAAATTTTTCCCCAAAAATCAATCATTTAGTTAGGCATACAGTATTATCTTACTAATGATAATCCGTTGTTTCTGAAAATTAAAAGAAACATACTAAAGTATAAAAAAAATTTGATAAACCACAATTTTTCACAACACAATCAAATTCAAGTCTTCAATAATAAATTAAATCATAATGTTACAATCCATTACAACAAATAAATGTCAATTATAAACCTTAAAATATAGTGTTCATTACTCATCAATATTCCTTTATCTAAAATTTATAAATTCACATATATGTATGGTTCGGATTTGACAATTATGGATTGAGAAATCCTCAATCTGTAATTTAATCTGCAATAGTCGGATTAAGAAAATCTCAATTCATTATCAATCTTTTCTCTCAATTCAGTGGATTGGATTTGATTGGATTGAACTGATTGGGTGGGTTTATAGATTCGGTGAACATCCTACTTACAAGAGTATTTGCAGTACAAGGTCAAACTCATGTGTAAAGCCAAATGTATTGTTTGGATAGGAAAAAAAGAAAAACCCTCTTAAAGACGATGCTAATAATGAAAACAAAAGGTAGTATTGAGCAAAAACAAAAAAAAACAAAAGGTAGTTATACACTGGAGTACAAAACAGAGGATAGTGTATCATATACTCTCTAATGCGTCAAATATAGTTTTGATATTGATCTTTACATTGGAGATGGTCTAAACTTGGGTAACTGAGACAATTGTGAAGATAATTACCCAAATAGACAAATTTATGTCTTTTGCTTTTTTAATGTTTATTTAGGTTTTTGTTCCATTATATTTATTTAATTGAATGTCAAAAAAATTAAAAAAAAAATTTGGTGAATCAAAAACTTAACTTATTGTAACTATGACAATAATTCAGATATCTATTTTTTGCAATACATAATTTGGGATGTCTGAGTGTACCTATTTTCTATCATTTAGGGGGAAAAAATCAATCCCATTTAACCCATGTAATTGCTCTTACAGCCCAAAATCTATGCTTCCAGTCCAGCAAAGAGAGAAAAAGAGAAGGTTCGGCCCAACACAAAATTGAGCCCAAGCCCAATTTTTCTTCTTTTTCTCCCTTCCTCTGCACTTGCAGCCATAATAGTTGTTTAGTTGATTAGTTGTGTTCCCTCCTAAAACCTTTTCTGTGCTGCACCTGGTTTGCGTTTCGATTTTCGATTCTTAATCTTCTCGGGTTTTGTTTATATCAGGTACTTATCCATGAATATAATTCGTCTCAGCTCTTTTCTTTGAATTCTTTTTACACTATTTTTTGTTGCTATTTGCGATTTTAATTCTTTATAATTCTTATTATATATTCGCCGAATTTTTGTTTATTAGCTAGTCCCGTAAAGATAATTAACTAAAGCTTTGTACTGTATCCAGTGAATCGTGAAATTTTGTTACCATTATCAGTTTTGTTGCTAAATGTTGGTGTTGCTTTGCCTTTTCCAAGTTGTGGGTATTCGGTGCCCACGAGCTGTTTGTATTAATTCCTCTAAGAAGAGACATAGTGATGTGGTTCAAATCCTCAAATAATTAGGATTATTATTTAAAGCTAATTTTTATTTAAATTATAAGTAAATTATCTTTATTTGAATTATTTTAGAATTATCTTGGGAAGTTTAAATTCGAAGACTTATCTTTTAGTATTCAAATTAGAATAGGATTAAATGTCACTTTGTTATTCAGTTTTGATTATTATAACTAAAATCCTTTGAGAGTTCTACCAGTTGATTTGCATGGTTTTTAGGTATTCAAGTTTGAATCAACAAATTATACACCAACTATAATGCATAATTTTGGGTATTCTTTGAGAATCAACGAAATTGTGTGTTTATTATACACTTCCGCTACATCAGTTGATATCAAACACAGGTTGTGATAAAAAAAAATTTTTTAAAAAAAAATTGTTGCATTTGTCTGTTATTCTCAATTCCTTGTACTTCTATGATCTTTGAAGTTGTGGCATCCTGTTGTTTCTTTACTTTTTTTATTAGTCTTTTGTATAATTGTCAATTTTAACAAGAATTAATTTCTGTGCTAAAAAAAAAAAACTCTGACTTCGTCATAACTTTGCAGTTACAAAAAAGAAGAGAGTTATGTTGGAAAATGAGGCAAACCCAACTCTTAGCAAGTCAACCGGACTGCCCCGGAAGCGTTTCTACCGAGCTAGAGCGCATAGCAACCCTTTGAGTGATTCTCACTTTCCCATACCAATCTCCCCCCATCATGTGGACTATTCTCTTCACTACCCCCAATTCTTTCCGTCATCTGATCAAACTGATGGCTCCAAGAAGATCCAATTTGCAGATATTGGTTGTGGTTTCGGAGGACTTCTAATCAGTCTTGCAACCCTTTTCCCCGAAACTCTGATGATTGGAATGGAGCTTAGGGATAAGGTGACGGAGTATGTCAAAGAAAGGATATTAGCCTTAAGGACTGCAAATCCGGGACAGTACCAAAATGTATCAGTGGTTCGGACAAATTCTATGAAGTACATTCCGAATTACTTTGAGAAAGGACAGCTTTCGAAAATGTTTTTCCTCTTCCCCGATCCTCACTTCAAGGAGAAGAATCACCGTCGCCGGGTGATCAGTCGATTCTTGCTAGATGAGTATGCTTATGTTCTACAAGTTGGTGGGATTATATACACTATAACGGATGTTGAAGAACTTGGAGAGTGGATGAAGACTTGTTTACAGGATCACCCCATGTTTGAAGCTCTCACGTCCGAGGAGCTCAAAGTGGATCCAGTTGTCAAGCTCTTGAGTTCAGCAACCGAGGAAGGGCAGAAGGTTGCTAGAAATGGGGGACAGACTTTCCGAGCGGTCTACAGGCGTATTGCACTATCCTCATGATGCAACAATACTTTGGCTGCCATCTTTTTGAGTTTGGATCATTAGCTTAGTACTTTTAGAGCATTTGTATTGAATTTTTGAAAATTTAGCTAAAGATTTTGCTCAATAATCTTTAGCTTAATCTTCCGGTTAAGATCTCAGGTTGGGAGAGGTTTTCTAGTTCTCTGAGTTTTTGTGACATTGAGGAAAATTATCTTTACGAGTGCAAATTTGTGTTGTACGCTAATTATGGTCGTCAAGGTTTCTCTTGCCTTTTGTAGCGAGTTGTAGCAGAGCATTATAATTTCAATTTCTTGAGGTGCATAATAATTCCACATTCATATTATTATGGACATTTCTACGATAAATACTGAAAAATTACCTATTAGTAGGGTTCTATTTTAAACGTTACATGTGATTTTATTTAGATCCAACCAATTAGAAATGTGCATTACCAGTAGGAAGTGCCTACTAGGACACCATTGTCGTCCCTAAGAAGTGCCTACTAGGACACCATTGTTGTGCAAAATTTTGATTAGTGCCATGAAATTGGTAGTTCCAAATGATTCTAAAAAATATAGCATCCTTCGCTTATTTATTCAGTTATTTTATATTTTTTTTAAAATAGCATCCTTCAAATCAGAGTTAGCAATTCATGTTACTGGGTTGTGTTTGTATTGTGTTTGACTTTTAAATTGGCACTATAACCCATGACCCATGAAATGAAAATGATCCATTTAATTATCGTGTCAAAAAACAGAACCAAAACATGGCCCTTTTGTAAAAGGGTTGAATAGATGTAAGCCGTATTAACATATTTATTAAATGGATCTTAAATGTGTCATATTAACCTATCAAATCCACTTACTAAAAGGGTCATTTAATCTATTCTTGATCTATTTTGCCAATTAATCCACTTACTAAAATTGTCATGTTTAAAAATTAATTGAATACTGAAAAAATTTAAAAATTTACCAAATGACTCATTAAACACCTAAATAACAATAACTTAAATCTTAACACATCAATTCACAAAACATGAACACCACAACCAAATTAAGTCCACAACCAAGCTAAACCAAGTCAAGCAATTTAAGGCTTCTAACTAATGATGTTTTTTTGAAATGAAATGAATCATGCAAGTTTGGTCCTCTGTAAGAACATCAAAATACCAGAACAAAAATGACATCACAATTGAATGACATTTTCTAGCTTAGAAGTTACAGAATAAGTTTTTTTAAACAAAAAAAAAAAAGGGTTATAGAATGGCAGTCTCACTTTTTATTTTCATTTTAATGCAATTGATTATAATTAGTGACATTTGCTGCTTTGAGTAACGATACTTTCACATCTATACCCTTACTGGTGTGGCAATCCCACTTGAAGAATGAACAAAAGAATCAAGTAATTAAACAATAACAGATAAGAAAACGTCAGTCAACAAAAAAAACGACAACAAATGAGATGGATGCAAGTATGAAAAACGGCACGACAAATAAGTAAACGACGGCAAGAAACGACATCTAAATTAAAAACGACAATTGGAGACAAGAGAGACCTATGAAACGACAATTAAAGGAAACGACAGGTAAAAATTTAAAACGATAGAAACCAAAGTAAATAATTCGACAGTTACGACAAAACAACATCTGAAGAATTAAAAAGGGGATGTGTACGGTACAACAAATAGGAACTATGGCACATGGTGGATAGGGAACAGACAAGAAAAGCAAAACAAAAAAAAATAAAATCAATGTGACAATTAACGTGGCCACCACATAATTATATGACAATTACATGGTTGTCATATTGTAAATTGGAAAAAGAGACAAAGAAAAAAGTTATTGGTTCTTTTAAAGAATATATAATATAGATATAATATGTCTAGAAGATAATATAGTGTATAAATTATAAATATAGTATACAAATTTTGATGAATTATATAAAAATAAATATATTATATTATTCATCAAAAATAATATAATATATTTATATAAATAAATAAGTATAGTATAGATTATAAATCATATAATTTATTTAAAAAAAAAAAAAAAGATTTCCATTTAAAGTGAAACGACAGAACAACGTGCGACAATAAAACGAGATCATTTACGGAAAAACACAGACACAAACGACAGAAAGAAAACGGCATTAAAACAACAGCAAATGAGAAACGACGATAACCCAGAAAACGACAACAAAAGGGTAATGACGAATGCCTCGATCCGATCCGAATATGTTCAGCAGCAGAAGCATCCCAGTCTCTTGACCTGAGAAGGAGTCCTGAGGAGTGAAAACTGAGAAGTTGAAGCTTTAATGGCGACTAGTAGCAGGGAAGCTCGGAGAAGGAAGATCATGGAGAGAGGCTCCGACCGCCTTGCCCTCATCACCGGTCGGATCCAAACCCTCCCTCCTTCTTCTTCCTCTTCTTCATCACCAGATCTCCAGCCCTCGGATTCCTATTCCCATCTCGCCCACACAACCATCGGTTCTCTCTCTCTCTCTCTCTATATATATATTTATTTATTTTTGTGTGTGTATGTATATATACGAATGTAATGGTTTTTTTCGATAGCTACAATGAGAATAAATTTTACGATTGAGTACACTTATTATAGGAAATAAGTATGCTGTGTTCGTTGAAACGAAATTTTTGATTTTAGGTTTTTTAATTTTTTAAGTTGGGGTTGAATTGTGTGATTTTTGTATGGATTTCAGTTCATATGAAGTTTGCATTTTGTGTCATAGGAATTGAAGGGATAACCTGAGTTGATTTGCGGACTGGATTGTATTAGAAACCCGAAAGGATTTGGTCCATTTTGGATATCAAAATATTTGTGTTTTGAGTTGTGATACAGTACATTGTGGAATTTATTGAGTTATTTGATTCTTGGATTAGCATCCCAGGATTTGAATTAAAAAAAAAAAAAAAAAAAAATCATTTGTTTAAAAGTTCTTCCTTTCCCAGCCGAAATTCGGCCTAAATTAATTAATCCCCTAGGTTTTGATCATTTGTGGAATTTATTAGTTATTTGATTCTTGGATTGGCATCCCAGGATTTGATTTTTTTTTTTTTTTTTAAATCAATTTGTTTAAAATTTCTTCCTTTCCTAGACAAAATTCTGCTTAAATTAATTAATCCCCTAGGTTTTGATAATTTCGTTTTGACAGCTTCCTTTGATTTTTTTGCAAGCTTAATGAATTTTTCCTTAATTGGTTCATATCAATGTCACTTCTTTAAATCTTTGACCTCTGTGTTCATCTGCAGTTTCCCCTGATGGAGAGGACAAGACATCTAGTTCTGTGTTGCCAGAAGACAATCACAGTATCGACACCGGTCCAACAAATGCCAATTTTGGGGGAAGCATTCAAGTGCCGCTCTTGAGCACAACTGAGATCAATCCTGAAGCCAAACAAAGTCCTGCTTCAGAAGGCAGCGAACCGAGATCATCTTTGGTCTCATCAACAGATCGAAGTACATCTGTTTCTACTTTGGCTACAGAAACACGTGCTGAATATCAGACACTAAATAACAAATTTTTCACCCCTAGTCGAATAACTTCTGCCCTTGCAGCCACAGAGACTACTCGCCTTTTTTGTTCGATAGCAGTAGCCCTCTTAGTCGTTTTATCATATCTAGGATTTCCCATACTAGGCAGCAAGATCATTAGCAGCATTTTGAGCTTCAGGCCTCTCTATCTAGTTTTGCTTACAAACGTAACAGTCGTCCTTGCACAAATTCTTGATAAACGAAGAAGTTCGGGGAGGGATGCTAGAGGAGAAAATAACCACCACCAGCCAGTGGAAATGATTGGGCTGAGCAACTAGGCAAGACTTTAGAGATAGGTTTGCTGATTCAGAAGTAGCTGATGCTGTGTTCATGGACTGTGCTGTTTTTGCTGTAATTGTAGTGTGTGGCATCTCTTTTGCTCGGAGATTCCTCTAGGAAAGTTTTGTTTGGAATTATATTTAGTCGGGTTATTTTTTTGTCATGTAAAATTGGCTGTTGAGGAACATTGTAAACTTGCTCTGAAAAATTTTATACGGTTCTGATAGCACTTTCAAGAGTTATTGTTTTGTTGGCCACTCAGTGTTTTGATTTGTTCTCGGTGTCTTGATTTGTTTTCCTTGGACGCTACCACTTTATTTAGTATTGGTTGCCTTGCAATCCAAGCTCACAACAATCCGAAGGTCACAACAATTTTTCATGGTTAAGAATCTATGGTACCTGGATTCCAATTCTTTAGCAAATAATTTATCCGACTAACCGTAGATTTACTTTCATGCCTTCCATGTCGTCTTCTTTTTTGTGAAGAACTAGGCTAGTGTGACCAGTTGCTTGTTGACTGGCCGTAATTGCGCATTACCACATTTTAGCAAAAATACGAGTCAAAATCACTTAAGTGGTTCATCAGTTCTTCATTTGTGTGCGTAAAAGAGGGGTGAAATGTGCCCAAACAAACAGAGTAACATCCAAAACTGATCACAAAAGAATGAATATACATAACTGGTCGGTATTCTATAAGCAACTAGTAGAGTCAATGAAGCTTGCTACTTGCAGTCTGCCCATAATGCCTCCAAATTTCAGCCGCAAATGTACATTCGTTGACAACAAAACCCAAATGCTACCGATCATCCGCCAAATCGAGCATCTCCCTAAACTTTCATTCCAATGTCCAGGAACTGTTTTGTCGTTCAGATTAAGTGCTAAATTTGAGCTTCTAAATATGTTTCATCATTTTTAACAAGAACCCATCTTTCTGCTCCAAGGGTACTGTTATTTTACGAGGCAAAACCTGCTGTGGTCTCACAAATAAATAAATAGCTTGTATGATGAAGTTGCACCAACATTTGTCAACTTAAGGGTATGCTTGGACCACTATCCTCTGAGACGATTTCTACGATGTCCTCAGTAGAAAGGTTTTGATGGGAAACGAGCAGCTCTAGCATTAAAAAAAGATCTTTGGCATATGGTTTTGTATCATCACCTGATACAAATTCTTCAACCACGTTATTAACCTCAATCAAACTGCATCCTGGTGTTTTCTTCATGCTCTTGCTTCTTATTAGTTTCCTGATCTTCAACACACCCTCCCACATCCCAACATCGGCGTAAATATTGGAAAGCAACACATAATTCCCTACATCATCTGGTTCAATCTCTGAAAGGTGTTCCATGGCAATATTAGCAATTTCAACATTGCAATGAATCCTGCAGGAATTTAACAAAGAACCCCAAACCTTTGAATCTGGCTTCATAGGCATTTTCATTATTTTCTCAAGAGCCTGATCAAGGTGTCCTGAGCGTCCAAGAAGATCCACTAAGCAACCATAGTGTTCAACTTCAGGTTCCAAATGATAATCTGCTCTCATAGAATCAAAGAACTTTAGTCCTCCATTCCAAAAACCGGCATGCACACAGGCTGATAGAAGACCAAGAAATGTAATCCATTAGGTTCAATCTTTGCTCTCTGCATGTCTCGAAAGAGTTTGATTGCTTCGTGAGCTTTACCATGATTTGCCAGCCCTCCAATCATGGTACTCCAAGAAATAACATCCCTCTTCAACATACGATTGAACAACCGCAACGCTGCATCGATACACCCGCATTTTGCATACATTTCAATCAGGGCATTACAAACCCCAGTTGACCTCAACAACCCATTTCTATCCGAGTAAACATGAATCCATTTCCCAATCTCAAGAGCTCCGAGCTGCGCACACACTGGCAACACAGATATTACACTGACCTCATCCGCTTCAATACCCAACACTTGCATTTCCCGGAAAATCTCCAAAGCCTCATAATAGCATCCAATTCCAGTGTACCCAGAAATCATTGCCGTCCAAGAGACAATCGTCTTATCAGGCATCTCCTTAAACAACTCTCTCGCCTTTCTCATCTGCCCCAATCTAGCATACCCCGAGAGCAGACCATTCCAAGAGATCAAATCTCTCTCACGCATTACGTCAAACACCTTCCGCGCATATCTCAAAGCATCACATTTAACGTACATATCCATAAGTGCATTGTCAGTAATGGAATGAGACTCAAACCCAAACTTAACGACATGGGCATGAACTTGCCTGCCCAGAGAAACACAAACAAGCCCTGCACAAGATTTCACGACGAAGGGGACAGTAAACTTGTTGGGCACAATGGGATTCTTCTGAGCTTGTGAAATTTGTCTAAGCATTTGCTTATAGAGAATTATGGCTAGAGAATACCTGCTATTATTTGCGTAGAGTTTTATAATGGAGTTGTAGAGAAAAACGTTTCGTTGAGCAACTTGTTGGAAGAGCAAAGTAGCGTACTCGACTTGTCCAGTCTTGTCGCAGACATCGACCATTTTAGTGAGCAAGAAGTTGCTCTGCGAGAGAGAGAACTTGACGATGAAGGCGTGGATTTTCTTGAGCCCATTAAGTGGGTACAGTTTCTGAAAGAGGGCACGAACAGATTTTCCAATTCTCTTATGGTTAATGCCCCGAGTAACATCGACTTCTATGCTTGGGGCTCAAGAAAAATGAAGTGGGAATAGTCGTTTCCCTCCTCTCATTAAAAAAAAAAAAAAAAAAAGAAGCTAGCTACTACAAAAGAAGAAAAGAGGGGGAGGGAAGGGGGTTTGCAAAGTCACTCTAACTTCTGTTTGGTAAATCATCTTAAATTCAAATTTTTTATCTTAATTTTTTTTTTTTTCTGAAAAATCAAAAAAATTATAACTAGTTTTTAAAAATTCGACCAACTCAAATTTAAAAATTTCAACTCAAACCGTTTCACTTTGAATGTGTTTATCAAATCGTAAAGAAACGTAACATTATTGAAGAGTAAAATTAAAAAAAAATAAGGATAATAATATCGATTTCATTTTTGACATAGGAGAGTTGAAATTGAGAAAAAAAAAAAAAATATATTATTATATTCTGTATGAATTCATCTTATCTTGATCAAGATAAGATCAGTCACTTAACTAATATCGAAGAACTGAACATGAAGAGAAGATAATTATATATTACTTCTCTAGTAGTTTCACATTGATCAAGATAAAGTTGGTCACCTAACTAACATGAGAAAGCTGAAACATGAAAGGAAGACCATTATATACTAGTTTCACCTCGGTCAAAATCAAGTTGGTTATTTAATTAAAAGAGAGAGAGTTGAGACGAAAAGAAAGATGATTATATTGTTTTTGTGTTGGTTTACCTTGGTAAAGATCAGATCAATCACCTTGTTAAGATGTTGATAATTAAGAACAGAAAAGAATAAACAATGGTAAAAATAAAAAATAACAATGACTTGGCTAATAATAAAGAGAAACTCTGTAAACATTAAACGACGAAAATATAAGAAAACGAAACCCAAGGGAATAAGACGACTTTGTAGGAAACGACCAAAAAAGTGAAAACGACAATTAACCGGAATCGATATTGTGACTGAAGCACACGACGAACGACGACATTTTTTTCAGTGGGGGGGAAAAATTGTTTCGATGACAATGTCTCACGTAAGTGTAGAATCCTTCACCTTGCTTTGGGAAAATCGGTTTTCTGATTCTAGGTGTTAATTCACAGCGGATGTGAATCTCGACTTCTGATTCTTAGGTGATGCTTTGCGGCGGGACTCTTTTTGAGATGAACCAGAGGCAGATTCTGGCCAATCTCCTTAGAAGCTGCTCAAAGAACTCGACACTCGACAAGGGTTTGCAGGCTCATGGTGCAGTTTTGCGAATGGGATTTGGGTCTGATTTGATGTTGAACAATGATCTTATTGATATGTATGGAAAATGCGGTAGAACTGGTTTTGCCTATGACGTGTTCGACAAAATGCCTGAAAGAAACGTGGTTTCCTGGACGGCCCTGATGTGTGCCTACTTGCAGAATGGGAACGCCAAAAGATGCTTATCTGTTTTTGCTCGAATGGGTGTTTCAGATTCTAAGCCGAATGAGTTCACCTTCTCCACAAGTCTCAAGGCATCTGGGGTTGTTGGTGCTGCGGAGAGTGGGATGCAGATTCATGGCCTGTGTGCTAAATTTGGTTTTGAGTGCGTCGTTGTTGTTGGAAATTCTATCATTGACATGTATGCTAAATGTGGGAAGAACGTAGAAGCTACAAGAATGTTTGAGACAATGCCCGTTAGAAATCTTATTACGTGGAACGTGATGATTGCTAGATACACAGTGGAAGAAAACGGAAAAAGAGCTTTGCTTTTGTTTCGTGAAATGCAAGAACGAGGGGAGGTTGCCGATGACTACACGTTTACCAGCGTTATAAAGGCCTGTAATACTCATGGGCAGTTCAGCAAGGAAGCCAAATACATGCTTTCTTAATCACAAGAGGCTTCCCGTATCTGGCCCAGACTAGTGTTGCGGGTGCTCTTGTTGACCTGTATGTCAAATGCAGACATTTATCTGAAGCTCGCAGTGTGTTTGAACAAATCAAACAGAAGAATATAATATCTTGGAGTTCACTGATTCTTGGTTATGCACAAGAAGGCAATTTAGAAGAGGCCATGAACTTGTTTAAGCTGCTAAGAGTAAGCATGTGCCATCAATTAGATGGCTTTGTTCTCTCGAGCCTAGTTGGCATTTTTGCTGATTTCGCTCTTGTAGAGCAAGGTAGGCAAATACATGCTCTCGCCACCAAAATCCCATCTGGCTTAGACATATCGGTAGCCAATTCAATCCTGGATATGTATCTCAAGTGCGGAGATCCAGATGAATCAGAAAGATTATTCAATGAAATGCCTACAAAAAATGTTGTTTCGTGGACAGTAATGATCACAGGCTGCGGAAAGCATGGTCTTGGAAAAGAAGCGGTACGTCTTTTCAACAGAATGCAATTGGACAACATAGAACCTGATGGCGTGGCTTACTTGGCCGTGCTCACAGCCTGCAGCCACTCTAGACTAATAGTAGAAGGCCAAGAAATATTTTCAAGATTGTGCATTGACCGCCGACTTAAACCAAAACTAGAGCATTATGCGTGTATGGTAGATCTCCTTGGTCGTGCTGGACAACTAGAAGAAGCCAAGAATCTTATCATGAACATGCCACTAAAACCAAACGTAGGGATATGGCAGACATTGCTGAGTGCCTGCAGAATACATGGAGGCGTAGAAATAGCGTGGGAGGTGGGAGAGATACTTATAAGGTTGGATGGGGATAACACAGTCAACTATGTCATGCTATCAAACATCTTTGCCGATGCAGGGTACTGGAAAGAATGTGAGAAATTAAGAAAATTGGTGAAGGCGAAGGGGTTAAAGAAAGAAGCAGGTCGTAGTTGGGTAGAGATCGACAAAGAAGTCCACTTTTTCTACAACGGGGACGATTCTCACCCACTTGTAGAGAAAATTCATGAAGTTCTCAAGGAAATGGAGAAGAGAATGAAAGCAGAGATGGGTTATGTTCCGGGATTGCGGTTCGCATTGCATGATGTGGAAGATGAGTCAAAGGAGGAGTGCTTGAGAGTTCATAGCGAGAAGCTGGCCATCGGTTTAGCATTGGCTCATGGTAAGCTTGAGGAGAAGAAAACAATTCGTATTTTTAAGAACTTGAGAGTATGCGGGGACTGTCATTTGTTCATTAAGGGCTTGTCTAAGATTTTGAAGGTAGTGTTCTTAGTTAGAGATGCAAACCGGTTCCACAAGTTCGAAGATGGACTGTGCTCCTGTGGAGATTATTGGTGATTCCAATGGCTTAGTTCCTTCCTTCGAATTTTCATGCAGAACCTTTGCAAAGAGAACGGTCGAGCAGACGAGAAGCAGTTAGCTGCCAATCTCTCTGGAACTGAACAAACCAATCTGGTATCCTCGTCCAGAAACCAAAAGCAGAAACAGAAACAAAAACCAATAAGGGTAGCAATACCGGATACAAGAGAATGATCATAGTGAGGACTATACTGATTCACATTTGTGTCAGGAAGGCAAAAGCTCGTTTTGTTTGTTTTTGTTCAACAAAATGGCATGAAACTTGTTGAGATACAACATTTATCTACTGATTTTGCCCCCCAAAAAAAGGGGAAGCAATTCATACAGATCATCATTTTATTGAGCCAGCATTTCACATACATGGCAAGCTTAAATCACTGCCTAAGCCTCTCTCTATCTCTCTCTCTTTCACCTACATGGCAAGCTTAAATCACTGCCTAAGCCTCTCTCTCTCTCTCAGGGAATAGGCGTTGTGCCATTTCTTTAGCTTTCAAAGCAGACATGTGGACTGCTCACTGCTCAGGTTGGATTCCGAAAGAAGGGATGATCAAGAGCTTGCCGAGCAGTGAAACGTTCGGATGGATCATACTTCAACAATCCGTGCAACAAATCAACAAAGGATGATCTTGAAGAGTCTACATGCCGCAATGCCAAATCCTGCTTTAAACCATTATGTTAATGTTGAAACTCTCCAGCATATCGTCATCAACAATTTCCTAAACAGACTCCCCAAAAAAGGTAGGAAGGTGAAAAGGAAAACCTTTAAACAATCAAGTTTTTTGACGGCTCTAATACTCTCCCTGGAAACTGCTCCTTCGGGCCAATTAAGTCGTGCACCCCGCTTGAAATATTTTTCTGCCCCTCGACTGCAAAGAACCAGAGGAGGCAACAACTGTAAATACTTAAACATACACAAAATTTTTCAAGTAAAAAAAGTGAATGGAGATACAAATTTCACTACATACTTGGCCCTTCGAACCATATGTTCTGGTATAGGTCCTAAAACCCTCTCCATCATTGCCAAATGCTCCAAATTTTCATGTGTCTGAAACAAGGCTTCGCCCTGTCAAAAATTTGATCCAAATTCCAATGTCAAGATTTCTTATTAGATGGTT
This sequence comes from Ficus microcarpa, assembly GCA_025413485.1. NCBI lineage: Eukaryota > Viridiplantae > Streptophyta > Magnoliopsida > Rosales > Moraceae > Ficus > Ficus microcarpa. The sequence goes on along the minus strand of CM046377.1, from coordinate 44,578,327 downwards.
CACATTCCAACTAAGCCAAAGAAATTTCAGACTAACCGAGCAAAGTTCAACAAGTATGCAACCTATGCTCCACATATCGCACGGATATGTCCATCCAAGACCTGCATAATTTGCATTTAGACAATTAAGTAAAGACAGAATTGCAGAATATCCTTTTTTAACAAGCAGAAGAGACATTCTAGCAAAAAATAATAATAATAATAAAGATGCATGCAAGATAGCTTGTAAAACACTACAGATTATATGTATAACCTTGGCCTATGTATAACCTTGGCCATCTCATTAAAAATGTGTCAATTAACAAGTAATGAAGAAACAGCGTGCGAGCACAGCTTAAAAAAAAAAAGTGACGCATGAAACTTCAATCTCTTCAAAACATGCTAAACTTTACATCTAAACTCCAACTTATATTCCAAATATCAACACCATAATTTGCACAACCTTTTCCCCATAATAAGAACCTTTAATGCCAGAAATCATCATACAAGAAATCTGAGGATAAAAATTTTCTCAGACATGGTAGAAGAAGACAACCCCACTACCTAATGACGCCATATCCATGCAGTCCTAGAAAGCGGTAGAAGAAACCATGCAATAAATTTTCTTCTAATCCCAAGGCATAAACTAAGAGCAACTTGGTAGATACAATAGGCCGAGTTCATGCCAGAAAATTTAAAAATAAATTGCTTAAAATCTATCATCAACCGTCTTTCTTTTTCTTTTTTTTTTTCCCCAAAAAGTTATTATAGAGCAAGAAATCCAAAAATGGAATTTCCCGGTTTAGTTGCTATGCCATGCTTGGTTTCCTAGCTTGACCATTTAGTGTTCACACCAGACATTCCCCTCCAAAAGGAGCAGTATCTTCAAACTACAAAGTCTACTGCTCTAGACACCAATTTTTAAATTCTGCCATCCACCAGCTTGACCTTTTTTCTTTCCCCTGGTTGAGTCAGAAAAAAATAAAAACAAGAGCAAACAAACAGAAGCGCATCTTTGCCTTCGAGCACCGCAATCAGTTACCTAGAATGACCTCAGGGGCTCTGTAATGCCTCGTAGAAACAATGGAGCTATGATTCTGATTATCAAAAGCTGTACTACCAAAATCAATCAGCTTAATGGCACTAGACTTGGGCAAGAACCTGTATTGCATTTCTTCTGTAGAACCCCTCTGTACCATTTTTCAAGAATTGTTTTATATTATAACCAGGAAGATTCTTTTTTTATGTATACCTGAATATGAAAATGGCATGTTTTCTACTTGTAAGAGACTAAGTACCTTATATCCAGGAAGCTTTACAAATTCAGAAGACACAAGAAGTATATTTTCTGGCTTCAAATCAGTATGGATTAAGCGTAACTCATGCATATCTGTTTGATTTGATAAAACAAAGAAAAGGAGTCAAACAAAAGTAACAAGGTTGGCAAGTTGATTATGAATGCCCCTGGACGACAGATTGGTGGGAAAAGTAATAATGAGAAATAGAACAAGAACAATTGACACACATGCTACTGATTCCAAAAGCTGTCGTCCAATTTCCCGAACAAGATCCACAGGGACTGGATGGTATTTATTTCTCTTTAGAAAATCAAATAAACTTGGTCCAAGCTTCTCAAACACCTGATAAAAGCATTAAAATGCATCCAAAGGAAGGTTTTTGTTTAGTTCCCAATTCTATCAATAAACTAACACAGTAAACCAGTACTACGGATAAACTGACTGGTTGCTATATAAATCAAATACACAACTGAACCAATCATCTAAACTTGTCGAGCTAAACAAGCAAGATCAGGCAAAGACAATTTTGGATGCGAGAAAAAACAACAAATAACCAAATTCAAGAAAATTGCATCCATTTAATTATCATCCAGGACCATCAGGAGAGTTAATCCAATAGCAACGAGGAGGCATCAGTCAAGCCACTTCTTTCAGCATAGATAAACACAGCAACATACTATTAGAATGAAACAACTACTAAAAAAATATTTTCCGCCCATAAGAAAGGATACAATACAATAATAAAAAGAATAACAGTTACCAAGGACATAAATTGGCATACTTACTATACAAATATGGTTTCGGTAATCAAACCAATTTCGTATTTGCACGCAGCTGCACATAGAAAACACTGAAATTTTAGATCCCAGCACATGATCGACCAACAATTCTAGCAGCTGAAACACAGAAATATGTGTACCCTGAACTGCCTTTGTCCTGCTTAGCAAGAAGTTGAAGTATATCAACCTCAATCATCGCCGCATCACGGTATTTTCTAATGCTTCGAACAACCTTGATTGCCACGTACTCTTTCGTTTGACGGTCCCAACATTCCAAAACCCGACCAAAGGTGCCTACAGCACTAGCAATATGCTGAATGACACAAGCAGAATGACAAAAACAAAAAATCTTTGTAGACAGCAGGACACTTGACAGCTAACCTTCACCCATTTTGCCGAGTATTTTGTCTGCCAAAATTACATGTAACAATTAAAACTTTTCCCACATGCTAGAACAAAGAAATGGGAACAAATTAAAATTCGCCATTCTCTCAAAGGCAAGTAAATTATGCAGATACATTAGCGAATTGATTCGATAATCCGGTAAAAACAAGAACGATCATTCCGTACAGAAATCAAATGGAAAACGAGAAAGAAAGAAAGAAAGAGAGAGAGAAAATTGAGCAGAAAACTCACATCTCGGAGTGAGATTCTCGCCGAGATTGAAGACGTAATGACCATCGCGATCATCCTCCCGTTTCGGAGGCGACGCTGCGTGCCTTCCCGAGCCATCATTGCGTGGCACTAGAGCACGTTGAGCCTACAAAAAAGGCACCACATAACATTAACACCAATTTCGCCATTACCGATTTTCATCTCAAAACCCTAACCACAATCGGAGACCGATACGAACCTCCTGTTTAGACGGCCCTACGTCCCAGGCCGACCGAGGCCTTTTCCGGGCTCGTCCGTACTCCTCCTCCGCTCTCTCAATTCCCACCATTCCCAAAATCAGAGCTTTATTTCTATGCGTATACAACTATATGTATGTGTATGTATATATGTATCTGCACCAACAAAATCTGACAAAATCTGACAAAAGTTAGAGTTTCGGAGGCTTGAATATCATCTGAATCTGAGGAACAAATTCATCAGAGAAGAAGAAAAATCTCGTTTGATACTTGCAAAGGAGAGAGAGAGAGAGAGAGAGAGAGAGAGATGAGGATTTGGTCCTTTTGGATTAGGGTTCTTTTTTGTTTTCTCTTTCTTTTTTTTAATTTATTTTTAATTTATTTTTAGTATATTTATTAAAGAGAAGTTTGCGGGCTTTTGCGCGAACCTACTGATCCTGTAGTTCGCGCTTCATATGTCATCATGGTCTTTTCGCGTTGACGTTACTTATTTTCTGACGCTTCTCGTCATCTTCTGATCAATTAGGATCGGACGGCTGTTAAAACGAACACAAGTCTACAGTTGACTGAGTAGCTAAGCGTAGGTTCTTTAGTCGCTTGTTTGAGCAATCAGACAGGGGTTACCCCTTCAACAGATAAATTTGATTGGTTAGTTGAAGTTGAAATATTTTATTTAATATAAATTTTTTTAAATTTTAGTTGAAGTTAAAATATTTTAAATAATAGAAATTTTAAATTTTTAAAAAAAATAAAAAAATTTTTAAAAAAAAGATAAAAATTTTTAGAAAAAAGATAAAAAAAATATAATTTGAATTAGAATAAGATGATGAGACAAATAAAATAAAGGATTAATGAATCGACAGGTAAGGTAATTTTAGAATCAAGGTAAGAGATTTAAATCCCTAATAATTTAAGAAAATGTTATTATTTACATAAACTTTAAAAAGAAAAAATGACAGGATTATCATCATCTTTTTTTTAATAAAAAAAAGGACAAATGGTTACCTCTTGTTTTGATGACATTTCTTTTTTTTTTATTCTCAAAATAAAAAACTTTTTTATTGAAAATTAGAAAATTTTCTTCTTAAAAAATGAACATGCAGTCTAAACGGTTTTAATCATTATTCTGGAGAAAAAAGTATGTAAAAAGGAAGCCAATTTCGTTTCATATATTATTTTTTAAGTTTTTTTATTTAAAAAGATAGTAGATATAAAATTTCTAAAAAGTTAAATATAAAATATAAAAAAATTTTAAAAAATAAAAATAAAACAAGTCAAAATTTTTTGACCCAAAAAATAAAAAATAACAATAAAGAATAATTACATTAAAAAATAAAAAGTATCAATTGATTTCACTCAAAAAAAATAACACTCTTTCATGTATATATATATATAGATAAATTGCCTAAACTTTTCATGTTAAAGAATAAAGGCCTCTTTTGAAATTGTTATTTCATCAGCGAAGTCAAAATCAAAAATCAATTTCACTTTGATAATAATATAATAACGGTTTTTTTTGCTTTTTTTCTTTTTGTTTTTGCTTTCTCACCCTATGTTGAGATGACATGTTCATTTTTTAAAATTGAAATTTAAAAAAATATTTGTGTCAATTTTTTTTATCATTCTTTTATTTTAAAAAAAGAAAAACTATATTATTTTTAAATTTATTTTATAAAATATCATTTTAAAAAAATAATTTTTTTAAAAATCTTCTCATAATACATCATTCTTAATATTATTTCCTTCTCATTCTAAAAATTTTTTGTTTTCAAAAATAAAATTTTTTATACATCCCAACGTCACTTTTATTCTTTAAAAAAAAATTTTCTTTTAAATAAAAGAATTTACCTTTTTCTTTTTTTAAATTGACACGCAAATCAAGAGCGTCAATTTCTAGCGACATGGTTAGCTCATGATGTCCCATCCAATCATCATTTCACTCATTCTAAATGCCAAAATCTAGTGGGGGAGAGAGAGAGAGAGAGAGAGATAATAGATGACGACATAAGCAAAACAATAAACAAAAAACCGGGAGTGAGAGGGCGCAGTGTTTTTCTTCGAAACCGCTTTGGCGCGGCCAATTTTGCCTTCTTTTTTTAATAACTTGCGTTCCCTCCCCGCAACCTCCACGAGCCTCTTCTCTTCTCATAAATACTGCCTTTTCTCCTTCACTTCTCACTCCTACCACCTTCTTCTTCTCCTTTTCTTTTCTCTTCTCTTCTCTGCGATTGAATTGGGAACAAAAACCAAAAAAAAAAAAAAAAAAAAAAAAACAATGCAAAGTCTCCAAGCGAAGGCCTCTGAGTGGAGCGGAGTCGACTCAGCCGACGCGTTCTCCATTGACGACACCAATCTCTTCCAGAAATTGGGCCTCCAGACCTTCATTAACCTCTCCACCAATTTCTATACCAGGTCCCTCATCTTTCTCTATGTTTATCTTTTTGTTCTTTTTTTTTTTTTTTAATCTAAGTGCGGAATTTTTGGTTAGTTTCGTTCGTTGTATTCAGTTCATTTGTTTGTCAAATGTCAAGTTGGGATTTTTAGCCTTGATATTTCATCTTTTGAAGGAATAGATAAACAGATATCTTTTTCTACGGAAATCGGAATCCGATCTGCTTTGTCAGCTGCGAAACGAAACTTTTGATTCGAAATAATCGGTCTTTTTCATGGCAAAATAGGGTATATGATGACGAGGAAGAATGGTTTCGGTCGATTTTCGCAAACTCGAAGAAGGAGGACGCCATCCAAAACCAATACGAGTTTTTTGTTCAGAGAATGGGAGGTCCTCCTCTCTATTCTCAGAGGAGAGGTACCGAAATCTTTTCTTTTCAACTCTCGCTCTTTTTCTTTTTTTCTTTTTGAAATAGTTGAGTATTGTTGTGATCATGTTTTACCTTCACCCAGTAAAACATTTTTGCTGGAAACTCTTTATATATAACTGTTGGGAAAGTTCTATGGTCGGGTATGAAGAAGTATCTTATTGGTACATATATGACCCTACCGGGCTAGCCCAGTGGTGGGCGAAGAGGGGTTTGGATAGGGATTCTCGTATTCGAAGGTTGGGAGTGTTTTTTATTTTTTCTAATAAGTGGGAGTTTTTATTTTATTTTATTTTTTAAAGTTATTGGTACGTACAGTTTTGGACTGTTAAATTTTTATGTAGTTCTGTTAAATTGGTTTCCTTTTGGATTGTGATATGATTCACAACCTACCATAGATTCTCCTAATGGTTATTTTCTTTAATTTTACCATTAGTAAATTCAGTTCTTATTTTCGTCCTATATAGTTTTGAAGTTTGTATAATGCAAACATTAGAAGTTGAATGGAACAATGTATTAAGGTAGGGTCAATGACTTTTGAGTTCTGACGTAAGTTAATAACTAGGAAAGGTGTGATTTTGTTGATCTAATGTTCGTTTCGTAGCGGCCCTAGTCCGCACTTTGCACCAACTGTTCTTGGTTTTCTTCTAGTCCTTTTTCCGAAAGCAGTTGTGAAACAGTTTCCAAAGGTTCAAAATTGAATCACTAGCTTTTTAATCCCGTAATCTGAAATTTTAGGAACCACTTCACTTACCTTATTGTCCAAAATTTATATGATTCCCAAAGAAATCCGGAGGTATTTTGAATTCATTAGCTTGGGAAAATGTTCACCAAATGCCTTACGCAGTTTTTCGTCTCTTCAATTTGATGCCTTAAGAATCAATGGTTGGTTAAGGCATTTGGTGAACACTGATTCTTACAACCTTGACAAGTTGGGGTATAATTTTACTCTGCTTGGTGAGTGCTCTTTGTGAATATCGAGTTCCAATTGATTTCTAGTTAAAACACCTTCTACTAAAACACTAGTTCCATCAACTCATAATCTAATTGGGGAGAAATTACCAGCCGACCCGAGTTTCAGATCAGAGCTTTGGGGATTTTCCTTTTTACTTTAGGTAGCATAGTCTTGATAAAGTTTGTCTTTAGTAAGCATTTAAGACAATTTCAACCATCCTTTCGTACGTTCACTCAATTAGCTTCCGTTTTACTCGAAATATTTGGTGCAGGAGGAACCAATTTTTTCACCATTTGTTAAGTTCAGTTTGATAATTCCCGTTTCATACTTTGATTTGGTCAGGCCATCCTGCTCTAATTGCACGGCACCGACCATTTCCTGTAACACGTCAAGCTGCTGAGAGGTGGTTGCATCACATGCAACAAGCATTGGACAGCACCCCGGATGTTGATGCAGACTCGAAAGTCAAGATGATGAACTTCTTCAAGTAAAGCTTTTCCCAGATTTTTTCTCCCCTTTTCGGCTGAAGATCCAAAACTAACCTGTTTCTTTAGAAAACCACGGCATTATATTGAAGAGTCAAATTTGATTAGTTTTTCCCCTTCTTTGGTTTTGTTTCCAGGCACACAGCATTCTTCCTTGTGGCTGGAGATGAGTTAAAGAAGAATCAAACCCAGCCACCTCCGTGCAAACACGGGAGTAGCAATCACCAGGTAGTAAAAACGTTGATTAGAATATTCTTGGTCACTTTGGTGACCGATTCTACATAATTGTTGTCGAAACCGGAGTAAACTAACAGTGATGTAGACCATCACTTATTGAACACCCATATCAAAAAATCTTGCAAGTTCTATCTTTGCAAATCCGTTTGTTCGTTACATGGTACAAAATGTCCGATTTGACTATATCAATCAGTCCCAGCAAGTTTCTATACAATAGGTAATTTGTGTTTTTTTCGTAGCTTTTCACTATGTTTGTGCTGTATGTTGAATTAGATGACTCAATGGGAAATCTTTTTACAAATTTTAACAAAACGATGGGTTAGTTTTCGATATTCGATTACGGTTTGAAGCTAAAACTGCAAAATAGACGAGGGTCGATATTAGACTGCTGCTCCTGGGCACTTGGTTGCTCAAAACTCCCTACTTCTTCAAACTTAAACTTTCCGGCATGGTCTCAAAGTTTTCGTTTAAAGACAATTTTATTTTTTTGGGAAAAAAAAAAAAAAAAAACTCATAGTCTCAAATTGGATATCAAATATGGTTATGGTTAAATCTGAAGCCATCTCCCTATTTATTGTATAATTATTATTTCTAGAATTCATAAAAGGTGACTAAACATTAATATTTCTGTAAATTCAATCATCAATGGCTACAGTTTCATGAATCCGTAAATAATTTTTTATAAATTTTTTTTTTTTGAAACTGTACAGAACTAAACCCAGGGTGGAAAGTGGTGACCGTACAGCTAATGATAATGTGCATATTGACTCATAATTAGTTATGAGCTCATGTAGGATATGCTGGAAGATTGATTTCGTTTATATAATTAGCAATTCCATTGTTCATGTTATTATTACCACATAATAATTCTTATCATTATTATTAAAAAAAAAATCATCACTTTAATAAGAACAGCCTATACAAGATCTCTTCAGTTATCCGGTGCTGATTTTGTGGGGGTTTTTTTTTTTTTTTTTTCTGTTTTCTTTTTTTTTCTTCTTAAGCTGAGTTTGTTGGGAATTTCTACGGTTTTCACTATAGGAAGAACAACAATTATTGACTTTAACTAAACGGTATGATGTCCACGTTAAAAATCTACGATATACGAAACAAACTATAAATCTAAATAATTGAAAAGTTAATCTAATAATTAAAAAAATGCAGTAAATCGCCGATTTGTTGTGGTTTTTTTATGAATACTTCTCATTTCTGCTCGCAAGAATGGAGGCCCAAGTCAAGCCAAGGAAAACGGGCAAAACTAAGATAAGCAAGCTCACGTGCAAACTGCAAACGCACATGAAAAGGCCAAAAACATATATAATTGCCTTTGTTAGTGGCACGGATATGGATACATTTTCTAAAGAATATGGATATATATATATATATATATATATATTGTTTGGACTGTATCAGTTAAGAAGTGAGCTCGAGATTTGCATTTGTCCATTTTCTATACTTTACCATATTGGTGCATATCATCATATTGGCGCTACTATGCAAAAATTTCAAGGACATAAAAAACATTATAACTATATTCTGAACCATTAGGTATTTGTATACTCTTTTATTTTAATAGAATTTTATTTTAACGTTCAGAAATATATACTATCAATAGGATTGTCTTATCAAAGAAAATTCCACTAATTTATCGATTTATTTGGCAATTTGAGTTTTGGCATGCCCTCCCAAGTCCAAAGTCTCCTTCAAAATTGATTTTAGAGGAGGAAAAAAAAGGCATTACAGTTGCAAATATAATAAATTTCGGAAACTAAAATCTTTAGTAGTTGAATTTAATTTAATATTGCCAATTGAAAGATCACTAAAAAAAGAAACACTGTGAATTGAAAATTAAGTAGTGGTAATCACATCTCATTTGATTATAATATCTAAAGTTAGAATATGTTATCTTCCAATTAAATTTAGAAGGGAAAAAAAAAAAAAAAAAGGCAAAATCTTTATCCCTTTGGCTCCATGATGAGCCAGAAGATTGCTTTGTGTAATGATGCAAACAGAATGTCAACAAAAAACTAATGAAAAAAACAGTCCCATCTCATCATTACGCCCATCCATTGATCTTTTGCTCATTTTCTGCCATAGTCGTAGGAATCTCCTCTCGAGAACAACACATAGGAAAAACCCATTAAAAATTCAATTTACCCATCGCTGTTAAAGTGGTTTATGAAGATATATAGAATCCTTAGTTTTGACCACCTCTCTATGCGTGTAAAGAAAATGATTTTGAGATACGCTTTCTTTTTCAGATAAATAGGTCAAATCTTCTTACGTGCATTATCTTGGAATCATATTCTTTAATGTAAACACTAACGACTTATCCTTGTCTGTGTAGGAAAACTTTCGACCACATGGTATATAAGTCGCAGAAAACTAGTCGGGCTCTCGGCCTAAATACACATTTTTTAACTAAATATAAAGGATAATTAATCTAAAAAAGCTATTTCACTACTACAGAACGCGGATACCACGACGGTTTTTAACCGTCGTGGTAACATTTCCACGACGGTTCACTAACAGTCGTGGAATCCAGAGTCGTGGAATCTTTTCACATTCCACGACGGTTATTTACCCGTCGTGTAATATGTACAAATAAGCTGGAAAATTGTTATTTAATGAGAAATACCACGACGGTTCACACTAAAAACCGTCGTGTTAAGTCAATATACCACGACGGTTTATAAAAAAGACCGTCGTGGTATTTCCACCTACCACGACGGTTTCTTAAACGAATTGACAAACCTTATTTGGTATATTGATCTACCACGACTGTTTCTATAATCCACCGTCGTGGTATTTCACTTACACGACGGTGGATCATGCAAAACGATAAACGTCGTGGTAGTTCATGATACGACGACGGTTCTAGTTATGAACCGTCGTGGTATATATGTTTCTACGACCGTTTTTAATGAAACCGTCGTGGTAGGATTTAACGTATACAAAAAAAAATATTTATTCGTTCAATTTAATACCATTTCATTCATTCCTGTTCATTCCTGTTCAATCATTCATGACATGAAAAAAGTACGCATCAAAGAATAAAATAATTATAGTACAAAATTTTAATTATAGTACAAATTGTTCTCAATGTGTTTTACAAATTCTGTGTCTGGCTCATTACATATGTACTCCACTCTTGCCTAACCAAATTCAACTCAGCTTCTGTATAAGATGTCTTGTTTTGTAGCGAGGCAAGTCCATCGACGTGCAACGTTATTTCTCGCATGAACCCCAAGACAAAATAGCCACATAACACATGTCCTTGCTGGATCGGGCATCGAGCGGTCTGAATCAACGTCTTCCAGTTGCGTCGCCTTGTTATTCCGTCTCCCACCAGCAATTTCCAATCGTTTAGTGCCCTAACCATTTGACAATATATCAATACAGATAATATAACATTTATGGAATGTCAAATCATTGAACTATAAACATCAAAGTTATACTTACATCGTAATTAGCTGTTGAAAATCTTCACCCGGATCGTTACCAAGAGGATTAAAATAGAGGACGGAGTCATCGCATGGATTAATAACAACCAATACCCAATGTTGGCCGCTGTTATATGGCATGAGAACAAGCCGTCCCCTTGGTACGTCCCTTATGATCCGGATGATATTGTCGGCTCTTTCTCGAATGTAGGCTGTGCGCGATCTACATTCTGTTGAACTGGCGAGACAAGGAATGGAGAAATAAACTCGAATCGTCGACCCAATCCAGCTCTTGCACAAACAATCCGATAAGTAGCTGCAAAATATTAAGTCAAACTTGTTACGCGTGCAAAATCAACATATATATCTATATTTCAAGCTAATTGGAACAATAATTAAGTATTGTTTAAGGAAAAAACAATTACCTGATGTATACCATTATACAGCTTGCACTGATTTCTTGAAACGATAAGAAATGGCATACATCTTCATACCCAATATATATGGGCATATCATCGGTTTGCAGTGGTGGGCACGGAATCTGGTCACCGTCGACCAAGGAACTTTGTGCGTAATAAGCCAGTGGTCTCATTATATCGGGAAGTGCATTGATGTCCAACGTAGGTTCGACGTCTTCTGCCGTTTGCTGTTGTACCTCCGGTTGTGACTGCACTTTCTTTCTCCCGGCTTTCTTTTTCAACCGTTTCCTTCTCTGAGGTTCTGGGTCGGGAACTTGACTGGGACCTCGACTGGCCTGGCTTAGACTGCTCTGAAGCACGACTAATTTTCGGGGCCACGCAACAAACCCCCCGACAGCCTCTTCAATATACGTGGCTTCATTCGTCGGAATGGGAAGGTGTGCACGTTTCATTTTGGGGACACTAATTGTCACCCGCACATTCCCCTCGCCCAAAGGAATCCCATGGACTGTGTCGGTTGGAACACAGTCCATGTAAGCCCTGCCTATTGCAACCAATACTTCTCCACCATTAATAAAATCGGTCAGGAAAAGCTGGCATTCCTTACTTGCATTAGGTGTGGGCTGCGGATCCGAGGCGTCGGCTTCCTTCTCATTTAGGGTGCAACTCGCCTTGAAACTGTTGTGCTGATCAACCGTAGGTTGGGCTGCCTCCTCGGCCATCATCTCACGGTCGATACCGTGCTTCGCACAAAGTTCCTGCACCGTCCTTTCCAATGCAGCCAGCTGTCGCTTCATGTAGGTGACTTCAACATTCTCCCTTGGTACGTTCATGGAATTGAGGTATTGCGACTGCTTGACAAATTTTGATTGCCCACGAAGCCGACCGGAATGCTCGGGGTTGCCCAAAGACCGTGTCAATATGTCTTCTGTGCCCACGGATTCGAAGCTTCCTTGGGTCTCTTGTTGTGTTAGTTCGTCCTATAACAAGTACACAATATGTTATTGAGCCCGTAAATATAATGGAGACAATTAATCTTACTTCTTATTTGAAATATATAACGTGTTGACTTACTATTGCATCGCCGATAATTTTAATCGATGGATGCTTGTACTCTCCATCGGGCTTGAGCCGCGTGTCCCGCCAAACAACAGCTCGGTCTGCAAACTTCCCCGTCTTCTCGAGCTGAAATTTAGTAATTGAAGTTAGTAACCATAAAGAACACAAGCAATAAAAAAAATTTTCAACTGGATGGAAGATATTGTTGGTATCCAATTAATTAACTTACGATTTCTTGATCAAGTTTCCTATAGCCGTCTCGGCCTGTGGTTGAACCGTACTTGCTCTTTTTCCTTATCTCGCTGCCTTGTTGGGATAGCCTCTTGAAATCTGCCGTCCGTCGATAGGCAACAAACCTTTCCCAATCGTCCTGGCTGATGGTTGGGTAATTGTTCACCACTTTGGCCGGTCGTTGCCAAACACTTTCTTCATCAATATGATCCCTAACAAATGCTTGGTAGAGATCGTATCTAAATCCTTTGGCTGCCTCTCCGCAAGACTTCAACACCTGCTTTTTGTGTGATTCATCAACCGTGAATGAAGTTAAAACTTCCATCCACACTCGTTCTTTCCTCGGTTCCAAATCAGCACTTCTGAAATCAGCAATCCAAATTGGAATGTGCTCCCGAGCTAGCACTCCAATCCAACTCTGTAATTCATCACCTTCCTTGCCTATTGGTTGGCCTTTCGGGTCAAACCTAACTTGAATTCGTTCTCCCCTCGTCCGAACAATGTGCACTCTTTTAAGCAGCGTGGCTCGACGTTTTCCCTCCTCGTCGGCATTGAATCTTGAGGAGTTGGTTCTTCGTGGTTTTCCAACTTGAGTTTGGGTTGACACTTCCTCCTCGTGATTGGTTGACATCGTAAATCAATCTAAAACTACAGTGAAATAGAAAGAATTTTCTATTTAGACATCCTGACAGTGACGATAAAAAAGTTCTCCTAAATATATATATAACAAAAGAACATACCAATAACTGAAATGTAACTAACAATAAAACAAAAATATTCTTCCCTTAAAATAGAACAAAGTAACTGAAAATATCTAATCATTGGGTAAATCAAACTTCCAAAATTGTTAATTTGATTCCTGATGTGTAATAACGTTCCCTAGGTATTTTCAGTTATGAAAAAAGCAACACAAGAAAAAATATAAGCAACATAAGAAAACTCAGTGTGAAACAAGTGATAGCCAATCGAAAAATATGCAGAGAAATAGATGAAAACACAAGAAACTTCGTTGAAAATTTCTGCCTATCATAAATTGACCGAGAGAAAAAGGAGAAAGAAAAAAAAATTGGAATATGCATTAATACTTACCGTTTTGTCAATGGTGGGTTCTGGTCGGCGAGAGAGAATGGTAAAGTCCGAAATCACCGCAGTTGGTGGTGGATGGCGTCGGAGATTGTAGGTCGATAACGTCGTGAGTGCTGGCCGATGGCGTCGAAGATTGAGGGTTTCAGAGAGGGTCGATACTGGGTGAGGAAGAGTTTTGCAGCTTTTTAGGTTATATTAAAAGGTTTCAAAAAGTTTAACAATTTACGAAAATTTCAAAACTTGCCGCTAAAACAATATACCACGACGGTCCTGGTTAAAAACCGTCGTGGTAGTTCATATTTAAACCGTCGTGGTAGTATAGATACCACGACGGTTTATAAAAAAGACCGTCGTGGTAATCAATATACCACGACGGTTAAATATACGAACGGTCGTGGTACTATAAATACCACGACGGTCAAATATAAAGACCGTCGTGTATAGCTCTTTGATTTATCCACTCTACATGAAGGTCAACTTAAAAGACCGTCGTGATAGATCATTTTACCACGACGGTCTTTGGAATAGACCGTCGTGGTTGAGTTTACTTCGTCTACCACAACTGTATTACCACGACGGTCTTACAGGAAAACCGTCGTGGTACATAATATACCACGACGGTTTTTTATTTAACCGTCGTCGTACGTATTTGAAATTTACGATAATAGGAAAATGAAATTGTTAATATAATCCCTTTAAGTATGCTGCCCTGTATGTTGTGCAATCATTCATTCCAAACATATTTGATTCCAATCATATTTGCATGGATAAATGGTTCCCATATAATGTGCGTAATAATCCAAAAACCGTATATCCCAATGTTTACAACGTACTTAAGAACATTATTCATTAATTTGTTCCGTTTTTTTTTTTGCTTTTTTTTGGGCTTCTCAACACGTGTCCACTCGACGTCCAATCGAAGTAAGTGTGAAACATCATCGTCAAAATCATCAATCTCGTCCACCGGTGGCAAACCCGTTGTAAATGATGGAATGTCGGTGCAATCGTCAATATCTTCGTGGCCATCCCGGATTATTCTTGTCTTCATTGTCACAACTAAAGATAACTCTAAATTTGCGGGATCCGTTGTATAAAATACCTGGACCGCTTGTGACGCCATGATGAAAGGATCATTTTTGTATCCCAATCGCCTAAAGTCCACCACTGTCACGCCGTCACTATCAACCTTAACATAATTATTGTCAGCCCACTTACATTTAAAGAGTGCTATTCGCAAGCCGCAATAATCAAGTTCCCAAATATCTTCAATGAACCCAAAGTAATTCATGGAACTATATACCGGATTCTTGTCCTTTGCGGATGAAATATGCATAGACTCGGCCCGAAGGGTGACACCACTATTCTGTACGGGATGCTTCTCATCTCTGTCCCGAGTGTAGAAGGAGTTCCCATTGATAAGGTACGATGTATATCTTGTGACTATCGATGACGGACCTCTGGATAGCTTCAATGCGTCTTGTGAAACGCCACGATTCGCATGCAAATATTTTCTTATCCACTCCCGAAATGTCCGATTCTGCTCATCTTGAATCCACTTCTCACTTCTTCCTTTTCTTGGATTCGCAGCTCTTACCTCCGCCATATGAACCTGAAAGAATGGCCCATTTCCTTCGCATTGCGCAAAACATACAAACAAGCTTTTTCCCATTCATCTTGATTTACTGATGAATGAACGGCGACGGATAGTCCTTTCGAGGTATGCAGCCCGCTTGTTGGCAACCCTATTGGGTCCGCGTTGGACAAATACTCAGAGCAAAATTCAACTGATTCCTCGGCTATGTAGTTTTCCACTATACAACCCTCCGGCCTATTCCGGTTCTTCACGTACCCCTTCAAAACCTTCATGTACCTTTCAAAAGGATACATCCACCTCAAATACACCGGGCCACATAACTTAACTTCCCGAACTAAGTGCACACATAGATGGATCATTATATCAAAAAAGGCTGGTGGGAAATACTTCTCAAGCAGGCACAATGTCATAACCAATTCCGATTGTAGCGAATCTAGCATCATTGGATCAATTACCTTCGAGCATATTGAATTGAAAAATGAGCATAACTTCGTAATTGAGTATCTCACATCTTTTGTTAAAACTCCCCGCAATGCAATAGGTAATAATTGTTGCATCAAGATGTGACAATCGTGTGTTTTCATTCCAACGAGCCGCAAATCTTTCATCGACACCAACCTCCTGAAGTTTGAAGAGTACCCACTTGGCACTTTCACGGAAGCAAGCCACTCACAAAGCTTTCTCTTTTCGTATCTACTTAATGTGTACTTTGCTGGCGGTAAGTAAGTGCCGTTCTTCCTTTTCTTGGGAAGCAAATTCGTTCTAATCTTCATCTCTTGAAGGTCCAACCGTGCCTTTTCACCATCTTTAGTCTTATTCGGAATGTCAAGCAACGTGCCCACTATCGATTCACATACGTTTTTCTCAATATGCATAACATCTAAGCAATGACGCACGTAGAGTGACTTCCAATATGGAAGTTCAAAGAAGATTGACTTCTTCTTCCATGGTCCATCGTTAACTTTATCCTTACGTTTCCTCTTTCCCAAAACTACCTTCACATCTTTAACCATATCAAATACATCCTCGCCAGTCAAAATCCGAGGAGCTGATCTTTCTTCGGTATTGCCATCAAAAGCCTTCTTCTGTTTGCGATATCGATGATTTTCGGCAAGAACCTCCTGTGACCAAGGTAAACGGTTTTCCTACCGTTTTTCAACCGGATGGAAGATGTTTCCTGCATACAAACGGGGCATCCTATAGCACCCTTCACAGGATAACCAGATAGGTTGCCAAGTGCAGGAAAGTCGTTAATTGACCAAATCAACATTGCGCGAAGATTGAACGTATCTCCTCGGTAAGAATCTCTTACTTGTAAACCATCATCCCACAACCTTTTTAGGTCATCGATTAATGGTGCCAAGTAAACATCAATGTCATTCCCCGGTTGTCGAGGGCCTGAGATCAATAATGTCAACATCAAGAACTTCCGCTTCATGCAAACTTCTGGAGGGAGATTGTAGTTGACAAGTATGACCGGCCATGTACTATGCCGACTACTCATGTTACTATGCGGGTTCATTCCATCCGTCGACAAACCGAGACGTAAATTCCTTGGTTCTGCACTAAAATCTGGATGATTGTCATCAAAGGTCTTCCATTGCGGTGCGTCGGCCGGATGCCTAAGCTTGCCATCGTCAACACGTTTATCATGATGCCATGTCAAACTCTTAGCATGCTGTGCATTACGGAATAAACGGCGGAAACGTGGATCTGGTGGAATGTACCATAACACTTTCACCGGCACTCCTTTACTACCATTCGATGGCACCTTGCCCTTCTTCCATCTTGACTCATTACAAACCGGACATTCATCTAACTCTTCATATTCTCTCCGGTAAAGCACGCAATCATTTGGACAAGCATGTATCTTCTCGTATTCCATTCCCAACGTGCTCAACGTCTTCTTCGCCTCGTACATACTAGGTGGCACTTTGTTATCCTCCGGTAAAACATCTTTTAGAAAAGCTAAAAGAGTCGTGAAACTAGAATTCGTCCACCCTCCCGATGCTTTCATATTCCATAATTTAACCAATGCCCCTAATTTTGTATATTTTGTACACCCGACATACAAGGGCGTTTCGGCATCATTAATCATTTCCTCAAATAACTCCGGACGGTGCACAAAGTTTTCTTCCAAATCATTAACCATATTGTACATATTATCACCAACGTTTTCCTCAACTATAGGCTCTTTATCTTTAGTACTAGTCGATGTATACTTAATATGGACAAAATCTTCGCCATGTAAATACCATGTTTGGTAAGAACAAATAATCCCATAAGCGCGCAAATGCCCTCTAACATCATCAATGGAATGGGATCTATGATTACCACAAACTTGACACGGACACCGAATCTTATCGTCTTGTGTATGAGATTTGGCAAATGACAAAAATTCTTCAACACCATCTTCATATGCTTTAGTCAATCTATCAAACCACATCCATTTCCTATCCATGATTTGCGGGCAAATCCTAAACCAATAAATCAAATTAGTTCTCGAAGTCATGAAGGTGTGCATACGTTTAAATTGCATGCATGAATATCAACTTCTAATAATTACTTACGTTATATATAAATACTCCCGGCACATGCATTAATTAAATAAACAATATATTTAATACAAAAATCCAAAAAAATAACAAAACTACTAAAAATACAATTACAAAACCGGCCTGGGTTATTTAACTAAAAAATCCAAAATAAAAATATATACATCATAATTTTAAACATACATCGTGGTAGGATTTAACTAAAATATCCAAACTACAAAAAAAACCAATCTAATAATACATTGATTGTGATAACCCAAATTAAACACTTTGCAGTATTTAACGTATCAAAAGCAATCCAAAAAAATACAAAACAAATTTAATATTCAGGGTTCGTAAATAAAAAATTAATACAGAGGAAAACATCAAAAAGATGAGTTCATTTCGGTCATCTTGACTTACAAGAATGATGATCGACCAGTAGATGGTGGTGGGTGGCGTCTAACAGCGGCGTATAGAACTGTTGTCGGAGTGATCTGATCTGATTTTTGTTCACGGCAGCTGTTGTATCGATGTGGGAAAAACAAGGCCACTCGATTTGATATGTCTGAACAAAAAGGACGATGATTCCACGACGGTTTCCATGAAACCGTCGTGTAAGTCTTAAATTCAACGACGGTTTTATTTAACCGTCGTGTAATCCTCGAAGATTCCACTACGGTTATATGAAACCGTCGTGTAATTGGATCGTTACACGACGGTTTCAACTAAAAGTCGTGGAAATACATACTTCCACGACGGTTTTAAAAAACCGTAGTGGAAGTCTCGACTTCCACGACGGTTTTCGGAGACCGGTTTTTGTTCCGTGTTTTTGCCTCAGATTCCACGACAGTTTTTAAATAACGGTCGTGCAATCGCCGTCGTGGTATCCGCATTCTGTAGTAGTGTTTTATTACCTGCATTCTTCATTACATTAGTGTTTTAATCATGTAGATAATGACTTGAAAAATTACGCGGATTATGTGTCATAATAAATAGAACTCCAAATTAGTTTTTTAGCATTTGTAAATCCATAAATCGTTTGTCATAAAGATTTGTGGATGTGGTTTCAGATTTGGAAGTGACTACTTTTGTGTATGGAATTTTTTCTTTTGGAGGTTCAAAATGCAAGCAAATTCTAAGTTGAAAAGTATTCTCCCTCCAAATTAGCTTGCCCAATAACATTAAAAAGTACCAATTTATATTCCACAAGATTCTCTTTTACCACGTTACCTCCCACTCGTGAGTAAATAGAGGGGGGAAAAAAAAAACAAAAGTAAAAGTCGCATGACAAAACTTCTCAAAACTCGATGCATCTTTAAACTGCCTTGTGACCAAAGTAAGGTAAAAAAGAAAGTTGGAGCATTCATGCTTTTCTTTTTGTCTTGTTTTTTTTTTTTTTTTTTTTTTAGACATTTCATTGAGATTTGAGATTCATCATAAACTAAGGTCAAAACATTGAAAAACTAATTTACTGATAAAAAATTGTTCAATTAAAGCCACAAGTAATTGGAACAAAAAACAGTTTGTATTTGACCCGGCAAGTGAAAATGAATAATCTAATATATGAATTTAAATCCTATTATCTCAACATGTTCAGAATCTTGTTGTTGATAATAACAAAGTCATTATGATATTAGTGAAAAAAAACACAAGCCAATAGAACCCAGAGAAAAATTGGAACTAGAATCCTAAAAAAAGAGAAAGGGAAGAGAGAAAATGCAATAGAAAACATGATTTCTCAAAAGGGGTTTTTTTTTTTTTTCTTTTCTTTTGAGGAGAAAGAAAAAAGAAAAAGAAAAGAGAGAGATCAAAATGCTATACAACTTTCTTTATTGACAATATCAATCCAACAAGACAATAGTCTTGGGGAAAATCCTGGAGGGATCAGCAAATCGAGCAGAGAAAGAGCGAAAGAGAAAATCGGGCTCTTCCCACCCCATTCCTTGATCGAAATTCTTGGAATACGTGGTGGGATCATAAGAAGGCTGCAATCTCACTGAAGAGCTAGAGCATAATTCGTTCTTGATCATCTTGTTCTTGTTCTTGTTACCATTCCCTTGCAAGATCTTGATTTTCCTCCAAAACGACTGCCAACCATGCCGCGACACGCCATAGCCGCTTTCTTTCATGTTGTAGACCTCTCCCAACACGATGGTTCTCCGGCCTGAAGAAGACTTGTACCATTCTTTGATTCCCATTGTTGCTAGAGAAAGAGCAAGGCCCTTTTTTTTTTGGTGGGGGGTTCAAACTTTGTGAATATGTTCTTTTACTTAAGAACCAAGCTGATGAGGCTTTTGGATATATAGATCTACATAAGTATATATATATATATATACACGCACGTATATATATATATATATATATAAGAGTTGTAACGTGACTTTATGATGCAAGTTGGATGATTTGTTTAATTGGTGCAAACACGGTGTGGAAATAGTATTTTGGTTTCTCCGTGTAGAGAGAAAGGAAATGGAAATAGTTATGCATTTAAGCTTTTGTAGATGGCTCTAGTTTAAGTTTGACTTGACTCATACACGGCTTAGAGTTCAAAAGATGGCTCAATTTGCCATGTCTTTTTTTTTTTTTTTTTTTTTTTTTTTTTTGAACATTATCTATATACCTGTATTTCTAGAAAACAAATAAATATAAATACAAGAATACTTGCCTATTGTTTGTATTTATCACATATAACTCCCTCAACACCAAACAAAATCACATGTAATTTGCTAATTAGAGAATCATAATATGTAAATAAAAGACAAACTTATAACTACTGGAATCGTTTGCCCTAGTCAAATATAAATCTCAAAATTTGGAGCCTCTTTATTTTATACACATATACATATATATATATATATATGTGTGTGTGTGTGTATATTTTGAGCTAGCACGGGCCAATTGGCTATAACCTCAGTGTTTTATTTTCTAGTTTGATTAAAAAAATTATGCATAAATATGGCAAAAAAGAATATGGAAATGGATATAATAAATGACAGGTTTAGACTTCAAACAAAAAATAAAAGAAACGAAATGACTAGGATCTTCTTCAGCAATTACGGCTTAACTTAACAAACACCAGAGAGGAAAAGAAGTGGAATCTAGAAGCTAAGTTACATCAGCAAACTTTATTTATTTATTTATTTATTAATTTGATTAGAACACCAGCAAAGCAAAGCAAACATTTTTTTAAATAAAATAAAAAAAAAAGGTCAAAGTGATACCGCCGAAAGAGTCATTGATTGCAAGCCGCTTGCAATCCTTGATTTATCCCCCTACGTTGCTAGTTGCTGCCTTGCTCCCTCCTTGTGAAAACGTCTTTTTTTTTTTTTTCGTTTTTGTTTTTGTTTGTGAAAATGTGAAACGATTCAGGTTGATTGTGTTGAACGTTTCCAAAGATCAACAACAACAAACGTACGTACTTTGAGAAAATTCAGACGTGATACCAAGTTTGAAGCTCTTTTTACCTTTTTTTTTTTATTTGTTTTTTCCTTTACTATCTTTGTCTACTCAACTACCCTGGCCGAACTCATAATAATTAAGCTCTCAAAAGAATGGATTTTTAATGCCTACTTGTCATTAAAAAAAAATTTAAAAAAAAACTTAACATTATCGGGATCGATTGAACTGTAATGGAATGTAATAAGAAAAAGAATGGTTTTGACTTTTGAACAATTGCGTTTGGTAGTAGGGAATAAGATGTATTTTCTCTTACAATATTTGGTATTAAAGGAATGAAAGAAAACGAAAGGCATATCTCTTATTTGGTATAGAGATGTAAGGGAAAGCAACATAAAAAAATATTTTATTTTTAAATGACTATTTTATTTAAAATATAAAATCTCGACAATAATCTCTCCAACTTAAAAGAGATTAAATTAGAATGTTTTGAAAGATTTCCTTCCCCAATACCCTTTTTTCATCTTTTCTCTATCAAATAATCATGAAGATCAAAATCTTTTCCCAACTCCCTTCTTCTCTCTCCTTGCATTTTTCCCTCCTACCAAACACATTCTAAAGATAAGGAACAAAAAATGATTGTTGATTTTATTTAGTTATGTTTGTTTGGAGGGAAGAAAAATAAAAATGAAAGAAAGGCATATAACCTAAGTGAGAAAATAGGAATGAAAGAGAATCTTTCAATTATTGTGTTTGGTATGAATTCCCTCCTCAAATATCTTCGTATAAAATTAGAGGTTTTTTTAAAAGGATTTTCATCTAATTCATTCCCTTATCTTTTCTCTTATACCAAACAACTATGAATATTAAAACCCCTTCACTAGTCCCTTCACCCTTCTCCTTCCTACCAAACAAGCTCTTTGTGTTTATTTTCAATACAAATGTCATTACTAATGCTAAGTTCTTTTCTATATTTTAATTCATATTGTTATTTCATGTGTTGTATGAAGTTTTGTTGTAGATTTTAAGATTTGAAACTTACAAAAGTAAACTTCCAATTTTAAAAATAACTTTTAAATGAGAATCTTGTAACAATTAAATGAAAAAATCAACACATCAACCAATAACGGTTTAATATCAAAATTTAATATAAAAAATAGCACTACATCAAATAGTACTAAAAATAACACTGAATCAAAAGTGATACGCTTCTTACTTTAAAAAAAAATGTTTATTTAATACGAATGAGAAAGGGAGTGGGAAGAATGTTTTTCCTCCTCACTTTTTTTGTGTTTTACATACAAAATTAAGATTGTTAACCTGATAGAGTTCGCATGTGGAGAACGCGAAAGAGGTGGAGAACGCGAAAGAGGTTCAACAAGTAAGAATGGAATTCAAGGTCTTAGATCACAATACCAAAACTTGAATTTTTTTTTTTAAATTAATAAAATGGGTATTCATAAAAATTCCATAAGATCTCATGTCTTTAAAAAAAAAGCAAAAAAAATAGCGGTACTTAAGTGTCACAAACTTATTATCTAATAAAGCAATCACGAGGACACAACTAATTTATCAAATATTTAGTCTACTTATCTTTTTCTTTTTTCTTTTTTTTTTTTTTAAATTGCAATCTAGTAATGTAATAGTTGTTTATACTTTTTTCATTTTTCTAACAAATCAAGTGACATAAATTCAGTACTCCAAATTTGATAGTGTAAAATCAAACCCCACATAATAACTAGGAGTCTACGACATAAATATGGCTGCAGAAAGCATACACCATTGTGGTCCAAAATTGCAATGCCAAAAAGTTGGTAGGAAGAGGGGTCCAAAATTTATAACCATGGGATGTTTGATTAAAGTGGCAGACCCTCCCTCCCCATGTGTGTGTGTGCTTCAATGGCAGAAGAATAAGCTGGCCTTGGGGACTAGACTATTCTTTACTTTCTTTGGCCCAGTCGGACCCCACCTGGGGACCCACAACACTAAAGGACCCCCGACAAGAGTTTAAATCTACTGTTTTATTTTTTTATCTTATGATTATCTTTTCAAATAGTATTTTGATAATTTATTAATTTATTTAAGAATTTTTAATACATTTCAATTTTTTTATATAGTTGAATTTTTAAATTTAGATAAATATAATATAACACTACGAGAACAATCAATAAACCAGGAAATTTGATATAACTAATCTTGACTCCACTGATAGAATCTCAACGGCAGAGCCAACCTATTGTTTCACTGGAAGCATGCATTAAAGGATAAAATTTACCCCTATTTATAGAAGGATAATCAATTTAATTGGAGGTAAAATAAAATTAAAAAATAAAAATAAAAATTCATTAAGAACAAAATCCCCCACTTGACCATGAATGACTCCGCCCCTGCCAGTAGTGTTCAACACCACTAAAAGATGAATTTCGTGTCATGGGATTCATAGATGAGGCTCAAATTTTATTAGCCATGGTTTAAAATTGTAAATATTTCCACAAACATGTCCTAGAAGTTCTTAAATAAACATCACACTGACATTAGCTAGAACAAAAGAGTTTAGAACAGAGACTACAAAAGTTACAATTTGACTCTCTGAGAATCATAGTACTTGCCTCTGCTTTGGGCTGGCGTGGAAGGCTACAAGAGCCTCTTGACAACAAAATTTTCCACACAACTACACAGAACAAGGACTAGTAACAAAATACATCTACAAAAAAACAGCTTCTATATCAGGCAAAAACTATACTTTAAATAAGGACTGAGTCGGAGAAACTTTTGCAACGAGGATGGAGATTACGCATTAGGACCACTGTTTGATTTATGCGACTTCGTAATGGACCTCAGTTTGTCATAGCCATCGGAGCAGGTGTGGGAATAGTCAGACATGGCGTGGAAAATCTCTGGCAGTCGAGTTTTGAGACTTCCGAGTGACTTTTCTCTGACCTGGAGGCATTGTCTCTGGTGAGCTTCGATTTCCTCTTCCCATCTCTTCTTCAAGCTGTCGACAACAAATTTCTTCTCTGAGGCGGGATCTTTTGGATTTGCATCTTCACCTCTTTCAGGGTCTATTTCGTCAGGCCCCCTACACTGCGCGTACTTCTGATACCACTCTTCGAAGGCCTGGTTTTTACGCAGATACTCCTTTCTGGTTTCTTGGCACTTCTCCTTCAGCTTCATCTCTTCCTCCTGAAGAAGTATAATGGTCTTTATTACTGCAGCAAAGGAGGAAATCGCGGATTTGGCAAGTTCATCTGGAAGCTTTCCGAGTAGGTCATGCCACGAGAGGAGAAGGGCTTGAATTGGGGGATTCTGAGCTCTTGCTGGGGATGAGACCTTCTCTTTTAAGCTGCTCTCGATGGGAATGAGATTTAACTTCAACCAACTGTTAAGAGCCTGGATGTATTGTTTTTGATGAGTCACAAGCTTTTCAAATTGAGAATGCCATTCTTGGACGATGTTGAA
Organism: Ficus microcarpa; assembly: GCA_025413485.1. Lineage (NCBI taxonomy): Eukaryota > Viridiplantae > Streptophyta > Magnoliopsida > Rosales > Moraceae > Ficus > Ficus microcarpa. The sequence continues at coordinate 44,553,701 of CM046377.1, read as the reverse complement.
GAGTTGGACGGTACGATCATAGTGTTCCTTGGTTGTTTCCTTTGGAGCATGGGCAAGGTCGAGGCCCTTAAGGTCTGTAACAATCTTCAGCTGACTGTCGTGGTGTATGCACATGGTTTCCCACATTGTAGCCATCCTGTGGTTCAGATATCAAACATTTATGGTCATGATCAAATGCTAAGCTAAAAGCACGGTCCTCACTAATGCAGGAGGGTTTTTAGAAATGAAATCACAGATGACGCGAAGAATTAGAATCAGTAGTGTGAGAGTGTCTACATCAATTCGACTAGCCAATGATAACACAACAGCTTAGGCAATGTAAGAGAGGTCATGAGAAGAGGGAATCAGTTGGCTCTTTTAACATCTTCGGGTCAGAAGAATGCAGGAGTTCCCGAGTAAAAAGAAAAGTACTTTCGTAAACGGGCAAAATTACTATAATCAGATATAGGGTTCTAGCTTGATCTATAAATGCCAAGACTAACACATGGACGCAAAACAAAGAGATATGAAGATGAAAAACCTATATTCTGTTCAGACAAGAAGACATGACGGATAGTTCAGGAGCACTAATAAAATATCTTGAAGAAAGATTTTGTTTTCAAAACTCACCCATTGGCGAGACTAACAAGTTTCGGGTATAACTGCTCATCACGTAACCGATTTACTTCTGACACCGTAGAATCCATTGACTGCATGTCAACTATATATCTTGTATGCAAATGACTAACAGCTGCTTTTGTTTTCTCCAAGGATTCAGCGCTAGCATTTCGCTTCTTCTGCTTGTTCAGCAATGCAACCTTCCTCTGATACTCTAGCTTCATGAGCTCACCTTGCTATCAAACACAACAAGATTCACAGAAGTTCCGACATATGAGAATAAAAGGAAAAATGAAAAAAGAAAAAAAAAAAAAAAACCCCCCAGCTTGCACACTTCTATGCGCACCATATCGGAGCTACGATGAGAAGGAAAAGCCTTCTCATTTAACTATACACAAGAATTAGATTGAGCTTATGACCACCATGATCAAAAAGCTATTGCGAAAAGCGAGAATTGGGCGAATTGAACGCCCTCATATACCTTCACTTCCTCGTAGAGTTTCTTTTCCCATGCTAACAACTTGTCCAAAACAGTGGCGTGCGTTTCATTTTCTTCCGTATCAAATTCGTCCTTCCCACCATCTCCATTGGGTATGCCTTTGAACGATCTATTCCACGTAATCACGCGCATCACCCTCGCGGAATGATCAATATGTCCTGCATAACATTCAATAGAATTAAGTATCTATTACAAAAATAACATACCCTACATCTCGCTAATCTTGCATCTGAACAAAGCCACTTTTCTATAGAAATCAAGCAAATCACTTTTTGAAAATAACAAAGCAACAGAAAACGTAAAAAGGTGTGATTCTCCTAAACTTGATACGAAAACTTTCCCAAGAAAATTCGTTAAAAAACAAGGATGTCTTGGCATATACATACATATATATATATATTCGAATCTTTGAGGAAAAAAAAAAGTTCCAACACAAGCAAACAATCTACTAAAAAAAGTATTTATAGTGATATAAACAAAATCATAAAAACTGATAAATGTAGACCTCGATTATCAGCAAAATTGGAGTGGTAATGCAAGCGAGTGGCCTCAAGCATTTTGGAGACCTCCTGAGCGCCCTCGGAGGCCTTCAAGAAATGGTCATCAATCTGGCTCAGCACCTGGACCAAGCTCACAGTTGTCGCCGCCGTCGCCTTCCCGACCCTCCCTAACTCCGGCGGTGCCGTGTTGGAGTGGTCGATGGTCGCCTTCGCCACCGCCGCCTCCGCCTTCTTCTTTTTCTTCCTCTCCGTCTCCTCCGCCGCCACCAACGCCGCCGCAACCTTCTCCGGCGCCTTCGGGTCGAGCTCGAGCTCGACCTGGCCGATCTTGTCCTCGTCTTCGCCGAAATCCACGCCCTCATGTTCGCCATTCTCTACGCTAGCGTCTTCTTCCTCCGCCGTCCCCAACGACGACCCGGGGATGTTGTCCGCCATGAAGAAGTAGTCCCACGCCATTCCTTCCGACTCCGGCATCGACGGCACCGACTTCATCTCCGGCGTACGCGGCGACGAACTCGCCTCCGCCGCCGCAGAAACCTTCGGCGCCGTTTCCTTCCTCGACCGGCGCAATCCTTCTTCCTGCTCCTCCTCCTCTTCCTCGTCTTCCTCGACAGTGGCGAACGACTCAGGGTTTTTGCGGAGCTTCATCGGGATCTCAGGCATGGTGGCGGCGCGCATGAGCTGAGGGCTCGGACCCGGCGAGAAGTTCGGGAGAGGAGGCGGGGGCGGGAGGTTCTCAATCGGCGGCGGGGGCGGAGGCGGAGGCGGCGGCGAAGCCTGTTCGAGCGACTGCGCGTGCGAGGGGTGGTGGAGGTGGGGGAGGTGCGCGGCCTCCTCGGACTCCCCTTGGGCGTAGTCGCTGAGGGCGGCACCGGTGTTCTTCATCGCGTTGGCGTAGCCGGAATGGCCGGCGGAGAAGGCGTTTCTGGCCACCACCGCCTCCTTCATAAGGATTTTTCGGTCCTTGCATCGAGAAACCGACTCTTCGTTCTCGATTCTCGACTGGGCACACCCCATTTTTTCTTTCTTTCTTCTCCCAACAAACAAACAAATAAAATTAAAAAATAAAAAACAAACAAACAAAAACTCTTTCAGGTTACAAATTAGCTTCTTCTCGACATTACAGTCGACAGTGAAGTAGAAGAACACAGATGAGGAGTTTCTGGGTTAGAGAGAGAAAGAGGGGGGAGAGAGAGAAGGGAAGCGAAGAGAATGGTGTGTGACTGTCTGAGAGGCATGAAAAGGAGGAGAGAGAAAGAGGAGAGAGAGAGGGGGGAGGAGAGGATAGTGCCAAAGCATCGTACGCAGAGATGAGTGAGCAAGGACAGAGCAAGGCCTGCGCAGTGCCAGTGAGCAGAGTGGGGGAGACGAGGGTGGGGAAATGTGAACGCGCAGAGATTGTGGGAAGATGGGTACTCGCTGTGGTTGATGACGAGGTGTCCTGATGTTGTGATATAAATTTTAATTTTTAAAATAACGGTCACATTCTTTGAGGCTCCTTTTTTTTTTTTTTTTTTGGTTTCTCGTTCCCGGTTTTGTGTTTGTTTGCAGTGCAGGCGCCACACAGCAAAATGCAACTCTGCACATGCCCATCTACCAAAAAAAACAAAACTTGGTATATATCCATTTCAATAAAAAAGAAACTACAGAAAAAAAAATTTTATCTTTATTTTTATTTTTTTTAAAAAATTTTTTTATTTTTTTAAAAAAATTTTTTTATCTTGTTTATTAAATCAACAAAATTATTATTAAAACTTAAAATTTTTAACTCAAATTCATTCACCAAACTGATCCGTAGTTACGAGCCATTAGAGTTTTTATTAGCTACTGTTTAAAAATTATTTTGTTTTAATCACCATTTGAACGACAGATTCAATATTGCTTAAACAATAAATTCAATTAAAAAAATAGTATAAAAAATATATAATAAGTGAGTGCAAAATGAGATATTAAATAGAGAAGGTTACATCCAAATAATGCACCCCCCCCCCCCTCTCTCTCTCCATTTCTCACCTGATTCGTTGTGTATATTTTTTCTAAAGGTTGAAGTCCATGATAACTCTTGATTGGCCACCAGACTCCTGGTCCAAGAAAAGATGCTTTGATTCCACGGTGATGACTTTGGTGCGAAGAGGGTATCACAGTCGGAGGGGGTGCATTTTGTCCTCTTTGATCTTGTTGGTTGACTTATCATTTGAGTACAATCCATGTAGTCGGGATTTTTTTTTGTTTAGGATTGTGATAATTATTTGTTTAAAACAAATGCGATATTTCTGTCACGTAGGTGTTGGGTTTTGTCACTATTGTTTTGTTTCTATTTTGTAATAAGGTAGGTGCTCTTGTCATGCTCTCATATTGACTCTTGTATTAATGGTGTCCAATGTGCTAGACTTATTTGTATACAATGTTGGTTGTAATTTTTTTACTATAGGTTTCTTAATCTCAATCAATCAGAGTTTTTCATTAAATTTAATAATGTTATTGAAAAAATCATATGTGTACTCGATAATTAGTATGCATTTTCAATTTCCTTTTGCTAGCACTCGATACATGTTTTACCCTTTGTGCACGTCAGTAGAATTTATTGTTGGAACCAATTTGTATCGATCTATAATTAGGGTTAAGTTTCATTATTCCCATGTCAGTAATTCCGTCCATTTAACTGATGAAATAAGTAAAAATGATAACATTTAATAGTTCAAAGAGCATTTCTCTGAATTTTTAAAATTTAGGAAGCAAAGTTACATGAACACCAAAATTCAATGAGTAAAACTATGTAAATTGATAGCAACGTTTGTTTTTGTTTTTGTTTTTGTTTTTTTTTTTAAGAATTTGATTATAACGTTAATCCTGTGGTACTTTTCATTTGTGAATCAAGTTGATTAAATTCTGGCAAAAAGTTAAAAAATTTTGGTATGGGTGGATGGAGCCGGTAGAAGATTTCTGACCTTAAAATGAGTGATCACTTTTTTAGTTTGGTCATGCCCAAAGTTATGGATTAATGATGCCAATGCTACCTTTCGGTATTTTCTTCAACGGTCCGGAATTTTTTTTGTTTCTTGTTGCCCCTAAAATATGCTCCTTACCATCTATTACCTAACAGTGATATATACAAATGTGTGTGTGTGCGTGTGTGTATATATATATGTATATGTTTTAGTCTTTGAAATAAGTTTTTGGAGTGAATTAGTTAGAATGTCATTCAAATGATATGAAATTATCTATTTGATCATTCAAGAATAATGAAATTAAACACCCCAATAATTAGGCTCTTTTGAGTATATATACAATAGTAACATTTGAGTTTTCTTTCTCTTCTATGTAAGCTTCAAAATATCATAATCTTTTTGTTTCAAATCTTATTAAGACGATTTTTGTTTTTCTCTGTGTTCAAAGCAAAAAGATTAGCAAAACTATATTTATATATCCTATTAAAATCTGTCGTGAAAATTGAGGTTTTATAAGATCTGTTAGAATTATTTTAAATATTTATCTAAACACACATTCAAATACCTTATCGATTATTTTTATTTAAATTGTGAATATCCAAATACCATTTCAGATAACAATTCAAATATCTGTAACATTCACAAACAACACTTAAAACATTTTTTTATAGACTAATATAGTACTCAGGTTGATTTCAATATAAATAAAATTTTTCTATGATATATGTTATTTGCTTAATAACTTCAAATAGTATCATATTACGCATAAATTTATAAATAAACCAACTAGTAATTACATGTATCTAAATAAAAAGTTAGATCCACCGAACCTGCACATTTGTCAAATAAGAGACTCATTATGTGTATGTGTATGTATATAATTGCCCGTGACTATATTTACACATCAACAATAGGCAAATTGCAGCAGGAGAAAAAGAGAGAGCAAAAAAGAAATCAGAGGGGGGAAATGGTGATTTTTTTTATTGTAAATCAAATGGTTCGGTGTTTTTTTTTTTTTTTTTTCAATAAGAAAAATTTTCCAATCATGTATAGCTAACTTTCTTTTTAGGATAATAAATAGCTAATCTTTTTGACTAATGAAATTTAGCACACAGACTTATTAGTTAAGATTAAAAAAACTAAGGTTCGTTTGGTCAATGAGTTTGAGTTAGAAATTTTAAGTTTCAATAGTAATTTTTGTTGACTTTTCAGAAAAGACAAAAAAAATTTTCAGAAAAAAACAAAAACTGGGATGAAAATTTTGAATTTGAATTTTTCAACCAAACAAGGCCTAAAAGATAACATCGCATCTTAATGTGAAGAACTATATGAATTTGGAAAGAATAAAGAGAGAACTGTAAATCACGTCCCTGGGCTAATATGGAAGAAAAGATGTTATTAGTCTTATTTTTATTTTATTTTTTGAGACTGGTGTTGAACTTATTTATTTTTTCTGAAGAGGTGTTAAATGTTAATCTTTTTTTTTAGAACAAATTTTAATCTTATTTAATACCTTGGAAATAGTTACTTTTTTTTTTTCTTTTAGCTTTTTCTATCCGACGCTTTTTTTTTTCCTTTTAAAATTAGAACCATAACAATATTGTTAAAAACATTAATTTTAATCTCAATTTTTTAGTATTAAACTACGTGATATATGAATTATTATATAAATATAAATGGGGATTAGATTTAATGTGTATTTGGTAAAACAGTTTGAGTTGAAAGTTTTAAATTTGAGTTGGTTGACTTTTTAAAAACTAATTATAATTTTTATTGACTTTTAGAAAAAGACAAAAACTGAGATGAAAAATTTAAATTTAAACTTGTGAGGCAAATGGAGGCTTAGTATTCCTAGAATTACTCTAACAAATGTTTTATGCACGTATATATATATAATTTATTTCTACATTTTAAATTGTAGGTGACACTTTTATAGTACTCTTTCAATGCTCGTTACATAGTCTTTGTTATTATTTTTTATTTCCGAAATGCGTGTTCTTCAATTTATATATATATATATATATATATATAAACACACATACATATTTAAAAAAAAAATAGCACGCATTTTGAATAAGTTTCCGGCAGACAAGCATGAAATGTAACGAAATGTCCGAAAACGAGTGTTGAAGACTTTATTTAATCCTTTCGTTAAACCTAACTTTAGCTAATAATAAACAAACTTCAATTTTTCTTCAACTTCAACAACAAAAATGTGAATTTTCAACCACCAAACACATCGCTTGTAAAAGAAACTTTTCAACTTCAGTCGTAGATAATAAATTAATGACTTTTTGGCATCGAGCTCTTCATGTCGCAAGAGGACAAAAAAACATGAGATGTGATTTGAATAATTACTCTTCAATTATTTTTCAACTTTTTCCTTTTCCCCTTTTCTTTTTGGATTTTTAAATATTTTCCTTCTCTCTCTCTGTTTTTTGTTCTTTAGTGACGAGTTTAGATCTGGATTTTGGATCCGTCCAACCCTGACAACACCATAGTAGGATTCTCTCGTTACTTGCCTCTTAAATTTTGTACCATTTTGCTCAAGTTGTATATCAATTCTCAAGGAGAACCATAAAGGAAAATATATACAAAAGCTTAGAATTGAAACTATGGATTTGTTTGTTTTATCATTTCTATTCAACTCAAATCGTATTTTTTTTTATCTTTTTGTTAAAAAATTTTTATCTTTTTTTCAAAAAGTTTTTTGTCTTTTTTAAAAATTTAAAAAAATTTACTATTACAACTAAAATATTTCAATTCAAACTAACCAACCAAACACATATTATACTTTTACTTGTCAGGAGATGCTGCTATGTTAATCGTTAAATTATTTTTTTCAATTGTTCAATCGTAAATATTCACGTTAAAAATTTACAATATATGATGTAAAATTACTTTTAGTTCTAAATTAGACAAATGAAAAATCAAATTAACTATTAAAACAACAATGCCAAGTACAAATTTTACCCAAAGCTTTCTCAAGATTTAGGATGCATTAAAAAGCGTGATAACTCATTTTCATTTTTTTAAAGGATAATTTAATTAAATGTCCTTATGTGAAGAAAAATTAAATAACTAAAAAGGATAGTAAACATTGAACAACAAGATCTGGGGATCTAGGGTGTGTTTTCGAGTTTACGTTTGCTAAGGATCCGTTTGGTGAATGAGTTTGAGTTGGAAATTTTAAGTTTCAATAATAATTTTTGTTGACTTTTCAGAAAAGATAAAAATTTTTTTAGAAAAGATAAAAAACTTTTTCAGAAAAAGACAAAAACTGAGATGAAAATTTTGAGTTTGAACTTTTCAACCAAACAAGACCTAAATTATTTTTCTATCTCAATAACTATCCTCTTAATATTGTTTTGATAGTTAATCAATTTGTTTAAATATGTTTAACATTCAATTTTTAATGTGGTTAAATTCTTAATTACATATGATATGACATTATTACGAAGACAACCTTTAGGATAGGAAATCTCAAATCCGATTTCAAATGTAGAACCAATTAAAGTATGCAACCTTAAAACCGTTGATACAATGACTACCTGTCTCTGTCCACAACTAAAGCATTTCTTTTTCATCTACTTTTAAAGAAAATTATATCTCACATATACAAGTATCAATTCAAGATGATGACCCACACCCACGGGGGTGGATGGGTTGGCAGAGGTAGATAATTGCTTCCGTAACTTTTTCTTTCGTCCACCAAGGTTTGAATATCATAGAACTCCTGTAAGACCCTTATTTCAGCTTAGGTTGTAGTAGCATTGAGTTAATGATATTCTAAGTGAAACCTTGATAGACAACTGAAATAGACTAGATTAGAGACTCATATCTTTCTTGTCATATCTAAAAAAATGAAAATGATGGATCACCATCAGAGTCTTTTCACTTATTAAAAAAATAAAAATTTCAAGATAACGTTGTAAATTCTTTTTTATACGTTGTTGATTATTGTCATCATCTATTCAATTAACCTCAGTGGGACCTGAATTTAACAAAAACTAGCTACTTCATGCAAAAATGTTAGACATTTTGTTTCCACCATATTACCTTTAAGAGAATCACGTCTGCAATTAACAAGGCGCCGTCCTTTTTGCCCGTTTTTTGTCCCCTTCTTCTCATTTCTTACTTTTGTTCATGTCGTTCATGTTTGTTTCCCATCAAAAGTGTCTGATCTCAACCACGCCTTGTCTTGAGCACTTGGGTTTGTCTTACAAGACATTATTCTTGTCACAATGCATTATTAAGTGAGAGAATTCATATATTCCTCACTTCTTTTTTTCCCAAGTTTTTAGGATGATACTTCCTACTTTACACCGTTATAATTATTTAATTATTTTTTAATAATATGATCTATGACAAATTATTTTTCATCATATGTTGTAGATTTTTAATGTGAATATTCACATATCATATAATTAAAAATTCATCCAACAGTTAAAAACTATTCCGACCAAGAGTGTAAAATAAGAAGTTATACTACAAAAATTTTCCTTTTCTTCCAGAAATAATTTAAAAGAAACTCGTAAAATAATGTAAAGAAAGAGAGGGAGAACTTGAGTTCCTTTTCATTTATAACTACATACAATTCCCAGCCAATTCTTCAACGGTAAATTTATTTATATACAAAACTTTACACGAGACAAAAGGGTGAAATATGTGCCCTTACTCTTACCCACCATGGAGCAATGGATTTTGCATATAATTGTTGCACCAAAACATGACTCGAGAAGAAACATATATATAAATTTTTTTGATAACCATAGAGTTCGAAACTTTGTCCCGATGAATTCACAGGACTCATGCAAAGCACCCCTTCCATATTGATCAAGTAAATCTCGGACCTTTGGCCCACGAGCGTGGCTTAAGGAATTGTTAGCACTTAACGGGAATCGAACATTAGACTCGAGAAGAAACATATTAATAATTCACATATGCTTCAACCAAAAACAATTGCCTCATTCTGGAGAGGACCCGAGCCATTTACATGCGTTCTGTCCTGCCAAAGAGAGAGTAAATTGAGATGTTCATGTTGATAATATTGCATAATATCACACGCAAATTGCTCTATGTTTGTCGTTTTAAGCCAGATGCATGCATACATACATACATACGTACATACATATATATATATAGGAAAAGATATTAGCATTCTTTTTGAGTGCCCTGGGTGTTCAGGCTTGGACAAAATAAGTACTTGGGATTAAGTAGAAGGGTAACATGCAAGAATGTCATAAATTTGACATCTCCTTATTTATGCATACTATAATATTAAAATTGATAATTTTATCATTTCATAATACTAATATTATCAACTTTAATATTAGAGTGGACTAAATTATACAGAGGTACTTAAAATATATCTCTCCATCTAATTTTCTCTAACTTTTGTTTAGTGTTTCAATTGAAACTCAAATTTTTCTTCTCAATTTTCGTTTTTTTTTTTTTGAAAAATCAACAAAAATTATAACTAATTTTTAAAAAGTCAACCAACTCTAACTTAAATATTTGATCCTCAACTAACAATCCAAACAGAGGCTAAAGTTAGAATTTTACTTAATATTGTCTCACGTTTGGTGTACTAGTGGATTACATTATTTGCCTTCTAATATAATACCGAATAAAAAGTTAAGCACACTATTCTTCAGTCGAACTTGATTTGTATTTGACTTCGAATAGCTCGGCATTATTTTATCTTACGTGTTCATGAGCTCTTTTAAGCTCAAACAGCTTCAATCAAAAGGTAAGCTACTTTGATTTATTATTTAAAAAAAAAAAAAAAAAAAAAAAAAAAGAAGGTAAGCTACTTTGCATATGAATGGTTATCATGGTGTCATCTTGTGATGTGCTTGCTTGTGCACAAGCAGAATAGGCATGAATCGGCATGACTCAATATGAATCAGAGTTAACAGAATTCTAAATGAGTAGAATTTGGAGTGAAGACTCACAATGAATAAGTTTACTGGGATTTAAAACTAGCATAAATATCATTATATTTGGCAGCTGATGAAAGCAAATAACAGAATTTTTCCAAATGATAAAAAAGGCCGATTTTTAGATTAGAGTGAATAAAATTCTAATCAAAGTGCAAATTCAGAGTATGGATAAACTTTTTACTTATATTTAAAATATGAATAAATATTAGTTCATTTGGCAGCTGATGAAAGCAAATGGCAGAAGTTTTCCCAAATTAAAAATAAAATAAAAAAATCTGGTTTCAAAAAGGATCTAGATTTCGAACTCTTCCCATCATCTCCATCTGTGCATCCAATCTTTTCCTCCTTGACAAGGGGTCGTCATCCCTGCTTTGTCAACGTCTTGCATGCACCGATGTTGTTTCCGTCGAACATCATAGCCAAAGCTCGTGAAAAAGCACCTCAATCATCGTTGAGTCGCAATGGATGTTCACAAGTCGAAGTAGTCATTGTTGTGTTTTTGGTTCCCGATTGTCAGACTACTCCGAAGGTTTCTGGTGATTCACTACTTTTACAGTGGGTAGGGCAGCCGGGTGACAGGGGGATTGGGATTTAGGGATTACGGTTTCAAATTTAGGGATTTAGGATAATTTTAAAATTGTCGTTAATTTAGGGACTCTTGGAGTTACAATAAAAACTGACAAATAATGTGGACATATCTATTTACAAAATTTACTTTCTTTAAAGGGATATCTATACAATTCAGTTAAAGATTATTTATTACGGGATGAAAACAAGAAAATTGTGCAAATAAATTATTTCCTAAATTTACGTCAAAAGATTGAAAATAGTGTGTTTACTAAATTATAAGAATTTATTTACTGAAAAATAATGTGAAAACTATTTATTAAGGTAAAAAAAAAAAAAAGAAAAGCAGGTAACCAAGTTATTCAAAATTTTACGTGAAAAGATTGAATGATGTGTTTGCTACATTAGAAGAACTTTAAATTATGTGTGGATTATTTATTTAGTAGGGAACCAAATAGCGGTAAATACTAGAGTTAACAAGTAAACACCGGATTTATTACACAAACTAAAAATCTAAAAAACAATACAAATAAAGGATTTATTGTAAATATTAGATTTATTAAGTAAATGTTAAATTTATTTTTTTTTAAAACTACAAAAACTAAAAAAAAAGAAAAATTTCAGTTTCAGTTCCTACTGAAAGGAAAGTACCGAAAAGGGACGACCAAAACAGAAATATGTGATTCAACCTTCCAGCCGACCACCATCGGTGTTGATACAGTGACAATACCATTAATCCGATGTGAAGTGCTCCTTTTAATGTCGCTCCGTCGATTAGTCATTTTGAACACCCCTAGTTTGTTGGTGAAGCATCCTAGAACATTGATAGTGGCAATTCCTCTCGCATCCGTTTCGCAGGGGAATAAATTGGAATTATAAGGGTGGCAAAAGTTGTTACTTCTTTAACTTGATGTTTTTGCAGCCAACGATTGATGTTGTGACAAAATCATTAATCAATGTCAAGTAATGCCATCGATCTTCGCCCAATTGACAGAACTATTAATCGATGTCAAGTAGCCACGTCAATGTCGCTCCCTTGGTTAGTTGTTTTGTACACCCTCTAATTGTTGGTAGAGCATCCTCTATCGATGATTGCACATTTCCTCTCGGGATCTGTTTTTCAGGTGCCTAGTATGGAATTGTACGAGGGGCAAAAGAACCAACTTCGATACCTCAATATTTTCGCAACCAACGATAAATGTGGCGACAAAACCATCAATGTCAAGAGCTCCTGTCGATCTCGGTCAATTGTTTAGTCATTTTGAACACCCCCTAACTGTTGGTAGAGCACCCTATATTCTTGATCGAGGAAATTGTTGATTGAGGCATTTCCTCTCGTGATTTGTTTTTCAAGGGCATAGTATGAAATTTATACAGGGGAAAAAGAATAAATTCGTTAATCTAATATTTTTGCAACCATCGATTGGCATGGTAACAAAATCATTCATCGACGTCTAGTGGTTCTATCATGATGACAAAACCATTAATCGTTGATTGAGACATTTCCTCTCGTGATCAGTTTTTCAAGGGCATAGTATGAAATTTATATAGGGGCAAAAGAATAAATTCATTAACCTAATATTTTTGCAACCAACAATTGACGTGATGACAAAACCATTGACCGACGTCAAGTGGTACTGTCATGGTGACAAAACCATTAATCGTTGATCCAGGCATTTCCTCTTGTGATCTGTTTTTCAGGGGCATGGTATGGAATTTATATAGGGGCAAAAGTTAACCTGATATTTTTGCAACTATCAGTTGACGTGGTGGCGAAACCATTAATCGACATCAAATGGTCCTGTCGATGTCCCTCCATATGTTAGTCATTTTGAACTCCCCCTTGTTGATTGTAGCATTTCCTCTCATGATCCATTTTCCAATGGCATGGTATGAAATTATATAAGGGCAAGGAGCAACTTCATGCCGTCGATATTTTTTCAACCGTCGATGTTCTCACTCTAGCTTAAATCCTTGGTGTGTGAATACTTTCAAGGTAAATTAGCAATTTATTGTATTGATGCTAGTTTTTACAACATCAAAAGGACCAACTCATTATGATTAGGTAATTTGTCTGTTTACGCCTTGAATTATAAATATTTTGTCACTTTGGTCAATTTAGTCCTAAACTTTCAAGTTTTGACAATTTTGATCCCTCACGTTAAATTTGACATCCAATCTCTTCTTTTACTGTCTAAAAGCAAAAGTAGAAGCAATAACAAATGGGCCATAAGAATGAGATTATATAAAATATATAAAAATAAGTGTAGTTACTTCTCGAACCATTATTCGTAGATGATAAGCTACTAACATGGACAAGCTCATCCACTCGCAGATTTTGTTTGGAAAGTCAAAAATTGGCCCGAACTGCGAAGAGGATTATGTTGAATCATGTCACGTGTTTCGGTGTATCGTCGAATTTGCACAAATTTGAAAAAAATTATTGAAAACTAATTTTGTTAAATAATCATTAAATTGAATATTTAGACAAAAAAAACAAATCCACAAAATATCTTCCTCATTCAAAAAATTAAGAAAAACACCTTCGTGTTATTCTACTCTCTTTTCAAATTTAATTACATGTAATTGTTCACTCTGAAAAAAAAAATGTAGTTAAGAGAAAATACAAAAGTTATGCAAGGGAACATTGAGCAACGAAGGGAAAGGAGGCAAGGCAACAAAGGGCATGGAACCCCTATGCGTGGAGTAGCTGTGGAAGATCCAAGGCTAGGTTAGATATGGGGTTGGGGTGGGATCAAGGTGGATTTGGAAGACTTACAAGCGGCAATGAATCTTGAGGGAAAAGGAGTTGGGTCGCAAGGATAGAGGAAGCAAGGTGTCGTTGTCATTGCAAGGGGGAGCTCACTCGCCGTCGAGGGGAAGGGAAAGAGCTGAGCAACGTCGTTATTACCATCGAGGGGAAGGAAACGAACTGGGTCACTGTCGCTAAAGTAGAGAGGCTCTGACAATGGGGTTGCTTGCTTAAGGTGACGTGTTCATTGAAAAGGAGTGTTTGGACATACTCTAATAGTATTTTTGATAAATTAGTTATAGTGCAGATGGGAGACTATTTACTAGTCGATAACTATTTAATCCAATCACACGATTGTGATTTTTATCCTAATCACCATCCGAATATGACGTGCCAAACATTCCCTTGAAGTACACAAGCATTGCATCCTTGAGAAAATTACCTGGGAGTTTCAATTTTGAAGAATCGTATTCACGTGCAGATACGCACTACCATTTCTTGGTAACTATACACATTTTTTGTTAACTTATTAGCAAGATCACTACTCAAAAAACTCTTCATGAAAGAGATTTCGACAAAAAGATGAGGATGCTTCTACTTCGTTCCTTTATGAAAGCGGAACCCCAGAGTGATGATGTTAAGAAAGAACCACGTCATCTAGAAATGTCTATTTGATTTGATCGGTTTGGAATTAAAACCTTTGCTTCATGTAAAGGAATTGAAAATTGTGGCTCCAATCCTCAATCTAGTGATACACTGAGGGTGTGTTTGGTAAGAAAAAGAGAAAATAGGAAGGAGGGAAGGTAGATCACCAAGGTGAGTGAAATGGGAAGGAGGGAGAGGTCCTTTTCTCTTATGTTATTTTGTATGGAACCCCTTCGATAATCTCTCTAGATTATAAGAGATCAAAAATGGCATGTTTAGAAGGATGGACTCCTCTAATCCCTCCTTTTTCTTCTACCAAACAACCTTGAACGTCAAAATTCTTCCGCTAATCCGTCCACCCTTCTCCTTCCTTCCACTTTTCTCTCCGACCAAACACACTCTTAGATCCTAACCATTAAAATGTCTCTTGGATCCTTAGGGCCAATCAAATAATTCAAACCCAAATAGATTTTGGTTCAAACCCATTTTGCTAGTATTTTCTTAACCTATGTGGCTCTTCGCGCTATATTCTATAAACATGCATCCACACTACGACCTGTCCACTTAATACTCAAAACAATTGCGATTTTTTGGAGATTGGATGCAGCTCCCATAATCCCTTTGTTTAAATTGCATGACCTATCCTCTAGTATTCCCTCTACTTAAACTCCTTGGATCTTATATATTCTAGGGTATCCTCTTATGCCTATGCTTTCTAGTTTCTTGCAATGATTTAACTTTACTCTCATTCTATAGGAGCCTCAAAATTCTACAAATTACCAATAAAATTTCAACCTGAGCAATATCAAGCAAACCACTATCAAAATGCCTGTCTATATCGATAGAGGTGTTATAATAAGCAAGAAACTAGACATGTCATGGTCGTTGTGCCAGCACATGGATGGCAAATGGCTTAGATACCAAAAGAAAAAGAGGACATGGAGAATGTTTTTTTGTAGAAGTTTTTAACCAAACTCCCTCATGCATTTACTATAATATTTTAATTGTTCAAGCATATGAAAGGAGCAATGTGATATTTTTCCATAAGTCTAAAAGAGATCTTGCTCAAAAGGGTACGAGATTCAGATAATTACCCATGATGATTTTGATATCTGATGATTCGGTGGGAATCCTCAAAATTTGACACTTTTGGACAAAAAAAGCTCTAGCAAAGGGCTGCACTCTCATGATCTCCAGTCCAATAGCAAAATAGGAAACCTATACAAGACAATGCAGCATTAAAATTCATGAGGCAACTGTTTCATGAAGCCTTGAGATGTATAAAAGCAAAAATTGTTTTGCCTTTTTCTTTCTTTTGGGTTGAAAACTTACCAAGAACGAGTTTACAACATCAGTGTCCGTCTAGACTTGAGTTTTGCCTTCAGTTTTTTCAACTCCTGTCCCTGCATCTAATTTTGGGAAAAAGAACTAGTTCAGCAAATAAAATGAACTCGAGGAAATGTAAAGCAAACCCAAATATTTAATTGTAGCGAAAAATTATGTTGGACATTCCCATCAAAGGAAGAATAATAGTATAGGGAAAATCTAAGACCTGGTACAGCTTCTTCCGCATAAGATCTGATTTATCTTGTCGTAAGCACCATTCCATTGCCATATCAAATTCAAGTGTATTAGGCTGAGAACAATGCGAAGTGGACACAGCATCTCTCTGGTTCATAACATACAAGCAAGAGCACATGTAGCAAAACAAAAGGAAATAAGACAATAAAACTTAAAAAAGGTTGAATTTGTACTATGTTGGGTGAATGTGCCCATGTGAATGAGTGTGAGAGGGAGAGAAAGATCAGATACTCTACCTGCTGCCGCTGCATTTGGTATCGGAGCTTATCAATAACAAAATGGCCAAAAAATGTTGGCTTCTTTCTGGGAAGTAAGGAACTCCGAAACTGCCTACAAGAGGCCTGCACCTCGTTTAGCAGAAAACATATACAACCATTACACAAACACTCCCAATGTTGTAAACAAGCTTTAAACCATATCAAAGATAAATTAAAGTTGTGTGGAGACTCCACATTGCGTCTGGGAGGAAAAAAGATGGGTAATATAGAGAAGGGGGAAAAAATGGAGAAAACACAAGTAAAAGGGCATTCTCTAAGCCGTACAGGATGATTTCTCCACAAAGAAGATGAAAAAGTGAGATTTAATCTCATATCTGAAATAATGAGAAATTTGTACTCATGGAAAATTTGAGATATTCACCTCATTAATTAAGAACTACCAAAGGGAAAGCTGAGATAATTTAACTAATCTTCCAATAAGCATTAAATGATAAAGTAGAAACTCATGCTACATATATTAGACCAAATTGTTAGGCATCATAAATCTTTTGCATGCCTACCTCCCATTTGATAACAGCAAACAGCTCTCTTCCAATTTTCCAACAACCATCTCCGCCGTCTCCTTTTTTTTAAAAATAACGAAAGCTTGACCTACAACAAGATGGACAAAAAATCATACTTCAGGAAACACTGGAAGCAAACAACAACATTTCTGTCGTGACAGAAATTGCCAAGCAAATATCTTCATATGTTCCGGGAGTAATCAAAGCATTATCATGAGAATTTTCCAAAGTCTGACAAATGAAGAGGACAATTATCTTTAGTCAGAAAATTATAGTGATTCGAATCTCTTTGTACCAGAATGAGGGCTAGAAAACACAGTTCGTTGAATCATTTTTGCTGTGCATTTTTCCTCGAAACCATGCCAGACAATATCCTGAAATGTAATATGTGAAATGATGAAAACGTGAGAAACATTAGCATAAGAAAACCTAAACTAAAGAAGAAAATTCAGACAAAAATGGAAGAAAATAAAGAAGCCATGGAAGTAATAGGCAGAGGGAGAGAACAATCTGTCACCATTGCAAGTCAGGTGAAGTACTTCAATTTTAAGGTAGCAACTAGCAACATAAAACACAAAAATCACGAGAAAACCCTCGAGATGAAGCTCCATAAATCCCCAAATCCAATGCATTACCTCCACTTCTGCTGAAGTATAAGATGGATCCAAATTCTGAAGCAAAACAAGTGTCCCTTCTTTGTATGCATCTCGCAATTGGTCTTCCCAAGGCTGACATTGGGAACAGAGAAATCAATCACAAAAGGGTAAAGTTATTTTCCACTAATCGCATCCATTCAATCTTTTATTTAGATGCTTATAACGTATACTTCATATTTTAGCATCAATTTCCTCAATTTTATGGTTATGCTAATCGCAACTTGAGGGTCATATATTTCAAGATAATTTCAAGGTTGTCACCGCAAACTAGCACAAATGGAATAAAATCAAGCGATACAATATAATTTAACTAGAATAGAACTTACAAGTCCCGTAAACCATTTTCTTCTATCCTGTCAAAACATAGAAAGGCAGAAAGTTTAAGTCCTTAAAATTTGTAGTATATTAGAATGGAAAAAAAATAAGAAAGAAACTACCTCATGTAAAATAATTGTCCCAGAATAACTTTCCTAAAATTATTGCAATTTATTACTTACAGCTTGAGGTCTGGGAGTAACTTCTAACTCTTGTTCGTCGGTTTTATGATCCTCATTATGAGACTTTTGGGAAGTTTCTTCAATCAATTTTCCATTAGAAAGTCTTGTTTTGTCACTAGGCTTCCGCTTTTTAGAAGGGCCTTCCTCTGTATAATCCGTAGAACATTTAAGACCAGAAGCAGTTGGTACTTCAGTGGTATCAGAATTAAATCCTGGCTGTTGCATGCTATTTTTGCTCTTCTCTGCAGATTCAGAACTAAGCTTTGCCTTCTTAGTTGGTTTATGCTCCAATTCAACAGAATCCGTAGCACATTCAACTTTTCCTTCACTCTCAACCTGCCTGACAATAACTTTACTATCTTTACCTTCACTATTCTTAGATTCTACTTCAGACCTTGATAAGGCCTTTTGAATTAGCAATTCGGCAGCTTCATTTCCTGAAGTATTAATACAGTGTCCGTTTGTGTTTAGAGCTGCATAATCTGTGGATATGTTTTGCTCAGATGTAACAACTCTAGCATCATTTTGAACAGCATTTTCACAAACTTCTTTCCCTCTTGAATCAACTTTCAGAGTACCACTACTTTCCTTGAAATCCTTTTTATTAAGGAGTAACTTAACTGCAACAACAAAGAAACAAAGAATGTTAGGACTAGAAAACGTCAGCCATGAATCAAAGATCAAACAACTAAATTTCCAGGTAAAGTGATTAAAAAGTACAGATACCATCAGTCCCAGCAATTTTTTCTTCTAGTTTGTCCATGATTTTGCGCTTCCCAACATCAAATGTTCGGCAAAATACAAAGTCAGCCGTGTGAAGCTCTTCATATGTAGGTTGACGATTTCTCTCATCTTTTGAAACGCAGACAACATTGCATTTTCCAGCAATAGCTTCCTGAGTCAGTGTATGAAAGTTTTACTCTTAATCTCATAGTAGAGTTTTACTCATATTCTCATCGTAGAATTTTACAAGTAAAAGAGGTCTTTGCTTCACATATATGGAATTAAAACATATGTAAGACATTTTTCACGGGCCATTTCCCAGTTTCTAGACATACAAAAGTTCAGCGTTGATGATAGTTAATGCACCTCTTCAACTCCTGCATATTTATGTACATATTCTTTTTCTTATTTTAGCACAGAAGACAACAAATAATAACATTACTTGTACCAGCAATACTTTTCATTACATATCCAATTGGAACACTAGTTCTTTACTAAACTACACTAAAATTTAAAGAGCATCTCCTCTTAACCCAGAATATTTCCTGTCTATGAAACAATTCAAGTGATGCAAAATGAATAAAAGTTCGTAATTAAATCCACATTTAAAAATCTGCAAACTTACACATATTGCTAGCACAAATGCAAAAGGAAAATTTATTTGCATGGGTGATAATAGGCATTCTCTTAAAACGCTAACCCCCTATTTTGTTAGGAAATAATTATTTGCAAGTCCAATATAACAAAAGTATCCCAATTAGCACTGACAGGTAAGCGCGTGTGACTAATGTGATTTTAAGACTCACTTACCAAAGGATTGACATTGCAAAGGCCTGTACCTTCACCGGAAGCCAAAAATAACTCATTGTCAGAAGGTTTTACACCGCCGATAAAATTTAAAATCTCACAAGGGCGGAAAAACCATAGAACCTTCACTCTCTTTCTCTTATCTGGATGCTCCCACATTTTCAAGAGTTTTCCAATATAAGGCTCGGGTGCACCTTCTTTATAAAGATACACACAATCGAAACGAGCATACTCCACACCATCATAGGTAAAAGATTCATAAAAAATAACTTTTCCGCCCTTCATACCACCTTTACCAGTCCCGCTCTTCTTTCCCCACTTAAATTCGGGATCTTCGACTGTGTCAGCTTCTACCATGCTATTTTGTAGCAGGCTAGCTTCCCAGCAGAGTAATTAAACAACCTTCAAACCCACTGAAAATTAACTGAATTATAAAATAATAACATAGTAATCCACAACTGGAGAAGTATTATTCTAAAACTAATAGGCAAATTCAAATGATAAAGATATTGTTCCAAATCTAATTTCGAATGCCATTATTTTCTAACAATGAAGGGGGGAAAGAAAGCTACGCATGAAAAGAAAACATAAATAATTCCATTTCTTATCAAAATTATCTCCAAATGATGAAGAAATTGTAACCAAACCTAATTTCGAATGCTATTATTTTCTAACAATGAAGGGGGAAACATAGCTAGGCGAAAAAATAAATAATTTCATTTCTTATCAAAATTATCTCCAAATGAAAGGGAATTCCTCCAAAAAGCCGATTAGAAAAAATTTATAGGCTCCGTTTGGTTCCCCATTTTAAATTTAAAATTTTCATCTCAAGTTTTGTCTTTTTCTGAAAAAATTTTTGTTTATTGAAATTTAAAATTTTCGACTCAAACTCATTCACCAAACGGACCCATAATCTCGACTAACAGAAAGAAAGCTAATTAGGAAAAATTTATAATCTCGACTAACAGGGAAAAAAAAAGGAAGAAGAAGAAAAAGAAGAAGAAGAAGAAAAACAGATAAATTTTCCTAGAAATTCGAGCAAATTCCAGGTTCCCAAGCAAACAAACAGTACAAGATACTGACTGAGAAACACAATTCGAAACCGAAAACCACAGTCTGGCAAAATACGCGATTGAAACCTCAAGTACAAAGCAGAGCAAACCGAAACGTCAAAAGATTTCCTCAAATTCGGATAGCGACTTTCCAGCAAAACAAACGGGCCTCGGAAGAGGAAAAAAAAGAAGGAAAATAAAAATAAATAAGAACACGAAGAAAGTAATGCAGTTGAAAATCCGGATTAAGAAATGGAAATCAATATATTGGCGGGAAACTTACAGTAAGGTCAGAATCTCCTCTTCTTCTTCTGCGTTCCGAAACCCTAGAACTGAACCGCACTCTCAGTCCCTCCTGCCTCTTGGTGTTCTTCTACTGCGTGTCACCGTTGATATGTATATATATATATTTGTATATATAGTGTCGCTCTGTCAAGTGTCTATTGCATTTGCATTGAAACTTGTGCCAACTCGATTTTTATATAACCCCTTTCAAAGGAGAGGGCGGGGCGCGGGCGCCGAAATTGCGTGGTTTCGACTCTTCCAACTCCCACTTTGCCTTTTCTTTTATTTTTTCCCTTCTACTTTCGGAAAAATAATTTTTAGACTCCGTTTGATTCACCAGTTTGAGTTATAAACTTTAAATTTTAATAGTAATTTTTATTAACTTTTTAAAAAAATAAAAAAAATTTTCAAAATATACAAAAATCTTTTTCAAAAAAAGATAAAAAGTGATATGAAAATTTTATGTTCGAATTGACGAATCAAACGAGCACCTAGTATGGCTCCCTCCCTCAAGAGAAAATATTATTTATCTCAAAAAAAATTAAGTCTATGTCTTTCTATATTAAAAAAAAAAACCATTCGTGTAAATGTTAAAAAAGTAATTAATTTAAATAGTCTCCGAACTCTTTTAAGATGATGATTTGATATCTGTTTTATTTTTTATCAAAATGGCTCTAAACTCTCTAAATTTTAGTCATTTTCGTTAAATTTCATTAGATTACTAACTGAATAAATTATGTGCATTGCATGTGATCTAATTTGATAGTATATTTTAATAATTTAACAACAATTAATTTAACAAAAGAAAATAATCCAAAAATATATATTTTCTCTCTCCTCCATTTCTCTCTTTCCATTTTTTAAAACCCTATCCACCACAGGGGAGGGGGCTACGATGGAGAAGAAGGTGGGGGCTAGGCAAAACGCACAGCGCTGCGGCGGCGTGGGGGTGGGGGGTAGGGGGAAGAGGAAGGAGGGAGGGAAACAGTAGTGCTCAAGTGGGCGACCAAAACTCAGATTACACTAGAAGGGTTCGAAACCCAGTTCGCAATGGCAGGGAGGAAAGGGCCGAACCCATATCGAGTGTAAGTGAGAAGAGGGGGCAAACCCATATCGCGGCGATGGGGGGGGGGGTGGAGGATCCAAAACTCAAATCGTGCAAGGGGGATTTGAACCTGTATAGCAGCGCCAACTTGGGGGGGCGAACCCAGATCGCAGCACCGGTAAGGGACAAAACCCAAATCGCACGGGGGAAGGGGGAAAGTGGGAGAGAGTAAGGAAGAGAGGGTTCCTCTAACTCCAGCGTCAATGTTGGATCTGGGGAATGGAGGGGAGAGAGAAAGAGATCTCTCATCTTATATATATGAATAAGAGAATTTTTCTTTAAAAACACAAAACGTGCTTTTCACATGATTATTCCGTGAATTTTTTAACAGAACCAGACAAAAATAACTTAAATGACCAAAAAATAAAAGTTTAGGGTTTTTTCGCCCAAAAAAAAAACAGTGACCAAACCATAACTTTTGAAATAGTTCAGGGACTATTTGAGTCAATTACTCAGAGCTCGTTTAGTGTTTGAGTTGAGTTTGAAATAAGATAAAATTTTTAAGTTTGAGTTGAATTGACTTTTTAAAAAGTAGTTATAAATTTTGTTGACTGTTCAGAAAAAGATAAAAATTCAGATGAAAAATTTGAATTGAATTTGAGTTAAACTCATTCACCAAACATAGACTTAATGTTAAATTACACTATTTTCTCAACAATATCTTAAATTTAAAGGAATGGCAATTTCACTAGTATATTTTGTGAATTTTGAGATATGGAATTTGAACTCTACACTTTAAAATAGATTTAGGTGTAAAATTATAGTGTTTTTTTTTTTGGGTTAAAAGTTGTAAAATTGTGGTTAAATTATACATACATTCACAATTTCACAAGTGTATTAATATAATACATATCAAGATCATATTAACTCATATTGATATGCAGTTTATTACTTTTTCTTATGACCTATTTAGGGTAACATCTGGAAATGGTAAAACACCATTTAGATTTCAAAATCCTAATACTATATTAAATTTTTTCTCTATTTTATTTTTAAAAAACTCAAATTTTAAAAGTTCAAAATATTTTCATTTCAAATCGGAATGAGAATGATTTTTATATTAAAATACTCACAACGATGAGAGAAACAATACAAGTTGTGTATTTTTTTTTAATGTATTTCAAAATATTGTATTATTTTCTATATCATGAAACTTTTTCGAAAGCTTTCCCTCTAAACACACATTTTCAACCCAACTTTCAAAATACAATATTCAGATATTTGCCCAAACGGACCCTTATTTTTCTTTATTTTTCCAATATCAAAAAATTGTAACACTTCATTTGTACATTAAAAAAAAAATTTTAAAAGCCCCTAAAAAATATTTCAAAGCTGGTTTTGTCTTTGTAAATTTTTAGCTTGGTGCTTTAAACTTTTTATTTTCTTTCTTTCTTTCTTTTTTTAAATAAATTTGGTACTTTGATCTTTGTAAATTTACTCTAAGTTCCCGTTTGGATTCAGTTGAAGTTAAAATTTTTGAGTTGAAGCTATTTACTTTTTTAAAAGTCAATTATAATTTTTGTTGATTTTTTAAAAAAGACAAAAAATCAGTAAAAAAAAAATGCAGTTTAGAGGGTGTTTGGCTCCCCGTTTTAAACCACTCATCTCAAAATTTTTTTTGTCTTTTTCCTAAAAAGTTTTTGTCTTTTTCCCAAAAAATTTTTTGTCTTTTCTGAAAATTCAAAAAAATTTACTATTGAAATTTAAAAATCTCAACTCAAACTACTCCACCAAACACCCTAGTTAGAGTTAAAATAAAATACCAAGCAAATCATAAAATCCTTTTGACAATTTCTTTCTTTCCACCGTTTTACTCTATCAAACATAGAAATGGAGCTTTAGCAAGAAAAATAAATAAATAAAAGCTTTGGACCATTTCTGATGAATATGCTAATATTTATGGTGTATACACTTTGGTTGGAGTTTTCAAATTGTTTTTTGTCTTTTTCTTTACATGTGAACCAATTTCACCATTTACATATCCAAATCTCACGTTTTAATTTTTAAAAAACTCAAACTTTAAAAGTCCATAACTTTCTTATTTTAAATCAAAATGAAATATTGTTTTTAAAGTGCATATAATGATATATTGCTATTTTTTCAACCATATTTCAAGTTTTTTGACTTTTTAACTATTATAATTTATTATCAACAAAACACATATTTTCAAAACTCAATTCATTTTCAATCAAAACATTCTAAACTCTAACTCTGGTTAGTCTTCCTAAGGCTACCTTGAATTAAAAGTGTAATTATAATTTAATGTTATATTTTTGTAATTAAAAGTGTGAAAAATAACTTATTTAATGTGTTACTTTATTCTATATTTTAATGTACAATATTATTTCTAACGCTAGCCATATTTATATTTTGATCATCATTATTAATCTTTGAAATTTGGAAAAATTTACCAACCAATAACAATCAACTATTAAAATAAAGCATTTGTTATACTTTGTGATAATTTACCACTAAATTTAATCATTGCTACATTTGACATTATAAAGAACATTATATCAAAGAGTATTTTGTCAAAATTTAACTTTGACATATGAATTTGATATTGCGTCGGATATGCTCTTATTCACTAATTGTTTCCTTAATTTTGGGCCCCTTTGACGTTGTTTTTGGAGATTGCTTTTAGATGATTAAAGAATTTACAGCAAGTTAGAGATGTTTGGTAAACTATACTTTTGCTTAACAGATTCTAAAAATTGTTGCAGCATAACAGAATTTGAGAAGCATGTTAAGAGTTGATTTTACACAGTTACTTCTGCTACTGTTTTACAAATTAATTAAAATAACCTTAACAATAAATTATAATTCCAATATACCCACTTTATTTATCTACATACCAAATAATAAAACTATTTATTTAAAATTTATCTAATATTTTCCTCTTAAAAATAATTTCAAATTGTAAATTATAACTTATTCCTTTATTTTGTAGTATTTTTTGTACCAAAAAAAATTATTATAATTTATACTCAATTTTTATATTGATGAATAATTTATCATCTTAAATAGATGTAATTTTTTTAGACATCTTTTATTATAAAATAAAAATTATATAGTTTTATAATCTTGTGTAAAATTTTAAAATATTAGAAAATAAATATATAAACTATAATATTATTCGCCATAAATATGATATGCCATTTTTAATCATTATAAGTTTGCACAACAATTTTATTTATAGTTTATCAAATATCTATAATTTTGTTTTTGATATTCACAGCAACTTTGAAAAAAAAAATTTCCCAAACGCATACTTGCTTCTAGCCATAGTAATTTTAGACTCACAACACAGTTATAGTAAAAACTTTCAAAACACAGTAATGTCAAACTAGCCCTTTATCTCATTTACTGCTTTTGCGTGTTATCCCTCCCTCCCATTTTCTTTTCTACAGGGTCACACCATTTCACCCAAAAATGTTTTTTTTTCTTTTTATCTTTTTCCCAAAAAGTGTCTTTTCTGCATACTATTGAAACTTACTCACTCAAACTACTCCACCAAACATCAAAAAAATGTCCATACACAAACAAAATTGAAGGGCCATTTTTTTTTTTTAACCTTTCCCAGAGCATCTATTTTAGCTATTTATTTATTTATTTCTTTCTTCATGAGAATATTGAGGGCATAATCTCTTATTTTTGCACTGGCAATTGAATGATTGGATTAATTTTTGAACAGGTTTAATCTACAAATGGAACAGTTTGAATATTGTGCTTTTGCATATTTTTAATCTAGACTCATACATCATAGTTTTGAAATATTAATCCAATGATTGAAAAATAGTTTTCACCGATAGTAGTATGAAATATCATAGTTTTGAAATATTAATCCAATGATTAAAAATAGTTTTCACCAATAATATGAAAAACATGACTATACAATGAATTGTAAAGTTATCTCCAACTTCGAGTTAAAAAGGAATTCATATAAAATTGAATTTATCCGAAGAAATACATGGCTTTATAATGTTTGGAAGAAAAAAAAAAATCTTCATTTTACGTTAAACTTTGTGGTGGAACTATTTTCGTACCATTTCAAGACATTTTCATTATGTTTGGTAAGAAGAAAAGAATACAAGAGGGAGAGAAAAATGTAACAAGGAAAAAAAAGAAAAAGAAAATAAGAAGTGAGATAAGATTTTCTATTTTTACGATGTTTTTAATCTCTCTCTCTCTTTTATGTTGTCTACCATCATAAGAAGAAAGAAAGTGAATTCAAGAGATCGGTGAGACGAGCTATGACAAAGAATACATGATAGCAGTGTAATTTTAAGCCTTCCGTTTGATAAGTTAGTTGGAAATGAAAATTTTTTAAGTTGGAGTTGGTTGAATTTTTTAAAAACTAACTATAAATTTTATTTTTTTAAGAAAAAGATAAAAATTAAAATGAAAAAAATATAATTCAGTTGTAGTTAAACTTAAATACTGAATGGAGACTAAAACAAAATCAATGGCAACAAAAATAATGCTCATGGGTGTAAAATAAAACATTGAACGATGGAGGGCATGGTTGCAAAAACAAAGCTCTTGAAATTTGAAAGCAGTACAGTGGCAACAAGGGTGCAAAGATTTGTTAATTTTTTTAGGGTTCATTCGGTGAATGAGTTTGAGTTGGAAATTTTAAGTTTAATAGTAATTTTTGTTGATTTTTCAGAAAAGACAAAAAATTTTTTGTTTCGTATTGTTGAATATCATAGCAGGAACTAAAGAAAGTGAATTAAAAAAATGGAATGATGAGACGAGTCATGAACAAAAGATAGAATGGTACCGGTATAATTTTATAACAAAGTTAATGGCAATTAAAACAATATGCAGGGGCGTAAATGAAAATATTGAACGACGAACTACATAATTGCAAAACAAAACTCCAAGAATTTGAAAGGCAATACAGTGGCAATGAGTACGCAAAGATTTGTTGTTGATCCTTATTTGTTATATTTTTTTCGGGGTTTTTTTAAAAATATTATTTGATATCATAGGAAGAAAACAAAGTAAATTCAAGAGAGAGATACAATTAGACGTGGTCATAGAGGGTACCATTGTTATTTTTAAAACACAATGAATGGCAACTGAGTTTGGAGTTCATTCCAACTCCAACTCATTTCAAACTTTTTTTTTGTTTTTTTTTTTAATTTTTATCTTTTTCTCAAAATTTTTTTTTTCTTTTCTGAAAATTCAAAAAAATTTACTATTACAACTAAAATATTTCAACTCATGGTAGGGGCATAAATTAAAACATTGAACGACAGAGGGCGTGGTTGCAAAAACAAAACTTTCAATATTAGATTGGCGCGGTGGCGGTATCTACTAGATTTTTTAAAAGCCTCTCTGCTTCCACATTTTTAATTTCTCCTCCTCCTACGTCCATTTCTAAAACACTCTCCCAGAGGAGAGAGAAACAGAAGAGGAGAGAGAGAGACGAAGGGCGAGAGAGAGCGTGAAAGCAGTGCCTTCGAGATTGCTGAAGAAGTTTCTGTCGCCAATCATGGCGTCCGGTTCTCCCCGGTCGCGCGTTGATCAGGTTCGCCCCTGATTCTCTACCATTAACCAAAAACCCTAGAAGTTCTAGGTCTGAATCTTTCAGCTTCTTCCCTTTTTTGGAATTATGCTGGATCAAGCAGAATTACTGAAATATGGTCGCCGAATATCTTCTCGTTTAACACTTACTTGCATTCTTTTTTGTGCCTTTTCTTCAACTTGAAATTTGTTCCTGGTTTTTTTGATTTGGAAATGAAACACGACAAGATTTGGATTTGTTTCTGCTTCAAACGTAACAGCGAAAATTTCTGGATAGAGAAATATATTTCATTTCGAGTTTCGTTTTGTGTGTGTGTGTGTGTGTGTTTTTTTTTTTTTTTTGGTGGGGAAATTTGATTAAACAAGGTTGTTATATGTACATATATGTATATTAATTTGGGGTTTGTGGGAAAGTGGCCTTTTTTAATTGCATTTGTTAGTATTAAGATCCAGAGTTGATTTTCTTCTCCTGTTTTTTGCACCTTTATATCGAGCACTCGGCTTCGTTGTGAGATAGAAGTTAATTTGTTTTTTATAATTGGTCACCATGTGCAGTTTTTCACTTCCAAGAAAAGGAAAGCTCTGTCACCTGGTTTGAAGCGTGGGAGAAATGAAAAGGATGTGGAAATTAGAGTAGAAGGGTCTCCTAGTGGCAAAGGTACTTTGGACAATTTCTTAGTGACTTCACAGGATGATAATATCACAAATATGTGCGCTGGTCGTGATTCATTGGCTTGGCAAGATCCAGTAAAAAGAAATTTGTCATTAGAGATTGATGGTTGCATGAATGATGAATGTAAATGGCCGTCTCAATCTCAAGCTGCTGAAACACTTGAAACGCAAAAGGGAATGGTTGAAGGGTTAGTTCAGGTGTCTGGCGTTGCAGTCGGGGTGCAAGGTGCAGAAAACTCGGAATTAAAGAAGTTTAAAACCGACTTTTTGTCTTTGTATTGTAGGTATTGTTCCCCAAATTCAGGCACTATCAGAAACACATGTTTGCTTTCCAGATTTTTGACTCTCAGTATTCATTTCTCATATCTATTTATTATTATTTTTCTGATGATTTTATCACTAGGATAAATTAGTGAGGGGTTAAAAGCAAGTGCTCTCATATTGTAATTTTTTTAATTGATTTATTGCAGTGAAATCCAATCAGATGTGCATTTGCCCTCAGAGTTGAAAGTGAATGACCATAAGAGACAAGCAAGTCCATTATTGTTGGAAACATGTAAGAAGAGACATTGCATTACCAATCAGTCAAACTTGGAATGTAAAAACACTTGCTATAACAGTAATTCTGAAGATATGCAGTCAACTATTTCTCAGAAAATTGAGGTATATTTAGCAGCTTCATAGAGGGCAATAAAAATTATTCAATCTCATTTATTGGCTTTAATGAGAAGTATCTCTAATTATGTTCCTTTTAGTAACAACATTTTAATCATGGTTAGGTTACTATTGATAAAGATCTGATCGCACTTCAGCCAGCCTTGAAGAAATGTGGTAATACATCGAATTTATGTCTTGACACAACTGAATGCAATACACCGGGTTCTTTGATTGCGAAGAGTTTTAGGCGTGAAACCCCTAAATCAGGACATGGAAGTTCTATATTTTCACCAGGAGAAGCTTTCTGGCATGAAGCTATTCAACTTGTTGATGGTTTGTGTGATCCAACGGTTCACTTATCTACTAAAGCTGCTGAAGAGACTGGTGCTGCAGAGAGCCAATGTCATAAAAAGAACTTGTGCAGTCTGAGAATTGGAAACTGTGATGGCAAGCATATGGATTCAATAAATGAAGGCAAAAGTTCGTCTACATTTGCTTCCTTAGGGAGGTTACTAGGAAGGCATGGAAAGGATTTAGAAGAGAGGTCTCCGATTCCTGTTAGGCATTTTGATTTCTCATCTGAGAACAAAAATTTGGGTGGAAGTATGGTACATCATGGTGTTGCAGGTGATATAAAGAGCATTAATTGTGAAGGTGTGCCACCCGAATCTGGTATAATTATTAGTAGTCCAAGAAATGACAATAGTATAATCCAATGCAGAAAATTAGATAAAAATAAAGAAATAAGTGGAGAAGAAGAGACAGTTCCTACTACTTCATTGCCAAAAAGGAAGGTGAATTTAGTTGGCAGGGCTAACGAAAGCATGAAATATGATTTGCCAAATGATGGAATCATGACTTCAATTGGTAACTGTGAATCTGGTGAAGCTACTCCGTCAAGTGTTATGCCAAGTAGAGATTGGCTAGTTCTGAACAGTTGGCTTCCATCTGAAATATGTAGCATATACAGAAAGAAAGGAATTTCAAAACTGTATCCATGGCAGGTAAACTAAACATGTGGAGTGGCATAACGGCTGTTGTTTTGGTCTTGTTTCTTTTATTTTTAAATATTATGCTGGTGTAGTGTAGTTTTTAATTTGTTTCTTTATGGAAAGCTTAACAAAAGACAATATATGATATAATGAGCATTTATTTGGTTTTTTGCTGATATGGAGATTATATTTGTAACTCAAGTTGCGATTCAATCTCATTACCGTCACCAAATTATAGGGTTTTCATTGTTTTAATCTAGCCTTTTTGTTTACTTTTCAATAGTATATACTATGTTCTGACTTGCTACTTTGGTGTCTAATTATTGATGCATAATGTATCCTTTCTTGTCCTTCCTATGTTTGTAAATTTTCATTTGATTTCTAGTCTAGAATTGAAAATTCCATGAGTTTCCAAGTCATCTGGCTGTTTGGCCTTAAACGCTCAACATTTACAGCAAAACAATTTTGATGTCCTTGGGTCCCTTGTTTTGAAATCAGTAAATATGTCTTAACAAAAGTTGTTGAGAGCATGATATTCAGACATTCTCCATTTTTTAGGTTGCCTGCCTTCAGGTGGATGGTGTATTGGAAAGAAGAAATCTAGTATATTGTGCATCTACGAGGTACTCATGTAATTGGCATTCATCTTAAATTTTTCTGTCCAATACATGTTTTATGATGATTTTGTGGTATAATTGGTTAATATCATGCAAGTTAGAAGGAAGTGTAACAATCGGTAGGAAATGGCTTAAATTTTGTGCCTGGTCTATTTAATTGGCCCTATATTTCTATATGAAGCCTTGTTTTATGCTTTAGAAAGATTCCCAATTTTCCACTTTCTGGTTAAAGTATCAGATGATCCTAATGTCGTCCTTTGTTTTTGAGGTATTCATATTTAGGGTATTTTTGACAATGGTTACGTAGATATGAAGTTTATTTGACAATCAATATAGAATTAAGCATTTTCTTAATTGGGGTTTTCATTGGAATAGTTTATAGATATTTCCTTAAGTTTGATATGTTGAGTTCGAAGGATCAATTGTGAGTTTTCTTGTTATTTTTGCAATCAATTTTTCCCCCTTTTCTTGAGGACATCTTCTGTAATTTTCTTTTTAGTAATAAATGTTTCATTACTTGAAATAATTTTTTCTTTAATTTTTACCGCTTATACGTATTTAATTATTTTCTACTCTCTCTCTCTCTCTCTCTTCTCCTAGTTTCTCAAGCCCATTTAACAAGATGACCACCCTTACGTTTTTGGTCTCATGAATTTTGTAGATTCATATTTAACATGACAGAGAAAGTTAATAAAGAGAGCCCTTCTTATTTCAGGGTGTTTGTATACTACTATCATTTATCTATTAGATTTATGTAATTTGAAGCTTACTAACACTAGCAGTTAACACTGTAACTTCTTAGTCTGAAAGATAAAATTTTTTTTGTTTTTTTTTTTTGACCTTGTGTTCTTTTCATTTTGGGTTAATTCATCTATACCCTCAGTATAACACCATTTCTCATTCTGCTCAAACGTTACTAAATTGACTACGTTATCCTTGTCTAGTCATTAGTCTATGACTCAGACAAGTCGTACAAGGTGCAATGTTCAGATTCAGTTGTGAACTTTAATGGAATTTTGTTACTTGAAATGGAATTTTAATGGAATATAAGGGGAGAATTTTGGAACAAATTGCAAAGTTTGAAGGGGTTCTTTTTTTTTTTTTTTTTTCAAAAGCTTGCATATTTGAATGATTGAAAATTTTATTCTGAAGGAAAAAAGATGCAGCTGTTGAAAAAAAAAGTTTTTACTTCAAAGTCTTTGGTATCTTCAGGAGGGTTTGTGTTTTCTGTGAGGATTTAACAACAGCATTTACCTGTTGTTGAATCTTGTTCCTCCAACAGTGCAGGTAAAAGTTTTGTTGCTGAAATTCTGATGTTGCAACGAGTCTTATCATTTGGCAAAATGGCTCTACTTGTGCTTCCTTATGTATCAATTTGTGCTGAAAAGGTGATTTGTTGTTTTTTTCCTGAGGTTTATTAGTTTGCACTTTTTGTTACCGTCACTAGTTTTAACCATTTGAATCTCTACTCTAATTGGTGCAGGCAGAACATTTGGAGATTCTTCTTGAGCCACTTGGTAAACAAGTTCGTAGTTATTATGGAACCCAAGGTGGTGGAACGCTTCCTAAAGATACATCTGTAGCTGTATGCACAATAGAAAAGGCAAACTCTTTAATAAACCGATTGCTGGAAGAAGGACGTTTGTCAGAAGTTGGAATTATTGTGATAGATGAACTGCACATGGTACTTGTAATCTCATCTATTATTAGGTGGTTACATGTCAGTAGATTGATGCATGAATGTGGTTATAGTTAATTGAGAAATCTTTCATTTTTTTCCCTGTGGTTTTTGCTACTCGATTCTTTCAGATAGCTTTACTTGCTCATATCTGTTAACAGGTTGGTGATCCAAGTAGGGGTTATCTTTTGGAGCTCATGCTGACAAAACTTCGGTATGCTTCTGGTGAAGGCAACTCTGAAGGAAGTAGTGGTGAAAGTTCAGGCACGAGCAGTGGTAAAGCTGACTCTGCCACGGCCTGCAAATTGTGGGAATGAGTGCAACCATGCCAAATGTCGGAGCTGTTGCTGATTGGCTTCAAGTAAGCAGATTTATCAGCATTGTTATGCTCCATAATGTTTCCTTATCAGCGAATATACCAACTTAGTGAAAGTTCTGGAATTTTTGCTGACTTCTCTGGTCTGTTTTTGTCCTAATATCTATAAGAGTTTAATTATAATCAGCGGCGGAGCCAGAAGATTTTTCAGGGGGGGTGTTACTCAAACTAAATTTTAAACGAAAAAAAAATTCGGCTTTATATTCTTCTTTTCTTATTATGTAAACTTTGTCATATAATTTAACCAACTTCAAAAAGCTCAAGATATGAATTTAAATAGTAGTGTAATTGACTGTTTGTTTATTTGGGGTTTTAAATGTAAAACAATATATATTCATAAGTCAAATCTTGTAATTTTAAAATTTCAGGGTGGGGGGGGGGGGTGCAAATGAGGGACTTAATTGAAACAAATTAATATGATGGTGGTGTAAAAACAAAGAAGCCCATTGGGCTAGGGGGGCAGCTGGGCCCAATGTGGCTTTGCCACTGATTATAATGGAACTGAAAATAATTCCTACATACTTGATTGTGGAAATCTGAGAAGAGATCTTGAGTCTATCTGATAGGAGATTTTGACTCAAGACTAGGTTTTTTGTCGAAGAATGCGACTGAAAACGTTAAGGCTTTTGATGGTGTGAGGAATTTTTTTTCTCTCTAAAACATGGTTAAAAAGGCAGTTTGATAACTTTTTTTTTTTCAGGCTTTGTAACAAGTAACGCCTAATGGAAAGACCTAGAGTCATTTTTATTCTATTTTTAATCTCTTTTGTTGGGAATTTCAGTTTCTTATTCAACTTTAGCTCTGTTGAAGTGCCAAACATAAGTGAAACAAGCTTACAAAATCAGGGAGATTAACCTCTCTCTCTCTCTCTCCCCTAATGAAAGCTTTCATATTCTGCTCACTTTTTGTAAAATCAAGTTTTGGATTTCCTGTCAGTCATTTTACCTTAATTAGAACCATATACACTGACCTTTCATATCTTGACTTCAGAAAGTAGTGTGACTAGGACTACTTTACAAAGCATTATATGATTTTCTACTCTCTTCATTGCCTTTAGATTTTTGTCCTGCCCATTCTTTTATTATTATCATTTTTTTTTCCGAACATGTTTGCAGGCAGCACTATACCAGACTGATTTCCGTCCTGTGCCATTGGAAGAATATATTAAGGTTGGTAACACGATTTATAACAAGAAAATGGAGGTAGTAAGAACAATTCGAAAAGCAGCTGATCTTGGTGGCAAAGATCCAGATCATGTTGTGGAGTTGTGCAATGAGGTGCAGACTTTTTACCCCCTTTTCTCCTTTAATGAAGCTGGTCCGGGCGTTAATTTGAATTTTGAGGATTATTAATTCATGGAATGTATTTCAGGTTGTTCAAGAGGGTAATTCAGTGTTGATATTTTGCTCTAGCCGAAAAGGCTGCGAATCAACTGCTAGACATGTTTCAAGGTTTCTCAAAAGTTATTTGGTTAGCTTTCAGAATGATGAAACTGAATTTGGTGATATCACTTCTGCTATTGCTGCCTTACGGAAATGTCCTGCTGGATTGGATCCAATTTTAGAAGAAACACTTCCTTTAGGTGTTGCTTACCACCATGCTGGGCTCACGGTATTTTCTTATAGTTTAGTCATATCTTGTTTTTCCATTATTTCATTTAGGTACCTAGATCCTAGATTTCTTGCTCATGTTCTTATTTTTGATTTCCCTATAAAATATTTTCTGGTTTTAACTTCCTTTTAAGGTTTAAGACTGTTGTCATTCTGTATTAGGTGGAGGAAAGAGAGATAGTTGAAACCTGTTATCGGAAAGGCCTTGTAAGGGTTTTAACCGCTACATCTACTTTGGCTGCTGGGGTAAATTTGCCAGCTAGAAGGGTCATTTTTCGTCAACCCAGGATTGGTCGTGATTTTATTGATGGGACAAGGTATAAACAGATGGCAGGTCGCGCTGGTCGTACTGGAATAGATACAAAGGGTGAAAGTGTATGTTTTAGTGTGTTTTCTTTCTTTTTGTTTTTTTAATCCTGTTTTGAATGATTCTTTAACATGCGTGTAGATTTCTCCTTCGAAGTGTTCTACCTGTGCCATTCTCTATTTTGGCTGGAGCTTGTTAATTACTCTTTTTTTATTTTTTTGTTTACATTTTTAAGTAAAGCTCTCTATTAATGTTAGTAACCTATCATCTTCCCTGATGTTTCATCTCTAATTAGGTTCTTATTTGCAAACCGGAGGAGATTAAAAGAATTTTGGGACTTCTTAATGAAGATTGTCCGCCATTGCATTCTTGTCTATCTGAAGATATGAATGGAATGATTCATGCAATTTTAGAAGTTGTTGCTGGGGGAATTGTTCAAACTGCTAACGATATTCATCGTTATGTGAGGTGTACCCTTTTGAATTCTACAAAACCATTTCAGGATGTGGTGAAATCAGCACAAGAATCTCTCCGTTGGTTGTGCCATAGAAAATTTCTTGAGTGGAATGAAGATACTAAGTTGTATAGTACCACGCCCCTTGGACGTGCCTCTTTTGGCAGTTCTCTTTCCCCTGAAGAATCACTTGTAAGATTCTTCTGTTCTATGTCTATCCTGTGATCAAAATTCCAAATTATGTTGTGCAGTCCTTATAATGTTGCAACTCTGATTTTCTTTGTTCATTTGTGTGACTGATTAGATTTGACTTTGTTTATTACTGATATAAAGTTTTTGGTTCGTTTCTCAGATAGTTTTGGATGATCTTTCAAGGGCGAGAGAAGGATTTGTTCTTGCTTCTGATTTGCATTTAGTTTACCTGGTAACACCCATTAATGTTGATGTTGAACCAAATTGGGAACTCTATTACCAGCGCTTCATGGAATTGTCTGCCCTTGAGCAGGTAAATTTAATTACAACTGCGAATTTTGGTGAGCAATAACATTGTGGGTTTTTTTGAAGATGTTATTGAAACCTGTATGGTATCTCTCTTGCTCTTTCTCACTAAAAGAGGCAAGTCGTTGAATGGATTGTTTTAGCACCAATCGACTACTGGTGTTTTTTGAGAGTAAAACAGTTATAGTTTTGTGGCAGGGATGTAGAAGGAAAATAGACTGTACTGAAATGCATGTCCTTTTATCACTATTTGCTATTTTTACAAGATGAGAAAATAATTAAATCTTATCTTCTAAGTTTCTTTTCCTTGCTTCATTTTGAATTAACATTATTAATTGCTTTTAGGTGTAGTTAGTGTTGGTTACCATTTTCCCTATATATATATATATATATATGCACACACGCACACATATATATATACACACACTCTGGATCCTCTAATTTTTTTCAGTCTAAAATTTTGAAGTACAGTCTGTTGGCTATCGAGTGGGAGTCGCGGAACCATTTTTGATGCGCAAGGCACATGGTGCACCAATGCGTATGTCAAAGTCAAAAGAAAAGATAACAGGATTGCATGGCAAATGTCAAAACCAACTAGGAATAACAAATAATACTCTGCTTTCGGATGAGCAAGCACTTCGAGTGTGTAAAAGATTCTACGTTGCTCTGATCTTGTCAAGGCTAGTTCAGGTGTGTGTGTGGTTTTTTTTTTTTTTTTTACCCATCCATTTCGTTTTTATTTTTATTTTTTGGTCTGGAATGATCACGCATTTCTCACTTCTTCAACCTGATATATTTATAAGCATCAATGTTTTTCATTGCATGCCAACATGTATTTTGTATTAAATAAAATGTATATTCTCTTTCTTTCTTTCTTTAATTTCTAAATATGAATGTATATATCTACTTGGTTTCTTTCTTAAAGTTACATGTAAGAAAACTTCCAGTGATTTCCTCGTTTTTCTTTTTGGTTTTGCTGGTTGAAATCTATCAGATTGTATGCTTAATCTTAAAGTTTTGCCGCATAACTCTATATCTTTTCATTTTTTTTTTATGGGGTGAAGGAAACTCCTGTTGTAGAGGTCTGCGAAGCATTTAATGTGGCCAGAGGCATGGTGCAAGCCTTACAAGAGAATGCGGGAAGGTTTGCATCTATGGTATCTGTATTTTGTGAAAGGCTTGGATGGCATGATCTGGAAGGTTTAGTTTCCAAGTTTCAAAATCGTGTCTCATTTGGGGTCAGAGCAGAGATTGTGGAGCTTACTACCATTCCCTATGTTAAGGTGCTTGACTCCTCTCTCTCTCTTCTTCCTTTCCTTTCTGTAGAAATCTGCTTCTGAATACTTCTGATACTTGATTCCTTCCAATTAATATCCTAATGAGATCATGGTGGCTTTAGGGTTCTCGAGCTCGAGCTCTTTATAAAGCTGGCCTGCGTACGCCTTTATCAATTGCTGAAGCATCCGTTTCTGAAATTGTCAAAGCTCTTTTTGAAACCTCCTCATGGGCACAAGGTGATGCATTCAAAACTTGGGTTACATGGGCTATTTGATTGATCAATATGAGTTTGCTGGCTAGATTCCTTCACAAAATTAAAAAAAAAAAAAAAACAGAAGATAAAATTGTTAAAAAATACAAAATTTGCCGACCAGATAATGAGTTTATTTGAGAGCTATATGATGGTCCCTTAACCGCTACAGTTTCAGATATTAGATCTAAATGTTGCAATTTCTTTTGGGGTTTTCAGAACTCAATTAAAATGCTGGTTAACTTGAACTTTGGAAAAAATTTTCTTGGGCAACTTTGAATTACTACAATTGTTTTCCATTGCTTTACTTAAAAAAAAGGCTTTATAATCATATTTGTCATTGCAAGGTTTTTACTGAATTGTTACACTCTTGGTCCTGCAATGAATTAAATAGGGAATATTCTTTTGTTGTCAATTTAATGTATAAAGATTTTCTTCTGAAAAAAACAAAACATGTATAAAGAGATTATTTTTAAAGACTCGTGAAAACCCAAAAAAAAAAAAAGGCTTTTTTTCTGGTACTGCTTGGCGCTTGCTATTGTACTCTTTTGCCAAGGTCATTCAAGTTTGCTTTTACTGTTTCAGAATATTCTTATTTTTGTTAAAGTTAGATTTTTCCGTTTCTTGTGAATAATTCATTCTTCAATTTACGTTCTTCTTACCACTGGTAATTTCTCTTACCTAATGCTGAAAGTTTACCTGATGAGTATAGAAGGTTCTGCTCAAAGGCGCATACAATTAGGAGCAGCCAAGAAGATCAAGAATGGAGCACGCAAGATAGTTCTTGAAAAGGCTGAAGAGGCAAGAATTGCTGCCTTCTCTGCTTTCAAATCACTAGGACTTGATGTTCCACAATTTTCTGGTCCGCCATTGTTAGCTGCTGGCAATCCAGGGGGGCAAGGAGCTTCCACTTCTTCTGGAAATGACACTAGTAATGGCTCGTATAGTGAAGAAAGTGCGGCCAAGCCATCTGAAAAGGGAACCATCCATTCTGATAAAGGTCTGTCAGAAAGTGAGAAGTTAACAAGGACATTAGGTACTAATGTAGTGGCTTCAGAAGTACATGCAGTTGGTACTATGCCTTATAAGTTTGGTGCCGGTGATCCTATGTTATTAACAGAAGGCTCTGATACCCTTCAGAATGAGCTTGGTGCTACTGGTTGTCGGTCCAAAGATGCTAGTTTGACACAGCCAATTCAGTTATCGAAACAACGTGATAGAACTATGACAGATAATGTGGTCATTGATCCTCGACCAGGGGACAAACAAAGTAAAGTAAATTCATCTTCTGGCTTTAAGGTTGCTGCTTCTAAGAAAGGCCCGGTTCATGCAACCAATACTCCTGGAGGATTTGATTCTTTTTTGGATCTTTGGGACAATGCTTCTGAGTTCTATTTTGATGTGCATCACAACAAAAGATCGGAATTGACCTCTAGCAACCATTTTGAATTTCACGGCATAGCCATCTGTTGGGAAAATTCTGCTGTGTATTATGTCAATCTTCCTAAAGATCTACTCTGGTCTGACAGCAACAAAATTAATTGCTTGCATTTGGAGGCATCTGGTGAACAAAATAATGTTTTACCTTCTAACCATTGGTTGGAGTTGGTTAGACGTAGATGGAATAGGATAAGAGGGATAATGGCGAAAAATGAAGTTAGAAAGTATACGTGGAATTTGAAAGTCCAACTTCAGGCACTTAAAAGTCCTATCGTTTCAGTTCAGAAATTGGAATGCAATAAACTTGCAGCAGAAAACACAGAGTTTGAAATGATAGACAGCTCATTTCTATTATTGACCCCAATTCATGTAAGTGGTGGAATTGACTTGTGCATTGTGGCATGGATTCTTTGGCCAGATGAGGAGAGAAGCTCTCGTCCTAACTTGGAGAAGGTAAAATTATAAAATCGATATAAAAATGTGAGGTCAAAGCCAAACAAAATTTTTTTTTTTTGGAAGTTATGAAGTTTTAATTCGAAAGATGCCAATATTGATCCGTTCCACAAGCATACTTGGACTGTAAAGAATAACCTTTGAATCTTTGCATTAAAGTAACATCTAGATTTTATTTATTAATTTATTTATTGCTATTTCAATTTTAAAGATTTGAATGTCGGAACAGGAAGTCAAGAAAAGGTTATCCAGTGAGGCTGCAGAAGCTGCTAATCAACATGGCAGGTGGAAGAATCAGATGCGCAGGGCTGCTCATAATGGTTGCTGCCGTCGGGTTGCACAAACACGAGCATTATGGTCTGTTCTCTGGAAGTTAGTTGTCTCTGAAGAACTTAATGAAGCACTTTTGGATGTCGAAATTCCTTTGGTAAATTTTTCATCTCATTTCTCAAAATCATTGGTTTTTTTATTTTTATTTTTTTTTGCCGGGGGTGGGGGTGGGGGTGGGGTTGGGGGGGGGGGGGAGGGATTAATGTTTGGGACAAAATTCAAAATGACCTATCGAGACCTTCTTAAACATTTGTACATGGACCATTTTGTTCTCTTATAACGAATCTTCTTCTTCTCATTGCTGCTATTGTGTTGCTTATAAAAGATTGCATGTCTATTCTGTTAACTTTTTTTGTTTTTTGTTTTTTTTCTGTGCGGGGGGTGGGGAGGGATTAATGTTTGGGATGAAATTCAAAATGACCTATCGAGACCTTCTTAAACATTTGTACATGGACCATTATGTTCTTTTATAACGTATCTTCTTCTCTCATTGCTGCTATTGGGTTGCTTATACAAGATTGCATGTCTATTCTTTTAACATTTTGTTTTTGTTTTTATTTTTTTTTTGAAGTAACTTAAATAAAATATTTCTGAATGCAGAAATTTCTTTGGTAAAAATCTTTTTCCCTTCTGCCAAATTTCAGAGGGGATAGTTTTAGGTTATAAGCTATGGTGTCAATGTTTTGAACTAACAAGTGTAGGGCCTTCTTGACATCAAAATATATAATCTATGATCTGCTTTATGAGGGCAGTAAGTCTGGGGATTTTTTTTTTTCCAATCTACTTTTACCATTGTACTTTTAAAACCAAGTCAATCTACTACTGTTTTTTCAATGATTATATTCCATATCTTGGCCAGCAGAAAAATTAATCTTTGTATTCTCTGCTTTGACCCTAGTTTAATTCTTGTCTTTCAAGGTTAACATTCTTGCAGACATGGAGCTTTGGGGAATAGGTGTTGACATGGAGGGATGTCTCAAAGCACGTAATATATTGGGGAAGAAGTTGAGGTCTCTTGAGAAGGAAGCTTATAAGCTGGCTGGCATGACATTTTCATTAAACACAACAGCAGATATTGCTCACGTACTGTATGGACACTTGAAGCTACCCATACCAGAGAAGTACAACAAAGGAAAACAACATCCAAGTACAGACAAGCATTGTTTGGACTGCTTAAGGTATTTTCCTTGGTCATGCCTTCATAGCCTTAAGCACGATGAAGAATAGACATACCGATTAGATCTTGAAACATTTGTTACTCAACCATACCATATCCTTGGCTTTTGTAAATCTGATATTTTTAGACCTCCCTTTTAGGTTCTTCTATCTGAAGACTAAAACCTGAAAGAATTGAAAAATGGTGAGACTGTGACAATGCGGCATTAATTGTTCATATGATGCTTTCCAGATGTTTGGTAGGCGACGGGTCAAAGGCCAGCTAGGAGTTGTAGAAAATGTGAAAGCATACTCTTGAGTTCTGGTCCTATCACTAGGGTTACTGTTTTTCAGGTTGAATTTAACTATTATCGTTCGGTTTTTCTTTATCAGGAGAGCGTTTTTCACCAAAGGGACCAACTGCTTGCCCTTCATTGATTTTCTAATCTCAACGACACACTGTGCATGCAGCTTTTTGAATTGCATATGCAGTAGAGTTTCTTCAGATTCTTGAGCTGCTGCTCTGCAAGGGTCTAACATACATGTTATATGATTTTGTTGCCATGCTTATCATGTTTTGGTGAATTGGTTTCATCTATTCTTTTGTTTTCCAAGCAATGTCTTAGGCAGCTTTTAGTTTGGTTTCAGGCATGAACACCCTATTATTCCAGTCATTAAAGAGCATCGGACATTGGCAAAGCTCTTGAACTGTACATTGGGATCAATTTGTTCACTTGCTAGACTTTCTGCTAAGACACACAAACACACTCTACATGGTCATTGGCTCCAAACATCAACTGCAACTGGTCGGCTTTCAATTGAGGAACCTAATCTCCAGGTGTGGGCTGTCCCATTTTGATCGTCTTTTTGTTCTTTTATTCTTTAATATTGAAAAACTGGATGTTCGGAATCTGTATGTGTTATGTTTGTTAATATTTGATTATGATTTTGCAGTGTGTTGAACATACGGTTGTCATCAAAATCAACAAGGATAAAAATGGTGGAGAAGTTGATGCAGATTGTAATGAAATTAATGCTCGTGATTACTTTATTCCCACACAGGTATGAATATGTTTTTATATTTGTGTTGAAATAAACCGTTTGAATGTTCTTGTGTCTGAAATTGGTAGAAAAGTTTGTAAATGAAATCCTGACATTCAAGCAAAGAAGACGATTAGTCGACTATAAGGAAATCTTTTTTTTTTTTTTTTTTTCCTTTATAAGAAGCAACTGTAGATATTAGGCGGTTCTTCTCTTGTTTATATTTGGGGAAGGGCATGGGCAGAGTCATCATAGGCTGGCAGATATATGCTTTTCATATGTAGATGAATGAATATTTTATGGGAACTTCAGATGCAAATTTGCTTCTGCTGGGGTTTGGTTGCGTTCATTTCAATTTTGTGGGGGATCATAATTCTATTGTATATCTTAAAAAAAAAAAAAAAAAAGGCAGAAGAATTAATTTATAATACAAACTATTGAATTGTTTTTATCAGGACAACTGGTTACTGTTAACAGCAGATTACTCCCAGATAGAACTGCGGTTAATGGCACATTTCTCTAAAGACTCCTCGCTAATTGAACTCCTAAGTAAACCACATGGTGACGCGTTTACCATGATAGCAGCAAAATGGACTGGGCGGCCAGAAGATTCTGTTGGCACCCAGGAACGAGATCAAACCAAAAGGCTGGTGTACGGCATTCTTTATGGAATGGGTGCTAAAACCCTTGCAGAACAACTTGGGTGTAGTCCAGCGGACGCTACTGAAAAAATCCAAAGCTTTAAGAGTTCTTTTCCAGGAGTTGCTTCTTGGCTTCATGAAGTGGTTGCTTTCTGCCGCGAAAAAGGGTAAGACATCTTACTGGCTTTGGCTTCTTTTTAAGCATTATCAGTGATCAATTTTAACTCATCCTTTCAAGGATAGGCATTTTAAGAGTGTGCGCAGGTTTCTTTTTTATTTATCTATTTATATTTATTTTTTTAAGCTATTCGTGCTGGATGTAGTGTAAGATTCTATTTTTCTGCAATCTCTCTCCTCTCATCCATTCTATTTCCTTTTTATTAGAATTACCTGTTTTTCTAATTTTGAATGAAATATACACTTTGCATGACGTTAATTATACGATTTTTATCTATTTCATATTCAACATTTGTATTTCCTATGCATGGACAAATGTTCCAGAGGTTGCATATATTCCTTCAGTTATCCGATTTGTTCTCGGTTTGGTTTTTCTGCTTGTGAACCTTTATAGTTAATACTAGCCTTGTGGTGAACAGTCCTTGTTCAAATGGGAACTCGTTTTAAAATAGTAGTAATAAGAAGAAACGACTATTGAGGAATTTAATGCACTTTTCTAATTTTTTCCCCTTTTGTCTATGTCAACTGTTGCGTTTCAGATATGTGAAGACCCTGAAGGGAAGAAAACGGTTCTTGTCAAAAATAAAATTTGGGTACAGTAAAGAAAAATCTAAGGCTGAAAGACAGGCAGTGAATTCTATGTGTCAGGTAAAACTTTCAGTTCTTTTTGTTTAGAGAGGATTGTTTACGAACTAATATGGTAGAATGTTCTAAGATGCATGTTCATGCCTTTTACAGGGA
Source organism: Ficus microcarpa (assembly GCA_025413485.1). NCBI lineage: Eukaryota > Viridiplantae > Streptophyta > Magnoliopsida > Rosales > Moraceae > Ficus > Ficus microcarpa. The sequence goes on along the minus strand of CM046377.1, from coordinate 44,510,862 downwards.
TCTGCTGCTGACATAATTAAGATTGCAATGATAACTATTTATTCTGTAATAGCTGGAGTTGATTTGCCTGGTTCTACTTCCTCACTTATAGAAAGGTTTAACATGCTGAAGGGCCGCTGCAGAATTCTATTACAGGTTATTTTGGAAGATTATTATTATTTTTTTTTCACTTTCAAGTTAGTATAAATATATATATATATATGTTGGTTTGAATTCCTTGGATATTATGAAGATATGGTAGGTGGAATGAATTGGAAAAATGACAAGTGGAAGTTTTAAGCTACTTCATTGCGTTAGGTTGGTTTGTTCAGCACATATTTGCTTAGTATGAAAATGGTGGTGAAAAAGTAACAAACCCTGTCGGGGATAGCTCAACAGGTGGGAGGGTAGGGCTTTGGGTGGGAGCTCTCACGTTCAAACCTGAGTGTTTTCATTTATCTTTAACAAGTGGGTGCTCTAGGCTCCATATTGCGGAGACAAAAAAAAAAAAAAAAACAGAATTATATAAAAAAGACAAGGTGGTGATAATTGATAGCTCCTCGTGTTAATATCTTTCAGGTACATGATGAGTTAGTTTTGGAAGTTGATCCCTCTGTTTTGAAGGAAGCTGCATCATTGTTACGGATGAGCATGGAAAATGCTGCTTTGCTTCTTGGTATTAATTTAATGTCTTTAGTTAAATGAGTTTATTTTGAGACCATTGTTTACATTACCTAATTAAATCTAATTAAACGTTTCCTCTTCAGTACCTTTGCATGTCAAACTGAAAGTTGGAAAGAAATGGGGTTCTATGGAACCTTTCCAGGAAGACCAGGTGCAAGATACGGCTCTCCCCCCTGACTTGTAGGTTACAATCCTTCCGTTGACCAGAAGAAGCAGAAGTTTAATGATGTTGGAGAATGATGATTATTGTTGCTTTACAACGCTCTGTATGTCTTTGCATTGAATCAGTTTCTTGTTGGTTTTTTGGCTTTAATCTTTAACCGTTTTGATCTAACAATATAATTTTGTAGCCAGGGAAATTCATCTTGACATTGCAGAAAGTACTCCATGTCCATAAGGATTGCTTTATAATCTTTCTGCGGATTTTGCTTCAAGTATGAAGCAACGGAACATGTTACTCTAACATGCCATTCATATTGATTTCTGGAGCTGGTTTTATCATGTTTTGAGGAGCAGTTTCCTGTTCAGAATAGATTGCTAGACTGGTATGGAAAGCTGTAAAGGAAGAGTTCAGCTCACAAATCTTGCTTCATCGTCCACAGTGATAGTGTTTTCACTCTGGTGGGCAATCAGAGATTACAAGAAGAAAGCAATGTTTTGTGGTCTCTCTAAAACCTTGAAAGATCGGCTTGGTTTGTAAGGAGAACTGCAGAATTGATCGGATTACATTTTCCAAGGTGAATGGAAATCCTGATAAAGCTCCTTCAGTTGATCGTGCCACATAATGTCCGCCGCTTTTCTTGTGGATTAAAGTAAACTCTGGTAGCTTGCAAAAGGTTTGGTCTCGCAAGTTGTGGGGAGTCTTGTGAAACTACAGAGGCTTCTTCACTTAAGCCCAAACTGTGGAACTATGACAATCTTGGAGGCTGAGTTGCTTTGGTTAGATCTCATTATTAATGTTTGATTGAGTCTCTTCCTGCGGTCACTCTCTAAAATCCCATCCTATTCCGGCTTTTTTTTTTTAACTTGTCCTGAATGAACGTGAGAACAAGAAATTGCATAGCTGAATAAAGCGGCCGGACATCTGAAGTGTTTGTGGAGCTGAATTATGTCATGCATTTTGCCCACTGACCGCGGTTTAACTTCATCTACATGTATATTGGTTTGTCCTAATTCTCGTGATACATAATTAACTTTCAGGGCAGCTGTTTTCTATAGAGAAAACCTCTCCACAGATTGAGAGGCATTTTTGAGAGTAGATTGTACATGTAATTTTTTCTCTGATTGTAGTGACATTTTGCAGTGAAAAGTGGACATAGCTCTCACATTGAAAGTGAACACCATATGTCGAGCTAGATGGTAGTGATCTTGCAAGATGCAAGCTTTGGAGCAAACTAACCTCTTTTCATCTGATTTTTGTAATGTATTCCTATAATTAGCTCTGTTCTTTGGTTATGTGTCTAAATCTTGTTCTTTCTTCAACATTTTTTTATATTTTTTGTTGTCCATCTGCAATAGAATTTCTGGTTAAGCAATGCATTACCTCAAGTGGTTATTACACGATTTTGCAGAAGAGACCATGGAGAACTGGTAATTTCTTCTAGGAGCTAATAAGGTTCCGAGTCAGTCTTATTCCCACTAATGGTTATATTAGATACTCTAATCAAGAACAATGTACCCTAGATTTCTCTTTTGCCTTCGAATTAACTGTACTCGGGTCCTAAAGATGATTGACACCCCGAAACCCTAACCATTTGGCAAAAATGACAACCTCAAAAATTGAAATTAACAAAATAGCCTTCTTTTATTTTAACATAGGAATAACTATTTAAAAACTCGGTTGTTAATTAGCAAAATAGCATTCTTTCATTTTAGCCTAGGAATAACAATCTAAAACTAGATCGTTCCTGGTCATTCCGAGGTTATTTTGTTAAAAAGACTATTTAATTACTCCGAGATCATTTTGTTAAAAAGACTATTTAATTAATAAAAAAAAGAAAGTGTCTGAGGTATTTTGCTAATTGACTCCTTAAGATTCATTTCCTTTCCGAGAGACTTTTCAAAAATGTCCTCTACTTGAAGTTAATAATTGCATGCTTAACTCACCAACGACTACTGGATTCATAATTGAGTTTCATGTTTTCAAGTCACGTTTCAGTTGTTTCCCTGTGGCTTATGCCCCCCGGTAGCTAATGCAGTAGCAGATTATACGTCAATACCACTCTTGAGAAGGAACTTTTGGAATATGTCGTCGTTCATGTTCTCGAACGTCTGCTATTGTAAACCCCGTTGTCGTATTGCTAAGTAGTGTCAATATTTAACCAGATTACTACTGATTATGGAGATTTTCAAGATAGAACGAATTTGGTCAGACTGAAGGTTTGTTTTTTTGCAACAAAATTGCTTCCAACTATAAATGGATTTCTTAAAGACTTGACTAACCATCTGCCATAAGTGACATCGGACTAGTTACACTTATCTTCTGACCGCTGATGCAAATAAATAGATTCAAATCTAGGCTCATTGAATTTTAGCATTAAAAAAAAAAAAAGAAAAAGAAAAAAACCAACAACAACAACAACAACTTATTAATTAACAAAACCATACAACTGAATACATATATGGGCATGTATGCATATGTAACCCGCTTCATACACAAGTACATGTAGCGTTAAAAAACACGGTGCATGTAGACCACATACTTATTGATACAAGTGACACTCGCGATAAATATGTATACATATAAAATAACTGCTGCAACTAAAACTGAACGGGTGGAATTCTGATGCTTCTGGTCTCTTAAGTAGATTTCTTGTTCGGAATCCAGACTATATGATCCTCTGGAAGAAAATGGCAGACCGGAACAGTTCCTGGCTTCACTTTGAGAACTTGGAAGGCCAAATGCTTGGGATTCCACGCTGACGTATCTGTGTGGCACACTGCTACTGCTTCGCTTTTGTCCCATCTGCACCTTCCATGGACACCAAATAAGTCTTCGTCGTTCGCGTTGCGTGGCAGTAGAACACGGCGTACGCGTAGTTCTGCTTGTGGCACGCGACGGCCTTGTCGCCCGCCGTCTTCTTTTCCACTTGTAACCGTATAGGTCTGCATCGGAGTTTCCTTTTCCACCTCTGTAGAGATGGCCTGCACGTCTTTTCCGAGCTTGGAGGTGCTGAAGTCGACCATGGACTCCAATGAAGTCGCGCAAAGCTTCTCCTCTCCTTCGACGGTTCGATCTTCGCACTCCGCGAGCGTCTCTTTGATCGTCTCAGCTTCCACTGACCGTGGTGTCACGGAGAATTTGTTCAAGATTACAGGGAGTTTGTTGGATGAAAAAGGGATTGATTCAGCGACTTGGCGGGGTAAGAAAGTTGCTTTGTTCGAGCTTTTGGTGAATTGCAGGTTCATTTTGGTGCCCGGGTGAATGTCCTCGTCCAAGAAGAAGAGAGCTACGTTCGGGTTGTCGTGGAGTTGATTCTCAGTGGCGGCATATTGGTAGAGGAATGGAGATGGCCCGGGTTACTCCGACATAAACTGGCTTCCCCTTGGGGCCTGCACGTACAGACACTCCTTTCCCAACGCCAACGTTGGTTCTTCCGCCGGGCTTTCCTGTATTCACCTTCACGCCAGGGCCTTTGCCGACGGTCACTTGAGTTCCGCCGCCTGAGCTCCCTTTCCCGGTGTTTACGTTAACTCCCGATCCCTTGCCTACGCTGACTGAAGTACTCTTGTCTTCCGTATAGTCTGCGAAATCAACAACATGATCATGGAACTTAGGAGTAGTGAGACATAGTTTAAAAAAAAAAAAAAAATCAGATATGCTTATAAGAGGTATTTTCAGCTAGCTCTTATCTTGGTTTCGAAATCCAAATTACCCGGGTGTAGAAGATCACTGACGGCTTTCGGCATCGGCGTGTTGGGAAGGGATGTTTTCCAGTAAAGTTCAGGAGACAGCACGGCATGACTTTCTGCAAGCAAGAACTGCACGCATATATGAACTCACAATATTAGCTCCTCACAACTATATAGTAGAAAATAACTGTGCATATGTATGTATATATGTACACACACACTTATATATGTATGTTTGTCAGAAAAGCTTACAGTGAGAAGAGCAAGGACGTAAGGAAGATGGAACTCCATTGAGACTCAAAATATTGTATCTGCAACAGATGAAGTTTGGTTGAGGGAGAGATATGTGTAATATGTAATGTATATTTGTGTGTATATATATATTTATGTATTTGAGCTGATCAGAGCTAGCTAAACTTACTATAGTACGAAGTCTAGTACCAGTTTGCAAAGCTATATATAAAAGGCCGGGGCGTTTGTGCTGACTTTTTCCACCTGTATTGTCGACTATTTAATTATTTACATCCAACTGTCCCTGGCTCCTCCATTACTAGTTTAATTAAAACTACGTCATTTAACGTCAAACGGGACAGCTGCTTAGACGTCGTACCAGACAAATGCATGCCGGTGAATACTATATATATATATATATATATATCATCAAAATTTTGGTTTTCCTTATTTCTTGGCCTCGGACTCTGCATAGTGAGAGTAGGTAACTAAGTTTGAAAATCTCGTCATCACTCTTTGTCCATCATATTTAAACTAACAACTACTGCATTTATTAGGGTTTAGTAGGAGTTGCACGTCGTTCTCTTAATTTCTTCATTACAGCAAAAAAAAAAAAAAAAAAAAAAAAAAAAAAAATCAAATGAGATAAAATTTTTAACCGTCAGATCGAATTAAAACTATATCAAACAAATAGGGAAAAAATAAAAAAAGAAAAGTTGTGCTTCACTAATAATTGAGATATATATATTTTTTTATATGCTATCAAAGGATTTTCATTTTCTGTTGTGTATTTTTTTTTAATCTTGAGATAAACGACAAAAGTGATTTTATTTTTGTACGTGGTTTTCCTTTGCCCTCCGCTTGAAACTAAATACGTGTTCTTGATGGTTCGCCAGTTGGTTGGTGTCCGTTGGGAGAGACATCAATATCACATTTTTATTACTTTGAAAAGTATAAAATGTAAGACATACATTGCATTTTTATGGACATATATTGTTACGTGTATGTATATTCTTTGCTTTAATTAATGAAATGTCTCGGTACGACATATCATATGATTCTTATAAGATTTTAACTTTTTATTTAAAAACTTATAATAATTAGTTGATTTATATGTAATTTTTAATTTAAAATCTTATCATATGATGCTATTTAGATATTGGGATAAAGGACAAATATCACTAATAAGACTTATGTTTGAATCATCTGATTGATATAATATAATACATGTCATGTTACAAGTGACACATGAGAGGGATACCGTATAAGTTCTCCTCCCTTACTATCTGCCTACATTTTTTTTTTTTGGTGTTTGGCCATGATTAAACCTGAGTGTTTTGAGAAAATAGAACTGATTATTTATTTCTTGCTAACTAATTATCTTCGGAATTGTTCTAGAAGGGAACAATTTGATTTTTTTTTAACACAAAATTTATCCAGACAAATTGGTGCTCTCTCTCTCTCTCTCTCATGAATGATGATTTCTCTACTTGAGGTTTGACTATAGAAGGACACGTGGTCATGAACAACCTAACTTACTGTCTTTTATTTTCACCCTTTATGCATGTATAATTTCCCTTAGGTCTTATAGTTTTGCTTATCAATTGTTGAACAAAACTCAAACTTATTGTCTAATGTTTTTTTTTTCCTTAGTAAAATGTGGTTTAGTTCTTGGAAGGTTTATTTATTTATTTATTTATTTATCCAACATCATATTACTTAAGGAAAAAAATACGAAAGAAAAATGATAAAAGATATGAGTGGTATTGTCTAATAACCATACTCGAAGTAAAAAAAAATTTCTAAATACATTACGCTAATGAGATGGATATAATTTGAAGTTACAGAATAACCCTTTAACACGTAATCCTTCCTTAAAGTGCAAAAGGGGGAAAGTAAATTGTTCTTCATACATTAACTAGCAAAAAGAGAGAGAGAGAGAGAGAGAGAGAGAGAGAGAGAGAGAGAGAGAGAGATTTAGAGTTAAATAGCCCTTTTTTTTTTTTTTAAAGTTTTTTTAAACAAATAGCTAGAGTTTTTAAAAATTAGTAAAAAGATCATTTTTTCTGAAATGATCAATCAAATTTTTTAAATATTGGTTAATCAGTAATTAATTACGTAATATAGTTAATTTGGTCAATAAATAATTGATCATAGTCAATCATTGATTGACAAAACATAAAACACCAATTTTTATAGTAATTAATCACTGATTGATTAATTTGAAAAAATGACAAATGGTCATTTTGTTAAATAAAAAAATTTCAACCATCTATTAGATTATGTGACCAAAATAAACCATCCAATGTATTAAAAAAAAAAAAAAAGAAATTGTACTTAGTACATGGCGGTGTCTGGCTAAGTTGGGCTTAACATATTTTTGCCGTACTGTACTTCCGCGACAACTTGCATGTACAGAATGCTACTAGTAGTAGAAAAACAAGGACAGGTTGTTTCTTAGGAAAATCACCTGACGAGGAAAAAAGCTCAAGGGAGATGTGTAGTGTGTGGGTCTCTTACAATGTTACTACTACTGCATTATCCGCTATTGTGGTATAGCGTGTAAGGTTCCATTTGCTTTAAAGGATATGGTGAGAGTTTGAAAGAGGAATGAAAAATGTGAAAGACGAAGAGGATTATAACAATCTTTCAAATAATTCAATAGGAGGAAGGACCTCGTGGCATACAACCGAAATGACTCCCGCTAGATAGCCACCCCTTTCTCTCTTTTTACAGCCTCGTGAACGGATGAAAGAAGGGAAGTTATAGAGCGGGGCAGTGAAGGCTCGTGAAGTAGACAGCAAGCAACAATGTCTCAGCCCCCTAACCTTTCTATTATATTATTAAAGCGCTAGCGCGCCCCTTTCTCTAAAGGGGCGTAAGCACTTCACTCGCTAGGGGATGGGATTTATTCACTTGCACTCTTGTTAGCACTAAGAATGGATGTTAGTAATTTAACTAATTATTAATCAGTTTCTTTTATGTATTTTTGATTATTTTTAAAAGGGTAAAATCGTCTTTTTAAAATTGTATGTATAATGAATTTGATCATCCTCGATGTCTCATTTCTTCCCTTAAAAAATTGCAAGAATTAGAATATAAGATGGAGGGAAAAGATTTATTCTTTTATGTTGTTTGTGTTTGGTATCATATGGAAGGAAAAGTTTAAATTACCTTTTGTTATTTGGTATTGCAAGGAAAGATAAATAGGGAGAAGTAGTGACTATTCATGAAATTACTATTTTACCCTCACTTTTTTTTTTTTTTTTTTTAAAGATTGTTTTTGTTACCACATAAGTGTAGTATTTGTTTTACCTTTTGTCAACCCACTTTTCTCTGCAATTTTAAAAAGATTAAAAATTGTGGATCTCACAAGGTATTATATTCCTCCTATTTTTTTGTCTTCCAAAAGTCACTTCAACCAAAAACCAAACACCATAATTTTTGAATTTCTAACCTAAAATTGATCCAACCTTCTTGTTCTATTTTTTTCTCTGTACCAAACATAGCTAGATTAGTCTTATATATGTTTAAATTGTTGAAGTCTAGTGGTCCAGATTTGAGTGTAAGGAACAGCAAGTGTCACATAGAAAAGGTAGTGCCACACATTTTGAGTCTCAAATTAAACGGATTGGGGCTAAGAAAAGTTATATTCATATATTATTAACTTCTATAAAGAGGTGATAAAGACCATTTAGGTTCGAGTCCCTTCCATATAGTTGGAGTATATTTCTTCAAAAAAAAAAAAAAAAAAAAGAGTACATTTAAGTTCTTCATTTCATAGTCTACACTTTACTAGTGATTAATAATATTACTCCTGAATTTCATGACTAATAAGATCTATTTCATGTAATTTTTCACTTTTTTAATTTTTCTTATAAAATTGAAGAACAACTAGAACTTTATTAAAATTTAAGAATAAAACTAAATTTGAAAAATGTAAATGTCCTTCACTCACCTATACGTGGCTTATTACGACCTATAAAGTAGTCTAGTTGGTCTTTGAAGGAAAGAAAAAAGATTTTATCTTTCTCTCCTTCTTTTCATTTATATTGGGGTGGCAGGAGAGAAAAAAGAAAGAAGAAAGAAGAAAGAAAAATGAAAAAAGAGAAGAAGATATGGTCGGTTTCTTGTTTAATATACATTCAACTCATTTGAGTAGAAAAGTTGGTCCAGATTCATTATAAGTTGAATCTGAATCCGAAGTTTTACTTATTTATTGCCACACAAATCACAAAACAAAATGGTTTTTTATTTTTATTTATCATTTTTTTAAAAAAAATTTTTCTGTAGAGAAAATGAAATAACTTATAAGGGGCCCTGGTTATGGACCCTCATGAATAAAATTGTCATTAATAGGGTAGGGTTATGCATGCCACTAGCCCTAGTTGGAAGAGTAATGTCATTAATGTAATTATTATTAAAGTATCTTCAATACAATGCTAAAAGATTATACGAATGATAAATTTTCGTATTTGAATAAAAAAAAACACTCTCTAATAAAGTACTATTTTGAGTCTAGATTTCTCATGTTCTTAATTTTTGTGACAAATTTGCTATAAGGTACAACCAGTGTCAAATGTAGCATACATTTGATTTTAATTGATTGTTGGCTTGACTATCAAATAATTATTATAATATTTTCATTTTTAAGTTATTTAAAAACTTAATCTTCACTTTTATAAATTTTAAAGCATAAAAATAATGAAAAAAAATAGAAATAACATCATGTATTAGAGTATAAAGAAAAATAATATTGTTTATTACACTTTTTATAATAAAATAATAAATAATAAATAATAAATACAACATTTGTACGTATTGGAGATGGTCTTAGTTATGATACTCACCAACTTATGGTTCGTTCAGTTTTGTAAAATCTGATGGGCCAAATTAGTTTGATTTCTTTGGAAGATGTTTTTGAAGTTTATTCTATCAGTGGGGACAAGTAAAGGACTGTCCTAAAAGCTTTATTTATTTTTAATTATTATTATTATTATTATTATTATTATTATTCTTTTTTTTGCAACTAACATTTTAGATATTGAATTCTGTCGTGAAGTTGATTATGATGGACTCTGAAAATGAGTTATAGGCCGGTTGAGGTTGCAACAGTTTACCATTTTGTGCCAACCCGTAACGTACTCATTTACAAGCTTTTAAAGATCAGGTAATCTAAATTTATAATGGGAGAGACTGTGACAGAGTCTCTCCCAAATGACTCTATCGGTGGAGCTCTTTTTTAAACTGTTAGATTTAATCGAATGGTTGATATATTAAGGGTGTACCATACTTATTATATACCTTACCTCATAAAATCTTTATTACCCCAAGTTTTCTCTGTCGCCGGAGACCTTCCCACAGCTGGCGACCTACTCCGGCAACCACCTTGACACCAGCAACTCACCCCCGGCCACCCCCCAACCCAGCCTTCCCCGGCCTGGACCCGGCACCCTCCAGGCCAGCGGCCCCCTTACAGCAGGCACAACCCCCGGCCCCCTCACAGGCACACCCCCCGTTGGCCCCCCTTCTCTCTTCTCCTCTCTCTCTCTCCCCCCCAAAACCCCCCACCCTCGGCGTCCCCCCCCCCCCCCCCCCCCCCCCCGACGGGAACCCCCCACACCCCTCTCTCTTTCTCCTTTCTCTCTTACCCTCTCTCTTTTACGGCCAGCCCCCCTGCCCCCAGCCCGTTCGGCGGCCCCCCACCCCAGCCCCCTCCCCCGGTGCCCCCCCAACGGGAATCCCCTACACCCTTCTCTCTCTCCTTTATCTCTTATCTATCTCTCTTCCCAGCCAGCCCCCTGCCCCCAGTCCACCCGACGGCCCCCTACCCTGGCGCCCCCGTCCCCCCGACAGGAACCCCTACCCCCTTTATCTCTCTCCTCTCTTTCTTACCCTTTCTCTCTTCCCGACCGGCCCCCTTGCCCCTAGCTCCCCCGGTGGCCCCCCCACCCTAGCCCCCTCCCCTGGCCCCCCCAACGAGAACCCCCCATACCCCCTTCTCTCTTCCCAGCTGGCCCCCTAGCCCCAGCCTGCCCGGCGCCCCCCCACCTCAGCCCCCTCCCCCGGCGCCCCCCCCCCCCCCCCGACGGGAATCCTCCCACACCCTTCTCTCTCTTCTTTCTCTCTTACCCCATCTCTCTTCCCGGCGGCCCCTGCCCCAGCCCGCCCGGCGCCCCTACCTTGGAGCCCCGTCCCCCCGAACAGGAACCCCCCACCCCTCTTTATCTCTCTCCTCTCTTTCTTACCCTCTCTCTCTTCTCCGACCAGCCCCCCTGCCCCTAGCTCGCCCGGTGACCCCCCCACCCTAGCCCCCCCCCCCCCGACGGGAACCCTCCACGCCCCCTCTCTCTCTTACCCTCTCTCTTTTCCCGGCTGGCCCCCCTGCCCCCAGCCACCCGGTGGCCCCCCCACCCCAGCCTCTTCCCCCAAACGGGAACCCCCACCCCCTTTCTCTCTCTCCTCTCTCTCTTCCCCTCTCTCTCTCTTCTCCTTCAGCTTTTTTTTCCCCCCTCTTTTTCACTTACTTTGTTACCATATAGGTGTGCCTATAGTTCATCATTTGCACCCTCATTATATAAACCATCCGATTCAAGATCAATGGTTTAAAAAATAACTGTATCGGTAGAGACTCTCATAGTTTTGTCATTTATAATAAGTATTTCTAAACATCAAATCACATCAAAAAAAATCTAATAATTAAAAACATAATCCTATTATTAGACCATAAAATTCAAAAATAAAAATAAAAATAAACACAAGCAAGCTAGTGTTTAAGTTGTTTACACATAAGCTACTTCTGTTGAGTCTTCCCATACTTTTTGTCTCATAAGCTATCTTCTAATAGTGTTATATTTTATCACCTAAATTTAAAAATTTAGTCATATAAAAAACGTTAAATACTAAAAATTATTGAATAAATTAATGAGTTGTTAAAATATTATTGAGAAGATAGTTATTGAGATACGAAAATGAGATAACAAAATCTGAACTCATTTCTGACAAGTGTTGAGTAGTCTACTAAAAAAATAACATGACATACACCAAATCCCTCTGGTGTTTGAATATGTGGGCTTGTTCTGTGGGTTTGGTTTGTTAGAAGTATTGGTCTAAGTCCTGACCCAAAGTTGTTGTCATCACTTATTCTTGTGGCCTAGATGCTACTAAATGGCCTTTCTCGTTAGGTTTCTTTGGAGGATGTTTTTGAAGTTAATTATATCTCTGGGGGACAAATTAAGGGCTGTCCCAAAAGCCTTTTTGCTGCAACGAACATTTTAGATGTTGAATTGGGTCATGAAGTTGATATTATGTTGGACTCTGAAAATGAGTTCCTGGTTGGTCGAGATTGCAGCAGTTTACCATTTCTATGCCAACATGTAACTTACTCATAACGCATGTAAAACTTTTTAAGATCGGCTACCTATATTGATAGTATGTATTTATAAATGTCAAATCACAATTAAAATCTGGTTTTGATATCTTACCGTAAAATTCCAAAAAAAAAAAACAAAAAACAAAACAAAAAACAAAAAACAAGTAGTGTCTAAGGTTTTTATTGTTATTATTATAATTATCGAAGGAAGCTACTGTTTAAGTTGTTTATACATAAAGGTACTTCTATCAAGTGTTGAGCAGTATACTGAAAAATATATATATATATATATATATATATAAAATAGTTCTGACTGAAAACCAAATCACTTTAGTTTTTGAAAATGTGGGTTTGTTCTATATGTTTGGTTTGTTATGTATTGGTCAAAGTCCTGGCCCAAAATTGTTGTAATGAGTGATTCCGGTAACCTGAATAATAACTAAAAGTCCTTTATGCCTTTTGCAAGGTAATATCGGGTCATCCTGATCAAGGCCTCGTCTTGACAATATCTCTAAATATCATTTTATCATTTGAATTTCAAATTTCTGAACTCTACGGGTATGTTTGGTTCAACATTTCATTTCAACTCAAACTGTACTTTTTTTTTGTCTTTTTCCTAAAAAGTTTTTGTCTTTTTCTCCAAAAGTTTTTTGTCTTTTCTGAAAATTCAAAAAAATTTACTATTACAACTAAAATATTTCAACTCAAACTAACCAATCAAACATACCCTACATTAAACTTGCTTTTTATTTCATTTTCAAAAAACTCAAATTTTAAAAATTTATAATTTTCTCATTTCAAATGGAAATAAGATGATTTTAATGATAAAATGTTCATATCGACGAGACGAATAAGATAAGATTCATTTTGTATTTTTTTTTCAAACATTTTTAAAATTTTTTATATTATTTTCTATATCACAAAATTTTTTCAAAAGTTCTCTTTTAAAACACACATTTGCATCACAACCTTCAAAACATCATTTCTAGATGTCCTCCCAAACAAATAGGCCCTGAATTTGTTTCCCTATTGGAGTTCTGAAGTGAATACGCACGTGGGTTGTATAGGCAGGTAAAGGGGTAAAGTGACCTAAACTCATGATATTTAAATAAAGAAAAATATTAGACATCAACTATAATTTAAATTTTTATAATAATTTTGAGCTGTCATTGTCATTCTATTATTGACAAAATTTGGTACAATATTATAGAATTAATTAAATTAAATGGAAGATCACGAGCTTATTTAACTGATGACGAGTATAATTTGTAGTGAGAGTTGTTTGGCGACAAATCCATATTCTCAATGTGGGATAGTTTAGTTAGAGTCCAGTTCAGACCCAATTACAATCACTCTTGAAAACAACTGACAAATACTTCTATTGGGCTTTGAATTTAATATTTCAAAACTTTAGAACTTCGTTTTTTTTTTTTTGAATTGAGAATTCATTCATTTTAGAACCTGGCTAGCAGATAGCTAGGTTTATCCAAAATGGATTTCCCCTATTTGGGATGTGTCTCTAAGCAACCGAAAGATCAATTTATTAATATACTACCACATGCAAATATATCGGTAATTGCACTAAATGGCATTTCTTAATACCCTAATTTAATGCCATTTGTCTGGCAGGGCTACCAAGTTGGAGAAAATGGTAAAAACCCGAGGATCAAATATTGATAAGAGATGGAGAACCTTAAAAAGAGGAAGCTTTCTATAGTAAGATATTTATATATATTGATGAGGTATGTTTTTATATATAAAAAATGATTAAAATTACATCAAAATAAAAAAAAATTCAAAATTGACAGAACTTTATATGTATACATAACAATTCAAAACATAATTATGGCCTCGTTTGGCAATGCGGTTCAAACTGTACTTTTTCATTTCAGTTTCTGTCTTTTTTCAGAAAAAGTTTTTGTCTTTTCTGAAAAGTCAACAAAAATTTTCAACTCAAACTGTACTTTTTCAACTCAAACTTATTTACCAAACGGACCCTATTACTAGGATAATTTTTCATAACCTATCATAGAATTTGCATCATGAAGTATCTCGATGAAGTTTGATTAGAAGCCTAGGGTAGTAGGGTTTTGATAATATATATATATATATATATATATATGGTCGGCTGTCCTTTTCAATTTTGGGAAGGGAATTTTACCGTTCGTTTAACTTGTTAATTATTACCCTTTTTTTTTTTTTTTGGAGTAAGATTTACTTCTTTAACATTTAATAGGCCGACTTCCTATCCTATGGAGGGTTGGCTAGCGCACAAAAGAAACTTTATTTATTTATTTATTTTTTTCCCGTTTCTTGTTGGTCACCCTTTCTCTCTCTCGGTAATATCATTGTGTGAGCAATTTCAGGTGAATCTAAAACCTCCTTTTCTCCACTAATTTGGCTTTTTTACTAAGGTCTTCTTGTTGTGTTGTATTAGTAAAAATCTTTGGTGGGGATTAGTGTCATCCACTAGTAAAGAAAACCTTCGTTCCCTTTATATATATGTGTGTGTATATATATGTACATATATAGCTCTTAGAATGATGAATAATTAGTCAATTTCTTGTGGGGTTTGTATATATGGCAAAGTTATATTGGTGGGGCGGTTTTTGCATAGTGAAGAGTTCCACCCCTTTAGAATGTTTCTGAAATAATTGTGATGATGTTCAGTTTGAATCCTAATCAATGTGGACAGCATAAGCTTATAGTGAAAGCACAAATTTTTTGTTTATTTATTATTATTACTATTTTTTTTTGCAAAAGTAGAATCTATTTTGATTTGTGGTAGTAAGATACGTGGTCATAATTATTGTGTATATATTATTAGTATTATTAATTGGTTCTTTATTTGGACATGATGACAACAATTTTGTGGCAAAATAGTGTTACTGAAGAAAGGAAAAAAGCAACAAAAATCTTGGAGAGAAAACAAACCAATTGAGAAGTGACGCGGCAAATTGGCAATAAAGTTTGAATTCTTTAAAATTGAACAAGAAAAAAAAGTACATACAAGAAACTGAGATAATATATATAACTAATTGTCATATTAATATAATTAGCTAACTTTTGGATCAAAATTTATTTACAGCTTACTGATGATCAAACAATTAGCCATTATATTGATTAATGCACTTACTACCTTAAAAAAAAAAAAAAATCTAAATGGAGAGAGTATTGGATAACAAATAGAGTTTAATTAGTACATCTTATTTAGGTTGGCGACTAACAAGTAACTCGTTTTTATATCAAACCCCACTCAAATTTATTAATAAAAAGGATTAAAAAAACTAGCTTATTATTTCAGTAGGGATATACACTTAGGGATTAAATTTTTAGTAGCTTTTATATAGGATGACCAATTTTTAAAGGGGCAAAATGAGAAAAATATAAATTTTTGAAGAAAAAATTGTTAAAAAGAAAAATTCATTGATGGGGCGAAAGTCCCCTCAATTGGCCATGGCCAACTCCGCCATTGACAAGGACTAACAAAAAAAAAAAAAAATGAAAAGAAAAGAAAAGAAAAGAAGAAACAACCTTATAGAAAAGGCAAACGACAAATACACTCTCTTAATGAAATTATGTATTTGCCACATTAATGGAGCTGACATGATAATTAATTATTTTATAAAAAAGTTGGCCTTTAATGCCACTTTTATGGTTGAGAAATAAGTTTCTGCTCAATCTCACGAATACATCATACTGGCATTTTCTAGCATATATAAATAAATATATATGTATACTTGTATATATATTATACAAGCATTTCACTACATGTTTTCAAGCATTTCTTTCCCAAATGCGTTCTCAACTTACTGTTTGTTTGCCTTAAAAAAAAAAAAAAAAAAAAAAAAAAAACTTACAGTTTGTTTGTGGAAAGTCTCGTCTTTTTGTTCAATTAGGGCAATGAAAGAGAAAAAGGCTCGGGATGCTAGATTTAGGCTTTTTTCTCTTTTTGGTTTATTCCACTATTCTTGTTTTTGCCTTTTTTTTTTTGTTTTTGTGTTTTTTTGTTTTTTTGCCTTCTACTTTTTAATGGATTGGTGATTAAGTTAAGCATTTTAGAAGAATCTTATTGGCCTAACTTAATCAATAATACTAAAGCAAAATGTTCTGTGATTCCCATGAAGCCACATTCGGCTTTTATTAACAACTCTTTTCTCTCGATCATAACCCCATTCATAACTTATATGGCCAACTTGGTAACTCACTTTTAGCTACTCCTTTCGTTTGTTCATTTTAGTTTTTAATTATTTGTTGAACTATATTCTCTATAACGTACTCTAATTAAATATTAATGTAACATAGCAAAATTCTAAATCATCACCTAAAGTTATGTTTTCGTTTGAAAAGTTAGACTTTAGGAAGTTATTAACTAGTCTTGTTAGTCTTAATCATTATTTGCAGTGGCGCAGCCGCACCGTTTATGTGAGTGGGTACACATGCGTGCCGATATCATATTTTAAACTTTTAGTTTTATTCTCTCTCTCTCTCTTTTTTTTTTTACAAGTTTTGTAGCTCCACTAATTGAAATATATATTTATATTTATATATAGATTGAATCACCGTCAAATCATAACTAATTTTAATTATAAGAGTAAACATGCTTAATAGTAATAGTAAGACCCATCAACTCTACCTCAAAAGCAAGCGCATTCCTAAGAGAAACTTCAGAACAAGCTCCATAAAAAAAGCTAAACGCACCCCAACTATATCGGTACCTGTTTTATTCCCCGCTCATCACACCAACTTTATGATCTAGATTGATTACCCTATAACACTATTCATGCATGTACATTGGATATGTGGTTAGTAAACATTGGTAGTGCCTTAAAATTCGATACCTAAAATGGTATTGGTTGTTGTATTCTCTTCGAATCACAAGAATGGATTGTGGATTATTGCGCGCTTTTAATCATGGGAAAGTTGCATCTCCACAACTGTCAAATCAAACTTTGAGATTCAATATTAAAAACATAATTAAACAACTATATGGACCCATAAAGTATAAAAAGGCTTGTGATCAAGGGAGTGGAACATATGGTCCACCTTGATTCTGTCTGATATATACACCTATATATAATGTAGTATTTGCTTTATATAGATCGGAGTTAAGGAATATATAATCAATTAATTAATTAGAATTCTCAAAAAACTAATCATTAATTTGAAGAGCCTTTCAAAGGACTCATTTTGTTGCTCGGTAATAATGTATAAGTTTTATAGTTAAATATTCATTTTTTTTAAATTAAAAATATAAAGACAATAAATTAGAACATATTTTTCCTTTTGGTGAGTTAAAAAAAGAAAAAAAGAACATATATAATTAAATCGTATAAAATAACACATTGATCATCTTTGCATGTTTTGAAATTAACTTAAATTTTAAGTTATATATATTAATATAGTTAGACAAATTGAAACATTAACATTGCCAATTAAGACCTCAACTTCGAGAGTTTCATGTGTTACATTGTTTTATTTCCTTTGTTTTTTAATTAACATATTGTGTTATTACTACTTCAAATTATACTAACATGTCTCTATCAACTAGATGCATAATTTGTGCACAACGATACGTGATGGGATATAAAGTGTTATTGTGTTTGTTAAAAAGGAAAGGAAAAGGAAAAGGAAAAGGAAAAGGAAAAGGAAAAGGAAGAGGAAAAAATAATTAAAAGTCTTAAAAAGCTCTTATTTGATCGCACTTATATAAATAGGGATGCAACGCTCAAACCTTTCCGTATAACAAAGTCCACATGGACAAAAAAATGACAAAAAATACACTGTACAAGATTCTTAAAGAAGTTTACACTTATAATAGTACCCTTTGTGTAACTTAATTATATACAGATGTTTTGGTGATCAATATAGGAAATATAATATCATATTTTATTAATATGGCCCAAGTGAACCACCAATGAAAACTTGGAAGGTAAGAAATATATATATATATATATATATCAACCAATATATAACTTAATTATCATATGAAAAGCAACCACTAAGGGCACGTTTAGCACGCCATATTATATTTTATAAAATATATTATATTATATTGTCATTATATAAAAAGGCTTGTGATAAAGGGAGTGGAACATATGGTCCACCTTGATTCTGTCTGAGATATACACCTATATATAATGTAATATTTGCTTTATAAGGGAGTGGAACATATGGAACATATGGCTTGTGATTCGATGTTTAGAATCAACCAAAAGTCCAAAAGCACTAAACAATAATTATATTGCGTTGTATTAAAGTTAATAAGTGTAATAAGCTCCGCAAATTATTTATAAAAAAATTTATGAAATGCAAGCCAACAGTTCAATGAAAAGTAAGAACTTTAGGAGTTGGCCCTTCGTTTATAGGCTTACATAAACCAGTTTGCGGCAGTTTTATTGCCATAGTAACACCCCATGTGATCCTAAAACGTCCTTTGGTTTCACTAACGTGATTGTTTTCTAAGATGTACCGAAAGCCTTGTGCCTTTCTCTTGAGTTCATTCATTTCGGAACAATTTTAGTACAAGATCAGAAGGAGAACGATAAACAAGGAACAGGCCTTTTCAATGCAAAAGAATGATCTTCTATACAAACAATATTCTGTCTGTTTACCTATGCAAGTTTGATACTTCATCATGTGGAGGTTCAGAAGGAACTTTACTGAGAAGCCATATGAGAACGACACCAAAAAGAGCACCGGAGAGATGGGCAATGTGATTGATGCTCTGCAAGGCAGAGCCTCTGCGGAAACCACCCGATAATGCAGTAGAAGCTTGGGCCGCTTCCATAACCTATCATGTTCAATTAGAGCAGTTCAGAACTTTGGTCCAACTAGATTATAAGTAAGCGGTGGACTTGTTAAGCCCTCCCCTTGCAAGCTGGTTTTGCAAGGGCAAGTTTCTACTTTATGGGTTCCTAACAAGTTTAGTATAAAATCATGGACAAAAAGTCAGTTGCTACCTACGATCCACCTTTCCATGCGAATGTTTCTAAGCACCAACAAATATCTCTTTCTTACAAAAGTCCCAAGTTATTTTATTTTATTTTATTTTTTTGATAACTGTGGTGTCCGAGACTTTGCTTTGACTAATCCACGGGACCCATGCAAAACGCCCCTCCACATGGATCAAGTAAATCCCGAACCTTTGGCCTGTGGGCATGACCCCAAGGAATTGGTAGCACTCAATGGGACCTAATGCTTCATGAGGCACCAAGTCCCAGTGATTCCCCAAAAGTCCCAAGTTATTGAATGATTAAAAGAACATCTCACCCTTTCTACGACGAATTGGCCCAGGATAAGCACTTCGAGGATCTTCCTCCAGTCCCACGACATCTACATTATGCAAAGCAGGTTAATAACTTTAACACGTGAAGAGGTTTACTTGCATAATCCACATTTGGGATACCTTTACAAAGACACTGATTGTAAATAATCCAAAAACAGCCCCCGAGGCTCCAACAGAAACTGCATTTCGCGGTAGAATCAGCCAGGAAACAAGGTTTGCTCCAACTCCTGTAAGAATATAAGAAAGCCACAATGCAAAGTTTCCTTCCTCTTCTTCAACGAGTTTTCCTGTTAGCAGAAGAAGTTGCTATCAACTTTATGGCCTACTCTTGTCGATAAACATTCAGTACTTGGGAAAGAAGAATGAGACTCTCACCAAAAATGTATAAGAAGAAAAGGTTGCTAGAAAGATGTCTCCTGAAAATAATGCATGGAGAAAAGGTCAAAAGCCTAAAGTCGGAAAAAATAAATCAGCCTCAATCCCCATTACAACTTTTTCAAGCAATATAGTTTTATCATATGACTGGTGTTCTGCCTCGTCTTACCAATCAGCATGGCAGAAATTTGCAGTCAGAAACTGGTACCACTTGGGGTAACGGTGGTGCAGGTATAGATTTCTTATTGCACGAACCTAACGACAAGCATAGAAATCCTTGTGTCAGCTTGACGGCCACTGCTAACTAATAAGTTACAATACAATACATGCATGTAGCAAGTACAAATGTTCCTTTGACAAATTTCTGTTCTCATTAAGCACAAGAAAATATATTCATAAAAGCAGAAGCTATAAATCACTACCTGAAGCACATGATCGGCTGCATAAATTCCCAGATTGAGAAGTATAATCCAGAAAATTCCGTTCACTCGTTTCTGCGGTTTCCGTCTTTCTTCTGGCTTCCCAAGTTCCAGTTGTGACATTATCTCTAACACACACATCACAAAGTTGCATATATAGCTAGTCTCCATAGAATACTAATGGTAAAAAGAACACAAATAGTGCACGTAGAAAACTGAAGAAAACTGTTCACCCAAAAATATGTACGCGTAAATACTACGCAAGTGCACGTAGTCGACCAAGTAATATAGTGATGAGTAGAGTATCGTTTCCACAGGGATTATAGTTCCATCAACAATCCTAGCTAAGAAAATTTAGTTCCATCAATGGTTTAAATACTCTCAATGAGTCTCTACCATAGTTTTGTCCATTTATAATAAGTATTTCTAAACGTCAAATCACATCAAAAAAAATCTAATAATTAAAAACATAATCCTATTATTAGACCATAAAATTCAAAAATAAAAATAAAAATAAACACAAGCAAGCTAGTGTTTAAGTTGTTTACACATAAGCTACTTCTGTTGAGTCTTCCCATACTTTTTGTCTCATAAGCTATCTTCTAATAGTGTTATATTTTATCACCTGAATTTAAAAATTTAGTCATATAAAAAATGTTAAATACTAAAAATTATTGAATAAATTAATGAGTTGTTAAAATATTATTGAGAAGATAGTTATTGAGATACGAAAATGAGATAACAAAATCTGAATTCATTTCTGACAAGTGTTGAGTAGTCTACTAAAAAAATAACATGACATACACCAAATCCCTCTAGTGTTTGAATATGTGGGCATATGTGGGCTTGTTCTGTGGGTTTGGTTTGTTAGAAGTATTGGTCTAAGTCCTGACCCAAAGTTGTTGTCCTCACTTATTCTTGTGGCCTAGATACTGCTGAATGGCCTTGCTAGTTTGGTTTCTTTGGAGGATGTTTTTGAAGTTAATTATATCTCTGGGGGACAAATAAAGGGCTGTCCCAGAAGCCTTTTTGCTGCAACGAACATTTTAGATGTTGAATTCGGTCATGAAGTTGATATTATGTTGGACTCTGAAAATGAGTTCCTGGTTGGTCGAGATTGCAGCAGTTTACCATTTCTATGCCAACATGTATCTTACTCATAACGCATGTAAAACTTTTTAAGATCGGCTACCTATATTGATAGTATGTATTTATAAATGTCAAATCACAATTAAAATCTGGTAGTTAAAAACCGATCCTATTATTAGGATTTTTTTTTATATCTTACCGTAAAATTCCAAAAAAAAAAAAACAAACAAACAAAAAACAAAAAACAAAAAACAAGTAGTGTCTAAGGTTTTTATTGTTATTATTATAATTATCGAAGAAAGCTACTGTTTAAGTTGTTTATACATAAAGGTACTTCTATCAAGTGTTGAGCAGTATTCTGAAAATATATATATATATATATATAATAGTTCTGAGTGAAAACCAAATCATTTAAGTTTTAAAAAATGTGGGTTTGTTATATATGTTTGGTTTGTTGCAAGTATTGGTCAAAGTCCTGGCCCAAAATTGTTGTAATGAGTGATTCCGGTAACCTGAATAATAACTAAAAGTCCTTTATGCCTTTTGCAAGGTAATATCGGGTCATCTTGATCAATGCCTCGTATGGGAGAACATTTCTAAATGTTATTTTATCATTTTTGCATTCAATTTTCTCTCTATTTTATTTTTAAAAAACTCAAATTTTAAAAGGTTATAACTTTTTCATTTCAAATAGAAATGAAATGATTTTAATGTCAAAATGTTCATATCAATGAGACAAACAAGGTAAAATTCATTTTGTATAATTTTTTTAAAACATTTTTGAGATTTTTGAGATTTATTTCTATATCACAAAACTTTTTTTAAAATTCTCCTTCGAAACATATATTTGCATCACAACCTTAAAAACATCATCTCTAAA
Organism: Ficus microcarpa; assembly: GCA_025413485.1. Classification (NCBI taxonomy): domain Eukaryota; kingdom Viridiplantae; phylum Streptophyta; class Magnoliopsida; order Rosales; family Moraceae; genus Ficus; species Ficus microcarpa. Next base: position 44,488,693 of record CM046377.1, on the reverse strand, counting down.
TGTCCTCCCAAACAAATAGGTCCTGAATTTGTTTCCCTATTGGAGTTCTGAAGTGAATACGCCTATATGGTATTGAAAATATACGTGAGTTGTATAGGCAGGTAAAGTGACCTAAACTCATGGTATTTAAATAAAGAAAAATATTAGACATCAACTCTAATTTAAATTTTTATAATAATTTTGAGCTGTCATTGTCATTTTATTATTGACAAAATTTGATATAATATTATAGAATTAATTAAATTAAATGGAAGATCACCAGCTTATTTAACTGATGACGAGTATATTTTATAGTGAGAGTTGTTTGGCGACAAATCCATATCCTCAATGTGGGATACTTTAGTTAGAGTCCAGTTCAGACCCAATTACAATCACTCTTGAAAACAACTGACAAATACTTCTATCGGGCTTTGAATTTAATATTTCAAAACTTTAGAACTTCGTTTATTTTTTTTTGAATTGAGAATTCATTCATTTTAGAACCTGGCTAGCAGATAGCTAGGTTTATCCAAAATGGATTTCCCCTATTTGGGATGTGCCTCTAAGCAACCGAAAGATCAATTTATTAATATACTACCACATGCAAATATATCGGTTATTGCACTAAATGGCATTTCTTATTACCCTAATTTAATGCCATTTGTCTGGCAGGGCTACCAAGTTGGAGAAAAGGGTAAAAATTCCGAGGATCAAACATTGATAAGAGATGGAGAACCTTAAAAAGATGAAGCTTTCTACAATAAGATATTTATATATATTGATGACGTATGTTTTTATATATAAAAAATGATTAAAATTACATCAAAATAAAAAAAAATTCAAAATTGACATAACTTTATCTGTGTATATGACAATTCAAAACATAATTATTACTAGGATAATTTTTCATAACCTATCATAGAATTTGCATCATGAAGTATCTCGATGAAGTTCGGTTAGAAGCCTAGGGTAGTAGGGTTTTGATAATATATATATATATATATATATATGGTCGGCTGTCCTTTTCAATTTTGGGAGGGGAATTTTACCCTCCGTTTAACTTGTTAATTATTACCCTTTTTTTTTTTTGGAGAGATTTACTTCTTTAACATTTAATAGGCCGACTTCCTATCCTATGGAGGGTTGGCTAGCGCACAAAAGAAACTTTATTTATTTATTTATTTTTTTCCCGTTTCTTGTTGGTCACCCTTTCTCTCTCTCGGTAATATCATTGTGTGAGCAATTTCAGGTGAATCTAAAACCTCCTTTTCTCCACTAATTTGGCTTTTTTACTAAGGTCTTCTTGTTGTGTTGTATTAGTAAAAATCTTTGGTGGGGATTAGTGTCATCCACTAGTAAAGAAAACCTTCGTTCCCTTTATATATATGTGTGTGTATATATATGTACATATATAGCTCTTAGAATGATGAATAATTAGTCAATTTCTTGTGGGGTTTGTATATATGGCAAAGTTATATTGGTGGGGCGGTTTTTGCATAGTGAAGAGTTCCACCCCTTTAGAATGTTTCTGAAATAATTGTGATGATGTTCAGTTTGAATCCTAATCAATGTGGACAGCATAAGCTTATAGTGAAAGCACAAATTTTTTGTTTATTTATTATTATTACTATTTTTTTGCAAAAGTAGAATCTATTTTGATTTGTGGTAGTAAGATACGTGGTCATAATTATTGTGTATATATTATTAGTATTATTAATTTGTTCTTTATTTGGACATGAGGACAACAATTTTGTGGCAAAATAGTGTTAGCGAAGAAAGGAAAAAAGCAACAAAAATCTTGGAGAGAAAACAAACCAATTGAGAAGTGACGCGGCAAATTGGCAATAAAGTTTGAATTCTTTAAAATTGAACAAGAAAAAAAAGTACATACAAGAAACTGAGATAATATATATAACTACTTGTCATATTAATATAATTAGCTAACTTTTGGATCAAAATTTATTTACAGCTTACTGATGATCAAACAATTAGCCATTATATTGATTAATGCACTTACTACCTTAAAAAAAAAAAAAAAATCTAAATGGAGAGAGTATTGGATAACAAATAGAGTTTAATTAGTACATCTTATTTAGGTTGGCGACTAATAAGTAACTCGTTTTTATATCAAACCCCACTCAAATTTATTAATAAAAAGGATTAAAAAAACTAGCCTATTATTTCAGTAGGGATATACACTTAGGGATTAAATTTTTAGTAGCTTTTATATAGGATGACCAATTTTTAAAGGGGCAAAATGAGAAAAATATAAATTTTTGAAGAAAAAATTGTTAAAAAGAAAAATTCATTGATGGGGCGAAAGTCCCCTCAATTGGCCATGGCCAACTCCGCCATTGACAAGGACTAACAAAAAAAAAAAAAAAAAAAAGAAAAGAAAAGAAAAGAAAAGAAAAGAAGAAACAACCTTATAGAAAAGGCAAACGACAAATACACTCTCTTAATGAAATTATATATTTGCCACATTAATGGAGCTGACATGATAATTAATTAACTTATAAAAAAGTTGGCCTTTAATGCCACTTTTATGGTTGAGAAATAAGTTTCTGCTCAATCTCACGAATACATCATACTGGCATTTTCTAGCACATATAAATAAATATATATGTATACTTGTATATATATTATACAAGCATTTCACTACATGTTTTCAAGCATTTCTTTCCCAAATGCGTTCTCAACTTACTGTTTGTTTGCCTTAAAAAAAAAAAAAAAAAAAAAAAAAAAAAAACTTACAGTTTGTTTGTGGAAAGTCTCGTCTTTTTGTTCAATTAGGGCAATGAAAGAGAAAAAGGCTCGGGATGCTAGATTTAGGCTTTTTTCTCTTTTTGGTTTATTCCACTATTCTTGTTTTTGCTTTTTTTTTTTTTTTTTTTTTTTTTTGCTTTTGTGTTTTGTTTTTTTGCCTTCTACTTTTTAATGGATTGGTGATTAAGTTAAGCATTTTAGAAGAATCTTATTGGCCTAACTTAATCAATAATACTAAAGCAAAATGTTCTGTGATTCCCATGAAGCCACATTCGGCTTTTATTAACAACTCTTTTCTCTCGATCATAACCCCATTCATAACTTATATGGCCAACTTGGTAACTCACTTTTAGCTACTCCTTTCGTTTGTTCATTTTAGTTTTTAATTATTTGTTGAACTATATTCTCTATAACGTACTCTAATTAAATATTAATGTAACATAGCAAAATTCTAAATCATCACCTAAAGTTATGTTTTCGTTTGAAAAGTTAGACTTTACGAAGTTATTAACTAGTCTTGTTAGTCTTAATCATTATTTGCAGTGGCGCAGCCGCACCGTTTATGTGAGTGGGTACACATGCGTGCCGATATCATATTTTAAACTTTTAGTTTTATTCTCTCTCTCTCTCTCTTTTTTTTTACAAGTTTTGTAGCTCCACTAATTGAAATATATATTTATATTTATATATAGATTGAATCACCGTCAAATCATAACTAATTTTAATTATAAGAGTAAACATGCTTAATAGTAATAGTAAGACCCATCAACTCTACCTCAAAAGCAAGCGCATTCCTAACAGAAACTTCAGAACAAGCTCCATGAAAAAAGCTAAACGCACCCTAACTATATCGGTACCTGTTTTATTCCCCGCTCATCACACCAACTTTATGATCTAGATTGATTACCCTATAACACTATTCATGCATGTACATTGGATATGTGGTTAGTAAACATTGGTAGTGCCTTAAAACCAATGATTGGTTAGCCATAAGAAAGTTATTCCAAGTGAATTCCACATAACGCCTCTTGAAGGCCAAGAAATTCCATGAAAATAATAAATAAAATGAAACTAGCCATATATCCACATAACTTGCACCTCTTTAGTAGGGAATTTGATACTTCGGTCACCAGAAAAAGGAAAGCCAACTAAAGTGATTAAAGTTAACCATGAATAAATAAAAAAACCTGGACAAATGAAGACCATATAATTAATCAATTAAATATTACTGATTAGACGTTTAGTTCCTAAATTCCTTCCCCTTAATTAATCAACCCAATTTTTCTCACAAGTAGTAGCTACTATCAATTAATGCAAAGCACGTAGATATTAAGTGATTGATTCTTCCATATCGTTCTACATATGTAGCTAACAAACTGTACTTTGACAGAAAAAGGAAAGAAAAAAGAAAATGAAAAAAAAAAAAGTGAGAATCTCTTTAGATGACAAACACAATATTTTACTCACATTGTTTAATTATTGCATAATAGGCAAATTTTCACAAGCAAAGTAGCTATAGTTAGCGATATAATATATATAGCCTTTTATCTGTAAATATATTTGCAATTTAATTATGAGAGAGTGTAACATTAAATATTGTATAACATGAAGCTCAAGAAAAGTCCGTAATTTTCCAAGTGACAACTTTGACATGAGCCGATGTTTACTAATCAAAAGTTAAAATTAATATAAATATAAATATATATATATATGTATGTATGTATATGTATGTATTGGATGGAGAGTAGGGGTGAACTGATATCAAAATTCGATACCTAAAATGGTATTGGTTGTTGTATTCTCTTCGAATCACAAGAATGGATTGTGGATTATTGCGCGCTTTTAATCATGGGAAAGTTGCATCTCCACAACTGTCAAATCAAACTTTGAGATTCAATATTAAAAACATGATTAAACAGCTATATGGACCCATAAAGTATAAAAAGGCTTGTGATCAAGGGAGTGGAACATATGGTCCACCTTGATTCTGTCTGATATATACACCTATATATAATGTAGTATTTGCTTTATATAGATCGGAGTTAAGGAATATATAATCAATTAATTAATTAGAATTTCTCAAAAAACTAATCATTAATTTGAAGAGCATTTCAAAAGACTCATTTTGTTGCTCGGTAATAATGTATAAGTTTATAGTTAAATATTCATTTTTTTTTTCAAATTAAAAATATAAAGACAATAAATTAGAACATATTTTTCCTTTTGGTGAGTTAAAAAAAAAAACATATATAATTAAATCGTATAAAATAACACATTGATAATCTTTTTGCATGTTTTGAAATTAACTTAAATTTTAATTTATATATATATATATTAATATAGTTACACAAGTTGAAACATTAACATTGCCAATTAAGACCTCAACTTCGAGAGTTTCATGTGTTACATTGTTTATTTCCTTTGTTTTTTAATTAACATATTGTGTTATTTCTACTTCAAATTATACTAACATGTCTCTATCAGCTAGATGCATAATTTGTGCACAACGATACGTGATGGGATATAAAGTGTTATTGTGTTTGTTAAAAAGGAAAGGAAAAGAAAAGGAAAAGGAAGAGGAAAAATAATTAAAAGTCTTAAAAAGCTCTTATTTGATCGCACTTATATAAATAGGGATGCAACCCTCAAACCTTTCCATATAACAAAGTCCACATGGACAAAAAAATGACAAAAAATACACTGTACAAGATTCTTAAAGAAGTCTACACTTATAATAGTACCCTTTGTGTAACTTAATTATATACAGATGTTTTGGTGATCAATATAGGAAATATAATATCATATTTTATTAATATGGCCCAGTGAACCACCAATGAAAACTTGGAAAGGTAAGAAATATATATATATATATATATATATATATTCAACCAATATACAACTTAATTATCATATGAAAAGCAACCACTAAGGGCACGTTTAGCACGCCATATTATATTTTATAAAATGTATTATATTATATTGTCATTATATAATATGATTTTTGGTTTTATAATGTATTACAATATAATACAACAAAATACATTGTTTGTTTGTCACCATTTTTATTGTATTAAGAATTAAACTTTCAAAAAATAAGATTTATGTTATGGCACTCAGACCGGAGTCGGGTTTCAAGATGGGAGTTAGGGTAGAGGTCGTGTTTCGAGATGAAGGTCAGGGTAATCAGGTTTGAGATGGAGGTTCGGGTCAGGTTTCAAGTTTGAGATCAAGTTCAGGACGAAGGCTAGGGTTCGGGGTCGAGGTTTGTGTTAGGGTTGGGTTTTGAGACTAGAGGTCGGGGTTGGAAGCGGGTTTTGGGGGTCGAGTTAGGGTTTCTGGGTCGGGGGTCGGGTTTTAGGATGGGGATTAGGGTCGGGTTTCAGATGAGGGTTGGGGTCAAGTTTCGAAGTCGGGGTCAGGTTTTGAAACGGGGTCGAGGTCCTAGGGTTGTAGTTAGGTATCGAGACAGGGCTCGGGGGCGGGTTTGGAGTCAGGGTCAGGTTTTGAGATGGGGACCAAGGTCAAGATCCAGTTCAGGTTTCAAGGTTGGGTTTTGGTTTAATGATGGGGGTCAGGATGGGTCGGGTGTAGGGACAGAGTTCGGGATCGAGTTTGGGGATAGGAAGTCGGGATAGGGTTTGAGGATGGGGTCATGATTGGGTTTTGAGACAATAGGGGTTAAGGTTGAGATTGGGATTAGGTTTTGGGATGAGGGTTGGGGTCGGGTTTCAGGATGAAGGAAAGGGGTTGGGTTTTGGGATGGGAATCTAATTAGGTTTCAGGATGAGGGTTAGGGTCAAGTTTCGAGATGGAGGACGGGATCGGGTTTCGGGTTGGTCACAAAACCAGACCTCAAAACCCAAAGCTAAAACCTGACCTAAACCCGAAACCTGACCCTGAGTCCAACCTCAATTCCTGTCCCAAAATTTGACCTCGACCTTAATCCGAAACCCGACCTAAAAACATGAATCCGAAACCTGTCCTGTCCCAAAATCTGACATTTTCGACCCAGTCCCGAAACCTGAACCAGACCCTTACCCCGACCCTGACACCGACCCCGTCTTGAAACTTGACCCCAAACCCAACCTCAAAACTTGTCCCCAACCTCCGTCCTGAAACCAAACCTCGACCCCAAAAACAACCCTAACCCTGAAACCCCGACCATTACCCCGACCTCAAAACCTGATTCCGAAACCCGACCCTGACCTCGAACTTGTCCTAAAAACTTGACCTGATCCCAAAACCCAAAGCCTGAAACTCGACCTTGACTCAACCCCGAAACCCGACATTGAAACTTGACGTTGACCCGAAATCCGACCTCTGTCCCAACCCAGAAACCTGATCTTGAAACCCAACCTCGAATCTCCAATTTGTCCCGAAACTCGACCTCGAAACCTGAACTAGAACCTAAAACTCAAAACTTGACCCTGACACATGTCCCGAAACTCAACAACGACCTCAAAACCTGATCCTGAAACCCAACTCTAACCTTGTCTCAAAACCCAACCCGACCCTCCATTCCAAAACCCAACCTCGACCCTGACCCCAACCCCAAAACCCGACTCCTACCCCTGTTCTGAAACTCGACCTTGACCTTCGTCCCAAAACCCGACCCGAACTCCGATCACCATCTCGAAACCCGACCTGATTCCGACCTCCATCTCGAAACTTAATCCCAACCCTCGTCCTAAAACTCAACCTCGATCTTTCTGAAACTTGACCTTGATCTCAACTTTTATCTTGAAACCCAACCTTGTCCCGATTCCCACTTTTGACCTTTATCTCGAAACTCGACCTCGACCTCAAAACCAAACTCGACCTCGATCCTCGATCCTCGACCCGACTTTCATCCAAAAACCTGATTGATTTCTATATTAAAATCCATTATATTTTGTTTTTTGATATAATCATTTAGATTAAATTATACAATATAACTAAATACAGAGGTTTTTTTCCATATTAGATATCATAGTCCATATTGTATTTATTTTTGATTTTGTATTATTCTATACAATACAAAGATATTGGCAAATATTGTATTATTTTAAATAATACATATGAAGTGTTAAGACGGTGTACCTAACATGCCTTAATGATCCAAAATAAACCTTTCACATGCATGCACTATCAACAAACACATTATTAAGATAGGCGAAAAACGTTTTCCTGTTCACGCCATTTCGTCCAAAACGAAACAATTCGGTTTGGATGAAAAATTTTTGTATTTGCTCTTTGGTTCTTTGGTTTTTTTTTTTTTTTTTTCAAACCAATTTTTTTTTCATTTTAATCCTTTTTTTAATTTTCTTTTCAAATATTTTTTTTTCATTTTGGTCCTTTTTTAATTTTCTTTTTGCACCAAAATTTTTTCGTTTTGGTTCTTCTTTTTTACTTATGTTTATATTTTTTTGGTCCTTTGTTTTCTCCCAGATCTTTTTTTTTTTTTTTTCATTTTAATCCTTTTTTTGTTTCTTTTGGGCCTAACTTTTTTTTTTTTTTTTTTTCATTTCAGTCCTTTTTCATATTGAAAATTTCTTTCATTTTAGTTCTTTTATCTTTTTGGTTTTGTTTTCGTGCCTTTTTCTTGGGTATTTTTATGTATATTTTTCTTACTTATTATTTTATTTTTTTCCTACTTAGACAAGTTTTCTCAAATTTGTCACACATGTACATGGTATATGCTTTACACTAGTGTGTGTGTATATATATATATAAATATAAGGAGGGGCTTCTTTATGGCACCCTTCCATATATCACTTGTAACATGATTTGTGTTATGTTATACCAATTTGGTGATACTTTTTTAGTGATACTTATCTTTTTTTATCAAATCTGAATAGTATCACGTAACAAGATTCTAAATAAAAAGTTACATGTAAGTAAATTAATTATTATAAGTTTTTAAATAGAAAACTACGACCACCGCATGATATGCGGTATTGCATAAGAAACATTTCCTATGTATATATATTGCAGAGAAGAAGAAGAGGACATTTTGCTTCTTTCTGGATTAGCACAATATCACTTGATTAAGAAATGGTACAATATCACTTTATGCTAATCTAACCATTATCATTAAGAAATGCCATTCTTTTATTTAATTTTCTCCTAGATTGCCTGCTTTCCATTATTTATAGTGAAAAATTCATTTTGCCCTCTTTAATTACAAAAGCTAGCTCTTTAATTCAGAAAACAGGAATAAACGACAAAAGCAAGAAAAAGGTGAGAGTACTATATGTGATATTTAAAGAACCCTTTCTAGCTAGCTATTATAATAAAAGTTAAACTTTTTTTTAATTTTTTAATCTTGGTAGTTTCGCAGTCGTCTCATCATGTAATTATAAAAATATATATATATATATATATATAGAGAGAGAGAGAGAGAGAGAGAGACTTTCTTAAGGACTATTCTAAACGGGGTCTAAACTTCACAATGAAGTCACTCTGAGCTTTAGACTTTGTATTGCGCCTAGTGACGGAAGACACCATCGTTCCCATTATGCATATTATTAAATTATTGAATTATGAGTGCTATAGACTTTATTTTTAAGTACTTCCAAAGTGATTAGTTGCTTTAAATTCTCCTTTTTCTCTCACGTTTCCCACTTAATTTTATTATGATTAGATTTTGCTTTGTTATTATATATCCATATAGTACATTTCACTTTGCTTAAAATAATAATAAGAGAATTTTTATTGGATCATCACCATAATGGTTTTTGTATTAAAATAAATATATTTATATTCCTTTAATTGTGTCAAAGTGAAGAAACAAAAGATTGTCAACAAAAGCAAACAAGTTAGTGTACTTTTACCATGTTTAATTAGTACTAATATCAGCACGCGGGTCTCAGATTTCAATGGATAATTATGGATACAATTACTCGTTTTTCTTTCTAATTTAATTACACATGCATGCTTAGGGTGGTAAATTAGCTAGCTCGGTAGCTAGCTTGTGAGTTGATTTGTTACAATCACTTTTTCTTCCCCTCCCTCTTATTTGTTTAATGATCAATTAAATAAATAAATAAAATAAATTCAAAACAAGTACCAAGCGAGGAAGATCATGGTTGGCTTAGTGCCACTTCATTAATTAAACAATGCTACGTTTAATTCTCCAACTAATAGAATTTTTGTCGATTAATCATTGCAGCATATGCATAGGATAGGGGCACATAATATAATATATAAGAAATGGGGTTTGCCGGCTACACATTTTAGCATTTTACTTGTCATAAAAGTCAAAAGGACAAATTAACCTTGGGGAATTCTTAATTTATAGTAGAATTTCTATACATGATGATGGGTTGAAATATTTTAACAAACATGAGTGCTGATCATACATACATATATATATATATATATATATATATATATGATGTAGATGTCGTGTGGTTGACAACAAATCAAAACTTATATAATGTGCATATGAGGAAGTTAGGAAAAGCTAATTTGAAGAATATCAAACATTTTTTTTTTTTAACTTTTGGTTAGGAATCGAATAGTGTTGCTTAATTAATTTGAAGGACAAAAGTACAATATATATATATATATATATATTTCATTCTTTTGAATTATGTTGTTTTAACAAATGAAAAAGCTATACATCCTGAATTTGATTATTTTTGTTTTTTTTTTTCCATCCTATAAATAATAAATGAGAAATAACTATTATATTGCATCAATCGAATCAATAACTTTCATCCAAAACCCTCTCCAGCCTTCGTTTTCGATGTCAAACAAAAGGGTCTTGGACGATTTTATATATCCAAGTATAATGCTAAACTAAATTGCAATTAAGTGGGAAAAGGTAGAATTGTTAGTTCAAACCAACAATAAGAAATGGATTTAGATATGTTAGATGATAGAGATTTTAATGAAGCTTTGTAAGAGCATTATAAATAGTGTATAGTCATCATTAGATTTCATGTGGGCAATGCTTATATATAAATATATACATATGTGTGTGTGTGTGTGTGTGTGTGTGTGTGTAAGATATGCAATTTATGATGATCAATGAGGATAGGCACCAAAAAAAGTATTAAGTGTGTGTGTGTGTGTGTGTGTAAAAATATTAAGTGTTCATTGCACCCTGCAAGTGGGAAGTCAAGCCCTCTTCTAAATGTTTCTTTGATGCAATAATAAAACGATTACGATGCAATTTAGGTAAAGTTGGCTTATATATAATTTGATAAAGTGAAGGAGACGATCTGATTCTGATTAGACATGCCACAAAAGCCAGATGTGTGTGTGTGTATATGTGTGTATATATATATATATATATATTTAATACATATAGAGGGAGAGAATTTTGAGTGTGACTATTTCCTCTAATAATATTACCTTTTATGAATATTATGTTATTTGGATCAAGTAATCATGTTCATCACTAGATTGTTAGCGCGTGAGAGTCAATCTCCCATTGATGAAAATATTTGGTATTAAGCTCTCTCTCAAATAAATAGTTTCTTTTTTAGTGAGAAAAGGTCAGACGGAAATTTTGATGTTTTGGAACTTTGTTAACCTCTCTCCCACGTTAAACAGTAAGCCGAACGCGCTACACGCGCTAAAAGAGTAGCGTGGGATTTTTGTTTGATCTAAGATTATAAAATTTAGTTTGTTGGAGGCCCACAAAAGTAGGTCTTGGTCTAAAGAAGTCCGCGTGCTTAAGGAAGCCCAAACCATTGGATCATTTGGGCTTTCCAACTCCTTCTCTTGGGCCCCATCTCTATCTTAATTCCGTGGCCCCACCTCACTATCTTAAAACCATGGGCCCCCACTCTCCCTCTCTTATTCTCACTCTCGCTCTCGCTCTCCACGTGTTTGGTTCTTAAGTGTCAACCTAAATTTTTCATTTTAATTTTAATTTTTTTCTTTATGAAAAAATAACAATAATTATAATTAATTTATAAAAAGTTAATGAACTTCGACAAAAAAAATTTCATCTCAAACCTTTATTTCAAATCTACCATTACTCTTACTCTCTCCCTTTCTCTTACTCGTTCTCTCTTATGACTCATTTGGGAGACCAGTGACATCTGATTTCTAGATTTTTTTTTTTGTGTGTTTTCTTCGACTCAAAACTATTTTTCACAATAACATCTTCAAATGATAGTAAACTAAATTTTAAACTTTCACAATTTTATTATTCCAAATCCAAATAATATATATATATTTTAAATTACATGGCATTTTGAGAGCAACGAAACAAAATCTATGGGTCCGTTTGGTTGATTAATTTGAGTTGAAATATTTTAGTTGTAATAGTAAATTTTTTTGAATTTTCAGAAAAGACAAAAAAACTTTTTAGGAAAAAGACAAAAAATTTTTAGGAAAAAGACAAAAAAAAGTACAGTTTGAGTTGAAATGAGATGATGAGGCAAACGGACCCTATATTAAGGATTTTTTTTTCAAACATGTTTTAAAATTTTATACCTTTAACTTCAAACAGTTTTTTTTCCCCTAACGTATATTTTCAAAACTATATCCGATTTTTAAGCCAAATCATATCTCTAAAACATCAGCAAACAGACCCTTACTTTCTCTCTTTCTTACTCTTACTCTCCCTCTCTCTCTCATGAGAAGAAAAGAAAATGGCATAGAAGGCTGATAGGGCTAATTTAGACATAGACACAGTTCCCATTTAGGAGGTACAAGAGAATGTTACTAATTATGGCAACAACTTTTTGACGCCCTTTGAGCTAGCCAACTTTTTTTTTTTCTTTTTTTTTTGGAACTAAATAAAAGCTACCTGTCCTTGCCTATTCTCCCTCTATATTGGAGATAGGCCTCCGATCTGTGTACCGCCCTATGTTTTTCGTATAATTAATATTTCCTTTTTATAATTAATTTGCAACAAGCTTTATGCTTTCGGCTGCTCTTGTCATTATAATTATAATAACTCATTAGTTGCATATGCCTAAAACATTATCAATTCCCCCCGCCCCCTTTTTTTTTTTGTTATATTTGTTTAAAAGAAAACTTTTTCGGATTTCAAATCTGAGACCGAAGACTATAAACCTCCCTTCTCACCGTCCAGCCATCACTAAAAAGATTTTTTTTTTTTTTGTAAACTTTGGTTCCTTAATTATATTTCTTTTGCATTTTTTAATAAAAGAATTAAGCTGTTTCACATTATCTCTAGCTTAAAAAAGTTGATTCCAATACTATAATGCTGACTTATAAGATGGTTCAAGAAGCTAATTAACAAGGCTCTAAAATGTTGTACAATGGAGGGTATTTCATTTTGTTATCTCATTTAATTTAATACAATAACTCATCATATGCACACACTACAATATTATCTTGATTTTTTTTTCGCTTTTAACTTGGTTCCTTAATCATCAGCTTTTCTATTTGTTTAAGGTTAGGCCGTTTTACATTAATGATCTCCAGCTCAAAAAAAAGTCAATTCGAATTCAATAATACTGATTAAATGGACGATTCAATGAGTTAATTAACTTAATTAAGTTCTCAACATCAGTAGTGCTATGATCAAATGTGTTTTTTTCAAATTTGCTGAAAATTTGGTAATGGACTTTTTTTAAATAAATTTAAATTATCTAATCAAACTCAATTAGACACATAAAGTTTAAGTTTATTGCTGGTGACGAACACAAGATAATATGTTTGTGCTTCAAAAATTGTGAATTTTATTGGCTACAATATCAGAGTGCCTAGCCTCCATAGTGGCTTAGAAAATTTTGAAAGCATCTTTCACAAGTGGGACATGTAGAAGGGACCAACTAAATCACCAAAACATGGCCTCTTATAATTGAATCGGAGCACACTCCAGAAAATGAACCAACTAGTTGATCATTAATGCAAGGAGGTCTTTAGTCGATAATGATACACATACATATCAATATGTATGTGTATATATGTGTATTATGTGTGCATGTTATATGTATGTATTTACACATATATATAGACATATGTACTTACATGTATATAAACGTATTTAATTATGTATATTTGTTTATGATTTGTGTGTGTGTTGTGCTTGTGCATTTATATAAGCGTCTATATTTATTTGCGTACGCATGATGTATATAAATTTTGTTTGAGAACATGCATACGTGTGTTTGGCATGCATATATATATATATATATATAAATATATTTACTTATTTATTGCGGGGCACACTCATACAATGATTAATGCTGTCGTTCACGGGGGGTAGGGCTAGTGAGGGTCCACCGGGGCCTATATGCAGTTAATATAAAATTAATATTACTAGTTTTACAAATCTAATACAAATTTTTAGTTTGCAGTTTATGCCATGAATTCCTTTAGTTTACAGAGTAGTTTTTTCTTTCTCTATTTCCTTTGTACTTTTTTTTTAGTAACCCTCTCATTTCTCTCTTTCTTTTCTTTTATTTTTTATTTTTTACTGTTAACCTTCTCAATTTTTGATCTTCCAAGCTATTCTACTCTATTAGAATCAACCTATTTGTGGGACCATTGTATCTTTTGGAGTACAAATTATGTATATTTATACATTAAACTGAACCACAATATAATTAATTCTTTAGTTAATCTGTTTCAATAAAGAACTTATATTCTATTATTAGATGTCAAGTTCGTAGATATTGATCATAAGTGATTATTAGAAAACTCGCATCTATATGTAATGTCTTTTGATCTATATATTAATGAGTGAGATTATTTCATAAACAAAAAACTTAATATTTTGAAGATGTATATAATATTATGGATAGCTAGGAATGATTTTTGATAGTAACTCAGACCAAAGTTAATAATCAAATCTAATTGATAAAGAGATTAGTATAATTAAAAATTAGGTATTATGCTCTATTTGGTAAAACGGTTTGAATTGGAATTTTTAAGTTTAAGTTGGTTGACTTTTTAAAAACTAGTTATAATTTTTGTTGACTTTTCAGAAAAAGACAAAAACTGAAATAAAAAATTTGAGTTTAAGATGTTTTATCAAATGGAGCATTAGAGTTTTGGTTACGTAGGTCTATTTGATCCTCTTGCGCTGTCCCTCTGCTAATGTGTTAAAAGGACTGCCGGAGGAGATGGCGTCAGACATCGGAAAATGTGAGAAAATCAGGGAGGGTCAAAACCCTAACAGAGAGTGAAATTTCATCCTTAATTTGCCACATCATCCCCATAATCTGTTTAGTTCCACATCAGTATTTTGGGAGCATAATATTATACTTTCTCAACTAATTTGTCAAACAAAATAAAGTTGGTGAAGTATAATGTATAATTAATGCATATCTTTCCTGATGATCTTACTCAAGGTGATCTGTTTGATTGGCTACAAACTCCAAAATTCTCACACATGCTGATCTCTAGTTGGAAAGGAAATTGAGATCCAATTATTATTGAGCTTATTTTAGTTCCATATATATATATATATATACACATAGTTTTAAAGCTCTGTTTCTGGAAAGCAATGTGTGTCAACATTAGTGAAATGAGAAATTGACAAGGATTCAAATAACCACCTCACGTTCAGAAACTTATCGAAAATGAAGAAGGCCGCAAGGAGTTAGAGATGCAACTTATATCATATAATACGTATATATATATATATAGAGAGAGAGAGAGAGGGAGAGGGAGAGGGAGAGAGAAATTGTTGTACATATCAATTGGACAAAAGTCAAAGAAAACAACGACTAATATATAAACAGATATAGACTCTAATTTTGTCATCTTCCATGACTGTATAAACCCTAGCCTCGGCCATGTTGAGAGATATATTTCATATAGGTTTCCTTTTCTGAACATATCTAGAGAAAGAAGACAAAAAAAAAAAAAAAATGTTACTGTCATTGAATAATTCCCTAATCATTTACGAACTTTTGTAACAATAGATCCCAAATTTCCTTTAAATAAAAAATAAAAAACATCCCAATAATTTGCTTTCGACGTTTCTTTAGGGATTCTAATTTGATAAATGTGATAATCAGCACTAAAAATTCCAACTTGAAAGAAAATTGTGTGCCTAGGAGGCTACTACACGATTGGTTAACCATTAAAAACTATGTTATGTAAACTAATTAGTGATTATATCATGAATTTCAATTTTCCCTTTTTTTTCCCTCATAATTTGAAATGGGACTTAAGTTATATAAATCTCAGTTAAACTAATATCATTGCAAATATTATATAATTATCGAAATAATTTAATGATAATCTCATATGTGATGATCCGACTGATTTTATTATAAGATGCAGAATACGAATTCACCCATCACAAGTGTAGAAAATATATATATATATATACACACACATATATCTATGTATAGATGTTTTCCTTTCTTTTTAGAAGTGATGTTATTTTCCTTTTTCGTGGTTAGAGTCAAATAATAAATTCAAACACAGAGGGATACGATCATAATGAAGCTCCCAAACCATATCTCCAAATACAATTACCAAAATTATATATAAAGAAAAAACATATAATTACCAAATGAAGTACAGAATTATTTTGTCGTATTGGGACCTACCTCTCTTATTTGTCTACTACATAAAGAGGCCACTTCTTTTGTACATGACAATTGACATGTATAGAATGAGACATATGTCGTGATCAAAATATAAAACCTTTCTTATCTTTGCCACACACACACACATATAGCCTCAATTAACTTTACTTTTGGGTAACATATTATTGTTGATGTGTTATTGGTCGGTGGCCATAGCAATGCTGCCATTAAATCAATTTGTCACTCTTGAAATAGTTTTTGTCATATATTCAAGTAGACAAGGGGAAAAGAGACCTAGCTAACATAAAGGTTGATAAAGTAATACTAGCTAGATGAGTCAAAAACAACTTCATTGGCCTTGATAACTAATTAGCACCAATATGTGTCTAAAGTATTAAAAAAAAAAAAAGCGTAAAAATGTAGTAGATAGTGTCTACTAATTGTGATTTGAAGCGCTGCTTTTTACACTATTTCGGAAACCCAAGGATTCAATCGTATGGATATGGGAATACAAGATTTCCAATCCTAGAAAAAAAAGGAAGGAAACGGATACTTAATTTAAAGTGAGTAAACAGAATTATATTATTAGTAAAAATTGTGACAACGTATGCACAGCATTGATTGGTTTGTTATCCAAAAATTATAACAGCATACAACCTAAGTAAACCTCATTCTTTGCTCGTAATTAACCCCCTAATAATCATCGTTACCTTGCCCTTCTAGATTGATCTAGTGACGCTATACATATATGATTAAGATGTTAAAAAATTGATGTCTTAATTGTAGAAGTCTATCAACGTTACAATTTAAAATAAACTCGGAGAGGGGGAAGATTTAGCATTTGTTTGGGCGTCCGTTTAAGTTGAAACTTTGGAGTTGTCGTTGAGTTGTGCGTTTGGCAATGTGTTTAATTGACAGGAATTAAAAGTGTAAAAACTTAAAATGTTTTTGAAGAAAAAAAAAATCAATATGGATCTTATTTTGTTCTTTCGAAGTTTTATGCAATTTAAAAATATATATATATCATTTGAACTTGTACATATAAAGTTATGAACTTTTAAAGTTTAAGCTTTTAAGGTTGTAATTAAAATTGTGAATAGTGAAATTGAATTGACTTTTAAAAGAGGATATAAAAACTGAGTTGAGTTTTTTTAACTCTAATCGGTGAACCAAACATAGGCTTAGTGTCAATTTGAACTATAATAGACAAAGTGAGATAACGTCTACTTCCTGCGGGCAAATTTTAAAGTTATCCCTAAAGAATAATTTTTTTTTCTTCTTTAAAATTGTAGTAAATAAAATAATTAAGAGAACCTATACGACAATATATAATTGCAGCCATAGGAAATATATTATACGTCTGTGTATGGGTTCATACAACAATCCTTGTTGAACTCCGAATACATATGAGGAAATTGAACTCCCGTTGTTTGTTTAATTTGAGTGTTTTTGGTAACCAAAAAAAAATATATATATATATATATATTTTTGGATCTGTTTTAATTTTTTTTAATTTGGGGTGGGATTTGTTTTAATTTTTTTTTAATTGGGAATGGGGGGATTCAATCTCTACACCTTTTAATGGAGTCAAGTGTGGAATAACTATTAAGCTATATCTGCAACTATGAGTTTTTTTTTTAATGGATGTTAAAAAATCAAATTACAATTATAGATGTTAATTAAATTGTTATGATTTCTAGAAGCACAAAATTATTTCAAACAAAAAAAAAGGTGGAATTTTATTAATCTTCCCTTAATTATATGATGCTATTAAGTAAAGCCATTAACTTTTGTTTTTAAATAAATGATGGTGACAGGTACCAGTAGGTATATCAAGATATTTTGGTTAGGTCCGCATAAGAAAAGCCATTAACTTGTGAAAGAATTATATCATAGTTGAACAAGATTTAAATCCTCAACAAAAGTTTTGCTAATCAAAACTTAATTATCATCATAGGATAATATTCATTGATTTTCTTAATTAGATAAAGAGATTGATATGTAACGTTGTGCAAGTATCTGAGTTATAATTTATGAGTTTCATAGTTTATATATGTTGGGATTAGACTTCGTCTTCCCATCGTACCGTTAGTCTTTGAATGTACGATTAAACGGACGTTCGATTTCTCGATAAATTATCTTTGGGCCAAGCTCAAATTACGGACCAGCTCCTCGATATTCATTCATGGTTTGATTAATTGGGCCGGACCCAATCTACTTTTCACATGATATCGTTCAAGTATTGATATGTGAACGAACGTCGAACTTGATCGTTCATACGAACATTGAATACTGATTTCTGTTAAAATTTTTGACTGTAGTAATCCAACATCTACAATACATGTAATATATAATTAGTTAAAAATGTGTGCAGATGATCACAGTAGAAATAAATAGCAATCTTTTTCTATTTATTTCTTAAATTGCTACAACATTGTGGAGTTTCAACATAGTAATACTTTTTTTTTAATGGACACCATGTCCATCTGTTAACATCTTTTACAACAATTCATAGGAAAAGCATAATTTATAATCCTCTTTGTGGAAAATGCTAAGACCACAAAACAATGTTTTAAACTCTGCCACAAACTTTCTAAATATTGTCCATATTAGTTTCATTCTAATTCAATTTCAATTTGATTTGTTTTTTTTTTTTTTTGCTTATTATTATTATTAATGTGCACTACTAGTAAAATAAGATATTTTAAAAAAAAAAATATTGCACACTACTAATGTAAGATATTTCCTACCAATAAATCTATACATAGATCTGTTTATGATTATGCTAGAAATATTTGAATCACGAACATTTATATGTACACACGTACATATATGTATATATATTTATGGGTGTGAGGTTGTGTCACCAATGATTGAGCGTATGATTTCTCTGGAGAAATAGAAGTGTAATAATTAATAACCAACTAGAGCTAGCTAGATTGTCTTGTTGAAGGGTGGCCCTATTTGTTTTAAGTCATCAAAATGCATAGGAGCCTCATTTCCATTGAGCTTTCTTGATATTTTCCAATGATTCGGTACGGTTGGACGGTTTGCTATGCTGTCTCTGAGTTATTTTGTGTGTGTGTGTGTGTGTGTGTGTGTTTAGTTTCAAATTTTGTGTCGACTATTGTGTCTTTTGTTATTGTATTTTGGGGTTTTTTTTTTTTCCTTTTTTGACAAAACTAATTATGATACAGACTACATTTTTATCTTATTAGTAGATGTTATTGTTTCAATCACTAGATTAACTTTTTAACAGTTTTTTTGTGAGTGCACATGCTTAAAAATTATAACACAACACGCAAAACTGCTTTCAGGGCTAAGGATAGAAAAAATGTACAGCCCTTACCTTGAGTTTCTTCCTTTTTTTTTTTTTCAGAAGTTTTTACTTTTTGCTCGTAAAAGAAAGGGTTAGTTTTATAAATCACCTCTTAATTATACACATTGTCTTATGTTGATGCTTAACTTTTGATTTTACACATCAAACTCCACTGAAATTTTTTTTAATTGTTACGTCAACGTCCCTTTGTCAATATTCTGTTAAAAAAATAAAAGATAGAAATTGAATACATCTTGATCACATAAGCATTATTTATAAGTAAAGTCACAATTAAATAGTTTTTGCAAGGAAATTGTATCTCAATAAGAGATTTTTAAAAGAAAACTTTACTTTAATCAAAGACATATAACATAAACTGTATTTTCATTAAAAAAATACATAACATTATATATAGAGTTATTTTGGAGATATAGTTTCCCTCCTAAAAATATTTAATTACTACCCTTAATTAAAATGTATGTGATTTGAATGTATTTAATTTATGTTCAATTTTTTTTATGAAATACTGAAATAAGGGCCGTCTTTGCAGTAACATAAAATTTTGATGTAATGTGACGTATAAAATTAAAAGTCAGGGATCAAATTCAAGATAAGAGTATAATTCAAATATCTTTGTAAAAGTAACTCTAAAAGAAAAGAAAAGTAAACAAACTCGGCTTCTTAGGAAAAAAGTTAAAAGAGAAAAAATCCACCAATGCAAGACAAGTCACATAAGTTGAATAAAATCACAAGCATGGCAAGAAAAGTAACATAAGCTGAATAAGATCACATACACATGTGCAACATTATTGTTTTTTTTTTTTTTTTTTTTTTGGGAAACCAATATTATTGTTCTTGTATGTAGTTCCATGTCTAATGATGCACCAAATGCAATACTAGCGATTTCAGTAAAATAGGAGTTAACAAGCTTTTTTTTTTTTTTTTCTTTAAAGATAAATTGTAATGAATGACCCATCTTAATGTGTATTTATGTAAATGTCTTTGGTCTTTGTAAACCAAAAAATATCAAACAAAACTGGTTTTTGTAAGTAGTCGATTTATTTTTCATAAATTATTGATTGATCTTGATAAATTGTTAAGTTAATTAACCATCAATTTATCAGCGTGTGTTTATCATATTAAGTTTCAATTATGTAGTTTCTTATGTTTATATTTTTCATATTGATTTTATTTTTTAAAACTTAACAAAACTCTGTGTATATATACTTAAAAACATATTTTAAAAATTAAAGGTCATTTTTGCACTAGTAACTTTTTAAACTACGGTTCCATCGGTTAATATTTTGTTTAGCCTTTTCAATTAGATCAGGAGAGAGAGAGAGATTGATGAGAAAACACAATTATGGGCATATATAGCAGAATGTACTAAGTTATGTAAATCGTAAATGATGACCCCACTGCATGGTAGACTGTGAGAGTCATTTTTTCTTTTTCTTTTCTTATTTTTTATTTCTTTTGGAATCTTAAGATAAGAAATTTAAATATTATACCTCATGCTAAAATTAGGTATGAAATTATTATTAGATTATGATTATCATCACACTGTGATAATGTCGAACTTACTATATCACTTCGATCGATTGTGTGTTTTCATTTTCCTCATTTTTTTTTTTGGCATTTCAAATGAGTTCTAGATTGAATTATGTTCATTGTTCCCTTTCCCCCTTTTTTTTGTGGTCAAATAGCATTCATAATACATGAGTTATTCAATCATATTGCAGGGTTAAATTTTCAGCGAGGTATTTAATCATCATATTGAGGATAAAATTCAGAGATATTCAATCACATGTTGTTGTTATTTTGTCATACATTGGGGTGTCGATACTTATTTTTACCTTTAAAAATGCACACTACAAATATTTCTTTTGTGTCCTAAAAATTCCATTCTATCATTTTTATGGGGATGATTGTTTTATTATCGTAATTTGACATAGAGGAATAGAAAAGATACTTAAATAACTCTGAAAAATATGAATATGAAAATTGAACTAAATTAGGAAGTGACGCCCTCTTTCTAGGTTAATAAACCATAATCTATTTTGCCATCCGTAAAATACTGAATCCTAATCCTAATTATAATAAATGAAAATCCTTATAAAATCAAACTAAATATAAATAGTGTAACAATAATTAAATTAAATAAAAATCTTAATAAAACTCAAATATCTTAATATTATGTCCTACATTAGGGAGAATTGTGCATGCAGATGGTTGTAATGAATTAAGTAGTTGATCAAAAAATTTAATGACAATTATTGAAAATAAATAAAGAAAGCTTATTAAATCTTACTTTAGATAGGCAACTTGTCATTCACCAACATAACTTTTTTCAAGTATTTTTTCAATAACTAAATTATACACTCATTCCTAATTTTTGAAATCTCCATCCAGATTTAATTTTTAGATTTCAGATTTCGTTTATTCTTAATTTTATTACCAGCTGTTTTTTTCTTTTCTTTTAGAGTAACTCCACTTTTTCTTGTAATATATTCTTTTCTCACTTTTCTTCCACAAGCTTACGTCCTCTTCTCCTAGCCCACCTCTACAACGATTTATTTAGATGCCTTCAAAATATTCCCATCATAATCTTTCGAAAATTAGGAGAATAATTTGGAAAAAAAAAAAATACAATATACTCACCAAATAGAACTTTCTAGCAAAAAAATTAAAATAGATCAAATACAACGTCTACAGAGATTTTATTTAGATGCCTTCAAAATCCTCCCATCATAATATTTCAATATTTTTGGAACATAATTTGGAAAAAAAAAAAAAAACTCAGTTATAATGTTTAAGATTAATAGGTTGCTTAACCTACTATTACAAGTCACATAGAATACCATGTCATCAAATGTAATTATAACTTGTATTAATATCTAAAATTTTGTCTGTAACCACCGATGGTAAAAAATAAAAACCACTGAAAGCTCTTTCATATATATTATATATAATTTTATATATGCAAATACCACCTCAACATCCATAATTGCAAGATGCTAGATGACTATATCATAACCACACTAACTTAAGTCACTACCATTTACATAATTAATTTAATTCGACTTTCCCAGCCGTACTCCTTTGACTATCAATTATATGTCAAATGCAATCCAGTTTCAACACACACGAAATTCTAATTCGAAACGCAAGTTAAGGGGACCAAGAGAAATAAATTATCAACTCATCCATTTATTATAGTAGATCCAAACATGCCCATACGTGCTTTGAAAAACTTCAGATGCTATTTTGGATTACTTGGAAATCCTTTTTGGAAATAATGATAATAGCCATGCTTAACTTAATGGAATTTCAAATTTCTTACTTTTTAGCCTATGACTTTGAAATTTTGGTTTATACACTACATTTACCTTTAAAAATCAATTTCGTTGGCCTCTTTTTCTTTTATTTGTTTGTTTTTTTTTTTTTCATTATGTTGCTTATTTTCAATAAATTTGAGAGTTCGAGAAGGATTTGAATTCTATATCTTATAATAAAATTAGAGCTACCTTGCATCCAAAGAAAGGATGGGGGTAGTTGCCAACTCAGTTCAAAAATTCCTTTTGATCAGCCCAAAACTACGAGATTTTTTCTTATTTTATCCCTTGAAAATTTTTAATTCAACCATCGCATAATGTTTTTAAAAAAATTACAATTTAAACTTGAAGTTTTGATTTTTGAGAATTTATATTTCAAACTTAAAATCTAAAATAATTGTTTAATCAACTATATTTCTATATAAATTCATAATTTCATGAATATTTAAAAGTTCAACACACTCTATTACATGATTAGTTTAGTTTTAAGAAAAAGTTAAAAATAGATAAATAGATAAACAAACCTAAAAAATTGTTGCATTATAAATTTAGTTTAAAATTTTTAATTTATTTAACGCCCTTTAAAAGAAAATATTTAACTTTAATATTGTTCTATTATGAAATTAAAATTATCGTTAGTCTATATCTATAACCGTTATTGCTAGGTTATTATTTAGCTAACTTGACCTTTTTTTTTTTTTTCTTTTTTTTTTTTTTTTTTTCTGTGGGCTACCGTAAGCCACTTTTACACACACAAATTCATCCATGAAATAAAGAGATATCCCATTTAAATGTGGATGACATCTCGTTCACAATTCAGACTCCACCTCGGCCCAAGTTGGACTTCTTCCTGTTCAATCCAATAACAACGTATATGGTTTTGCTATTGCTCTTCAATTTTACTATTATTATTATCATTATTATTTTCGTTTAAGGCGTTTTTATTAGGTATTATTTACTAATCTTCTAGATTATTGACTACTTAATTATCCTAAACAAGATAATTATTATCTTGAGATTTGGTCTCCTAACAGAAGTCCTCTCGAGTAATAACTCTCATCAATAATGGTCCACTCACTATCATATGATGAATTCATTCTAATTGCTTCTTCCAATTCCAGAACGACCACGCTTCTAGCACAAAAATATAAAAATAGAAATAAGTGATTGCGAATATAGTCTAATAATAACACTATACGTGATATAAAGTTTAGATCTGTCTCATATTTTTCTGTTTTTAATGATGTCCTCTTAATAATATTTTAACAACTCATCAATTTATTCAAAAATTTTTAATATTTAACATCTTTAATATGATTAAATTTTTAAATTTAGATTACATGACATTGCATTATCCATACCAGTATATCAATCTTGATTTTTGAATTCTATCAAAAGATGCAGAGTTTAAATCTTTCCTTCTCAAATTTAAAAAATAAATAAATAAATAAATAAATAAATAAATAAATCACATACTCTTTTTTTTTTTTTTTTTGGTTTTGTTATGCTTCCACAATTTAAATTTATTTAAAATGTTAATGGACCCACTTTTTATTTCTCTCTACCAGTGAGCCTTAATTCTCCCTCGTATAAATTCTTCAACGAGAGATAACGGAAAACAATATGAATAGGCAAATATCGCCATCTCTCTCTCTCTCTCCTCTCCCTCTCCCTCTCTCTCTAGAGTTGAATGCTGATATAGCCCCGTAGTTGTTGCTCAACCTCCGCTTAACCCTCCCACACATTGAACTACACACACAAAGATTCCCACCGAAAAAAAAAAAAAAAAAATTCGATCGAAAATTTTTACTCATTCTCACATGTGGCTAATACCCTCTTAATTAATCCACTCCAGAATTCAAGGGGAGAGTTTCTCTTACAGATAAGAAAGAGCAGAGTAGTTATACTCGTACTAGGGAAAAGGAAAAAAAAAAAAACCAGAAAAACATAATTTTTTTACGCTTTTCTCAAATGGGGTTCTTATTACGCTTTTTTTACGCTTTTATATATATGTATATTGGTTTCAAGTTGTGATCATCATCACAGTGTATTTGTTTTTTTTTTTTTTTTTTGGGGGGGGCATTGGCGATGCGTGATATGGAGTTGAATTTCAGCGAAATAGAAGGGAAACAAGCCCATGATCCGATTCTGGTAGAGAAAATGAGCGGGAAAAACAGAAGTTCGGGGTGGTCGGGGAGGTGCGTGTGCGTGCCGGGGCCGGTCATAGTGGGGGCGGGGCCGTCGGGGCTGGCGGTGGCCGCGTGCCTGAAGCGAAAGGGAGTGCCGAGCGTGATCCTAGAGAGATCCAACTGCATAGCCTCCCTGTGGCAGCTCAAGACATACGACCGCCTCCGTCTCCACTTGCCGAAACAGTTCTGCGAGCTTCCCTTTATGGGCTTCCCTCCCAATTTCCCCAATTACCCCACCAAGACGCAGTTCGTCCACTACTTGGAGAACTACGCCGCCGAATTCGACATCTCCCCACGCTTCAACGAGTCCGTCTCGTCGGCCGAGTACGACCCCACGCTCGGCTTCTGGCGCGTGAGGACTACTTCTACTGCTACTACTTCTGCTACCACCACTAATAGTACTAACAAGGGTTTTGGTGGCGGCGAGGCCGGGACGGGGACAGGGGTGGAGACGGAGTACGTGTGCCGGTGGGTTATAGCGGCCACCGGGGAGAATGCGGAGGCGGTGGTGCCGGAGATAGAGGGGATTGGCGAGTTTGGAGGGGACATAAGGCACACAAGTTTGTACAAAAGTGGACACGACTTTGAAGGGAGAAGGGTTTTGGTGGTGGGATGTGGGAATTCTGGGATGGAGGTTTGTTTGGATCTCTGCAATCATAATGCTAGTCCTTCCCTTGTGGTTAGGGACAAAGTAAGTAAATCTTTTTTTTTTCTTTTTTTTCCAACATCAAAAACTGCTCTTTTACCCCGCTCCTCTATATACATATATATAGCTGTTTATTAATTAAATTCTTTTTAGGACTTTGTTAACAATTCTTCTTTTTTGCTCTCTCTTGTTCATTCTCTAAAGTTCTGACAATTTGGAGCTTGTTGGTTTTTAAAATTATTTGTTGATTTGATAAGGGAATAAAAAAGGGTTGGTAAAGTTGGATTGAATAAACTATTGTTACATAGTACTATTTGGATTTTCAACTTTTCTCAAATTCATTGTTTTTTTTTTTCCTTAATAATTCCCTTTTTCAGATTTTTCAAACATGGGGTATCCTGAAAATTGTTTTGATTTTTATTTAATTCTTGGATTTGATGTTTTGAGTGGAATTTGAGCACTAAAAATATAATTAGGGAAAACCCATTTGAGAATTTGGTTGTTATATATGAATATGTGGAGTCAAAAACATAAAAAGCAAGCACTTTGTTTCTCCTTTCATGGTAACAACACTTTTGGAACTGTTGGGTGCTACTGACTGCTAGGTTTTTCTTCATGTTCACCTCCCAAAAAAAGAAAAAAAAAAAAAAAAAAGAGGCATAAAAAGAGCCAGCAAGCCAGCAACTGACTCCAAGTTCCAACATGGTTTTTGCTCAAGCACACGACCAACTATGATTCCATATTAAAACACCATTTTTGGCAAAAACAAATATCACTTGTTCTTTCCCTTTCTTGGGATTCCAAAGCATGCGTAACATTGGTCAGAATCGTAGGATCTTCTCTATATTGTCATAATCATTCTACCCTTTTTTTGCCCTTTAGAATTCACACACCTTTTTTCCCTCTCAAAAAAAATAAAATAAAATAAAATAAAACATTCTTAGGGCATAATCATCTTATGGAGCATGCCCTCAAGAAAAGCAATAACCCAACTATAGATTGCCCATGGCAACTAGCAAAACAAAGGGACCACCACTCTCCCCCACATCAACTCCCATCCTTTTTTTACTCATCTCCTTTTCCATGTATCACTTTTCTTTAGAGGTTTTTGGATTTAACTTTATCTAGGTTCTTTTATATCAAATTAAGAACATAATGCGCATTTGACAAAAATTCAATAGTTGTGCTTTTTTAGAATTAATCCTCTAGCTAATTTTACGTGGTTCTATATACATATATGTATTTATGTATAGGTACATGTCCTACCACGAGAGATGCTAGGGAAATCGACTTTCGGGCTGTCCATGTGGTTGCTCAAGTGGTTTCCTATGCGGCTTGTCGATCGCTTTCTCCTAATCGTGTCGTGGCTATTGCTCGGAGACACCTCTCACTTCGGATTAGACCGGCCAGCGTTGGGTCCCTTGGAGCTCAAGAACTTGTCCGGAAAGACCCCAGTTTTAGACGTCGGGACGCTCGCCAAGATCAAAAGTGGAGATATTAAAGTACTCTCCTAGCTAGTCAGCTTCACTCCTTTTCTTTTCTCCTCCTCCTCCTCCGCCCCCCCTCTTGTTTTGTTTTGTTTTGTTTTGTTTTGGTTGATTTTTCCTTTCTTTTCTTTTTTGTTTTTGGGTTCGTTTGACAACTATTTTTGTTATCTTTTTGATTGATTTTACGGTACGGGAATCAAACGATATGATTGTGATCGTAGGCGCACTGTAATTTAATTCTAATGATCCCAATTTAAAAAAAATAAAAAAAATAAAAAGATGAAATCATGATGGTCATGAATTAGTTTCTTTATTCAGTATAATATTTCTCCACTTACTAAATGCAACTATTGTATATAGGCACTTAGTTTTATTTATTCACATACTAATGTGAACGTTTTCCAATTGAATTAGCTATAGGAAAATGTATCAACTTTTTAGTTCTCCATTGTGGCTTATTATTATTATTATTATTATTATTATTTATTCTCTTTTGATAATATTTTTCAACAAATAACTTGGAACCAATTTCTAATCAATTTAATCTGAACCATTAATCATGCAGGTATTTCCAGCAATCAAACGGCTAAAAGATCACACAGTGGAATTTGTTAATGGAATGACGGAGAAATTTGATGCAATCATATTAGCAACAGGTTACAGAAGCAACGTACCTTCTTGGCTAAAGGTAATAACCACTTTCCTCACTACCCCCCACTTTACCTACCTTTCCCAAACTTCCACTAAGGTCTCTCTTTGACATTGAAGGGACTATAAATTTTCCTCTTCGCTTGGTAGGGTTTATTTAGCCTTTTATTAAATATAACATATATATGGGGGACTATGTGGTAGGTAAAAAGAAAAAGAAAAGTGATTATAGATACAGCTTGACGGTAAATATATATCTGACTTTGTTACAAGGTATAGAGTTCGAATCCCTACACCCAAGCTTAAAAAAAAGGAAAAGAAAATGAAAAAAAAAAAAAAAAAGAAAGAGGGCTCATTATATGTTGTGCTTGTGAACTGTCATATTTTAAACAATAGTTAGAAACACGTGCTAATAATAGATATTTATAACTGTGTGTCGAATATACAGCTCGTACATATTGATTGATTTGAAAAGAAAAGGCAAATTGATGAGATATGGATTGGAATTGGCAGGAGGGAGAAATGTTTTCGAAAGAAGATGGGTTACCAAAAAGGCCATTTCCTAATGGGTGGAAAGGCGAATGTGGGCTATACGCCGTGGGGTTCACAAAGCGTGGACTGCTGGGGGCATCAATGGACGCCAAAAGGATCGCGGAAGACATTGAACGGTGTTGGAAAGCCGAGGCCAAGCACTGTACGCCCTTTACAACCACCTCATCGTCACCGGCACCATCGTGATCATGATCGGACGGTTTATTCTGTTTCAAGATACAAGCAACCAAGAAAAGATCAGATTTTGGCTAAAGGGAGAAAAAGTTTCCACTTGGATGCTTGATTTTTCCACTTGGATGCTTCATTTGGAGGAGAGAAGTTTTTTGATAGTGCCTTGGGCATGCAGAGGGGGGGACCAAAAAGTTGAAGCTCAGTAAAGTGGATTCGATGAATCTCCTGGTGCTCCTCCAACTGAGGGGGAAAAAAAAGGGTGCGAAGGGAAAAGTTGGAGGAAAAAAAAGGAGGAAAAAAAAGAGAAAAAAAGCGAGAAAAAGGGAGAGACCAATTATATCAGTGATCCCTTTTGAGTTCCAAATTGAAACAGACCACCTCTATAAGCAAAGCAACCCTGTGGGAAGGGGGCTAGCTAGGCTAAGAAGTAACGTTTGAGAGTGAAAGAAGAATGGTGTTGAGTTGTTTTTTGAAAAGTGATTTTGAAAAGTGATGAGCGTGGGGGGGGACCTCGAGTAGTTGTGTACATGTTGTACATTACCATTTTTCTCTAATTAGGTACAGATGATGACTTATTTTAGGGGGGAGAGATCAGAAATTACGAAGAAACAAATGCCAGCGATCGCCAGCGGCCGGCAGCGATGAGGTCAAATTAAGACTACATATATCAGGGAGGGGTATTTTTGTTGTTGGGTATTGTTTTTGTGTTTTAACCTATATTTTCAGATTAGGGGCTTGGGATTTATATGAGAGTATTTAAGAGTACTAAAACTAAAGTAATTCTCTTAGTTGTAGCTAGGGTTGTAGCTAGGGTTGTAGCCCTAACTGCATGATTTTGGTTCTCCCATTTCCAGCTAGGGTTTTTTTTTGGGAGGTTTTTGGGGTGTGTTTTTTTTTTTTTTTTTTTTTTTTTGTCAAGCATACAAAAGGGGAAAAAACGATTTAAAAAAAAAAAAAAGAATTGACTTCCAATCATAAATGAAATTTATATTTGTTTTCCTTCTCTCCCGCTTTCGTGAATGTGCTTAACTTTTTCTTTAGTTTTGTTTTCCAACCCAACAAATTGATTGTATTTATTACTTTTTCTTCTTTTCTTTTCTTTTATATTATATATATATATATATATTTACACATATAAAACTGCTGGCTTGCAAGCAATTTCACTGTCGAAATGATTTCGGTACTACAAGTAGAAGATATATATAGGACCACAACCCCAAAACGACTTTTCAAAAATGGAGAAGTTTGGTTTTTTATTCTTCAAAATCAAACACACATACACATATACATATACATAAACATAAATATATATATTCATATATATATTGAAAGAACAGTTGATCATGAATTAAAACCTTTGTTCTGTCTGTATTCCAATATCATCCGCTCTCTCAAGATGACAGCTCGAGAACTGCTTTTCCAGTTCAGTAACGCACTACTAAAGATCGCAAGTAGTACGTTCTATTATTGCTCCCAAAAAAGATCTTCAGTTTTATTTAGTGCATGCGTGAAATTATGCTGTTATTTTGGAATGGACTATTCGTGTTCAAATAACAATATTCCCACGTATACAACATGATACATATGTGTATGTGTGTATGTGTGTGTGTATATATATATATCACAGAAGTATCTTGAAACAGTCAATCAAGCGACTAACTATTAGATGATCATACTAAAACCAAGAGCTTCTCGGGTGGTAAATCCATTCATCCTCAACAACAAGTCATCAATTCCAACCACCGCCAATATAATAATTAGGGTATAGTAATTAGGGTATCTGGACAATTCATTTTATTACACTTTACACGAGATCTATGGCAGCACACCCAAATTAATTATCTAAAATATAACTCTATCCTCTATCTAAATAATCTTTTTTTTTTTTTTCATTTTAAAAAATAGAGATGTTCATGTTAAAAAGCAACTCAAAGATGCCTTTTACTTTCTGACTCTCTTTTTTTCCCCTCATTTTCAAAGAAAACAATATTTTGGAATATTGTTCGACCAC
This sequence comes from Ficus microcarpa, assembly GCA_025413485.1. Taxonomy (NCBI): domain Eukaryota; kingdom Viridiplantae; phylum Streptophyta; class Magnoliopsida; order Rosales; family Moraceae; genus Ficus; species Ficus microcarpa. Next base: position 44,458,133 of record CM046377.1, on the reverse strand, counting down.
TTAAAATTTCTACCTCTTTTAAGTTCTTCCCAAGTTCCATGATTATCAATCAGTTCAATAGAGTTTTTACTGCTACTTGTAACTAGTAAAAGAAAGAGAAACAAAAATTATGTCTTTTCAACAAGTGTTTTAAACGAAATAATTTACAAGTCAAAATAATTTTAAAATTTTCTAACAAATAAAAAATTTTAAAAATGAAATTTATAATAACTAACTTAAACTTTGTTGTAAGTTTAAAAGTTTATTCAGAATCATTTTTATTGAAAGCCACGTTCTATAATTTTGACAGGAAGTTCTTCTGATAGATTATCCAAATATTTTCAAAAATAACTTTCAGACCTAAAAACCTTAAGAAGTTCTATCAAATAGACCTTATATTATCATAGCCAAAAAAAAAAAAAAGACCCTATATTATATAAGAAAATAATTGACATATCTAATATGTTATATAAATAAGCTGTTGTTATTTAATCTTAATTTTTAAGTATCAATCTATGTGATATAAGTTGTTATAAACCGTTGTTATCTGATCTTAATTTGTACGTATCAATCTATGTGATATAAGTTGTTATACTTTTAGTATTAAATGTTTAAAATATTATCACATTAATTTTATTTAATTTATCTATAAAATATAACACGTAAATTAATACTCAAAAATTATGATTAAAGTTGATGTGTTTAGCATAAAGAATAAATTAAATAGGTTGATTAAAAATTTTGACATAAAGAATAAATTGTCTACGTGGTTGGCCAATCCAGTTGGTAAGGGGGGAATAGGTTGAAAGGACATCTCATGTCAAATTTTGGGCACAATTAGTAATGTATTTAAAATATATATATTTACGAGATATAGTTTAAAGAGAAATCCACGCATGATTCCATCCACGATTAGGAAACATGTCAATCACTGTTTTTCATATTTATTATAAAAACTGAGTGGTCTTAATTAATTTGTTAATTATACATTAAATACAAAATGTGATTGATTAGAGTTGACTGATGTGAGCTAATTTCTTTGGTTAGATAAGATTGAGAAGAATTTAACGGTCTTCTCAATATATATAAATATATATACACATATATGACGTAGCATTGATTGGTTATTTAGTTCTTAAATTTTCATTATTATATAATTTTAGTCTTTAAACTTTTTTTAATTGTTAAAATATCTTTAAATTTTTAAAATATTAGAACAATAATCCTTTCTGTGAATTTTTAAATGAAATATGTAAGTAATTTGATCAAAAAGTGACACTAATTTTGGATTTTATCAAAAAATAAACAAAAAAGACTTTTGTAATAATATTTTTAATAGTTTATGATCATCCAAGTTACTAAAGGAAATACCACTAAGCTATTAAAATGTTATTACAATAGTCATTTTTACTAATTTTTAAACATAATCTGTTAGTAATTTGATTAAAAAGTAATTTTAACTAACAGATTCCGTCTAAAAATTAATATAAATGACTATTTTAGCAACATTTTAAAAGTTTAGAGACATTACAACTACAAAAAAATATTTAAGGACTGACATAGTAATTTATCCTATTTTTTAACTCGTCTTCTCAAGTACATTGATAATATGTTTAGGATCACATATATATCCCGATACATATGTTCAGAGATTTTGATGGAATTTTATATCAACGTTTTGCAATTATCCACTGCAACAAAAAATAATATGCAAAAAATTAATATCCCAAAATTTCTGCCGGAATCCCAGCTAATTCCAAGGAAGTGCTATGCAATCTACATCTCAATTCAAGAATGTCAAATGATTTTACCTCACAAAGGAGGAAAATCAAATCTGCTAAATCTACAAAATCTACAAAATCTTGTCGTTAATTACCCTTTTGGAGAATTTTACATATTGATTAACAAATATTTAAACACAAGTCATTTTTTTTTCTAGATTCTAGGATTAGTAGTGGTTGGTTGTGATTGCAAGCGTAATCTAGACCGTATGTAGTTCGAATACTATACTCTCAAATTTTTTTAATTTTTATTACATAGTACCGGTTTGGTGTGGTTTCGAATTCTGCTTTGCAATCCACATCTCAATTTAAGAATTTCAAATGATTTTACCTCACGAAGGAGGAAAATCAAATCTGCTAAATCTACAAAATCTACAAAATCTTGTCGTTAATTACCCTTTTGGAGAATTTTACATATTGACTAACAAAGATTTAAACACAAGTCCTTCTTCTTCTTCCTTTTTTTTTTTTTTTTCTCTAGATTCTAGGATTTTGTGATAGCAAGCGTAATCTAGATCATAAAGTATGGAGTTTGAATACTATACTCTCAAGTTTTTTTAATTTTTATTACATAGTACCGGTTTGGTGTGGTTTCCAATTTTGCTATGCAATCCACGTCTCAATTTAGGAATTTCAAATGATTTTACCTTTTACCTCACAAAGGAGGAAAATCAAATCTACAAAATCTTGTCGTTAATTACCCATTTGGAGAATTTTACATATTGACTAACAAATATTTAAACACAAGTCATTCTTCTTTTTTTTTTTTTTTTCTTCTAGATTCTAGGATTAGTAGTGGTTGGTTGTGATTGCACGGGTAATCTAGACGATAAAATATGAATTTCGAATACTATACTCTCAAGTTTTTTTTAATTTTTATTACATAGTATTGGTTTGGTGTGGTTTCCAATTCTGCTATGCAATCTACATCTCAATTGAAGAATTTCAAATGATTTTACCTCACAAAGGAGGAAAACCAAATCTGCTAAATCTACAAAATCTTGTCGTTAATTACCCTTTTGGAGAATTTTACAGATTGACAAATAAATATTTGAACACAAGTTCCCTTTTTTTTTCCCCTAGATTCTGGGATTAGTGGTGGTTGGTTGTGATTGCAGACATAATCTAGACCATAAAGTATGGAGTTAAAATACCATACTCTCAAGTTTTTTTATTTTTATTAAATAGTACCGGTTTGGTGTGGTTCGTAGAGTTTAAATCCGCTTACATAGTTATAGGCATAACCTAGTTGTAATTTTATATATGACTCCATCACAAAGTGCAAAATTCAAATTCTCTCACTTTTAAGTTTCAAAAAAAAAAAAAAATTTAATCCCTTACCCTTAAAGTTCAAAAGAAAAAAAAAAGTGCTTGGTAATTTTCTCTCTCGAAATTTAAAAAAAAAAAAAAGTTGGTAATTTAACTAATTAGACTTTTAAAATGCATTCTTAGCCGTCTTCTGGATATAATAGTTAGTAGACGTACATGTAAATCAAAAGCTTTCGTGGTTAATTTAAGTAAAGCTTTGACCTTTCAATAATAAAGCCTCCGTGATTATAGATAAAATTGCCTAGGTTCACTAAGTATGTACTGCCCTGATTTGGTATATCAACCTATAATAGTTCTTAAGGAACGTGTAAAAATATATACACATATAAATATAATATATATATATATATATATATATACACTCTAATTTGGGAACAAATTCAACGAGTTGTAGAGACAGAGTCACAAGGTGTACCATCACTCCAAAAAAAAATTTTTTATTTTAAAAAAAAGGCAAAATCCAAACTAAAGGAACATCCTTGAATAGAGCTAATTAATTGAATTCATGAACTTGTTAAAACAAAGAGATATGGATAATTATTGATTTCTGTCTCAACAACCTTAAATTATTTATTAAAAAAAAAAAAAAAAGAACTATGGATAATTGTATCGTCATACCACTTCCAAAAAATTATTTCCCTCAAAAATATCTCCAAAAATAGTAAACAACTTGAATATAGGATATAAGAATCCAAAATCAGTGAGCACTTAGTACTGTGACATTACTTGAAATTAAATAGAATCTCTAAACAAACAAATTCCTTTTTGAGAGTTCATTGACATATATCTAACAAGGATGCAAGATCATTTCCGCAGAAAAAAAAAAAACAAAAATACAAGATCAATAGTTATAAATGTTTAGAACAGATTGTGAGGGAAATTCATTTCTAAAGGGGAAAAAATATTATGGGACGTCATTTAAAAAAAAAAAAAAAAAGACTAGAGATTAATTAAAGTTGCATTTCTGTCCACATGGGTGTGAGATTACTAATAAGGTTTGGGATGGGAGGATTAATTGGAACAATTCCTTGTCCCCAATTAGGGATTGAAGCGGGGACCAGAGGAACGTTCCCCGACCTTGCCCTGCTTAGTATTGGTCCCATTTGGTAAAACGGTTTGAGTTGAAATTTTTAAGTTTAAGTTAGTTGACTTTTTAAAAACTGAGATAAAAAATTTGAGTTTAAGATGGTTTGTCAAACAAAAACTTAGTATTAAATCTTAACCTAAACACTGCACTTTATTCATATTTTGTTGTAATTTATTTATTTATTTAGAACATCAAAGTTTAGTTGAATTTAGAATGAATTCCATAGTCCATTTAAATTTAAAAAAAAAAATGAATGAACTTCAGCGTTTTTTGCAGAAGATGAATCATGGTAGGGATTGCGAGAAGTATAAGAAAGGTGGTTCAAATGATTAAGAGTCTCTCACATCATCCTCGCCTTTGTTTAACAGAGGATGGGAGTAGAAATAGAGATTGTTTTGAAGGACGGGATGGAGATGAGAAAGCATTTTTCGTCTCATCCTCCCTTATTGTCAATTTGTATGTATTATATATGTCCTAGGATTTTTTCCATTAGTGGTCGTTATAAAATTAGTCAAAATATGACATAACGCATGCAAGTTCTCAGATTTAATGCAATGTCCGGTCTCAAATCTTTGGCACTTGTAACTTCTGTTTAGAAATTTGTAATAACTATCTGATTTATGTAAAACTTCCAATTCAGAACGTTATAACATAGTAATTTCTGACTGAATTACCTTGACAATGCTCTAGTATATATAAAACCAAAATTTGGCAGCTTCTTAATAAGGACAGTTTATAACACTCGTTTATATACGTATATATAATTTTTGTATATTATATATGTATACATGCGCATAAGTACTATAAGGAGAGAGAGAGAGAGAGAGAGATCAACATCGATTGATCTTCTGAAATTCCCATTTAAGGCAAGCAGAAACTAATGTTAAAAATTTGCAGGGCATGGCCCATCAGATCCCAAATGATGAGAATCTGAAATTTGGCCCATATGGGGGCTTTATTACCATTTGACGTTTGTTATTTTTGTTATTTTTGTTATTTTTTTTTTTTTTTTTTCCTTTAGTTTTATAGTTTTATTTTTTCTCTTCGGCAGGCAGATTTTTTTTTTTTAATAAGAAATTCTGCAGGCAGAAATTTTAGCCAAGAAAAATCCAACTATCTTCTTGACTTGTGGATATTCGACATTTGAAATACGTAAGCATTTCTTTCCTCCTTATCCAAAAATAGATTAGAGCTAGTGTTCTGCAATACGAAATATCTATTTGTAGTGTATATTTTTTAATATTAAACTTGATTAAAATTATATCAAGATTATAAAATATGAAAAAAAGTGATCGTTTCTGAAACGTATTTAACCTTTTAAAACCAGAGCCTATTGATAGTAGAAAAGTAGTTAATATTGCTTCATTTTCAAAGATTTTTTTAGTTAATGTTGGTTACTTAATTAAGATAGAAAATAGTCTCCAACAATTGAGGTCTCCTGAAACAACAAATAGGGATGAACTTTGATGAACTACCCCCTTTTTTTTTTTTTTTTTTAGGGATTGATGAAGTACTTTTTACATTAGGAATACTTTAACAGTAATGCCTTTTTTTTTTTAGGGATTGATGAAGTACTTTTTACATTAGGAATACTTTAATTGTAATGCATGTTTTAAACATTAATCTAATTAAAATCACATCAACGTAACAAAGAATACAAAATTAATAGAGTTAGAGGTCATTAGCGGAACAATTTCATATGGAATTTTGGAGATATTTTGATTTTAGACAAGTTGAGTTTTCAAAATGTGCTTTTGATTAAAAAAAAAAATCATTTTGAATGAAAAAAAATATAAAATCTTGAAATGTACACAGAAAAATACATCAATGCCGATATTATTTTGGTTTTCCTCAAAATTTTATATATTTAAAAAGAAAAAAAATGAATTTGAAATAATACAATTATGAGCTTTTAAAGTTTAAGTTTACTGTTGACATCTGGTTATTAAAAACCCAAAACTCTCCCAAAAGGCACGTTTGGAAACCAAATAACAAAACAAAATGTCGGGAGACATCCTTCCAAACACCCCTTCCAAATAAATCTAATATTTGAAAATATAACACTGATAAAATATTATTTTATATCTTAACGTAAAATTCTCTTATCGATAATGTAGTTAATTTTCTTACTCGGGGTTATATAAGAAATATAATAGCTTGTTTTAATTATCAAGCATACATAGCCATTTAAATAAAGTGGTCCTTCCTTATAAAAGCTGTGAATTGTATGTCATCCACAAGCTCATGATAGGGCAATTAAACAAGTACGAACACAGTGGTGCACATGGTCACGGTCAGTTTGTAACCAGGACCATTAGCTATATATACATGTATATATATAATAATTATAAAATTTATAAAAATAAAAAATAAAAAAAGGGGGCCTTAAATCGAGAGTGGTCCATAAAAATTGAATATGCCAAGCTAACTGCTTTAATATATGATTTATACAATAAATATATGTATACATATTTCGTGAAAGGTCTGAAGTCCATTTAATTGGATTGGCAGATGTTGGTAGAAGATCAGATGGTTGGGGGGATTTTAGTCTTTTTATGGTCAACCAAATGATCATCTCTATATGTTGTACATATCAATAGCTATCTGACAGTCTAAAAATCACGTCCATTTATATTCATATATGATTCTATATGATTTGCCATCTTATTGATTTGCCATCTTAATGATTCTGTTTATTCCTTGGTGGGGAATGTCTGTCTGTCGTGATAATATTCATAAGATCCCAGAAAATCTTATAGGAATAGCCCTCCCTCGGATCTAAAAAGATATTTTATTTTATTTTTATATATTAGCTTGAGAATAAAGATCATAACTCTACCACTGATGAATTAAATTAGGTGTAAAATCACCGTTAAGATATATATATAACTATTAATTATGATAAGTTATAATTAGATTTATGTCAATTTTTTAATACATAATAAATTTATGTATATGTTTTCTCTCTCTTTGTATTAAATTTAAAAGACCAGAATTATAAGAAAATGATGTAAAAATGAAGAGGTGAATTAAAAGGCATCTTCAATAATGGGGGCCTATACTGATTTGTCAATAATAAATTTTGATATTTAGATTTTAAAAAAAAGACTCATTAATAAAGTGTTATTTTTGATGTCAAATTTATCATATAGCAAATTAACCACCAAATAAAGCTAATGTCAAACTTAACATATAATTACTATTGACTAGTTCTTGAGTTTTTCATTAGTCATTTAAAAATTTACACATTGTAATACAAAGTAAGATAATATTATTTTTTTGTAATTTTTGATGACAAATATACATTGAAAATGGTCCAAGAGGGGCAAAAAAAAAAAAAAAAGAAAAAAAAAACAGAGAAAAGATTTTAAGGCTTTTTTATTTTTTAAATTTGGGGAGAAAAAAAAACTGTAAATCAGCACATAAATTTTGTTTATTACTTTAGAACTCTGTACATCATCATTAAAAAAAAATCTCATAAATAAACCAAAAACAGGATGCGGTGAGCGTGGATCGAACACGCGACCTTCAGATCTTCAGTCTGACGCTCTCCCAACTGAGCTATCCCCGCACGTTGTAAATTTGGTAGAACTTTTTAGTTAAATAGAAAACAGAATTTCATCTACCTCTTTCTAGGTCTTGAAAATTAATTATTTTGTTTATATTAAATTCGCCAGTTATAATTGAAATTTTTATATCAGAATTAGTTGAATTTTCAAACCCTGGATAGGCGGTGGAAACTACCAAGCTAGAGTATGGTAGGGGCAGCGGGAATTTTCGGTGGAGCGGTGAAATGCGTAGAGATCGGAAAGAATACCAACGGCGAAAGCACTCTGCTAGACCGACACTGACACTGTTCCGCAATGGGTGAAAGCCTGACAGAGCAATGCTGCGTGGAGGTAAAAGGCCTACGGGTCGTGAACTTATTTTCCCGTAGAAGAAGCAATGATGGTATCTGGGGAATAAGCATCGGCTAACTTTGTGCCAGCAACCGCGGCAATACAGAGGATGCAAGCGTTATTCGGAATGATCGGGCGTAAAGCACCTGTAGGTGGCTTTTTAAGTCCGCCGTCAAATCCCAGGGTTTTGTTAATTGTTCAGAAAAAAATAAAGACTGAGATGAAAAAATATAATTTAGTTAGAGTTAAACCGTAATGCTAAACAAAACCTTTATCAGGATAATATTCAACTTTGCATGAGCCAAAAGGATGACATAATTGAACTATTGATGGATCCATCAATAGTTCCTCTGATTTTTCTGAAAGGGTTAAAAAATAAAAAAAGAAATTGATGTCAAAATACACGAGACAACTTTATTACTCCTATACCATAATTGGAAATATTGGACTACAAGAGAACAAAAAAAGAAAATGGTTTTGATAAAAGAATCAAGACGAGAACAAAATAAACTTGTAAAAAATTTCAGCTATCTTCTACATTTGTGACTGTTATTATTTCAGTTTGTCCACAATAAATGGTCTAAAATTATTGTTTACATTTTAAAGATTCGAACTCAATAACGAATGCCTTAGTTTTATAAGAGAAAATTGCCTTAATAATCGATTTTCTTCATCCATTAACCAACATGACACAAATTTTCCATTCTTAACCAATATGATATAAATTTTAGATAAGTTTAGTTTAATTTTGTGTTATATTGGTCTAGTATAAATTTTTTATGTCATAATGATGTAATAGTCTATTGATAATTTCATATTTGATTTCACCGTAAAATCTGTTAGAGAGAAAGACGTAAATAATTGAAATAATTGGTAGTAAATGGCATGTTTCAAAAAATATTTGAAATAAATAACGGGATAAATGTCTAAGAAAATGGGCCATGGCCTGCCATTGTGACCACTGACCACCGAAACAGGACACCTTGAAGCCCACAACAACAAAAGGCCCTTGAATTAGGTCGGCTAAGAGAACTTAACCCAACAGCCAACCAAAACCATAGACTCCCCAATCTCGTGCCCTCCGCCTGCATGTTTGGTTTATCGATTCAAATTATTAGTTTAAACTGATTTTTTTATCTTTTTCCTAAAATTTTTTTTATCTTTTTTGAAAAGTCAACAAAAATTACTATTAACACTTAAAATTTTCAACTCAAATTGATGAACCAAACGGAGCCTATATGTTCCCAACGGCTCGGAAAGTCAAACTCTTTTCACCGGAAAATCTTCAAATCACAAGTTCTGCAACAAGCAAAAAGAAAATTACGAAATGGTAAGTCTCTCTCTCTATCAAGTTATTCCCGTTCCTATCTGTGTATTTATAAACACATGTACGTATGTATATAGATAGATGTGTAGGTATATGTATAATTGGAATGGTTGAACACGAGACAGGGAAAAGGAACAGGGAGGTTTGGGAAACGAAGGAACAAGACTGTGTGTGCGATGCGGACGAAGAAGCTTTCATCTCCAGAAGAGTCGCTGTGCCTCTTGTGGTTACCCCGCTAGTCGCATCAGAAAATGTATATTTTCATTTTCCATTTTTTTTTCTTTTTCTTTTTTCGTTCCTCGTTTCCATATTTATTTCTAATCTAGTTCTTGAATACTTTGTATTTGTAAAGTGAGGGAATTGGACTATTGGAGTTGAGAGCAAAAAAAAAAAAAATTTTTTTTAAATTTTATTATGGAAAATTAGTTATCTATTGTTTTGAACTTTTGATTGGTTGAATCATTTTGATTTAGATTAGGCGTTATAGGCTAATCTAGAAAACAACTTTCGGCATTTCGGTATAAGAAAAATGCTACGAGCACGCAAGTATACGAACTTGGCTGTTCTTTTACCTAAGCTCCAACTTAGGAGTCCCCAGATTCGAAATCTGTACTATATATTGCTTGTGCACCCGCCTTACTTGTGAGTGCATTAACCTTCATCTGGCTTGCAATTTGAAATTTATGTAGGACCTTTGGGATTAAGTCAGTGTTCTTAATGACCACCCAAACCATGAAAACTTGCTGTTCTCTAAAATGGGGTTTTGGTTTCAGATAACTGGAGTATCAAGGCCATCCGCAGAAGGACCACCGGAACCGGCCGGATGACGTACCTCCATCATGTGACGCGTAGGTTCAAGGTCAACTTTAGAGAAGGCAAGTTCTTGGTGTGATGAACTGATGATCATCATCTCTTTTTCAATACCTGGCTCTTTCTCCGACAGTACCTTGCAGTTTCTTGTAAATTTTTTGGTTCGGTGACTGATTTTGTTACTCGTGTTGCCATAGGTAGCCAAGCCACGCCAAGGAGTAAGGGAGTTGTGGCCGCTTCATAAGATCTTGAAGGAAAAGCTGTTTTGCTTTGTTTAGTACTTTCGAATCCTCGCAGAAACAAGTTTTGGATCTTGTTTTTGCCTGTAGTAGTACTTGTACTGTTGTTTAGTTGCACCTACTAAGAATTTTGACCCATAGGACCTTTGTTCTAATGAAGAGTAAAGTTCTTTTTACTACACTGGTTTTGTTTCCACGCCCATATGTGCTCCGTCAGCTTGGCGTGAATTTGCTATGCATGGTACGAATTTTATTGAAAGCAGGCAAGAAACGTAGCAGCATACTATAGAGGTCCATTCAAGCCTTTGTGAGCCGTAGACCAAATTTTCAATTTGAACCGAGCCTGCAATCCAAACTCGCATTCAATGTAAAAACAATCGGACTGTATTCAGATCGAAAAATCTAATTTAAACCTCGTAAATGCAGTTTTTTTACTGGTTTAAACTTTAGAGCAGTGATCATTTCATGATAATATCTCTACCTTGGCCCCGAAAAAAAAAAAAAAAAAGTTTCTACTCAATGTATGATTTTAAATAGGCATTCTCATTCGATTTGAAACGAGAGAAGATCTTGTCAAAGTCAAAGCTTATTACACTTCCATAGTACATGTACACAGTGAACAGTGCAACTACTACAAGAACGCTACTCAAAACCGGTATTTTCGGTAGGTTAGACTGAAAATAAATAGTTATTCTTTTGCAAGAGAAGCCTCTGAAAGAAAAAAAATTATAGTCCCATACTGATTCTCTCTTTGCACTGTTGAAAATTTTTAATATAAATCAATGCTTCCGTGGAATGGCACTTTAAAAAGCTGAGTAAACACTACTTACTCCTTGCAAACCGGTAATTCATTTCCCAACTTCCAAGTTCCTCCCGATTCTTCTTGGTTTTACCTTTGTTATCCATATCTGATCTTCGAACATAAGAATGAAGGCCAATACCTGTGTCGCAGAAGATTATGCAGGCATACCCGACCACACCTGTATCCGAAACTCCGCGTTCGTTATGACAGTTTGACTAGTGCTTAAGCCAGTAGTTCCGCAGCTGAGCCATATGAAGTAAAATCTCATCGCGGCCCTGATTAGTGACGCTGCTGGTCATAATCCACGGTGGTGCCGACTTGAAGAAGCCATGTACCAACTCCTGGAAATCATACACATTCTCTTCGGGTCTTTTGCCTCCATTCTTCTTCTTCTTCCGTTTGTCACACTTGGTGAAGATTAATGTCATGGGGATCTGAAACAACATGTTTTGAACGGTTACACATAATTCATTCCAAATTTCCGAGATTTAACCAAGAAGTATGATCTTAGAAGCTGCTTTCTCTTTTTATTTGTAAATAGTCATGCCCACTAAGTGAAAATTGGACTAATTAATTGTAACAGATGCCGCTTAATTTTATCTACGTCAGTTAAATTTTCAAACTGAATTATCTTTTCAATGATTTGCAAAAGCCTCTAGCTTTCGGAATAAACCTGAACAGTCATAAAGAGGACATTGTGACCATCAACACAAGAGTACGAAAGCAAGTCAGTTTGTCGAGACATTAACAATTTATTAAGACAGAGAGAAACATATTGATTGAAGAGGCTATAATTTCTTTCTTTTTCAAGTTCTTGAACATAACCTGATTCTGACCCAGCCAACTGGCATATTCAAGGTCGATGCTTTTGGCGGGAATGCTGGCATCGATGAGAAGGAACACTGAAACTAAAGTTGACCTATTAAGGAAATAGTCTTTCGTAAACTTAGCCCAGTCTGTTCGGAGTTCCTGAGGTGCGGCAGCATACCTGTTGAGAGACAACCATCAATACATCCTAAAGGGAAAGGGAAGAGTGTTTCCCTTTGCTACCAATTCACGTGTTTACTTACAAAATCAAGAATGCAAATTTGGTGAGGACAACATGATAGTGTAAACGAGGAAAGGGAAAGTCAATCCCGAGTTATACCTTGGTTTTTTTTTCCTTTTAAATTGGAATAAAAGTAAATAAACACGAAAAGATTTCCTCTTTGTCGCCTTTTTCTTAACAAAATCTTTCGCTTTTACTGTTTTACATTCCTATAAAATTTAGTAAACATATATCAATCTCTACTAAGTGTGTACTCTAACCAGCCAATAACGAATATCAACATTTTGTATTGTCAAAACACTAAAAACATCTCACGACTAAATAGCTCGGAAAAATTTTGTATTCTTCGTCAAATTGACTGGAGTAACATAGACAGGATCCAAATTCATGTTCTCACTTTATTATGCAAATGGGATAAGCACAAAGGAAGCAAATATATACGGATTTTAAGTCGTACCCATATCCAGGCAAATCCACCAGGTACCAGCTATCATTGATACGAAAATGGTTGATGCACTGGGTCTTGCCTGAAAATGAAGACACAATGAATAAGTTACCATGCAGGTTCGATCCGCTAAGTAGAAAGTAGGAACCAAAACTTAGTAAAACAACAATAGTCAAGACACACTGTTTGTTAGTAAATTCCAAGATTAAGCCAATCAACTTGACGGCAATCGGAACAGAACTGAGTTGGCTGGTTTACTTACCAAATCTTCATAAGCCTATTTCAGTCAAGAGAAAAAGAAAGAAGAAAATAATGCAGTAATAGACCATACAGATGTGCTTATCACCACACCCCAAATGCCACACAATGTACATTAAAGCATAATTCTATTTAGGGCCCGTTTGGGGGATATTTGGAGACGGAGTTTTAGAGTTTAGGCTGGAAATGCATGCTGTAATATAGAAAATAGTGTGAAAAAATTTGAAATGTGTTTAGAAAAAAATATAAAAAATGAATATTGTTTTTTTCGTGTTGTTGTTGTGATCATTTTGATATAAGAATCATCTATGTATCTTGTTCGTGGATTCGACTATGCGTGTTATGACCTGTTAATGAAAAATAACATTTCAACTATCACACCGATTAAAAGATCGTGTTAGTTAAATACGCAACATGATAGCATAAAAAGACACGAGAGAGGACACAAATAAGAGGACAAATAAGTTAAATGACTTGTTCATATAGAGTGTCGACTAAGACTAATTTTTCAACCAATCGAAAACTATAACAATCTAGATAATGATACCACAATATCAAACTCTTAAAAACAAAAACAAGGGGGTGAAATATGTGAACAATAAAACAGTGGGTCGAGCGTGACTGACCGGGCTTCTTGGAAGTCAAAGCGAGGCGCTTGCGGCGCACAAGGGAGTTGAGGAGAGAGGACTTGCCGACGTTGGAGCGTCCGACGAGGGCGAACTCCGGGAGGCCATCGGAGGGGCAATCCTCGGTCCTGACGCTGCTCTTGACGAATTCGGCCTGAGCCACCTGGGCGTCCCTGGCGTACTTGCTCAGCACGATGTTCGAGCCCTTGAGGATCCTCGCGTCGCTGACTCCGATCCCGACGCTCGGCACGTCGGTCTCCGGCGGCACGAAGAGCCTGTCGAGCGGGGTTTCGATGGGGGCCTCCTCCGGAGCCTGGTCGGAGATGGGTATGGGCTCGGCGGCGGAGAGGGTGGTTTTGGGCGCTGCTGAGCGGAGGAAGGGCCTGAAAATGGTGGTGGTGGTGGACTGAGGAGGGAGTTGGTGGGTTTTGGGGAGAGGAGGGAAGGTGGTTGTGTGAAGAGGGAAATGGGAATTCTTGTTAGGCGAAGTATAACCATTTTTTCTCTCTTCTCTTCTCTCTGTATTTTGGTCTTCTTCTCTCTATCTGGCCATTAGTTCTACCGTCAGCTTTTCGCGGAAGAAGAGAGCAAATATCTTATGGGGATGAACGACACGGCGTTTATTAAATAAAAAAAAAACAAACAAACAAACAAACAAACCGAAAATAAAAAGAAATCAAACGTGGTTGTATGGTATTTTTTGTTAATTTTTTGACAAAAATTATAACAAAGGTCAAATAATTTACTGTCTCCTTTTTTTTTCTAATATATTTTTTTATTATAAACTATAATTAAAAGAAGGTTAAATAGAATTAATTCAAAATTTAAAAGGGGGATTTAGAAGACAAAATAATAAATAATAAATTATCAAAAAAATTAAAATGAAAATTAAAATGATCATATAATTAAAGGGGTACGAGCGAATGTAATCCAAATATCTCTAAGTAAGTGCTATTCGCTTTTGTCCGTTGAATTTGAGTGAATTAGTGAAGTTACCACTTAGAACTTTCAAACATTCTTCTTCTTCTTCTTCCTTTTTTTTTTTTTTTTTCCCTGAAATTTTAATTGTATTTCAAATTAAGAAAATATAAACACTAATGGTGTGTTTGCGTCATCATTTTAACAATTCGAAATTTTTCGATCTCAATTTTTATCTCTTTTTTATAAAAATCAGACAAAAATTATAACAAAAACATAATTGCAACATTAACAGAAATATCATCGTTTTTATTTTAAAAAATCAACTAACTCAAACTTAAAATTTTCAACTTAAACTGTTTTACCAAACGCACCCTAATATTGACTAGAATGACCTCATATAGGATTTGCCAGTAAGCTTTAATGAAGCACGTAAGGCCGAATTTTTGATGTGGAAGAAAAACAAAATTTTTTTTTATTAAAAAACGTCTCCTTAAAAAAATCAAAAATAGTTTTTCAAGAACTCCTAGCCTTTAATAGTATTCAATCCTTTTCAAAATTTATCTCCTACTTGAAAAATAATAAATAATTATTTTCCAGAAAATCTTGAAAAAGACATACACTTTAGGGCAATTCATTGAACATAAAAATAATTTTCAAGAGGAAATCCCCTTTAAAATTCGGCCACAAAGTGAGAGAAATCTGATTGGTGGTTTAAATTTTAAATCAAGAATCTAGACTAGTCAAAAGATCCTAGTCCTACAATTCAAACTTCTTTTAAACCTTTTCGAATTTAAATAGGATTCAATATTTGAATAAATATTTTCCATAAACATTATCCATATTAATTAATTTAAATTAATGAAAATTTCAAATTTTCTTTCCTCAAAAAACCATCACCTATTTAATTAGAAAGAAAAATCATGAAATAATCTCCATTATTTAAACCAATTAATAATTAAATGTTATATATTTAAATAATTTTGAAACAAAATTTTCTTCCCTCCATACAATTAAAAAAAACGTGCACCACTTTTAATTAGAGAGAAAAATTTTGTTTTCCAAAATTCATACAATCTTATTTTCAAAATTCAAATTAACCAATCACATGTTGAAAATCATTTGTCTAAAATTTCACATGTCCAATCCTTTCTGTTGCATGTTAGAGAGTACCATGTCTTAATAGACATTACAAAATTCATTTATAATTTACCGATCTCATTAGGAACAAATCCCGAACGCTTCGTGGAAATATGAGCTAATAGGTCCGTTTGGTTCGTTAGTTTGAAAACTCTCTCACGTTGAAATATTTGCTAGTTGTAATAGTAAATTTTTTTAAATTTTCAGAAAAGACAAAAAACTTTTGGGAAAAAGACAAAAACTTTTTGAATAATAAAGACAAAAAAAAAAAAATACAGTTTAAGAGTTGAAATTAACAGTGTCTCACCTTTAGTGCATCAAAGACATAAGTCATGGATGCAACTCAAGTAATCATTTCAGGATTAAGATTAATGCAGGATGATAATCAAAGTATCTTGATTCTTATAAACGGAATTATTAAACCGAATAATTAACACTTTAGGTCCATCCAATGGATACATATACCCACCGATGTGGAGACTACCTTCGTTCCCAAATTTATTCCGTTGATTGCGGACTAAATATCAAACCAAAATATAATGAAAATGCAACACCTACACAACATAAATATCATTGTCTTTATTTTAAACAAACAGCTATCACAAATAAGAGAAGAATCCCCAATTTCATGGATAATATCTCTGGTGACATGCCAAACTATATGACCAAAGAGATCAAAACACGTCCCCTCCAACCACGAAGTTATCTTGCTATCAAAATCATCACCGTGTAGTCCAAAATCATCACCGTGTACTTTCGAACTATATACAATAGACTTACAGATAATATATATATATATTTATTTAACTATGTATATACCTGAATATTTTATTTTTTTCAATTAATTCGAGTAAAATTAGATACTACAAAATTAGTAATCGTTAAAGCTTATACATATAGCTTATATTGTCTGTTGTCTCTCATTTCTTATATATAAATCAACTAATCAAGCAATAATTTAGGAGCTGTGCACATTGAATTACTTTAACATAAAGTTGTGACAATTTATTTTGAATTTAATTGAAGTTTGTTTTATTATAATGGATGAAACTGTGACAATTTGATTTGTTATCAAAGATTAATTTCATTTGTGTTGCCATAAATTATATTCTATTCCTATGTTTCTGAACTAGTTTGGAGATTAATAAATTAGTTAAGGATTATTGCATGTTGATCCATAATATATATAATTCGATCAGTATAATCTCCTAATACACATGAATGAAAACATCAGTAAAACTTAAGAAAAAAATATCGAAATAATTTTACTTGTTCATAGCACAATGACCGTAAGATTATGGATGGAGTTTCTTTACTAAATGAACAATTAGAGTCCGTAATTAAAACTAATCAAATATTAATTAATCATAAAAGGCTTTTTCAATATTTTGGCTGCAGAAAAAATACACACATATTTCACGTTTTGTTGAGGAGCATTAGAATGCGGCGTCGTTTCGGTCTAGCACTGAGATTAGCAGATCTCATCCGTCGACGAACAAGGATTCACCGTAGCAAATCCTACGCCTTCACACGTAGAAAACCAATCAGACTCAGCCACGTCAGATCAACGCTCGTTCTGAAGCTTTCGCACCGCAGGGGAAAAGGAAATCATTCATTTCCTCATCAAACTCCGTTTATCAAATCATCGACCGACTCCAGTACGTTTCTCTGCTAAACGCTCGTCCTCGATCCGATCTTCGATCTCACCGTACGGCGTCGTATTGAGAGAAACCGTACCTGAATTCCGATCGGCCATGGCTCCGCCGGCTCAGTCCCACCGATCTCCGTCGCCGTCTCAACCGTCCGGGTAAGCAACCATAATCTCTCGAAACCCTAGCGCAACACTCTGTTTGGCTGCTGGGAAAGTCCCGATGATTGTAGATAATTCATTTGAAGATAGAAACAGATAAGAAATTGACTTTCCTATGATTTTGAACTATTTGAATTTCGTTTTTTCTTGTGTCTCATACGATTCGCCAGCTTTCATGCATGAATCATCCAAGTAGTTACTGAGAAAGCTGTAATGAATTTAAGATGTTTGACTTGAGTTTTTCTTTTTCCTTTATACTTTCTTAACTGCGAAACGGAGCTTAGTTGATTCTCATTGATGATCTGGTCATTAGATAATTTTTGGAGATTCCTATTTTGAACTTAATTGATACTCATTGATAATTTCGGCATTAGAAGATTTTACATAATTTCATTTTCGAAGATTTCTAGTTTGAACTCAGTGTATTGATAATTCAGTTTCGTAATGAGAACTTGAATGCTAACTGAAGACTTAATCTTCAATTAGAAAAAGTGAAGTGTCAGATCTCAAATCGCAGCTCCGGCAGCTCGCCGGAAGCCGAGCTCCGGGAGTGGACGATTCGAAGCGAGAGCTTTTCAAGAAGGTCATATCTTACATGACAATCGGCATTGACGTGTCATCAGTTTTCGGAGAGATGGTGATGTGCTCGGTCACACCAGACATTGTTCTAAAGAAAATGTGCTATCTCTATGTTGGCAACTACGCTAAGGTCAATCCTGATCTTGCGCTTTTGACAATCAATTTCCTCCAAAGAGATTGCAAGGACGAGGACCCAATGATCCGTGGGCTTGCTTTGAGGAGTCTGTGCTCGCTGCGAGTGGCGAATCTGGTGGAGTATTTGGTGGGGCCATTGGGATCGGGGTTGAAGGACAATAATAGTTATGTAAGGACGGTTGCGGTCATGGGGGTTTTGAAGTTGTATCATATCTCGGCTTCGACTTGTGTTGATGCTGATTTTCCATCAGTTCTTAAGCATTTGCTGCTTAATGATCCAGATACACAGGTAAGGCCAAACTGGTTATGTGATAATTTCATTTGCCTTGCTAAGATAAGCACTTGGCTGAGAATAGTTGGCAAAGATGGTAAAAAAGTAGGCAAAAAGATATTAAATGATATGTGTGATGGTGACAAATAAATCCACGACTAAATTTTCTGAAGTAGACCTTGTGGGTTATCAGGTTGTTGCAAATTGTTTGTCTGCGCTACAAGAAATTTGGAGCTCAGAAGCAACCAATTCTGAGGAAGCATCAAGGGATAGGGAGACTCTACTTAGCAAGGTGGTTGTTTACTATCTATTGAATCGGTATGTTCACATTTCTTATTATGAGATTAAGTTCTCATTTCGTTTAACTAGGTTGCCTCTCTGTTTATATGTTGTTGTTAACATTGTAGTTTATTGTGGTCAGAATGATTCATATATATATATATATATATATATTTTGGTATTTCTTCGAGTTATTTGGAGAAGGTGCTCTGTGCTTATTATACTGGTACAAAGAAACTATAGTGTGCCAGTTTACAATGTCTTGGTAAAATTCCTGATCCTAAATGATGAAATTTCTTAGCATGCTACATGAGCATAAGCCAAAGTTTACTCTGCTTCTGATTCTATTATCATTTGTTTTCTTTCTTTTCTGTTTTTGGTGGGCTTGTCCCCCTCCCCACCAAACCCCCCCCCCCCCCCCCCCCCACAAAAAAAAAAAAAAAAACCTATTTTTGCAATATAAGGTTGTTCATTAAAAATGGGAAAAAAAAATTTTTTTTTTTGGATGAATGTGTATCGTGGTAATGTTTTGAAATGCTATAGCTTATATCACTTTGTATTATGACCTGCAGAATCAAGGAATTTAGTGAATGGGCACAATGTCTGGTACTCGAGCTGGTATCTAAGTATGTTCCTTCAGATAGCAGTGAGATATTTGACATTATGAATCTTCTTGAAGATAGACTTCAGCATGCAAACGGTGCTGTTGTCTTGGCAACAACCAAACTGTTTCTACAATTGACTTTATCCATGACTGATGTTCATCAACAGGTGTGTAATAAACTTTTTTCTTTATATATAGTGAATTGAAACAGCTTTTTTGCAGTTATGTTAGTTTTTCCTTTTCTTTAATAGAGGAGAATAACCCTTATGAAATAACTGGCTGAAAAGGACGTTTATAAGTATATTGTAGAAATGATTTGAGGGGTAGATATTTTACTCTGACACCATCATGGATGGGCTTGATGTTAGCCGCGTTGATATGTTTCTCTTTTTGTTTGACCTAAGTTCTTTTTTTTAATAGATAATGTGTTATGACCTAGGTTACTTTTACGAGATCGACAATGTTCTGATGCAAATAATTATTGGTAGGTGTATGAACGAATTAAAGCACCACTCCTAACTCTGGTGAGCTCAGGAAGTCCAGAGCAATCTTATGCAGTTTTAAGCCATCTGCATCTCTTGGTGATGCGTGCACCATTTATATTTGCCTCGGACTACAAACACTTTTATTGCCAGTACAATGAGCCATCATATGTCAAAAAGTTGAAGCTTGAAATGTTGACTGCTCTAGCAAATGAGAGCAACACATATGAAATTGGTAAGCAAATATGATCATCTCTGGTCACAGATGCTTTTATTTTTTATTTTTCTAGTTTTCAGAAATAACTAGTGGATGACCTTCTTGAATCTGTTGCAGTGACGGAATTATGTGAATACGCTGCAAATGTTGACATTCCCATTGCAAGAGAGTCGATTCGTGCTGTTGGGAAAATAGCACTGCAGCAGTATGATGTGAATGCAATCGTTGATCGGCTTCTTCAGTTTCTAGAGATGGAAAAGGACTATGTGACTGCTGAAGTTCTGGTAAATGTTATATCTATACCTGTTAGGTGTTGCATGTAAATTTATGTTCCTTTCATGTATTTTATGAAACAATGTCGATGTTTGAAGTACATCTTTGACTTAAATTATATAAAATAAAAAGAAAAAGAAAAAAAACAGATAAGAAAAAGATAAGAATGGAAGAAAATAAATAAAGAAATAACCTGATTATTTTGCGTAGAGAATTATGGTCTGGTACATGAATTGATACGAGTTTGGAGTTTTTCTGCGCAGGTTCTCGTAAAAGATCTGCTTAGGAAATATCCACAATGGAGTCATGATTGCATTGCAGTTGTTGGCAATATCAGCAGCAAAAATATTCAAGAACCTAAGGCCAAGGCAGCTCTTATATGGATGTTGGGTGAATATTCTCAGGACATGCAGGATGCACCTTATATTTTGGAGAGTTTAATTGAAAATTGGGATGATGAGCATTCTGCTGAGGTAATTAAGCTGCTTGTCGCATTTTATATGCTTTGTGAATTGTTTTACTTGCTATAATATTATCACTCTCTTTTTTTTTTTTAAATTTAATTTGACCATTGTTTTTTCACTTATAGCTATGGTTATGTTCCACCTTTGTATTTAAGAAAGTCAACTATGAAGTAACTTGAACTCTAGTTGTTAGAATGTGGTAATTTGGGAAGGCCTCTCACCCTTCCAGAAATCCCTGGAACCCATAGAAATAACTAAAATGATAATGAACGGGGAAAAAAAAAAACTTTAAAAGGACTAAGAAGAAATTATGCTGTTAATGATCTTCTCTCGTCAGAGAAACGAGATGATGTCAATCTTTTGAATCTGTTTTGTTCTAGTTTGGACTTTCGAGCGGAACTATAAGTAGGCAATACATATTCTTCTTAGTTCTTGCTTGATTGTCTCATTGTTCTTGCACAGGTTCGCTTACATCTTCTAACAGCAGTAATGAAGTGCTTTTTCAAAAGGCCGCCTGAGACGCAAAAAGCCTTGGGAGCTGCATTGGCTGCAGGGATTGCTGATTTTCACCAGGTACATGTTTGTCTGAATGAATTTTTTTCGCCCTTTATATTTAAGTTTTGTTGGAGTATTTCTGCTGGGAAGGTTCAATTAAAGTTCAAGTTGGTTGCAGGATGTTCATGATAGAGCCTTATTCTACTACAGGCTTTTGCAGCACAATGTAACTGTAGCAGAACATGTAGTGAACCCCCCAAAGCAAGCTGTTTCTGTCTTTGCTGATACGCAAAGTAGTGAAGTCAAAGATCGGATTTTTGACGAATTTAACAGTTTGTCTGTTGTATACCAGAAAGTAAGCTTAGCTTTCTTCTTGCACAAATGTTGTGGAATAGTTGATCAATGCAAGTGTGTGAACTTGTTCTTTAAATGACTTGGTGTCAGTATTAATTATTCTTTATAAACTTGAAGGTTGACATAAGTAGGCATTTGTTGTAATTTATGAACAAAATCTAAGACACCTCTACTCTGCTGGTTATGCACACTCGGTTGCAACATATTACTTCTTGGGCTGGTTTCACGTAGGTTAAGAATGTTGAAATGGGATGCTAATGGATCGAAATATTTGGATCTTTGCAGCCATCTTACATGTTCACAGACAAGGAACACCGGGGTCCATTTGAGTTTTCTGATGAGCCTGGAAACTTATCCATTGGGACAGAATCTGCAGATACCGGTGTTCCAGGTCATAGAGTTGAGGCAAATGACAAGGACCTGCTACTTAGTACCTCCGAGAAGGAGGAAACTAGAGTTCCTACTAACAGTGGTGCATACAGTGCTCCTTCATATGACAGCACATTAGTGTCCATTGCTGCTCCGCAACCACAATCAGACTTGCTAAGCATAAACACCCTCGCGCCAGTGATTGCTTCACAGTCGAGCTTTGCAATTGACGATCTACTCGGCCTTGGTGTATCAGAAACACCAGCTCCTGCACCAGCACCTTTGCCACCTCCTCTGAAGCTCAACCCAAAAGCTGCTCTAGATCCGAGCACGTTTCAGCAGAAATGGCGCCAGCTCCCCATATCTTTATCACAGGTTTACTTTGCAAATTATAGCTATATGGCTCTTAATTTCAGTTGAACGTCGCAAGTAAAATACTCTGTTAATCTGAGAATGATGTGATACGTTATACCAGTATTACATTTGAAATCGTGGCTGATGGATCGTGTTCGCTGGTGCAGGAATATTCCATGAGCCCTCAAGGAGTCAGAGCATTGACGACTCCTCAGGTACTCCTCCAACATATGCAAAACAATTCCATCCACTGCATTGCATCTGGCGGCCAATCCCCGAACTTCAAGTTCTTCTTCTTTGCACAAAAGGCTGAAGAATCATCCACCTTTCTTGTGGAGTGTAAAATCAGCACAGCAAATTCCAAAGCTGAAATAAAGATTAAAGCCGACGATCAAAGTGCATCACAGGAATTTTCATCCTTGTTCCAATCAGCTCTGTCCAAATTCGGTTCGCCTTGAGCACATCCAAAATTCTCTCTCCTTCAGGCTAAGGGGAAAGTATCTTCCATCGAGTGTTCTTCGATCAGTTAACTTCTCTGCGGCAAATGTCGAAAACCAAAATGAGCAAGAGTTGTTATTAGAGCAAAATTTTTTTTTTTTTGAAGACCCGTGTATAATAAGATATTTTGATGTGGGTTGGAATTTTTTTATTTTTGGGAGTTTTTCCCCACATTTTGTAATTGTGTATTGTCAATATCCATCTCTCTCAACGTTCAACATAGAATATGGTTCATCGTAAAATCTGAATCAATCATAAATTTATTATTTCTTCACTTGTATTGGTCTCCATTTTTGGGTGGTGATGTGTTTGATTAGCAATATCAAACAATTCCTTTCTTTAAGAGACATTCTATGATCAGAAAACAGGTCATTTGTTTAGTCAGGGGAAAAAAAAATGAAACTAGGGATGGAGAGCAACTGGACAAGCGTTTGATGTTCAATGAAGAAAGCTAAAGACTAATGTTAGAGGCCAAATTTTATAGAAAGCAATCTATTTTCCTATTTAATGTTTATCAAACCTAAAAATGATAATCATATAATGTTCTTTTTAAAATGTTTAAATGATTATTAATAAATGAGAGTTTATTAAAAGTGCATAAGTAAAATTTGGTATTCACTCTTTTTGACAAATAATTAATAAGAAGAGATGTTAGTATTAGTATTGGTTTTTTTTTTTTTTTACCTCATTTTTTCTAATTATACGAAACTCAGAAGAACTGATTTTGTAAAAAGTAAACCCATCAACTAAATTTGTGATATTTGATAGGCAATTCATTCAATAATCTCATTCACGAGGGGATCAAAATCAAGGTGTTTTAAAGTAAATGAATCTCCTTCTTTAATATTTTCCCGAGTCAATTATATTTTTTATCAAACAATCATAAATATCACAATCCTTCTAATCATTTCACCATTTTCTTTTTTCCACTTTTCTCTCCAACTTAAAACTCTAATGATCCGTTTGTTTCGTCATCTCATTTCATCTCAAACTGTACTTTTTTTTGTCTTTTTCTCAAAAAGTTTTTGTCTTTTTCCCAAAAAATTTTTTGTCTTTTCTGAAAATTCAAAAAAATTTACTATTACAACTAAAATATTTTAACTCAAACTAACGAACCAAACGGACTCTAAAAAATTTTAAAAAAATTTATAAGAATACCTAATATAATCCAAGAGATTAATAGATATAAATATTGTCTATGATAAAAATGAGATATATGTATATATATATATATATATATATGCGCTAATTTCAATTTTTTTAAACGGTTGTCTGGTCTAGTAAATTCTTGAATCGGGACATCCTGCATGTTTGCCGCGATTCCCACTCCCCGGAGAAGTTATGCAGAACAAAGCTATGGCGTTAGGTTTTAGCTTTGTATCAAAAGCTTTAACTTTAAGGCCTCACACTCGATTTGCTGCTATTCAACGGAGCTGTTCAAAGCGTTTCTTTTGTGACACCCAAGTCCATGTCTGCGATTCGGATTCTTTGGGTTCAATGACACAAAAGTTGATTCACCAACCCAATTCCCTCATCAAACCCACACTCGATTCCCACCATTTCTCTTCCTTTTCATGGCAATCCCTTCTTTCCTCTCTCGCTTCTTCCCCTTCTCCCGATAAAGCTCGCCTGGTAATTCCAATTCTCAGCTTACTTAACCTTTCTTTTTTCAATTTTTTGTTCAATTATATATATACATACATATATATATATATCGGAGTGAAGGTCTTGGGAGAAAAATGGAAACAAAGGAGATAAAAATTACGAAGAAGCGTTAAATGAAAAAACCCAAACAATCAGACATTATCACTTATGAGCTGATATTTATATGATTTTTGTATTTTTCATGGGGATAGTTGCGGAGCGTTATTAATTCCTAAGAAGAAATGCCCCTATGCAGAGACAGTACGCCGATTAAGCATAGGGGTATTTTGCGAATTTCATTTTGCGTTTTCCATTAGAACTTATATGACAGATTCGAGGAAAAAACACACAGAATTTTAAGAATGTGCGATTTCTTTTATAAACTTTTTGATTAAAAGATTATGTGTTTTGTGATTGTTTTTTTTCTTCTACGAATTTTATTGCTCTCGATCATACAGAATTAGGAGTCTAATTCTTAACAATTTCTATGTTTTTTATGTGTTATTATTTTTTCCCTTTTAATTCAGAGAAATAAGAAGGTCGTTTGGGATGTGTAAAGAGAAACTTATTGAAAATATGCTGTTGGTCAGGTTTTGGAATGGAGATTAGAGAAACTGCTAAACGAGAATGAAAGAAATTGTGATGCTTACTCCGAACTCATATCTCAATGTGGAAAGATTGGAGATCTCGAACTAGCAATGAGTATTTGCACTTCTTTGGGGCTCATGGAATTAAGCCGAATTCGGCTACATTCAATTCACTTATACATGTTTGCTTCTCTTCAGGCAATGTACCAACTGCCTTCGGCTTATTTGAGATAATGAGCAACACAGATGATGGCTTCAAACCCGATTCGGAAACTTTTGATGCTTTCATATCAGGTTTCTCGAAGCTGGGCAATGCAGGCGCTATGCAAGCTTGGTACTCTGCCAAAAGGGCTGCTGGACTGGCTTGTCATATTCAGAACTACGAATCTTTGATATGGGGCTGCATAAAATGTGGAAATTTTGAGAGTGCTGATAGATTCCATGAAGAGATGGTACTAGCGGGACTCAAGCCTAGCATGCTCATATTGGAGAGTTTTCTTGAAGGGCTTTGCAAGAGAAGGAGCTCTGATAGAGTAAAAGAGTTTGTGAAGTTTGTGGTCGACGGTGGAGGGAAGATTAGAGAGCAAATGGCAGAGAGGCTCGTGGGGTTGTACTCTGAGCTTGGGGAAGTAGAAGAAATGGAGGAACTGCTTGCAACTCTGGTGGAATCAGATCACGTTTCGGAAGTTTTGTCGGTGGTGCATTGTGGGATTATAAGGATGCAAGCAGTGTTGGATAGATTGGATCTTGTTGAATATGCTGTAGGGAGGATGTTGAAGCAAGGGTTGCGGTTTAGATGTCCGGATGATGTTGAAAAGGTAATCTGTGCCTACTTTAGGCGGCAAGAATACGAGAGGCTGGATTTGTTTTTGGAACGGATTAAAGGTTCCTATGAATTCAGTAGATCAACTTATGATTTGTTGATTTCCGGCTATCGTAGAGCCAGACTTTCTGATAAGATGGATTTGGTGATGAATGATATGAAATCGGCTGGACTTTTATAGCATCGTATTTTAATTTTTTCGATGTAGTTCTTTTCTCCATCGACCACAACCAAGCTAAGGCATATGCTGGGAAGTGCTTGAAACAAGATCGAGTCCGAAAGAGGTATGCAGCTTCATGTTGTGGACCACTGACAGAAGAGAGCAACAAATTTTGTTTGTATTTTAAGTTTCGTAGATTAGAAATTGTTAGAGATCAGTTTGAAAGGAAAAAGAACCAGAAAAAATCTATGCGGAATATAACTATTTTTCTCATTACATTCCTACAAGCAACAATTACACCAGACTTTTTAATATTAAGAATGTTGTTTTAACAATAAGTGATCGTCCTTTTCTGACCCTTACGAATCAACCTAAAGACGCCAAAGGTGTCCTACCGACCTTGGAGTGATCTCGTAGTTTCAAAGGGGTGATCTTGAAGCGTCCTTTACCACCTTCTGGATTGGTTTCATTTTGTAGGACTTTATACTCGAATACTAGGAAAAATTTTCACCAGCTTGTCCCCTTTTTTTTTTTGTTTTTTTGGGTTCTTTTTCCACGGTAACTTTAATCATCCAGAGTATTAGGAAAAAGATCCTTGTCAATGGACAAACAAAATTGCACGCCCTGGCCTTTCCCTAGTCAACAAGTTGTTAATAGAACTTGTCCTATAGGTCAAATTCTTGCAACAAAAGTCCAACTCTGAAATATGTCGCCTAAAAATAAATAAATAGAAAAAAAAAAAAAAAAATCAGTACATGATTTTCAACATTTCAAGTTATCCAAGACTTGTTGGAGAAGTGGTGCAATTCATTGATGGGTGGGGAGGAGAGGGCAGTTATGCAGCTTGGTTGTCATCAACTGAAAATGCTATTTTTAATGTTTTTCTGCAATGATTGTTAAAATGTTGATTCTCCCAATGGATTACTGCCAACAACAAAGAATCAGCCACTTGTGTATATTTGTGGTCCCAACTAAAACCCACTAATGTTTTACGCAAAAAATAAAAATAAAATATATATATATATATTATATACTACATGTATAGGGAGGAACTGTTTTCGGCACCCTTCTTATACGGTATTTGTAACTTTTTTCATGATACATTATATCAATAAGATGATTGTAATGTAAAATTTTTTTAACTAATACTATGTGATAAGATTGTTAAGAGAAATTTAGTATGTTACAAGGTTCTAAATAAAAATTCACAAAAAAAATTATTTGTAAATCAACTAGTTGTTTCAAGTTTTTAAACAGAAAATTATTAATACTAGACGGTATTCGATGTCAGTTACAAGACCTTATATATATATATATATATATAAGTATTTAAATACCCCACTAAATGATTTTACTTGATCTAGAACTAAAATGGACGATGGGACAACATTCACGATGGAGGGTATTGATAAGTCTATCTGTTCGCCCATTGCCACGCTTCATGAATAGTGATGATACCGATTGACCCATCTTTGGTCGGGAAGTGGTGTTCTTGATCCATAAAGCTAAGCAATGTCTTTGATGGACAATAAGTCAGAAAACGAAGACCAGAAGTGGCAAGAGAAAGATGAGTCTTATTCAACAATCAAAATATTGGGGTATTTTCTAGCCATACAATCAATTTTTAAGGTGTTGAATGATGGTCAAATCGATCTATATATATATAGATGATTTTTTTTTTATAATTTTTTTGACCAGATGAAATCAAAAGACAAAAAATTCCATATCAATTTTATCATCATCCAACGTTTAAGAATTTGATCATACTGTATGATCGAAAATGACAGATTGTACCGTATCATTCTAAAAATAGAAAGGATTGCTGTCGTAGGTTAGACTGTCAAGAAGACTATTTTTATTGTGCACTTTTTATAAGGCTGTCGTTAACTTATTGTTAATCTCAGATTCTCAATCACCAAGACTTCACATGGTGTAGGCATTAAAATATGTATATATTTACATATATATTTATATATCAAGTGTAGAGTAGACTATGTGTGAGTGGCTCTATAGACTATAGAGTCTAGAAATCAGGACCATTGAGATAAGTTCTCAGCTAACTTATGTATTTCCGTAAGCTCAAACAGTGTGCACGACAATTCCTGATACGACAATATTTTTCTCATCCAATTTGTCATTACTAGAAAGACATTATTATTTCTCAACCCCGACTTGTAGGGGAGGCTTGCTTGCTGCTCTTAAACCGTTGACCTTTTTGTCATTTTATGTTGTACGAAACGAAGGAAAAAAAAAAAAAAAAAAGGATCTATAGACCGTAAAAATTCTGTCCACAGCAGCGCTTCATCTTCACCTAAACACGTTAATGACACGAACAATGCCAAGAAATACATGTGGTGTCTCACTATAAAAAATAATCCCAAAAACACATTAATAACACAAATTAAAACCATTTCTAATGCATTTATCTAACTCAAGCTATATTTATTATAAAAGAATGTGAAAAATAATATTATCTTACATTATATTTTAATGTACATTGTTATTTCTATTTTTTATCATCATTATTATATTTTGAAACTTATAAAAGTGAACTTTTAGTATTTAAATAAAAAATTAAAATTAAGTGGTTAAGTTTTTCTTTCTCTTTCTCTCTCTAAACTTTTCTCTTTGCCCTAGAGTTTTGCAGCCTTCCCTTTCCTTTTTTGGGGCCTGAGTTCGACAACACCTTCGGGCTAGCCTCTAAATTCCTAGCCTGTGTGGAGGAGATCTCATCGCCATACGAAAGATCTGTGTTATTGCGTGGCTATTTAAAGTCGTTTTAAGATGGCTACAACCTATAGAAAACGAGGGCTTGTTGGGTGCTTGGTCTTTTAATGGCAAGGTTTTCTTAATGGCTTTGTTTGGCTTGGTCTTGGCAGGTGTAGTGGCTTAGTTGTTGCCGATGATTGTATTTGTGATGGTGAAATTTTTCTCGTTTTTTGTAGGATTTTAATTTTAATAATGGCGTCTTTGTCTTCATTTTTTAGGTTTAATACTTTGGTGTTTTCATTTATGTTATGGTTTGTAATAACAATAGTGGTTTCTCTACCTTCTGCATTAGTTTATTATACGACAGATATAAATTTGTGTTGTATTTTAGTTTCGTTAGATATGAATAGAGACATATTTAGTGGTGGCCTCTGTATTTTAGTTAGTAGCCTCTTAATCGATCCGGAGTTTTTATCAATTGTAGAGGAATTGACAAAAAGAACCTTATGCATGTTCAATAGTGGTACGTCGAGGTACTATCCCATTACCGAGTTTTAGGCATCCGTTTTTCCCTTTGTGCATCATCAGAATGTACCGATGATATTGATTTTTGTTGAGGGTTTTATCTCTGAAATATGAGGTCAGACGAATATATTTGTAATTTCTATTCTGAATTGAATGAAATTTCCCTTTAAAAAGAAAAGAAAAGAAAAATTTAAAACAACAATGAATAATAATCAAATATAAAAGGGTAAATTTCATTAATAGCACTTCTAGAGAAAATAATATTAAATTTAGCACCACTTTTTATTTCATTCAGTTTTAGCACTGTTTGTGGGACCCAGTAGCATTTAATGTATGTAAATTTCCAAGTTTACCCTCATCTCCTTCATATGCCCCTAAAAAATTTTTAAACCAACATCTACTGTGCTTTAGAGAGAGAAACTGAAATCTAGAGAGAGAAAGAGTTGCAGTCGGCCGGAACCGCTCGGAAACCATCCGAAACCACCGCGAAAGCCCTCTATAAACCGCTTGGAAGTCTGTGAACGTCAGAAAATCTTTAAAAACTACCAATGTCGAAAGTTACGAAATTGATTGAGAAAAACATTACTCCCGAATGTTTGCTTAAAATACAAAAAGTTAGTATTTTTATCTGATTTTGCAACATAAAATTAGTGTTTTGATTTATATAAATATTTGGGTGGTCATAACGGTTATGACCGGGTGGTCATAACCGTTATGACCGCTACTATTTATAGAACTTAGTAGAAGATTGGTCATGACCGTTCTACTATTATTAGTTCTACAAATAGTGGCGGTCATAACGGTTATGACCGGGTGGTCATAATAGTTATGACCGCTACTATTAGTTCTATAAATAGTAGCGGTCATAACGGTTATGACCGGGTGGTCATAATAGTTATGACCGCTACTATTAGTTCTCTAATAGTAGCGGTCATAACGGTTATGACCGGGTGGTCATAATCGTTATAACCGCTACTATTAGTTATATAAATAGTAGCGGTCATAACGGTTATGACCGGGTGGTCATAATCGTTATGACCGCTACTATTAACTAATAGTAGCGGTCATAACGGTTTTGACCGGGTGGTCATAATCGTTTTGACCGCTACTATTAGTTATATTATTAGTAGCGGTCATAACGGTTATGACCGGGTGGTCATAATCGTTATGACCGATACTATTAGTTCTATAAATAGTAGCGGTCATAACGGTTATGACCGGGTGGTCATAATAGTTATGACCGGGTGGTCATAATCGTTATGACCGCTACTATTAGTTCTATAAATAGTAGCGGTCATAACGGTTATGACCGGGTGGTCATAACCGTTATGACCGCTACTATTAGTTCTCTAATAGTAGCGGTCATAACGGTTATGATCACCCGGTCATAAACGTTATGACCGCTACTATTTATAGAACTAATAGTAGAGGTCATGACCGTTCTACTATTATTAGTTCTACAAATAGTAGCGGTCATAACGGTTATGACCGTGTGGTCATAACCGTTATGACCGCTACTATTTATAGAACTAATAGTAGCGGTCATAACGATTTTGACCACCCGGTAATAACCGTTATGACCGCTACTATTTATAGAACTAATAGTAGCGGTCATAACGATTATGACCACCCGGTCATAACCGTTATGACCGCTACTATTTATAGAACTAATAGTAGCGGTCATAACGGTTATGACCACCCGGTAATAACCGTTATGACCGCTACTATTTATAGAACTAATAGTAGCGGTCATAACGATTATGACCACCCGGTCAAAACCGTTATGACCACCCGGTCATAACCGTTATGACCTCTACTATTTATAGAACTAATAGTAGCGGTCATAACGATTATGACCACCCGGTCAAAACCGTTATGACCGCTACTATTAGAGAACTAATAGTAGCGGTCATAACGATTATGACCACCCGGTCATAACCGTTATGACCGCTACTATTTATAGAACTAATAGTAGCGGTCATAACGATTATGACCACCCGGTCATAACCGTTATGACCGCTACTATTTATAGAACTAATAGTAGCGGTCATAACTATTATGACCACCCGGTCATAACCGTTATGACCGCTACTATTTATAGAACTAATAGTAGTGGTCATAACGATTATGACCACCCGGTCATAACCGTTATGACCGCTACTATTAGAGAACTAATAGTAGCGGTCATAACGATTATGACCACTCAGTCATAACCGTTATGACCGCCACTATTTGTAGAACTAATAATAGTAGAACGGTCATGACCAATCTTCTACTAAGTTCTATAAATAGTAGCGGTCATAACGGTTATGACCGCCCGGTCATAACCGTTATGACCACCCAAATATTTATATAAATCAAAACACTAATTTTATGTTGCAAAATCAGATAAAAATACTAACTTTTTGTATTTTAAGCAAACATTCGGGAGTAATGTTTTTCTCAATCAATTTCGTAACTTTCGACATGGGTAGTTTTTAAAGATTTTCCGACGTTCACAGACTTCCAAGCGGTTTATAAAGGGCTTTCGCGGTGGTTTCGGACGGTTTCCGAGCGGTTCCGGCCGACTGCAACTCTTTCTCTCTCTAGATTTCAGTTTCTCTCTCTAAAGCACAGTAGATGTTGGTTTAAAAATTTTTTAGGGGCATATGAAGGAGATGAGGGTAAACTTGGAAATTTACATACATTAAATGCTACTGGGTCCCACAAACAGTGCTAAAACTGAATGAAATAAAAAGTGGTGCTAAATTTAATATTATTTTCTCTAGAAGTGCTATTAATGAAATTCACCCAATATAAAAGTTGGTATTAACTATAACATGTGGAAAATTTTAGAAGTTTGGAATTGAACAACACTCTATTGTGATTACAGGTATAGCCTAACGGTAATATCGCATATGACTCTATTTAAAGGTGTAAAATTTGAATTCCTCACTTTTAAGTTCAATTTAAAAAAAAAAAGGTAAATCCCTTGAATTTAGAGATTATTTTTTTCATCAAAATAAAATTTACTATTGACACAACAATTTAAAATTACAATGGAGTTATTCTAAGACACATCGGTAATACTCCGCTAATAGAAGATAGATATCATGATTTAAAATGAGTTCGCCTTCTGTCACTGATGGTGTTTAACACCATAGTTGCCAAAGCATTTTTCTAAGAACAGATTCGTGCAGGTAAATCGCATTATCTTTCCCTGCTTAAGATGCTAGGAATAATACAGAAAAGCAGTGAAGTCCAGCTGAGCCAGTGGGAGTGGGACCCACAAACAAAAATTGACAATGACGTGGAATTCCAATATCAACAAGCAGCCCAAGTGAGCTGTGAGCCCCCCATTACTTGCTCTCTGACCTCACTCACTAACTTTTCCCACTCCCCGTGACTGAGGTGGGTTTTGAGAGAATCCTAAAAGCTAACTACAACCTCAGTTGGGTCGTCCTCGGAATTCGTGATGATCAGTTCTATTCTAGGTTAGCCACTTATTGCACAGGCTAAGTTTAACGCTCGGATCAAACGACAATAACCAAAACTTGTTCACGGGGAAGCAAAGCCAAGAGGCAAGAAAGATTAGACAGTCTCAGATTTTAGTTACTTTCTTCAGTTCACCTATCTGAAAACTTTAACCACCGTTTTCTTTTCATCCTTGTTACTTCCAAAGAGAAGCCCCCACAAATATGTCTTCGCCCTCGCCGGAGAATCTCTCTCCGGCCATTTCTCCAGCGACATCACTGCCACTATTGTCACCGTCTTCGCCACCACCGCAGCCGCCGCAAATTATATCACCATTCCCTTCCCCATTGCCGCCATCTCCGCCCGATCTTACCGCCACTCCGCCGCCGGTGATATCTCCTGCTGCAGGTGAACCACTGCCACCTCCCGCATCCTCTTCTTCTTCTCCTCCAGCGCCGGCGCCGGAGACGGCTACAGCTCCTCCTCCGGCTGTACTGCCCGTTTCGCCACCTTCGCCACTCATCTCTTCCCCGCCACCTTCGCCTGTCGTCGCTTCTCCGCCGCCATTGCCACCGGCTCCGAAATCTCTCCCGCCGCCTCCTCCAGAACCTCCGTCACCTTCGGCGGCTGCTCCACCACCTCAGGCGCCGGCGCAGGAAATTCCAAATCCGCCACGTCCGTCAGTGCCGCAAATTCGGTCAACGCCGCCGCCAATTCCGTTAAATACTCCTTCACCGCCGCCGGTGTCGGTGGTTACACCGTCGCCGTCATCTAACAACTCCTCTATCAAGTCGCCGCCGCCGATAATGGACTCGCCACAGACACCTGCGTCGTCGTCTTCATCTTCACCCCCGTCACCGTCGTCTTTTTCACCGCCAGTGCCGTCGTCAGATGCAAACGGAACTTTGCCGGCGGCGGTGCAGATACAAAAGCCGGGGCGGAGTGCAAATCTCTCTTTGGGATTCATAGTTGGATTCGCCGCCGTTGCGTTTGTCGTCGTTGCTCTTATCTTTCTCGTCGTTGCATGCATTTGTAAAAAACGACGTCGCAGGAGGAGCCATCCTGGTCTTCCCAAATCAACAACCTTTGGCTCCAAAGGTGTGAGTCATTTCTCTCTCTCTCTTTTTTTCTTTTTTGGGATTTTTTTTGTTCTTTTTTTTCCCAATGGCATTTATTTCCTTGGCTTCTATTTTCACCAATTTCCTATTATTCTACATGGAAAATTTACACATTTTCTTCCTTTTTCTGATCTCTAAAAAATCTACACTATTTGTTCATAAATACCCTATTCTTTAAATTTATATATCAGATTATACCAGAATCATATTGGATTAAGAGAATCAGAATTTATGTCGGTAAAAAACCGCGTCCTATTTTTTTCATAGTTTAACAAACAATTCTCTAATAAAAATATATATAGTTTGGATATATACACAATATAGTGATATACTAAATACAACATTGTGCATGGTTTGAATTGGCATTGTTAGATAGCTTCACTGCCACAACTCTACCACAACATGCCCATCTCAGGCAACCAGCTCCAATCAAGAACAATGCTGCTATTATCACTTCTTGGGTCGATTCGGAGTCGAACATTCCAAGTCCCCTCAGTCCAACTTCCCAACTACTCAAGGCATTTTCACTTATGATCAACTAGTAGTAGCCACAAACGGGTTCTCGGAGTCCAACCTTATCGGAGAAGGCGGGTTCGGATACGTCTACAAAGGAGTCCTTACGAGCGGGAAGGAAGTCGCGGTGAAGCAATTGAGGACGGGAAGCTGGCAGGGGGAGCGAGAATTTCAGGCCGAGGTCGACATCATCAGCAGGGTTCATCACAAGCATTTGGTGTCTTTGGTTGGTTACTGCATTACTGGGGCAGAGCGACTCCTTGTTTATGAGTTTGTTCCAAACAACACCTTGGAATTCCACTTACATGGTAATCTAGCCTTAATTATTTGCTTAATTTTGCTGAATTATTTTTTGGTTGTAAAATACACATATAAAACACTTACAAAATATGTATTTGTTTGTGGTCTAAAATTTATATACAAATTGCTATCAGGGGAACAACAGGAAGCAATGGAGTGGGCAACCAGACTGAAAATTGCTATAGGGTCTGCTAAAGGACTAGCATATCTTCATGAAGATTGTAACTTTTCTCTCTCTATATATATACATATATACAGATATTATATATTATACTAGTTGGAGCACACGTTTTGCGCGGGTGATATAGTTTTTTTTATCTAAATTATCAGTTGCGAGGATTATAAGAAAAAATGTTTAAATGAGGATATATTTGAAAAGAATTGTTTTAATAAGGGCATATAAACAGCGTTGTTAACGTCACGTGACATCTAATGAAATAGGGACGAAAACACACCATCGTCCTTTTAAATATTGTTAAGATATGCATGGATGTATGTAGTTTACACACGCTTGTGAAAAACAGGAATTGAGTGCGAATTTCTTCTTCATACATAACTGTTCGGCAGGACATCTTTTGCCTGATAAATTCCAGTTTTTAAGTACCGAACTCATCTCAATTCCGATTCCTTCCTTAACAGGCAATCCGAAGATCATTCATCGTGATATCAAGGCTTCCAACATTCTTCTTGATTTTAGGTTCGAGGCAAAGGTAGAGCTAAAATCACTATTCAAATACATTTTCATCAAATTGGTTTGTGTCAAAACTTTTAACAAATATGTCTAAAATTTACAGGTTTCTGACTTTGGACTGGCAAAATCTTTTTCCGACACCAGTACTCAGATTAGTCACATTTCCACTCGAGTAGTAGGAACCTTTGGGTAATAATACTTTCTTCTCTCTCAACTCTAGTTTATACCACCATAATATATATATATATGTATGTATGTATGTATGTATGTATATGTATAAATATGTTACATTAATGTAATGATCAACATGCACAGGTACTTGGCTCCAGAATATGCATCGAGTGGTAAAGTAACGGAGAAATCAGATATATATTCTTATGGGGTTGTGCTTTTGGAACTCATAACTGGACGCCCACCCATCAGTTCAATCGACCCCATCAGGAACCAGAACCTTGTTGAGTGGGTGAGTTTACTTTGCTTCTTTTACAGATCCATAATCGTATCATTTTTTTCTTTTTTCTTTTTTTGCCACGAGCGGTTTCTTGCAATTAAAACCTACAAGGTAGGATACGGTTTTGAATCATTGGATGATATCAATATCATATTAGATTAAGAAAAGTATGACAATTTAACGAAATTTATCGGCTTTTTTTTATTACGTACTACTTAGTTTTCCTTAGCTGTTGTCGAAATTTTGCATTTTTCATTTTTTAAATGTTCCGGTTCCACAGGCTAGCCCTTTGCTCGCACAAGCTCTGGAAGATGGTTGTTACGACACTCTTGTTGATCCACGACTGCAGAGAAATTATGACGCCGTTGAGATGTCACGAATGATATCTTGTGCCGCCGCTTGTGTGCGCCATTCGGCATGGCTTAGACCAAGAATGATTCAGGTGAATTTCTTTATACCAAATAGAATAACACAAGATGTACCTCTCAACATTATTTTTGCATACCTAGGCACGTTTTGCTAGCAGCAGTCTTGCATACACGTAGCTAAAAATCTTATAAACTTGTTGCGAATCGAGCAGATAGTCCATGCGTTAGAAGGTCACACTTCTCTAACGGATCTTCGGGACGGAATCACGCCGGGAAGCAGCACGGTGTACAGTTCCCAGAGTTATAGTTACAACGCTCATCAATATAAGAACGACTTGAACAAATTTCATATCACAGTTGCAGATCAAGAGAATGGCAGTACTACGTACAGTGGAAGTACCAGTGAGTACGGTCTTAACCCTTCTGTCTCCAGTAGTGAGGCTCATCAAACACTCAGAAACTGACAACAGAAAACCAACAAATAGACCACCAAAGTTCTAGAAACTGTTGAGGTTCTCATTTGTTAATGTTGTTATTATTTTTTAATTTGACCTTCTTGAAGAGCAAACTGATCTCGCTTGCTTATTTTTTGTTCCAGGGTCTCTCTTTTTTTTTTTTTTTTTTTTTTTTTTCACTTTACAGTATTAGATTTTGGTAATTATTGTTTTAATAGCTTTAATTTGTTTTATTGTATTTTCTTTGTTGAATGCACAATGTACTAAAGCTGGAAAAAGTGTCTTTTTTGGGGAACGTATAGTAAATAGTATATCTACATAAATTAAATATAAAAAATAAATATCATATTTATAAAATTATCAAAGTAAATAGTACTAGTGAAAAACGTACTTAATATGCTATTTAAGTCTTTTAGTTTCTGTAAATATGTTATTTGCCTTTCTCCCACCATTTTCTCTCTATCTAGTCCTAAGAAAATCTGAAGTTGCCTTTTTGACAGCCTCTTAATGCTCTCTACTAGGGGAAAGGAATCAACAGAAAACAGGATTACAACATTGTCACGAAAAACTTCCTTCCCAGTGTGCTAAATCTAACAAGTGTGAATATCTACAAAGGGGTAAGAGGGGGAAAAAGAGAAAAAAAATCGATGAAGCTTCATCCGTTCGAAAACCAATCATGAAGCCAGAATAAACAACTATGAAATATGGTAACGAGAAAGACAGTAACTGATCGATGTTCTTTATTCGGCAACGTAACAATTGGATAGAGAACCAGATCGATTTCATCACTTTCAAATCTCAACTCGAAAAATCTAAGTTGGCACAGTTAGGACTTTGAACTTTTTCCTTCTGTTTCTCTGTCCTTTTTTATTATTTTTTTGGGACTTGTCTTTCAACTATAACCATCTGGGCAAAGACTGAGAAGTAGTTGAAGGGCTCTATCATCCATCTCGACCTTCCTTTTCGTTCTCTAAATGAAGAATAGATTTCACCCATTGCTTCCAAGGGGCATCTTGTTGTTGCTCAAGCCATGACAAGAAACAGCTATCTAGTAAGCAGAAGAAGTTGACATAGAGCAGTTGATACCTCACAGGTATGTATCGGAAATTCACAATCTGAACGACTGGCCATACGCCGCCTTCCAGAATCAAGGCAGGGATGAAGTCCCTTTTCACATCTTCCTTGATTTGAGGCACACTTTTCCCAGCAGAAAACCCCATGTATGTGAAGAACACAAGTAAATCCAATGGCCCGAAAATAACACCATCAATAGCAACTTTATTGGCAACAAACCAAAATGAATTTGGTTGTAGTCGAAGCCGCAGCCTTATGAAACGGTCCAAACCTTCATACCTGCAAGAGAAAAAGGATGGGAAAGATTCTCAATGAAGGAAAGATGCACTATGGAGAGTCATACTGCTTGATGAATAACACATTGGTGCAAACGAGTTCTCCCTCTCTCACATCAGCTCAAAAAGTAAAAGGGCCCCTTTTTTTCTTAGATCTTAAACATTCCAACTTCCACAAATGAACATTCAACAATGACAATAAATGCAATTTAATCTCCATGACTTCTTGTATATTAATAAAATTTTCAATTTCCAATGTCGAAAATGAAGGTGTCACCTGAAAAAAAACCAGAAATCAAGCTACTAGCAGGGAGCTTCACATGTGAAAATATTAACCCCCACGAAAAACTTTATCAAAAAACGCGTACATGAAAAAATAGGACCATAACAAACACTTGCGCCAAGCATTGATTTGCAGAATCAAATGCTGATAGTAAAGAAAAAAGCACACAGATTTATGGAATACGTACTAAGGATTATGCATTATGGAGATTTACTATCAAACATCTTCCATATAAAACCATAAAAGCAAGCATAAGAATATGTTCACTCATTGTTAGTATTAAGCTAAATTCACAACGAAAAAATCCCAAGGTAGTCCACAGATAAAAAGGTTTAAATCAAACTTCAAATAATTTGCATTCAAAAAGTTTGTTTACCAATTCACAATAGACAGTGAAATATCAGGGATTTGAATGGCATCCTAAAACAGGCAAGGGAAATGCTCCTCTCATTCTCTTTCCATTGGTGATATGTAAAAATCACCAAGGTGCATAGGCAAATAGCAAGCAAGAAAGGATGAGGAGAGCGTACCAGAAGTGACCAACTGGCCCAACAAATCCAAACCCAAACAAGCTGGTTGTGGCTACTCGTTTCCAGTTGATCTTAAATTCTGTATTTTCATCCTGAATTATAAAGATACATTTGTCACTCTATTAAAGAGAAAAGTAATGCTTGTCGCATTGACATGGAGACTGATAAAATTCTCAGTTTGCCCGAATTCCCGAGTTAATGTTGTCATACTGCCACGGTTGAACAAAAAGAAACAACACAAATAAGCATAACCTTGAAATCTAAATCAGCTCTGTTTGTTTACTAAAAGGAAAGTCAATCCCATTTTGCTCCTAAATAAAGGGATCACGGAATCTACCGGGATCACAGTTAAAGGACACTAGTCCACGCTTTTGTTACCAATCCCCGAAGACCACGCAAGGTCGCAACCTCAAACACATAACCTCACTATTTTAGAGAACAAAGTGTGGAATCAAAGAGTCAAAACTCAGACAGATGGGAGACTGAGCCATGGGGTGATCGTCCCTTGCCGCGATGCTACCGCCATCGATGGTGGAAACCAATCCCGTCAAAACGTAGTAACTGAGACCACAATCATATTGTGTAGAGACAGAAAATATTGGTAAAAAGAACCACAAAACTTACTCCCAATTCTTTTCTTCTATTGTAATATATGTAATTGCAACTCCATACTAGAAATTATCTCTAAAATCTTCAAGAAACGCAATAAATATCCAAGCAACTCCATCCACTACTCTCGTGAAAACAAAATGGAAATGCTGTACATACCCAAAAGAGAAACCGAGAACAAATTC
Organism: Ficus microcarpa; assembly: GCA_025413485.1. NCBI lineage: Eukaryota > Viridiplantae > Streptophyta > Magnoliopsida > Rosales > Moraceae > Ficus > Ficus microcarpa. The sequence goes on along the minus strand of CM046377.1, from coordinate 44,418,508 downwards.
ATGAAAAAGAAAAAAAGGGACAAACCCATTTCTCCAAAACAGTTCAAAATCACCAGAACAACGAAATTATTGAGCAAGAAATTGTCTGTCAATGGAAAAATGGAAAATGGAGAGCAAATTCTTTTACCTGAATCCGACGTTGTCGGATGGCAGCAGTGTGGGTGATGGTCTGAGCAGCTATATCGCCGACACCCCATATGAGAGCTGAGCTGATCATCTGGGTCTTCACCGGGTGTGTAGCCAAGGAGTTCTGGTACCATTTCCACAATCTCAACATGTATGTGTCCGAATAAAGCGAGCTAGAGAAAGAGAGAGAAAGAGAATGAGATTCTGAAGAGAGAGAGAATTAGAAAGAGAATCAAACCCTTTTGTGGGGAGGGTTGAAACTTTGAAATTGAATAGTCGGGTGGTTTTTTTTTTTTTTTTTTCTTTTATTTCCTTTTCATTCTTTCCTTCCTTCCTTAGTCTAATGGCTGACAAAGACACACCTTTTTCTGTTTGTAATGAGAGAGAGAAAGAAAGAAAGAGACAAAACAAGAAGAAGGAGAAGAAGAATTCCGTTTTCTCAGCTTTCAGAAATTCCCGTAAGTTTCTTTGCCCACGAGAAATTTGTTTTCCGGTGAACTCGTTTTCAGGTACGAGGAAATGGGATTTTGACAAACGGAAAAGAGAAAAATAAAAAATAAAAAATAAAAAGTTCAGTAACCCCTCTTTCGGTGTCCCAAAATGGCAATTGCATAATCGCCCGGTGTGCTGATCTAGTACAAAGGATTATCATTAGCACGGTGAGTTTATAATTAATCCGTTTGGTAAATGAGTTTGAGTTAAAAATTTTAAATTTGAATTGAAAATTTTTATTGATTTTTCACAAAAGACAAAAATTTTATAGAAAAAGGATAAAAATTTTATGAAAAAAGATAAAAACTGAGATGAAAAAATATAGTTTTAGTTTAAATGCTAAACGTAACCTAAAAGTTTGAGTGTGAAATGATTTTTAATTTTTTATGGAGTCTTGAATATTTTTTATGTAGATTATAGTGTTTTGAATCAACTAAAGTGAGAAAGAACAAAATATTATTTTTGAAGAGAGTAATAAAATATTATAAGATAAAATTTTGAACATAATAACAAATGGTATAATTAAATTTTGTGATTATATAATATCAAAAAAAAAAACCATCTTTTTTTCTCCTCCTTGCTCTTTTTCACTCCTCCTCTCTCTTTTTCTTTATAAAATTATGTACATAAATTTATTATTAAAATTAAAAATAAATTTGTTATTTTTTAGAAAATCTAAGAAAATCTAAGAATTTAACCAAAAAAAACATATGCTATAATTTATTATTTTTTAAAAAATCTACTATAAATTTTAAAAGTGTGTATAAAATATATTATTTACTACAATTTTTCTTAATTTATTACATAAAGAAAATTTTTCTAAAGGTCAATAACAAATTTATTAGGTAAAGATAAATTTATTATCTTGTAGGACAGATAAAAAATTTATTAAACAAATTATTTATGTAATAAAATTTATTATTTATTTCTATTTTATTTTAAATATTTTTAAAACATTAAATATTTTAATTATTACATAAAAATTTATTTCCTTTTTTTTTAAAACAATGTCTGAAAAACGTCTTTAATAACTCCTAATTGTAGTTGCGTCCTTCACGCATTTTCTCTTTATTAAAAAATTATGGCAATAACATTGTGTCTAACTCTATAATTGTACGAAAAAGGAAAAAGAAGAATATCATGTCTAATTGTGAAATTACTATAAAGCCCAGAAATAAAATGCAAACTATTTTCCCTCAAAACAATAATAGACAAATTGTGATTGACGCTCAGTTATGTTGTAATGTTTTTTTCTCTCATTTTCAAAAAGTTGTGAAAATTGCAGCTGAAGTTTTTTTTAAGGAAGATATTTAATTATACTTATACATACTATTAAGTGTATGATGCTTTAAAATATATATTTTTTAATGTGATTTTGCAGTTCATTTCTGTTTCACCTGATAGATTTAAAATATATATTTAATTTAGTTTCATGCTTTTAAAAACTTGTATTATATTTGCTCTTATCACATTGATTTTTTTTTTTTTATTTTTAGAATTATGAATTAAGGCATTGTTTAATCTATCTTCATACTACAACCGGTGCAGATATTGTCCATCCAGTTCGAATCCTAGTCCTAGTCAAGCCAAAAAAATAAAACAAAATAAAATAAAAATGAAATAAAAAAACTACCCTGGGGGTGGATGGCAAACCATCCATTTTCATCTCATTTCAAACTTTTTTTCGTCTTTTTCCTCAAAAGTTTTTGTCTTTTTCCCAAAAAGTTTTTTGTCTTTTCTGAAAATTCAAAAAAATTTACTATTACAACTAAAATATTTCAACTCAAACTAACACACCAAACACCCCTTAGGTTGATATTTACGATGAATTTTTTATTTTTAGGTAGTCCAATCTCCTGAGCCGCTGTGCCTCACCTTTCTTCCTCCTATCTTTTTCTCTCTTGTCCATCCACTTTTTTTCTTATGGATATTTTAGGCAATATTTCTTCTCTCTCCTCTCTCTAGGCTCTTTGAATGAGCCATTGACTCTAAAGGACTACTCTCATTGGAAAAAAAAAAAGTGTCACAGAAAAGGAAGAGAGGTTTGTAGGATATTATTTGCACACTGGTTCTTTGGTCCTCATGGGAGAAATACGCAGAGACAAGGCGCTCTCAAGAACCACCCCAAAACGTCAACAAACGACAACATTCGTGGCTAAGGTATTTGTCGTATACTTTGTGTATAACTGTTAATTAAGGACACTGTTTTCTGTTCTTTTTCCAGAAAATGAGGAAACAAAGAACCCTGTAAGGTAAAAAGGCTTTTGGTAAAATGTTTTGCCACTTCAAAAGTTGTTGTACTCATGCTTATTGCTGTTGGTGAACTGATAATTAGGGTGGTTAACTGGATTATATATATATATATATATATATATATGAATTTACCATTAGACCAAATCTGCAAGACGCAAATACAAATCTTGCTTTTTTGTTTTTTAATAATTCGAGGTGGGAATGAGTTGAAAATTTTGCATACGAGGAAAAAAGCCTAAAGGAGTGTTTTGGTTGGTAAACATTTTGTAGGTTGAATCATATTGTTTAGTTCTCATGTTAACTGTTTACCATTTTTTGGTTTTGAAGAAAAAGACTGGAGAACTAATATATCTAGCTCCCCTTCTAACTGATTTTTCTAAAAATATTTAGATAAAGTTTTTAAAAGAATATATGTTCTCATGTTATAAGCCTTTTTGTATAACAGGGAAATTATCCAAATGACAAGAAGACGCCGAATCCAATTCCGAAGTCTTCAGATTCCAAAACCGGCGAATCCCTCTGCGGTGTCTGCACAACAAAAGGGAGCTGCAGAATTGTGCAGTCAAGAACAAAGCTAATGAAAATTCTGTTACAAAGAGGGAAACCCCAAGAAGCTCAGTCCATTTTTGATGGATTGGTTGAAGGAGGTCACAAACCATCACTTGTGTCATATACAACCCTCCTCGCCGCTTTCACCGCTCAGAAACGCTTCCAATCGATACACGAAATCGTGTCACGGGTGGAAGAGAACGGAATGCAGCCCGATTTAGTGTTCTTTCATGCAGTTATAAATGCTCTATCCGAGGGTGGAAATGTAGAGGAGGCCTTAAAAATGTTTTGGAAGATGAAGGAAAGTGGAATAAAGCCCACTACTAGAACTTTTAACACGTTGATCAAAGGGTGTGGGATTGTTGGTAAGCCTGAAGAGTCATCGAAGATTATGGAGATGATGTCGCTTGACGAAAACGTGAAACCCGATATCAGGACTTACAATACACTTGTCAAGGCATGGTGCAGAGTAAACAACATTGAGGAGGCTTGGAATGTGGTGCATAACATGGTAGCTTCTGGAATGAAACCTGATGCCGTGACTTATAACACTGTCGCAACGGCTTATGCACAGATGGGAGAGACGGATCGCGCTGAGGGCATGATCTTGGAGATGCAGGACAATGGCATTCAACCCGATGAGAGAACTTGTGGTATCGTCATAGGCGGGTATTGTAAAGAAGGCAAGCTGAAGGAGGGGTTGAGGTTTGTGTATAGAATGAAGGGTCTCGGGCAGCGTCCCAATCTTGTTGTGTTTAACTCACTGGTTAAGGGATTTGCCGAAGCTATGGACAGAGATGGCGTCGATCAGGTGATGATGTTGATGGAAGAATTCAGAGTCAAACCAGATGTGATCACGTTTAGCACCATCATGAATGCATGGAGCACGGCGGGATTCATGGAGAAGTGCAAGCAAATCTTCGATGACATGGTGAAGGCCGGCATAAAACCCGATTCTCATGCATACAGCATTCTTGCTAAAGGATATGTGCGCACACAGGAGCCAGAGAAAGCACAATACGTGTTGACGCAGATGATTAGCTCGGGAATTCGACTAAACGTTGTGGTTTTCACAACCATCATCAGTGGATGGTGCAGTTCCGGTAGTATGGAGAACGCAGCCAGTGTTTTTGACGAAATGTGTGAATTTGGTATATCTCCGAATCTGAAGACGTTTGAAACTCTAATATGGGGATTTAGTGAAGCAAAGCAGCCATGGAGAGCGGAAGAGATGCTGCAAGTCATGCAACGGTTCAAGATTCGACCAGAGAAATCCACTTTCTCGCTTGTTGCGGATGCTTGGCGCGCCATTGGATTGACGAAAGAGGCAAATAGGATGCAAGCTGTTGTGAACAGAAAAAATCCATCGAAGAGCGTAGAAACGAGTCGTCATCAGAAGAAATCTTCAAGTGCCTCTTACTCCAATCTGTTGCGGATACCAACTGCATTTACAAGTGATCGAAAAGGGTCAATTTTGAAAACTAAAAGAAGCCTAATGGTGATGAGAGATGGAGATTCTTCATTGGAAGGCTCATTTTTTGGTTCAAAATCAGTTTGCCAATTATATGCCAAAAGCAGTCTCAAGTCCAGCTTACCTTGTATGGCAAGTTTGCACCTTCATGTAAAGTTGTGTTGTTGAACTGAAGGAAACACAGAACCAGATTTTCAGAAGCAACATGGAATGAAGTCACCCAAGAATACATTCAAATTCAGATAGCAAAAGAGAGCTTTTCCATTTAATATCTTTTAGGCTTGTAGATTAAATGTCAATCCTGGCAGATGTGCCTAATCATTAATCTACATTTATTCAAATGTTTTCGTTTCTCAACATTTCAAATGGTCATTCGTAGAGTAACATTTGAAATGTTGCAAAATGTCGCCATTTGTAACTTTCAGACAAAATTCTAAAATGTTTGGGGAGAAACTTTTTGGCCTTTTGAAAGTTTTTTCTACAGTGCTAAACGTTTGCATTCAAACATTTTCATCCTAAATGTTTCTCCCAAACTGAGATGGGTGCACTCTACAATATTTAATTATGTTCAGAGGGTAATTTATGACAATTAAAACTTCAAAAGGCAACTTGCCACTTCATTTAATGTTTAGAATCAACCAAAAGTCCAAAAGCACCATACATTAATTATATTGCGTTGTAATAAAGTTAATAAGTGTAACAAGCTCCGCAAATTATTTATAAAAAAAATTTTGAAATGCTAGCCAACAGTTTAATGAAAAGTAAGAACTTTAGAAGTTGGCCCTTCGTTTATAGGCTTACATAAACCAGTTTGCAGCAGTTTTATTGCCATAGTTACAACCCATGTGATCCTAAAACGTCCTTTGGTTTCACTAACGTGATTGTTTGCTAAGATGTACCGAAAGCCTTATGCCTTTCTCTTGAGTTCATTCATTTCGGAACAATTTTAGTACAAGATCAGAAGGAGATCGATAAACAAGGAACAGGCTTTTTCAATGTAAAAGAATGATCTTCTATATAAACAATATCCCTCTATTTTCTGTCTGTTTTCCTATGCAAGTTTGACACTTCATCATGTGGAGGTTCAGAAGGAACTTTACTGAGAAGCCATATGAGAACGACACCAACAAGAGCACCGGAGAGATGGGCAATGTGATTGATGCTCTGCAAGGCAGAGCCTCCGCGGAAACCACCCGATAATGCAGTAGAAGCTTGGGCTGCTTCCATAACCTATCATGTTCAATTAGGGCAGTTGAGAACTTTGGTCCAACTAGATTATAAGTAAGCGGTGGATTTGTAAAGCCCTCCCCATGCAAGCTGGTTTTGCAAGGGCAAGTTTCTTCTTTATGGGTTCCTAACAAGTTTAGTATAAAATCATGGACAAAAAGTCAGTTGCTACCTACGATCCACCTTTCCATGCGAATGTCTCTAAGCACCAACAAATATCTCTTTCTTACAAAAGTCCCAAGTTATTTTATTTTATTTTATTTTATTTTTTTGATAACTGTGGTGTCCGAGACTTTACTTTGACTAATCCACGGGACCCATGCAAAGCGCCCCTCCACATGGATCAAGTAAATCCCGAACCTTTGGCCTGTGGGCATGACCCCAAGGAATTGGTAGCACTCAATGGGACCTAATGCTTCATGAGGCACCAAGTCCAAGTGATTCACCAAAAGTCCCAAGTTATTGAATGATTAAAAGAACATCTCACCCTTTCTACGACGAATTGGCCCAGTATAAGCACTTCGAGGATCTTCCTCCAGTCCCACGACATCTACATTATGCAAAGCAGGTTAACAACTTTAACACATGAAGAGGTTTACTTGCATAATCCACATTTGGGATACCTTTACAAAGACACTGATTGTAAATAAGCCAAAAACAGCCCCTGAGGCTCCAACAGAAACTGCATTTCGTGGTAGAATCAGCCAGGAAACAAGGTTTGCTCCAACTCCTGTAAGAATATAAGAAAGCCACAATGCGAAGTTTCCTTCCTCTTCTTCAACGAGTTTTCCTGTTAGCAGAAGAAGTTGCAATCAACTTTACGGCCTACTCTTGTCGATAAACCTTCAGTACTTGGGAAAGAAGAATGAGACTCTCACCAAAAATGTATAAGAAGAAAAGGTTGCTAGAAAGATGTCTCCTGGAAATAATGCATAGAGAAAAGGTTAAAAGCCTAAAGTCGGAAAAAATAAATCGGCCTCAATCCCCATTACAACTTTTTCAAGCAATATAGTTTTATCATATGACTGGTGTTCTGCCTGGTCTTACCAATCAGCATGGCAGAAAGTTGCAGTCAGAAACTGGTACCACTCGGGGTAACCGTGGTACAGGTATAGATTTCTTATTGCACGAACCTAACGACAAGCATAGAAATCCTTGTGTCAGCTTGACGGCCACTACTAACTAATATGTTACAATACAATACAAGCATGTAGCAGGTGCAAATGTTCCTTTGACAAATTTCTGTTCTCATTAAGCACAATAAAATATATTCTTAAAAGCAGAAGCTATAAAGCACTACCTGAAGCACATGATCGGCTGCATAAATTCCCAGATTGAGAAGTATAATCCAGAAAATTCCGTTCACTCGTTTCTGCGGTTTCCGTCTTTCTTCTGGCTTCCCAAGTTCCAGTTGTGACATTATATCTAACACACACATCACAAAGTTGCATATATAGCCAGTCCCCATAGAATACTAATGGTAAAAAGAACACAAATAGTCAACAAAACACACTTATTGAACTAGAAAAATGAAGAAAACCCCAGCTTTAATGTGAAAAAGTCCATAGTTTTGAACATGATATTTTAGCTTTTGATTTCAGTTTGTACCAAATAAGTTCCAGAACATACTGAAGATAGGTGCCCAGTTAAAACTGTATTTAGTTCAGTATAACGCAAAGCTAAGACAAGATTAAAACAGACTAAAAAGTTCTTTTTTTCTTGCTCAAACTGCCTCTTTAACTTTTCGCACACCAACTATCTGTAGAAAGTCCTGAGAGACTCTAGACTTTACAGACCTTAGCTAAAAGCTTTCCCAAAACTCAGAAAGGAACGAAACCCATTTGAAAGCCATGGTAGGAGAGATTATTCACCCGAGTCGCTCATCTTGCAAAGCATGGGAGGTCGACCGACGGCGACGAGAGGACGAAAAGGAAGGTCGAGGAGGTGGTTTCTGGTGCGTCTGGGTGAAACTGAGTAGCGAGCGAGGGAGATTGTGGGAGACGTGGAGACGCCAAACTTGAAGCTGAGATTGGGAATGTGAGAGAGGGAAGCCATGAAAAGGGGTTTGATTGGAACATGAGGAGATATTTGGAGGGTTTTGAGCTGCTGAAACTGAAACAGAGACTCTGCCATGACTGATTGACTTCCTTTCTGCTCCGTAAATTAAAAAGGAATGGCCGGCGACAAACGAGGATCCTTAAAAAGGGCTTTTTTTTGTTTTTTTTTTGTTTTTTTTTTTGTTTTTTGGTTGAAAAATTAAGCTGTGTAACGTTTTTATAATCGTCAAATTTAATAGATAACCAAATTTTTTTAAAAATATAATTATTTTTTAAATTTGATCGATTAATGATTGATTAATAGTCAATTGATAATTGATTATAAAATTTACTTATTTATATTATGATTATTTAGTGATTAATTAATTATTGACTATTTAAAAAAATTGATTAATTATTTTACCTTTCAATTAATTTTTAAAGGGTTCTTGCTTCCTTATCCTCTCTTTTTAAGCAGATGATGCATGCTCTTCTACAGCGGGCAAATTATTGTTGATTCGGAGAGCTATATTCCTAAAGTCAAGACCAATGAGAGGTTGCTTGCTCTTTTTTCTTCTTCAGTTAGTACAAATTCAGTTGATATCAACAATCCAGTCCTACAAGAAGGAGGGGAATGAGGTACCGGCATGCAAAGGTTCGAATCCTTTTACTCCAGATTATGAACACCCGATCGAATCTGTCCAGAATGAGCCGACGATTACAGGGGAAACGGCTAACTGCAGTCTCTGAGCGCCGTCTGACTTGACCCCGACCTTGGTTCCCGTCGTATCGGAAACTAGGGCGAATTCCCCTTAAATTAAAAGTTGATTACAAGGAGCTGCGAAATCAACAAGAAAGAGAGGACGAGCCTATTCTATTATACAATACCACAAAAATTTCGGTCATTTACCAAAAACTTCTTTTAAAAAAACTATTTAATTATAAATCTCTTCATTTTTTATTTGATTTTTTTTACCGCTATTAAAAAAATTTCAATAATCTTATTTTAGTTCATTTACCTTCTTTCAAATCTTACTTTTGTGCTTTCAGATATAATCTAACAGTAATATCATACTTGATTTTACCTAAAAATATAGAATTTAAATTCTTTACCTTAAAATGCAAAATATGAAAGGTAAATGGAAGCTCATAATGTGTGTAGGGGTATTTTTTTTTTTTTTTCTAAAATTTTGTCAATGTTTGATGTAGAACATTTTGCCACATTTTATTTGATTACCCAAAAAAAAAAAAAAAAATTTCACTAACTCATCAATTATATGAAATGGCGCATTAAATTCTTAGGAGAAATAAATGTTTTTGTTGGTTTTCTCTTGTTTTACCTACAATAAATAAATAAGTAAACAAATGTGATTGTTTGTCTGCGTTGTTCTCTCTATAGCTCCGTTCATTGTACTGCAAGTTTTTTCCAAAAGTTTAATTAGTTTATTTCATGACAAAGGTTTGACCAAAAATGGGTCATGGGGTTAAATTTTGATGTTTGCAAATTGTAGGGAATACTCTTGAGTTTTCTTATCACAAGTTAAAAAGTAGAATTCCACTTAAACAGAAGGAATTTTTTTTTTGATAAAAAAAATTTCCCTAAAATCAACAATAATAGTGATTTGAAAAAGAAAAATCGTAATTAGATGGCTTTTATTTTTAGGATAATTTTTACTGATAAGATGATTCTGAAGTTCATGGCATGTCGCATGAAAGATCAAATTAGTTAAGTACCGACTCCCGTTTGATTTTGATTCAAATCCAACTACTCAGAAATGTTTCTCAACAATTAATAAAAATTTTCATAATGATCTATTTATAATGATTAACATTATATATTTTTTGAATTTGATATTACATGTTTTTTAATTCATCATATTTTTTTTATTAGATGCCTTTACATACGTATATTTTTTAATCTAATTGATTATAATATAACCAGATAAATTAATGAAGTAATAACAGATGTTCTTTCGTTTATTACAGAAGCTCTTGTGTATATATTGTCTTTTTTAAGAATGCATATGTATAGTAATAAAATTTTAAATGTAAAGAAATCCAATTTTTATTACTTGGGATTACAAGACACCCTTTTTTTTTTAATATTATAATTCACGGATTTGTTGAAACATATCCATTATTTATAATTAAAAATGAGATAGAATAACTAAAAATGAGATAGAATAACTAAATTTTTAATAACTAAATTATTAAAAATGAGATAGAATAACTAAATTATTTATAAGAAATTAAATTATTATTAATGGGGCTTTCAAGACACTTTTCTTTCATATTTTTTTTTTCCGAATCTTTCATAATATTGTAATATGCATTGTGATTAAAACATTATTTTGTTTCTCTAGAAAAAAAAAACATGATTTCCTTTCCCCAAAAAAAAAAAAAAAAGAAAGAAAAAAACACTATTTTGTTGATATTTCTACAAAAAAAAAATTTTTTTTTTGTTGACAAGAAGACTAAACAAATATTTTATTTTATTATGAAATGAGATTTAGCATACTCACCATTCTAAAGATCAACGTGATTATTCATCAATTGATTGAACTAAGATTTTATGTTTATTATTATTATTATTATTATTCTCTCAGTTATGTGAGTGGCTAAGCTTTCCTTTATTACTGGTGTATTTTTCTTTTATTTATGTTACTATAATAATAAATCTTTCCTTGAAAATTACAGCAACTCTTTTAATCAAATAAAAGTAAATGATTCATCTCCCTTTGGAAATTCTTGAAATGTTTTCTTATTATAACTCTTTTGTAATGTGAGAAGTTCAACTTTTTTCTTTTGTTTATTCTTTCGTATGTATTTTAGTTTATTTTGTTTTCCCTTTTCTTTATTTTTGATTTCTTTCTTCATTTAATTTTCTATTAAATTTGTGAATTCAACAAATTAAATAATATGTTCAAATTTTTATAAGAGAAAACACTATAAAAAAAACTTTTTAAATAGCCTCCAAAAAGTATATTCACATGGAAAGCCAAACGGATAATCAAATTTTTTCCCTACCATTTTGGATGGTCTAGGGTTTTGATTATACTTGGCCATTGTTTGAAATACCATTCCAAATTAAACTTTTCCAGCTCATTTTATTTTCTCCCTAAAAAATCAACAAAAATTTTAATCTAAAAAATTTTAATTCCGACCGATGAAGCAAACACAAGTTGTGTTTTCTTTCTCTTTTTTTTTTTTAATTCAATTTTTAGAATGGCGATGGTTTTGCTTTATAAATTTTCTCTTTTAACAAGACTTTAGATTGAAAAGGGTATAAACGGAATTTCATCTCGAGATACTTGGAGGCATTTTCTACAGCAAAGAGTGTACCTATTTGTTATTATCCTAACCATGTGGTACCAATATTATAAAATCATAAAATATTAGGTATCAAGATGTCATTTTTTCGAATTCAAATAAAAAAAAAAGATGTAATTTTCTCAAAAAAGAAATAAAAAGATCTTTTGGGTCCAAAGTACCACGTGGCACCATATGATTGGTCCAGATAACTCATTCGACGTGGCTCCCTCGGTTGATGTCATTTCTGGCGTCAACTTTCTGACCGGCGCGTTGCGGTGTTCCCTAATTGCACACAAACGAATTTTACAAAATATAATAACAACTTAACAGCTCACATTCTAATATTGCCATGACAAACCAATACTGGCCCACCACGTGTCTTAATGGTCCATTCTTATTTTAACTTTTTACATAAGCTCATTTCTCATTGGCATTTGAGAAACCTTACATGACGGGGGTGTTACCGCGGCCACGACTGTGTAGTGACCTTTTAACCTTGCTCTTTATCCCGACCATGGCTTTCTCTCTGGTAAAACCCTAACTCTGCAACAAATTATCTGAAAGTCCCCAAATCGTTTTTCCTGTTTCTCTCTCTCCTCTCTCTCTCTCTCCTCGGCTTCATTTCTCCGATCTGCGACGGAGAGAAAACGCTAGAAACTTTTCAGCCTCCACGGACCGGTTCTTCTATCTAGCTCTTTCGGTGCAATTTCATGATTTATCAGAATTTTGTATCTATATGTGTGTGTATGTATATGTGTATATTTTAGACATTTTTGGTGTCGAAATTGCGATTTGTATTTCTCGTTTTATCTAAGGAAGTTTTGGATTCTGACGCGGAATTTGATCCATTTCGTTGATAGGGTTTTGATTGCGGAGGAGACGAATTAGGTCAAAGATTTCATTTTTTTTCATTTCTGAAGGAGTTTTCTCGGAGAATTATATACAACGATGAAGAATTCTGAGCGCATAGCGAATTTTGCCTTAGCAGGTTTGCCATTTTTGCCTTGACCATTTTATTATATATACGTAAATTTGAAGATTTTGTTTGAATTATTCATGAGAATATTAGATATGGCTTGCATTACTCTTTGACCCTGGGTTCTTTATAGAAGTCTTCACCTCGGTTATGAGTTGGAATAAGGATTTGTGGGATGGAAAAGATTTGAGAGCTTCCGCGTCGATTTGATGCCGACTTAATGCAGCAGAGTCTTGGAATTTGGATAAGATAAATGATTATGTATTGAAAATGGGATATTGTGCATAAAATGGTTGTTGAAATGATCATTGTCTCTGTTTGAATCGGCTTCAATTCTGTGTTTGTTCCGCTGCTATTTTACTCTTGGAGTGCGGTGTGATGTGAAATGTTGTAAACGTAATTTCCCCTTCCTATGTTGATTCTCCAATTATGGGAAGGCTTGAAAGAGTTGGAAAGGATTATCTTTCAAAAGATGGTCTTTTTCTCTGGAAGAAATTCAATGGAATAGTTAGTTGAAAGAGAAGAAGAACAATGTGTTTCTCTACAGTTGTCTGGTCGTCGTACATGTTGTTAATTCTTAGTGGTACGTAAGATGTTGAATCTTAGAATGACTTTGTGGGCATTGTCTTTTTCTGCAGGGTTAACGTTAGCACCACTTCTTGTGAAGGTAGATCCAAATTTAAATGTTGTTTTGACTGCATGCCTCACTGTATATGTGGGCTGCTACCGATCGGTGAAGCCAACTCCCCCTTCGGTAAGTACAACATTCATGTTTCGTCATTGTCTGATGTTTTCTTCATGACTGAATCTTGTTTAATAGATGAATGTTTAATTGTGCAGGAGACAATGTCTAATGAACATGCCATGCGCTTCCCTTTTGTTGGAAGTGCAATGCTGCTTTCACTGTTTTTACTCTTTAAGTTCTTATCCAAAGACTTAGTTAACGCAGTATTGACATGCTACTTCTTTGTTCTTGGGATCATTGCTCTGTCGTAAGTTGTTATTCGTGTTGCTTATTTATTTATTTATGTTAAAAGAAATTTGGGTGATTGCAGGAAACATATTTACTTATTTTCATTCATGATATCAAACCTCCCTTCTGTTTTGTACAGGGCAACCTTGTTACCTGCCATCAAACGTTATTTACCAAACCGTTGGAATGAGGATGTTATTATATGGCGTTTCCCATATTTCCGTTGTAGGTGATCTTATTTACAATTTACTTCTGAATCATGTATTTAACTATTTTGTCTTGAATTTTTCCATCTTTAATAACCTTTGTTACTGCGTTGTGGACTGAACTTCTAGAAACCTCCAGATTTTCTTATTTCTCTAATGTCCTAATGTTTTGTTTCCAAGATTCAAAAGGAACCAATTTCGTCCTATTATTAATTTTTGAATGCACAAAGTTGTGCCATCTTGACACTACTGTGAACTGAAAACCACAAAAATGATTGTTTGGCATGTCATAAGATGCATTTTGAGATCTTGCAATATCCTAGGAAGATCAATTGTTTCTAATTTTATGTTCGGAGGCAGCACATAGTTTTTTCCCAATGATAAGTTTCATCAACCTCCTTGCTAGACCATGCAGAATTAGTTGTTTAAATCCAGTTTGTAAAATGAGTTTGCCACAACAGTTCAGCTGATTTGGCTCAAGTTTTATTTGATCTAGTTGACAATTATCTTGCTTGCATCATGCAGAATGATATTTTCCTTACACCTTTCTTACACAGCTTTGGAGATTGAGTTCACAAGATCTCAGATTGTTGCTGCAATCCCTGGAACCTTTTTCTGTGCATGGTATGCTTCGCAGAAGCATTGGCTTGCTAATAATATACTTGGCCTTGCCTTTTGCATTCAGGTTTGTCGCTAGTAGTCCAAAAATCGTTCTCTTGTTCTTTTTTTTTTTTTTTTAATCAGTTTACCGATATGATTATTTTTTTTTACCTAGTTTCATTGTTCAGAAATGACACCACGTCTAGATATATTCAGTTTGTAGTTTTAACCTTTTGAAACTATGTTTCCTTTTTTTGTACACTATAAAATTATAAAGGTAATCTTGTTTACGTGCTTCAATTTATTTATTTATTTATTTGACAGGGAATTGAAATGCTTTCTCTTGGCTCTTTCAAAACTGGTGCCATCCTCTTGGTAAGAAGTTGGACTCTTGAGTGTGAATTTATTTTACTAGCATTAAGCGCGTCTGATGGTCCTGTTGCAGATTTTAGCACCTTTGGATCATTTGCAGCTCTATAATTATCATGCTGTTCTGAGATCTCTGTCTTAAATTTAAGTTTCTATCATGTTTTGCATGCTATTTCAAAATGTACTCTTTAATTTGTCTGAATTTTCTTTAATATACGAATTTGTATGTTTACACTTCTCATTTTGGTTGGCTGGTCTTACTATTTCAAACTAGTATCCAGTGCGTCTTTTCTGACCTTTCATTACACACTTCTCCATCTGACCTTTTCAGGCTGGACTCTTTGTTTATGATATTTTCTGGGTATTCTTCACTCCTGTCATGGTTAGTGTTGCAAAATCTTTTGATGCTCCAATAAAGGTATGTATTCCAACTTAGTCTCGTGATCTTTTCATAATTTGTGGCTTATCCGAAAAAGAAGAATGTGTTGGCACTATGAGTTCATTTAATTTTTATGGCATCCAATATTTCTGTTTGCAGCTTTTGTTCCCTACGGCAGATTCTGCACGACCATTCTCTATGCTTGGACTTGGTGACATTGTTATCCCTGGTAAGTTTTAAAGTTTTTATGGAATTTTGTACGGCGTGAGCGATGGGATACTGTTTCTTCTCTTTTTAATGCATAGCAAGAAGATCAGGACATATAAATAGTGCCCACTGTTTGTCCTGCCAAAGTGAAGTATTAGATGAATAGTATCCCCTTGAGCTCCTTCACATTTTCCTGTCGGGCTTGGATGGTTGTGCTCGTGGTTGTGGGTGGTGTTTGGTAAGACATAAGCTGCAACTTCAGTTATGATCAAAACGCCTGGGATGGTTAATGTGTTTATCTCCAGTTTAAAATTTTTGTTTTCTTTTTCCTTTATTTCAAGAAAGAATCCCTGTGTGTCATGGAAAAGACGGGTAAATTGTTTATTAATTTTCTTGTGAAATGGTAGCAGCTGAACCAAATTGTTTCAATGCAAACTTGGAGGTTTCTTATGATCTTTTGCTTTTTCTACAGCCTACGTGGATTTTCTCTTGTAAATTCACTGGTATCTGGTTTAGAGACTGTGCATAAGAGCAATCAATGATTGATTCAAGCATTACAAATGGAAATTCTTATTGTTTTAATTTGATGAATACACAGCCAGGAGCACACTTAAAAGAGCACTTATTACGATTACCTTATTTTGTTATTGTTACTTACGTAGGTTAGTGTGGTATTATTTTCTCTTCAGGTATTTTTGTTGCCCTGGCTTTGCGATTTGATGTCTCCCGAGGAAGAAAGAGTCAATATTTTAAGAGTGCATTTTTGGGTTACACATTTGGTCTGGTTCTTACTATTGTAGTAATGAACTGGTTTCAAGCTGCACAGGTGACTACTGCATGACCCTCTTTATGTTTTTTTTTTTACCGTCTTGTTTTATGCCAATCCTCGTTAACACTTTATCTTGCCATGGTTTCAGCCCGCACTGTTGTACATTGTGCCAGCTGTTATTGGATTTCTGGCTGTGCACGTTATATGGAACGGTGAAGTCAAACCGGTTTGTCAACATATCCTTCCTCTTGGTGTAGTTTGACTGGATTGTAATTGTCTCAAGATGTCGCTTTATTGCCATGTTTGAGATCAATAATGCCGTCCATCCTATTTGTTCAAAGAGCAATGCTAAATACATTCGTTTGTGGCACAAGCGCAAAATCTAGGCCACTTCTTGTTGTATGTCACATAGCAGGGTCTACATAAATCGATGACTGAGATCCTGCATTCGTGCCACTCGCAAATGCATTTATCATCCCTCTTGTTAAAATATTTCAAAAGCAATCTCAACCATTTAAAATATGCATTCTGAAATTCGTGATTTTGGTTAAATTTCTGAGATTGATCCGTGTCGTGTGTGCAGTTGTTGGAGTTTGACGAGTCAAAGACAGCATCTCAAGAAGGTAGCGAGGACAAGAAATCGAGCAAGAAGGTGGAGTAATTTGGGAAGCCCAGAAACTGAGACTTTGCTACTCAAAGACGAATAGCTTTTGTTTTTTGTTTTTTCCCTTTGTTTTTGGGGCCCCTCTCTTGCAGGCTTCGTAGGCCTTGAAACTCCCACCGTTGTAACAGATTTTTGAACGAGCAAGGAAATAATATTTCATCACCTTATAACAAGAGTATAATACAAACGAGCTATATTTTTTATTCTATATAGACATAGATATAAGTAATATAAATATATCGGAAAATCCTTTGATTATTGAGATTTTATTTTATCTGGCAGAAATTTTTTTATGTAACATATTTCGTGGGTCGATTCATTCACGTGTGCGTGTGTTGTTACAAGTATTCGTTTGTTCGGCTGTCTTAATCTTCTGTTGTCTTGACTTTCTGAAGTACTTGCATTTTTTTTTCCCCATTATTATTGTGTGGAAAAGAAACACTGATTTTTAATAATAATATAAAGAAGGGGTGAACCAGAAGTTCATCCATGGAGAGTAGTTGTATGAATGGACTAGGGATGATATCATACTGGCTTTATTTAAAGATGTAGGGCCCGTTTGGATGTAAGTTTAGTTTAAACTAAATTGTATTTTTTTTATCATGATTTTTGTCTTTTTTTGAAAATTTTTTTACCTTTTCTGAAAAAACTTTTTGTCTTTTCTAAAAAATTACTATTGAAATTTAAAAATCTTAAAATAAACTCATTTACCAAACATCCCCGTAGTGTTTGAATTTTTTTATCTGAAAGTTTATTAAAACTTAAAAAAAAGAGAGATCGGTTGTGTTCTTACGCCTTTATTCCAGTGATTATTGGGTAATCTCACTGGTTGCATTAATAGGATGACAAGAATCAACAACTTGACAAGAATCAACAACTAGTGGACTTGAGGGACTCAAAAGCAAGCAATACGGTGCACTTGTAACATAGTCTTTCTTGTTAAAAGTTAAAAATTGGATGCACCTTAGTTCAAATTTGAGACTTAATAAAAGTGAAACTCTAAGATAAGATACCACTATTATTGTATCACCATCACTGATAATACCTTCACAAAGGATTTAGCTTATCTTCTATTGTACATAAATTATATATGTGTGTGTGTATACATATATTACGATACTAGCTTTTTTTGGGATTTCAACATGGCAATAACGATTTGTCGATTAAAGTTAAAACAGCACTAATTAACTTTTTCTTTTTTCATTTGTCGAGTACTTCTTTTTCCATAAATATTATTTGGCTCAATTGAAAGCTTGGAAATGAGAGAATCGAATCCTTTAAAGAGTTTGAACTTTGTTGATCACTCTTGGAGTTTGATATTAGAAAACTCTCTTGGTTGAAAACTTGACGAGTTTTTGGTTGAAAACTTGAACCTAAACATTAAAATTCAAAATCATCACAACATCATGAAAAAATATCGAACACCATTATTCTAACTTTGAAAGCTCGATTTTATATGCATATATAGGAGTGCAACGATATCTGTTTATATTTGCAATTTCAAGAGTATTTATGAAAATATCCACAAAAAATTAAAGTTTTGTCTCAAAAACAAACCCCCCCCTTTGCCCATTTTTCTTTGCAAAAATTTTTATATTTATTGTTATTTTCGTTCAATCATGGAGAATATGTAAAAATCTTACTTGGATAATTCAATCGAAATTCTTATTGCATGTTTCCCTTTTTCTTTGAAGGAAATAGTTACTTGCTTTTGATAATAGTTAAATGAGAATCTACAATATCTTACATGTAGTTTGTAAATGCTTCTAGTGTATTTGACTACTAAGTTGTAACTTGTGAGATGTTACGTAAAAATACTATTAAAAAGCAATGTGTCCAATGTTGAGGGGGAAATGTATAAACTTTATCCTTGTAAGTGTCTTATTTTGGCTATTAAACTAGTGTAAACTAGGCTAACCATGCTAGGACTAACTCAGTATGTGAAGAAAAAGATTCGGAGACTTAGGTCACAAAGTTCGAAATATAGGACTTTGTTCTTTTAAATTACCAAAAGTAGATGTCCATAGGTTTCATAGATATGGTGTAAATTACACAATATTCACTAAAAAAAAAAAGAAAGAAAGAAAGAAAGAAAGAAAGAAAGAAAAACTAAAGCTTTTCTTTTAACTATATATATTATTACAAAATAATACAGTGTTCTAATAATTGAACACGAGACTAATGCTTTAGTTTTACATAAAAATCTAGGCATTTGTTTTACATAGAAAAGGTCCATATTCTATTTGACGGCCCAATTTTCTTTTTCTTTTAAAATTTTGTAACCTTTAACACGGTTTACACTAACAACGCATAGGGTGTTTGGTGTAGTAGTTTAAGTTGAGAAATTTAAGTTTCAATAGTAAATTTTTTTGAATTTTCAGAAAAGATAAAAAACCTTTTGGGAAAAAGACAAAAATTTTTAAATAAAAAGACAAAAAAAAAGTTTGAATTGAATTGTTTGAGTGGTTGAGCCAAACGTGCCTTAGTAATGATAGACTTTGACTCTTAATACAGTTCAAAACAAAAAAACAAAAAACAAAAACAAAAACAAACCTAGAACTCCTCATACTTTTCAGTCACCTTTTGCTTTAATTTTTTAAGGGAAAAAGGGTTAGGTATCTAGCTATTTTATTTTCACCCATTTTTCAATAGCTTTTCACTCACTCTTCAGTAGCTTTTGAGATACGTTATCTGATACGGTAGCCAAAAAAAAAGATACGGTACCTAATGATTTGTCATGGTTTATATGTAGCTTTCACGTTGAACGTGGGCCTAATGCTCTTCTAGATGTGAATTAACTAGACAAAAGAGTGTCCTCAAGGGACTGAAACAAGTTTCCAGCAGCAAAAAAACAAAAAGAAAATAATAATAATAATAATAATAGAACAAATTCAGCCTTGCCAGTGTGATTCAACCACTAAAGGAAGCAACACAAACTATAGTATGATTTTGGATACAAGGTAGTTAACCAGCCGCTCTTAATTTTAACTTCTGTTTGATTCTTTAATTGGAATTCAAAATTTTCATCTCAATTTTTATTTTTATTTCTTAAAAGATAACAAAAATTAT
Organism: Ficus microcarpa; assembly: GCA_025413485.1. NCBI lineage: Eukaryota > Viridiplantae > Streptophyta > Magnoliopsida > Rosales > Moraceae > Ficus > Ficus microcarpa. Next base: position 44,398,830 of record CM046377.1, on the reverse strand, counting down.
AATTAATCTTTAAAAAGTCAATCAATTCAAATTTAAAAATTTCATTTCTAACTAATGAACTAAACGGAGGCTTAATTATATAATAGAGATAGCTTCACCAAATCTTGTATATTTTTTTTAAACAAAACTCTTGAAGTATATATATATATATATAGCGTATTTATCAATAAATAATTTTTCTATCAGAAGTAAAGTAATAGTTAAAAGAAAAAAAAAAAAAAAAAAAAGAGCCATCAGTACGACAGTACCTAACCCAAATCCAATGAGCAGCTAACTATTTATCATATATACATATATAAATATTGTAGGACCACCAATAAATGGTTGGATTCCTGAATTACCAAACTCATATGTAGAATTACCAAACACATATATATATATATATATACATATGTAATCACCAAACTTGGAAATGAAAGGACAACTCATATATAGAATTACTTTAAACCACTAACAACAAAATCTACCAACAATTGACTAAACCATTGGAGTATATTATAGTGGGGTGCCTCCCTTATGTACGAGTTTTCTTGCTATAAACGGAAAAAGGCAAAAAAAAAAAAAGTAAAGGAAAGCGAATTTCTAACTTGGTTGATTAGAGAAACACTTAAAAAATAAATAAATAAATAAATTCTTTATCCTATTTCTCTATCGAGAATTGACCACTGCCACTACCTAACACCGTTCCAATATTATCCCTTATTTTTAGGATTAGTCTGGTGAATGAGTTTGAGTTGAAAATTTTAAATTTTAATAGTAATTTTTGTTATTTTTTAGAAAAGATAAAACAAACTTTTTCAGAAAAAAAAAATTTTTTTTCAGAAAAAGATAAAAAAAGTACAATTTATCTTGAGTCGAATTCAAACACCAAACTAACCATTAGTTAAATACAATTCTTTCCCGCTTCCTATTTACAACAGCGTTAAATCTTATAAATCAAGAAGAAAATATAAAAGTAAAAAAAATAAAAAAAAAAAAAAAACGGAAAATACATGAAATAGCATAATTTATGCAACTAGTTTAACAGAATAGCATATTTTGATATTCAGAGAAATGACAGCAGTTTTTGAGTGAAATTTTTTTGGAATACCAAATATACCCTCAGCAGTCCACTCTTCTTCTCCTGGGACGCGAAACGGACATGTTCGTCTCCCGTCGTTGCCGCTTGTCGCCGTCGAGTTTGCCGCTCTCGTCGCCGTCGAGGTACTCATTGCTTCCCCGCGTCAGAACTTCTCCATCTCGGACGACAGAGCGCCGTCGTCGATCTTCGATCTCGTGACGGCGGAGAGCGCATCGAGATCTCACGATGCCGGAGAGCGCGTTGAGAACGCGGAGAGGTCGTCGAGATCTAGCGATGGTGGAGAGCTCGTCGATGGCGGCGGAAGCAATCGTCGCGATCTCGCCGTCCGTCCGTTCTCGCAATGGCAGCGAAGGAGTTCGTCGCACATCGTCGGGACGAGTTTTGCGACGGAGCCAAAGGAATCCCCATCTGTGTTCTCGGATCTCCGACGATATGGCGGACGGCGATACGTTGGTGATTTGACAGGTCATCGTCGTGACCTGGAATCGGCTCTTTTCTCCGGCGACGTGGGGCGGCGGCCGCGGCCGTGGCCCTGATGAGTTTTGGGATTTGGATGGGCTACTTTTTGGATTTCCATAAAATTAGGGGTTTCTTTTTCAAAACTATCGGTATCTTTTGAAATATTAAATTAAATATTAAAAAATTTGTGCACATATGTATATATGTAAATATGTTTATTTCCCAATAAATATAATATATTTATTAGTAAATATTCCTATTTACTTGTAAATATATATTTACATACTACATATTCCCACTTCTTTTTTTTTTTTTTTTGTAAATATTGGGATTTACTTTGATTCAGTATAATATTGATTAGTAAATATTCCTATTTACTTGTAGATATTACTAAATATTCCTTTTTTATTTTTGTAAATATTGGATTTACTTTAATTCTGTATTAATACTTAATATGCAAAAATTATGTAAAATAAAAAAGGTAAATTCTTTAAAAAAATTACAAGTAAAATAAAAAGATAATTAAATATTTACTTGTAAATATGAGATTCGAGCTGTACTAAATATATTTACAGATAAGACAACTAAATAGCTAGATTTACTAGTAAATGTTACCTGTAGTTTGTTTTTACTTTTTGAAATGATAAACACAAGAATTAATAAATATGTAAATACGTTATTTCCTGATAAATATTATATTTACTATTTTTTTAGAAAATATTATATTTACCAGTTAATACTAATATTTTTAGTAAATAAATTTATTTACAAGAATCATGTTGAATGTTCTATAAATATTTCTATAGTTAGTAAATATTCTCATTTACTTAGTAAATATTTGGATTTATTACAGTTAATATAGTATTAATACCTAACATTAAAATAAAATAAAAAAGTAGATTATTAAAAAAAATTAGAAATAAAAAAAAAGATAATTAGGCTATTTAATCGTAAATATGAAAATTGATATATTGCTAAATATATTTATGGATATTAGACATTGTAAATGAACGAATTTACCAATAAATGTTATATATAATTTTGATCATAAACAAGTGAGATAAAAAAGTTACAAGTAAATATTGGATTTACAAAACTATTTAAAAATCCTGCAAGTACATACATAGGTTCCATATATAAAAAATAAAATTAAAAAAAAACTTAGATTTACATGAAAATCCAAATGTTTTAGAAAGTAAATTCATTCTATTTACTTGTAAATAATCAAATTTACTAATCTTGAAATAGTGTATTGTCCCAAATTTATTAAATTGCAATTTTTACCCTTAATTTTAGGAAAGCAAAAAAAAAAAAACCCAAATCCCCAAATTGGAAAAACCAAACCCTTATTGTAATAAACATCAATGACAAGCCCCTTATTTATTAAAAAGAATTATGACAACTGAAAATTATAAATATTAAAATTTCAAAATACGCTTTGATGAAAAAATTGTCAATACTATTGACTTTTTGGGGGGCCCCGCCTCCGATCCCTTGAGAGAGAGCATCATGGCCCCCTTCCAACTTTCATAACAATTGGTTTACCTTGAATTCTAAATGTCGATCCACATATTATCTCTACATAGGTCATTAGACTTCACAATTTGACAAGGTCACATATTGTCAATATATGGCAATATAAGTAATACCAATAAAACATTCCAAACAACCAACTCAAAGAGTCCGATCTAGTTGGGGCAAGCTCAGTGGGTGCAAGGGGATGAATTTGGAGAAGAGTTCTCAAATCTAAAACTAAAAGCATTTACATTTTTTTTTAATAAGTGAAAGTTATAGATCTCATATATATAAGAAAAAAAAAAACACGAATAAAACTCAACTCGAAGAGTTGGACTGTACTATGAAAAGGTGGGTCCTATTAACACGTGGGACTTACAATCCTCCCACAACTCTGACTCACCCGAATTAGGTTTTACAAAAATATTCATTATGAATATATGGCAGTATAGTAAAACCGTCAATGTGTCACTTAAAAAATGTATTATCAAGCTAGTAATATCTCATATTTTAATTAATTGTGGCATGTACCAAAAGTTTGGAAAGCAATATATTTATATACATTGATCCATTGCTATTATAAGCTTACAACATGATTTCAACACTACGTACGTATCAAGTCAAATATTGTGCCATATCTCAAAAAACAAAAAAAAAAAAAGTTGAACGAATTTGGGGGGAAAAAGTTTCAGTGCATTGTTTGTGAATATTCAGCATATACGGTGCTTTTTATTCTTTGGGAATCATCAAATTGTTGTTAATTAGATGTAAATTCATAAATCCGTACAATATGTAGCATTCCAAGTATATTTCTAGAAAAGAACTTTCCCAATAATTTCCTCCATTTATATCTATTACTAGAATATTGAGAATTCTACCGGATAGTTCCTCGAATTTATATTATTAATAAATTCTATTATCTAGTCGTTAAACTAAACATGTGTTTGATGTATGGGTTACAATTGAATTTTTTAAGTTGGAATTGAGTTGAACTGATTGTGTATTTGGTGAGACGTTTAAACTGTCAAAACTAAAAAGTGTAAAAACTTGAAATGTATTCCGAAAATATATATATATATATATATATCACTATGAAGCTTGTTTTGTATGCAATTTTTTTTTAAAATTCATCACATTTGGACTTGTACATGCAAAATTAAGAATTTTTAAAGTTTGAGTTACAAAGACAGGGAAAAGTGAAACTGAAATTGATTTTTCAGAAAGCACCAAAAATGAGTTGAAGTTTTTAGATTTAGATTGAATGGAACTTTCACCCCAAACACATGCTAAATTTTAAATGATTTGATTTATTATTGAAATAATTATGTATCGTACATTATAAAATTTTAATTTAGACATTTGCATAAATAACTGAGAAATCGTTACGTTAATACAAAATGCATGAGGCTAAACCACCTAAATGGAGTATCTACTCAGCATTTCTTCTACTTTGTTATGGCCAGCAAGTGGCCTCTTACGTGATAGAAACAAAAATAAAAATAAATAAACAAAAATAAATAAAAACATGCCGACGAGATCATCACATGGCGGCTGACATGAATGGAGATGATAGAAATGACACTCATGTCGTTCGCCGGAGGTCATTGGATAATCTTGTATTCATGTCTTTCGCCAGAGATGGAACTCTGGAGTGTTGACAGATGGATTTTGGGTCAGCTTGGGACGTGCTTTGGGAGGATGGAAGTACGGGGAAAAAAAAAAAAAAAAGGAGGAAAAAATGGGAAAAATGGTCAAATTATTTTAAAAAGAGTAATTGATCTAAATAATCCATGAATTTTTTATAGATGATAGTTTGATTTTTATTTTATTTTATTTATTTTTTTGTCTGAAAAGACCCTGAATTCTTAAAATATTGACTATCATAGTCATTTCCGTTCAAAACTGTTAAATTTCTAATGGAATGAGTCAAGTGCATTGCTTGTAATTTAATTTAAAAGGATATTTTAATAATGCAACAATATTTAATTTAACAAAAATATAAAAAAAATATAAAAAAACTTTAAATTCATTTCTCTTTTCTCTCTCACTCCTTTCTTTCTCTCTTCATTTTCATTTTGAGCCTTGCAATGGGGCGGGGTGGGCCGTGCTGGGTTTTGGGGGTGGGTGCGCGGTCTGAGCTTAGCAATGGTGGGGATGGGGTAGGGGTGTGGGCACTAGGTTTTGGGTTCGGATTCGAGGGCAGGATTCAACGCTCTCCATATTTCTCCGTCGATTCCTCTTGGCTCCGACATAGCCACTAACAATGCAGCCAATTGGTGATTCCCATGCCAATCCACGGCGATTCACTTCTCGATTTCCTTCCCGAATTGCTAATGACAAAATGGGTTGGTTGCTCAACCTCGTTTCTCTTGCCATTGATTCTAGCCTTTTGGGTATGACTGAATTTTGATTTTTTTTTTTCCTTTTAAATTTTTTTTTATGCTTATGTTTTGAGGTATTTTATGTTGTTAGAATAATGTTGGATCCCAGGGAAAGGTATCATTTTTTTTTTTTTGTGGTAAATGAGTAAGGAAATAGAAAATTAAGAGGTATTTTAGTCTTTTTATTATAAAAATTATGATTTGAGCAAAATTTCATTAGAAATTTAATGGTTTTAGACGGAAATGACTATAAGTCTATAATGATCAGTATTTTAAGATTTTAGAATTTTCTCGGTAAAAAAAAATTAAATAGAAATAAAACTGTTAACTTTTAAAAAATTCAATAATTATCCAGCTCAATCACTCTTTTAAAATAAGCAGGTCCCATATTTCCTACCTGTTTTGTTGGGTAAGAAAACAAGTCATGTGACAAGGGATCTCTCCCTCAACTTTATTCATATTTTTATATCTTAGAGCCCCGTGCCTGACAGGCTTGAAGGCAATGACGATTGTCGGCCTTTTAAAGAAAAATAATTGCGTGCTTTTCGTATATTAGTCCATTGCGTCCTGACCTACAATGAATATACAAAAGATACTGCTTTCAAAAAAAAAAAAAAAAAAGTACAAAAGAGTCTCGTAACCAATCCAAATCTATCAAATCCTTCCAGAAAGGGCAAAAGCGCCAAAAAAGAAAAAGAAAGAGGCATATACCCAACATTTGTTAGATGTATTCCTTTTGCACAATTATTGGTTGTTAGTAGGGCCGATAATTTCGGATACGACACGGTGACACGATATGAGAACGACACGTAATAAATAGGTTTGAACCGCACGTTTAATAATTGGGTCAAAATTGGATCGACACGTTTAACACGAAAATAAATATATCGGAAATGGACTAACACGATTACCACGTTTAACATGGATTGCCAGGTCTAGTTGTAAGGACATATTTTTGAACGAGCAGATTTACTTTGTTGAAGGCTTTTAATATAAACAAATATTAAAGTTTTTTTAATTAAAAAAACTAGAGAAAATTTTTTTTTTTAGGAATTGGTTTTTTTTTTTTTTTTTTCCATTTGTAATTTATTATTTTCTTAAGAGTTTAGTGAAAGCATGTAACCTATTTATAAAAATTGTAGCAGAAAGAATGATACTCTTTCTCATCTATAGAAAAATAAAAAGAAGTCTCAATGGAAGAAATTAGAGAAAAAAGGGGAGGATTTATTTGAGAAAATAGCAATCGAGAGGTTGTAAATAAATTTAAAAAAAAAGGTTTAAATAAGATAAGTATTTATATGAAATAACTTATTCAAAAGTTCGAATGGCGAATTGTGAGAGTTACTACATTAACCAAACGACGCTTTCTAAAAAAAAAAAAAAACTCACTACAAGAGAAATAACTTAAAGTTTGAATAGCGAATTGTGAGCTTTATGTATATATACATATACACAATAGAAATAGATATAGTTGAAAACATGTGCTTTTGTAGTGCAGGGGCTTCATTATAACTTTTTTAATAGTTTAGGATTATAATAAATTACTTAGATAAATGATTACACATACTTTTAAATGATATAATGGATTGCAAAAATTGATAACAATAAACGAAGGGGTTTGGTTGCAACTTGTTTTACATTATGGAAAAATTTTAGAAAATATTGGAGCACATTTTCTTATGTAAAAGGTATAATGACTCATTAGCAAAAAGATATAATGACTCATAAAAAAATAAAAAAATAAAAACAAAAAAACTCATTATAAGAATAACTTAACCAAGATTTTGAATAGTTTTGGGAAAAATTGTATCCCTAAGACCACCCCCAAGGAATCAAACAAACAAAAATATCAACAATTAACAGAGAAATAAATGAGAAGATAACCACAATTACCACAACTCAAGAATTTACGTGAAAAACTCCCAAACCAGAGAAAAATTATAGCCCTTAGAAAGAAATTCACTACGTGCAAAATTTTTACAATCACACAAACCTTTTCTCTCACTCTCATGACCCCAATACACCCATACTATACCCAGACATACACTAACTCGCACCCTTCTACACTTAAAAATAATTTAACTAGAGTCAAAATACAATGCTTAAAATTTTTGATTGACGCAATTAGAAATTGAGTCTTTAGGTTCCTTATACAGTCTTCAAAGTCCCTTAACTCTTGTTTCCTTTCCGATGTGGGACAAAGCTCTCCTTTTCTATTTGCCAAAATCCTAACAATCTCTACATTGGCTAAATAAAAGAAACTTTTGCTGCAACTACTGTCTTCACCAACAGTTATAATTCTCAACATAGAGAACAATCATACTCCACCATAAGAGTATATCACTCCGAATTGACAAATTCCAAGAATTTCACTTCTGCACATGTTGAAAAACCTTACTAAAAAGTTATGGTGCAACTTCTATGTTTGGCTTTCTTAGAAGTTTATCAGCCATCGACATTAATTCCACCACACACCTTACATCAACGCCAAACCAATGCCCGTGTACAAACTTACGGATTTGCTGCCAGCAACACACCCTCTTCTATGGCAAAGTGGACATACCATAAGAAAATAAATCTCCCTTCTTCTCAGATAACATCATCGTTTCTTGTGAAAAGAGAGACACCATTAGCTTTTGACTTGGAGCTATCTGCCGAAACCGCTCCACCTCGACAATTTTTCTTCAGGTGCCTAGATTGTCTACACCCCCAACAGATGATGACATTCTTCATGGAGTTCTTCTTCTTTCATTGTTGCTACCAACGCTGAGTTCTCTAATGAAGTATTGCCTTTATTTTTCAGCCTTTTCTCCTCATAAAGTAGTTTACTGGCAAAATTGACAGTCTCTTTCCCATACATCAAGATGGGTTTCATATATTCATAGGAAGGTAGATGTGACTAGATGAATCTTAACGCTTTATCCTCATTATCAATCTTAACTCTAATAGTCTCCAGTTCAGAGATGATACCATTGAGAACACTCAGATGATTTGAGATTTTCGTACCTTCATTCATACACAACATATGAAATTGTTCCTTCAGGTGCAACCGATTTGAGATGCCCTTCGCCAGATACAATTCTTCAAGCTACTCCCAGAGTTCTTTGGCTATCGAAATTCCATGCACATTGGCAAGAACATTCTTGGCCAAACACAGACTATTGCACTTGTGGCTCTCAAATCCAGATCTTCCCAATCTTCATCGCTCATGCTAGTCTTGCCAGAATCTTTGCTAGAATCAGGGCTTGGTCTCCTTTTCAAAGCTTTGTGTAACCTAGATTGTATCAGCACATCCTTGATTTGCACTTGCCACAAGCCAAAATTAATCCTTCCATCAAATTTCTCCACATCAAACTTCACAGGGCTTGAAAACTTCGACATTTTTGCTCCGCACTCCTAGCTTGGGGAACAATAACTGTGCTGTAATCATGAATATATAGCACCTACTAAGAAAGTTCCCAAGAAAGACTAGAGGGGTCACTTGTTGGTTAAATTTTGGATCCACAAAGCCACACCACAAACCTATCTCTAATACCACTTGTTGGGAAAATTTTGGATCCCCAATACCACCCCTAGGAATCAAACAAACAAAAATATCAACAATTAATAGAGAAATAAATGAGAAAATAATCACAATCACTACAACACAATAATTTACGTGGAAAACTCCAAAACAGGAAAAAAACCACAGCCCTCAAAAGAAATCCACTATGTGAAAAATTATATAATCACACAGTCTTTTTTTTTTTCACTCCCACAACCCCAATGCACCCCCACTATACCCAAGCATACACCAACTCACACCCTTCTAAACTCAAGCATACACCAACTCCCACCCTTCTAAACTCAAAAATATCTCACACCCTTCTAAACTTAAAAATATGAGAAACAAGAAAGGAATTTAACTAGAGTCAAAATACAATGTTCAAGTGTTTTTGACTGGGCCAATTAGAAACTAAAGCTTTCGGTTCTTCATATAGCCTTCAGAATCCCTCAACAATTGTTTCCTTTCTGATGTGGGACAAAGCTCTCTTTTTATATTTGCCAAAATCCTAACATGATACAAATACTTTTAAATGATATAATGGATTACAAAAAATGATAACAATAAAAGAGGGGGTTTGGTTGAAACTTTTTTTACATTATGGACAAATTTTAGAAAATATTGGAGTACATTTTCTTATGTAAAAGATATAATGACTCTTAAAAAAAAAAAAAAAACTGATTACAAGAATAATTTAACCAAGAGTTTGAATAGTAAATTACAAGAGTAGTTACAATAACCAAACTCACTTCCTACATATGTAATAGATATATATGTACGCCGTACATATACATAGACACATAACGTATAAATATACATACAAAACAAAGTTTTATATAGCAAACATGCAATTATAAATCTCTACCATATCCACTGGGCAAAGGAGAGGTTTAAAATATATATTTTTTATAATCATCTCCTGATATTATTTTGAAGAAATTGCTAAATATACAACCTTCTTTTTAACAAATTATAAGAAGACAACTTAATAAGAAAGCCACGTGGCAGCAATATTATATATTTTAAATGTTGGAATCAGTTCTAGTTGAATTCTGGATCGGAGTTAGTAGAAAGAATGAAAATAAAGTTTATACAGTATGATAGATCAATTTCAATATTTAATTATTTAAAGACTTTCAAATTCTGAGCCAATAGTCCTAATTAATATGTCCCAAACCTTATATATATATATATATATATATATATTTATACATACACATCACACATTTTTATTTCTAATTCTCATGGCTCATGAGTTAGTTAGTTCATTGCCCACGTGAAATACTCAATATTTTTATAAATGAGAAAGAGAGGGAGCATAGGAGCAAATCTTATAGTACATCAAGGACGAAATATTATTATTATTATTATTGTACATCAATTAAGCAAACTTCATAGTATTAGTCAATTGCATGCTTTTCTTATATTATTAATATACAGATGATTGCGCAAAATATATATGTATATACATATATTTGTATATATATGCAGAAGATACTTATAACCACTCAATAATTGTCAAGTCCTTCCAAAAAGTATAAGGCCTCAAAAAAAGAAAAAAGATACATGCCCAACATTCTTTAGAAAAAGATGCGTTCCATTTACACAACTATGAAAAAGATACATACCCAATATTCACTAGGAAAAAAATGTGTTCCTTTCACGCAACTTTATATATATATATATATATATATATATTTATATTTATATATATACCGTTTTTATTCATATATTAATAACATGCAAAACTATGTTTTCTGTGACAAACATGCAATTATATATATCTCTCCCACATGCACTTAGCAAAGGAACGGGTCTCGAATTTAAAATATATATAATTTATAATTCATCTAGCTTGTAATTATTATTTTGAAGAAATTGCTAAATATTAAATACAAGCATCTTTTTAATAATTATACTTAATATGAAATCACTTTGGAAGCGTACTAAATATTTTAGATGTTGGGCTTGATTCGTGATCGATTCCCCTTGAATTCTGGATCGAATGAAAATAAAGCCATATGTTTATATAATAGAGCAAATTTTAATAATTATTAAAGACTTTAAATCTCTAAGCCAATAACCCTAATTAATATGGTCCGAACTTTTTATATCTATACACATGTATGCTTTATATAGACACACACATTTTTAATTCTAATTAGATCTCATGAGTTATATTATTGCCCACGTGAACACACCCAATATTTTTACAAATGAGAAAGAGACATAAAAGCAAACCTTAGAGTACATGAAGGACGAATTATTATTATTATTATTTTTTTCGGTTTAATTTTTCTAAGTCACGTTTTAATGAAAGTCAAGTTAGATTAATTAATTCTGCAACACGAAAAAAAGATTAAGGAAATGATAACAAAGTAGGAAACAAATATATAGAAGATGTGTGTCGTTTAAACACGTACCTCTATAGTTCTCACTACTTTATTATATGTGGTCTATTCCACTGGGACCTCTATGATTGTCAAACAATTAATGATTAATGTAGATAGAAAGAAAATCAAGATAAGTGAATTATTTTCTTGCGGAACATGATAAATGAATTTTTGTTGCATATAACGTTTGCCTTTTTCCCCACGAAAGAAATAGTACTTTTAAGTGGCGAAAATTTTTAGTAATGAAAATATTGGCTAGACCTAATTATTTATTATTCTTTACATTATCAATCGTCCTTTAATTCTAGAGTTTACCTGATTCGGTTGGTAGAGATCATTAGAAGTTGGTTTTGACTTTCTAAAAGTTTAAAAGTTGCTTTTGAAAGTGATTGAATATTATGTCAGAAAAGTTTCTGGTCTTCAAAAGAGCTTCTTGTCAAGTAAAAAAAAAAAAAAACTATGAATAGACTTCAAAATTTATGTTAGAGTTTAAGTTAGACATTGTAAATTTTATTTAAACGTTTTTGTTACTTATTAGACAATTTTCAAGTTATTTTAACTTGAAAAGCTCTTTTAAAAAATGTGGTTTTACACGGTTTTTGTTCCATTTTTGTTTTCTATTAACTAAAAGTAAAAATAAAAACTCTGTAAAACATATAATAATTCTGGGTTCTCTCCATCCACCTATGCCGTTTTTTTCAAAGACCATACCAATGCCCTTTAATTAGACTAGAATTTTGCGTTAATAATAGTTTTAGTGACGCTTATAATTATTTTTTTTAACTACCTCCTAATTGGGTGGTGGCCTTATCAATGGTCATAAAATATTACATCGATATAAGTAGAATTAATTATTTTAAGCGAAGACAAATATCAGTATATTATTATACGATACTATACCACATGATTGAAAAGTTCAATTATATTTATTACAAAAATCTAGTTGTTTGTTCTCAATAAATTATACGCCTTCTGTATTCTGACGTTCAAATTTGATGTCACCCACATGTTTTTTGCATTATTATTATTATTTTTAAATGTTTTTATAATTTTTTGACCTTGCGTGCCAGAGATGATAAACTAAAAGATAAATTAATGTGACACCAAGCAAAGATCCAAGCAGCAGCCTGAGAATTGGAAATAATTTTTGGTGAACGAGTTTAGTTTAAAATTTTTAAGTTTTAAGAAGTAATTTTTTAGAAAAGACAAAAAATTTTATCATAATAAAAAAAGTATAATTTAATTTAAAATAAACTTAAAAACAAACGACCTTGAATAAGGGAAAAAAAAGAAAAAAAGGATCATGACTCAGTCAGTCACCTGGCTCCTTGATCCAGGAATTAATAAATAATTAATTGAATTTCTTTTTTTCTTGAGTAGTAATTAATTTAATAGAATCCGTACCAACTTCATGTGGTATGGATATCGCAATATGTAGTTGTTTTCTAGTGTGAGTGAGTTGGCAAAGCAATTCTCATCTTACTGTTTTTCATTTTTAGTCATGTTACAAAAATATAACAAAACATATATAAGTTTTTTTATTTTTATTTTTATTTTTTCTGTTATATAGATATATGACTCTTACTTGTTAAAAAACGAAAACATTCTTAAATTTTGAATCTGAAACTCCTAGATTGACTTCTTCACTACTATCCGTTAGTTAACTCCTCAGGTCATCCTTTTGTTTCATATATATTGCTGAATAATTATTGCATCTCAACGTGGTGGGATTTGAGGGCAAAAGTCGGATTTTGTTATTATCCTTACATTACATACATACATACAGGGGTGGAGTCAGAAATATGTTTCGGTAAGGGCATACGCCAACTTTAATTTTTAGAAAAAATAAATTTTAGTAGGATTATGTGAGAATTTTTAATTTAAGCAAGTTTACGTGAGAATTTTTAATTTTAATAGAAAAAAATCAAAAAGTTTTTTGATTATTTGAGAAGCATTATTTAAAGGATAAATTAAAAGATAAAATATCTTAATGAGAAATAAAAAATCCACAATATGTAAAAAAGTATAAAAAGCAAAAGGAAAATAAAGAAAAGAAAGAAAGAAAGAAGGAAAGAAAAAAGCATTGAAGTATTACCACGAAGCCTATAAAAGTTGAAGAACAAAAAATTAATAATAAAAAATATAAAAGATGTTTCCAATTCTAAAAGAGGTAAGGTGTTTTGATTGAAACACGTAAATAGTGTTTTTTTTTTTTAAAGACAAATTTGACAAACAAAATTTAATAGGAATAGTTTTTCAGCAAATTGTGTGAAAAATATTTAAGTGGGATCGTAGTTGAAATTTATTATTTAAAGAGTACATAAAACATTTTGATGGAAATTTTTTAAAAAATACAATAAGGTTTTGATCAAGGGGAACGTGACTACCATACTAGTGTGTGTGTGTGTATGTATAATATATACATATATATATGTATGAATGTATCTTTTTGCTTGTCTTGTTTTATTTTGTCGTTTACCTTTCACATAGATACTAATGAAGTAACATGAATATGCAATGAGGTGCATCATCTTACAAGTACAATTATTAGCCACCATATTATTTTAGGACGATGCAAATGGTTGACAGAACGGGTCCTTCTATTATATATAGGATCTCTAATCCTATCGACATTTTTTTTTTAAATAATTGGTTTAGTCAAAATCACATTAAAATAAAATAATTTACAAGAAAACAATATAGGAAATTTCTTTTTTTCTTTCAAATTTTATACCGTGGTAAAGGAAAAAAAAAAAAAAAGGAAAAGGAAAAGGAAAAGCGTGTCAAGTTCTACGTTTTTTTTTTTGTTTTTTTGTTTTTTTTTAACTTGATAAACTAAAGTGGTTGATTGTGGTTGGTGGGCACGTGAAATTAAACTCTGTAGTGTATCTTGTTCACGCTACCACCCAATAGTGAACCAAACGGCACCTAGTGAGTGTCTCGTAGTCGTTTCACACAAAGAAATTCTAGAAAGCTTTTATTTATTTTTTATTTTTTATTTCTGACATAACGTTTCGATTATAAATCAGATTATTAAAAAATTGATCCAACATAACTGTCAATACCTATCTATATGTAAGGAAAAAATATAGTTTATATCATAAGCCTACATTTGATGTTCGAGTTCATGTTGAACTTAATTTCCATTTGATTCGTCAGTTAAAAATGAAAATTTTAAGTAGAAATAGGTTTATTTTTTAAAAACTAGTTATAAATTTTGTTAACGTTTTAAAAAAAGACAAAAATTGATATGAAAAAATACAGTTTAGTTAGAGTTAAATTTAAATTCCAAACAAAGCTTTAATTGTACTTTACAGTTGGTTTTTTTTTTTATATTTTTCTAAAAAAATCAACAAATATTACAACTAGTTTTTAAAAACTCAACCAAATTTAATCTAAAATTTCAATTCCATTATATTTCAAACTCAATTCGAACAACAAACGCACCTTAAGATTTTCCTTTTTTTTTTTTCTTTTGGCAAAAACGAAAAAAAAAAATTTGGTTGAATATTTCTTTGTAGCTTTTCTATTTGTGAAGATGATGATTCTGCGGAGCCTACAAGCCAAGGTTTTCCTTGAGCCAAAATAATGACTTCAACATCTGAGTATCCGTACACGCCTCTCCCACGGACTCTTAATTATTTTGACTATTGTTTTAACTTGAAGAAAACATTTTTACTTCGGACACTCAAGCTATGTTTGGTGGGAAGGATGGAGAGGAGAAAGGATAACAGATTTGTATAAATTCTTTATGTTGTTAGGTAAGGGAGAAGAAGAGTTGAAAAGATAGACAATAAATATTTGATTAATTACTTTATTGTCTATATCACTACTTTTTAAAAATTATTTTTAAAGGGTAAAATAGTATTTTACATTTGCTTTTGATGGACTCCGTGGATCCTTCCATCATTAGAAGGAGTAATTTATGTGAGCTCGGGTGGATACCTCATCCCTCCAACTCTCATCTCCCTCCTCTTTCCCTTCATCCAAACAAAGGGATAAACATGTCTTTCATGTCTCTCCCTCCATCTCTCCCTCCAACCAAATGGAGCCTCAAACTCACTCCTCAATATGCCATGGGTTCTTCAAGGGACCACATCATACCTTTTTCCTTTATCCTATGATTTCTTATGGGATTCTTTTTGACCTTTTTTTTTTTCTTAATAGGATTCTTTTAACCTAATTATGAAACAAAGTAAATAGCCTTTTTATTTATTTAATTTGAGATGATAGAATTAGAACTCTACACAATTAGAACTCTACACCTTGTAGTGATGTCATGTATGGACTTATTGGTAAACTATATTTGCAACCACTTTTGTTTCTTTTCTTTTCGTTTCTTTTCTTTTCTTTTCTTTTCTTTTTTTTTTTTTTGTGAGATATTGATTTGGTATAAAAATTTTATCATGTATCTTGAAAAAGTGTATATATATTTAAATTTTGACTTCAAAAGGGCAAAGAGTAAGTTTGAAAGTTGTAAGCTCACTCTTGTAAAGTTTGTAAATCACACTTTAAACATTCAAGTTATAAATCATGGATTTTGATGGATTTTGTGGATCCTTCCATCATTAGAAGGAGTAATTTATGTGAGCCCGGGTGGATACCTCATCCCTCCAACTCTCATCTCCCTCCTCTTTCCCTTCATCGAAACAAAGGGATAAACATCTCCTTCATGTCTCTCCCTCCACCCCTCTCCCTCCTTTCATCTCTCCCTCCAACCAAACGGACCCTTAAACTCACTCCTCAATATGCCATGGGTTCTTCAAGGGACCACATCACACCTTTTTTCCTTTATCCTAAGATTTCTTATAGGATTCTTTTTGACCTTTTTTTTTTTCCTTAATAGGATTCTTTTAACCTAATTATGAAATAAAGTAAACAGCCATTTTATTTATTTAATTTGAGATGATAGGATTAGAACTCTACACCTTGTAGTGATGTCATGCATGGACTTACTGGTAAACTATATTTGTAACCATTTTTGTTTCTTTTCTTTTCTTTTTTTTTTTTTTTTTTGTGAGATATTGATTTGTTACAAAAATTTTATCATGTATCTTGAAAAAGTGTATATATATTTTTTCAAGACAGATATCTTGACGTTAAATTTTGACTTCAAAAGGGCAAAGACGTAAGGTTGAAAGTTTGAGCTCACTCTTGTAAAGTTTGTAAATTACACTTTAAACATTCAAGTTATAAATCCCTCTCAATTTTTCATATTTTATATTTAACTTACATATTTACTTAATTTTCAAATGTGCCGCCATCAAAAAAAATTTCTCAAATGTGTCTCTATTGAAATAAAGCTATGTACTCCTTTCAAAAAAAGAAGCTATGTAACTGCTTTTCTTATCCTTGCCACTATTTTTTTTTTTTTTTGGCTAAATAATCTTAGTTGTTATTTATTCTTTTTACACTTTCTTTCTCTAAATTTTTATAGAAAGCTTTGAAGAAAAAAAAAAATTTGTTAATGCCTATAGAAAAAAATAACAATAGTGAGAAATAAAAAAAATACAATAATTTATATTTCTATTAAAGTAAAGTCTTAACTCTGTCCCAATAAGATATGTATATAAATTTCTCTAAACTAATATTCTAGCCAAGGAAAACATATGGGAAAGGTATTTTTACTATTACTTGAATATACATATATTAAATAAAAGAAAAAGAAAAAGAAAAAGGGCGTTAGTATAGTTTTTTTTTTTTTTTCCTTATTAAGTCAATGTTATTGAGATTAAGATACTATATGGCATGCGGTGTTCTCCATGCCACTTTTCTTGTTTTCATTTTAGTAATTGATATTGTTTTTTTTTTGTTTTTTTTTTGTTTTTTTTTTTTTTTTTGTTTGTTTTGTTTGTTTTGTTTTTACAATCATAGCTGTATGAATATAGTTGACCAAACGTGTTTAATAAGGTCCCCAAAAAAAAAAAAAAAAACATTTTCAAGCAAGGTTACAGTGGGCCATGTGTCTGCAATAACAATTGCGTGTAACATGGGAACGCTTTGAACAGTAAACGCAAACATGATGAACTTCCAAAGGCTGTAATACATATTTATTTTCCATAAAGTAGTATATACTAGTATGTAATATATTAAAGTTATTTCATTTCCAAAAACATTTATAATTGATTCATAGCCTTGAAGTAATTGTCCACATTCAACGAATTGAAGAGCCATGAAATTCTATTTTATCATTTTTTTTTATGATATCACGATCAAATTAATTGGCTATATCATCAATATAATTAGTAACAAAAATTTTGAAGATTAATATATATCTTTTTTTTTGGTTGAGTTCGAAAATTAAAATTGCACTATATTAATTGGTAGGAAGGTGCAGGAAGGTAAATGGCGAGTTCCACATCGGCAAGTGATTTATAAGTGTCACGAGTTCTTTTTCAGTTAGTAATTGTTCAGAAGGTGTAATTTAGTGGAGTCCACTTTATGGGTTCACTTGATTTCTCTTCCTAAAAGCTCCTGTGGTCGACATGTCTCGTGAGATATGTTATACTTGCTTGTGTATATAAAAAAAAAAAAAAAAGGGTGAAATCATAATTGATCATCATGAATTTAATGTAGGTTGGTCCGGTGGAAAGGAAAATTGAAGAAGTGTTAAAAAGACTATTTATATTTTAGATTTTTCCCCCCTTTTATCTCCATTTCCTGACTTTTCCCATCACTTCCACCAAACACAAATATTTATTTATTTATTATTATTATTATTTTTTTGCTAGAAACACAAATATGTTTTGTTTTTTTGGGCTAAGTACACAAATATGTAATTGTATTGTACTTGCTAAACACAAAATTTCACATTGGTCGATTGCCATGTGAAAAAAATTTGTTTCATATACTGACAACTATATATCTCAATACTTTGTAGGAATTGCCTATGGAAAAGAGAATTATGGGGGGAAAAAATCTACACAAGGAGACAAAAAAAAAAAAAAAAATGAATCTAACACGTATGATGACTTTATGAATGTAGTACAAGCATTAAAAATGAGGCTCCGACTCCGTGTTTGTCATTATCCAAAAATCAAACGTCTTTCTCATTCATGAAAATAACAGCACTAGATACATCAATTTTATTATCAAATTTTTATTTTTATTAATTGATTTATCGAACATTTATTTGAAAATTACAATATTATAATTTTTAAATTAATATATAATTAAAAATTTACTTTTGCAAGTTCTGAAATTTAATAACTATGGCACAAATTAAGTAGATATAGAATATGAAGTAACATATGATGTATTGAGGCACAAAATAAATTTAACATATAAAATATGTCATTTTCATTTTAATTCTATCATATATATATATATATATATAAATTCGCATATACATTAAAGATGGTCCAAAACTCAAACAAAATTGTGACTGTCGTAGTTCATAATCATAGTGGATACGTACTTAAGTTTGGTGTCTGTTGTCAATTACGAGTCATGATGGATAAGTAGTAAATACTAGAGTTTAATCATGGTGATAAGCACACATTTGTGTGACCAATGATTATTAAGAAACGCATTAATAATTATTAATGAACTTTACTTGCAATATTATTGGGTGATTGAATATGAACCTGAAACATTAAAAAAAAAAAAAAAAAAGAGAATTTAAAATATTCGTGATCTTATTTAGTAACGCAATGGTTTATTGTTATTACCTTAGTATAAGTGGTTCAAACTTTATACTTTATAATCACGTGAATCTTAGTTCAAACTGTATACTTTATAATCATTTAAATCTATCATTTCAAAATATATGATATATACACTTTTTAATAAAAGCAAATTGTGTTACATACAAACTTAGGAAAATTAGCCTAGGAGGTCTAGTGATTGACAATTATTGATTGATCAAATTAATAATATTACGTGGTCAATTACTGATTGATTATCTAAGAAAATTGTTTGATCATTTTAGAAAAAATGATATTTTAACTAATTTTTAAAAACTTCAATCATTTGTTAAAAAACTTTAAAAAAAAGGCTATTTAGCTATAAAGAGTGACCTGGCAAAATGACTTAAACACTTTTTTTATTTTGCTAAATAGTCTTCCAAAAAAAAATTTATTAGCAAAATGACTTTAAAAAAGTAGGAACAATCGTGTTAATAGGAAAGAAGGTTATTTTGCTAATTTTAATTTTTGAGGTTGTCATTTTGGTAAATATTCTAGCTATAAATACCGAAAACTTAAATAGCCTTAAAAAGTATAACAATATTAAGAGACCCCGATACTATTCTCAATTTTTAAATGATAACTTACATGACATATGAGTATTATTTTTTAATTAGTAAGTCTTTCAATAACTGTTACATCAATAAAACTAAAAGATTGGGGGATATTTGGAGACGGTGTTTTACTCTCTACAGTAAACATAAACTTTAAAACTTCATGAATTTGATATTTTAAGTTGAAATAAGATGATTTTTTTTAAAATTACATATAATTTCGAGATAAACAAAATAAGTATTATATTGATTTTTTTTTTTTTCCAAATACCTTTGAAGTTTCTATACTTCACTTCAAACTATTTTTTTTTTTCAATTAAACACATATTTTTAAATCTCAATTCAATTTCGATCAAATTATTTTTAAAACTCTATGTCTAATTGTTCTCCCAAACGGCCTTTGAATCTACTAACCAAAAAAGGGGAGGGGGAGGCTAGAGTTGAAATTGCAAAACTACTAAAAAAAAAAAAAAAAAAAAATTTAACAAGCCTGAAAAAACAAAAAAAAAAAAATTTAATGAAAGAAATTAAAATTAAAAACACGTATGATTGATTTTCTTTTTTTTATTTCTAATCCACGTGCGATTGAGTTGGACCTCCAGTGTCAATAATGATCACACGTCAGAAAAATGAATATCCAAATTCATTCACACTTTCTCTCTCTCTCTCTAAAATCTCAGTGTCTCTCTCTCCTCCATTAACGTGACATGAACAACAATTGTGTAAAATTACAAATATGCCCCACTATCTTCTCTCCTCGCCGCTAACACATATCTATATTTATATCTTTAAAGCTTCCTCAACCTCTATAATAACGAACACTAACCCGAGAGAGAGAGAGAGAGAGAGAGTATTTTAACTCTTTTTCTCTTTCTGTTCTTCAGAAGATAGTTAGTTTGTTTGTTTTCTTGCAAAATTTAATTAATTTTTCTCAGCCATTTTCTATCCGATTTATATTCCTTCGTAAAAGGAAACGTACTCTCTCCTCTCCTGGTCTTCTTCTATTAAATTACCTGTCTCGGGGAAAAAAATAATAATAATAACGCAGTTTTCTCTTCTCTCTCTGTCTCTCAACTTTTCCCGGTAAAATTCCGGCAAGAGCTTCGAGTCTTTGATTCTTCCTCTTGCAGTCTCCGCATTAGTCTTTGGTGTGATTCGTCGTTGTTCAGTTTGTTTTTAGTCTGAATTTTGGCTTGCGTAGAACGGGGGGAAATCCCGAGGAAAACTATTGTGATCGGAAAGTGAAATCGGATTCGGAATATGGACGTGATCGGAGTAAGACGGCGAGGTCGGAGATCGACGTCGATGGTGCTGTTGAACATTTTGTTAGCTTTCGTGTTCGTCTCGGCGGAGAGAGGTCTCAAATCGGAACTTTCGAGGCTCAACGGAACAGAGGCATCTGAATCCAGTTTCCTTCGCAAAGCTGCGAATTTCTTGTGGCAATCGGATGCATCGGGTTACCAACACGTTTGGCCGGTAAAAAAAAAAAAATAATAAATAAATTACCTCTTTATTTTCTTCTCATTTTGTTTTCTGATTTTTGATCTTTGTTTTTTTTTTTTTTTTTGAATAATTCTTTTGACTTTTTTTTGCTTGAATTTGTTATCATTTTGTTTAGAGAGAGAGAGAGAGAGAGAGAGAGAGAGAGAATTGATCTAAATAAATTTTTGTTATGTCGTGGAGTTATGAAATTGATTGTTGTGTTGTGTTGTGTTGTGTTGTGAGTTATGGCGATGGGATTGGAATCCCAAATCTTTTAAAGCTGTGTTTGGGTTCTGAATCTTTAGCCAATAAAAAATCAAAAGAAAAGTTGAGAAGTTTTTGCTGTGCTATTCTCTGTGCCATAATCTATTTAAATTTGTCGTCCTTTTTGCCATAAACAGTTGGGATTGTGACTTTTTGGTCATGATATTGAAACATGGATTATTGTAAAATTTTCTTTACAGGACATGAAGTTTGGGTGGCAAATTGTTCTGGGCAGTATAATTGGATTCTTTGGAGCGTCATTTGGGAGTGTGGGTGGTGTCGGCGGTGGTGGGATTTTTGTTCCTATGCTTAGCTTGATTATTGGGTTTGATGCAAAGTCTTCGACTGCTATATCTAAATGTAAGAATAAATTATTTTTCTGAGATGGTAATTGTCTGCGTAAAAGTTTGGACCTTGAGTTGTTTAGAAATCACCCTGTGATTGCATGGAATTCGGATCTTGTTGACTTCTTGGATGGGGAAGTTCAAACTATTGTAGCGGTCTAGTGGAATTTAATGACCCCAAAGTAATCTTAGACACTGTTTTCAATGGACGACTCGTTATAATAAAGAGTTTTTAAGCCTTGACTTTTTGTAAGATAAAAAGTTTATTGGACCTTTCCATTTCTGGGCATGATCGAGTTTTAGTTCCAACTAAATTTCAAGGGCAGTTTGTATAGCTGCTACTTAGACAATTATACGGGAGATTTCTACGGTAGGAAATTTTTTTCCCCCACTACTACGGTAAGAACTGTAATTTTGACTCTTGGATAAACTTTTCCGCATCTAACAATGAGAGCAATTTTGTTTTGTGTGCTGTAAATTTTTAACATAGACACTTGTAGATTAGACTGTTGAAAAATTACTCCAATGATTAAAATTACAGTTTCCATCGGTAGTGATAAGGGACAGTTCCTAGAATAGAAACTCCTCTAGAAGTAAAGAATTTTACGGGAGGATTTTATGTTATTTGGAAAACTTACGAGGTAGTCATGCAATATTTTCTTGTCAGGTATGATAATGGGTGCAGCTGTGTCAACTGTATACTATAACCTTAAGCTAAGACATCCCACGATTGATATGCCGATTATTGATTATGATTTGGCATTGCTAATACAACCGATGCTCATGCTGGGAATTAGCATTGGAGTGGCATTCAATGTGCTATTTGCCGATTGGATGGTTACTGTATTGCTTATTGTTCTATTCATAGGTAAAGACTGATTGATTTGCTGGTCCCCTTGTACGGCCTTCTGTTATAGTAGCCGAATTCACTGATTGAGTTAATTTGCAGGAACATCGACCAAAGCATTTTTTAAGGGCGTTGAAACATGGAAAAAGGAAACTATAATGAAGAAGGTAGTAAATTATGTGTTATGTCCTGTAGTTTCTTGTATAGAAAATGAATTCAGTAGCCTTTTTGCTGGAAATCAAAAGTTTTGTTTCATCCATTATTAGCATATTTACCAAATTTTGCTAACTTTTGAATCAAATTGTAGGAGGCTGCCAGGCGTCTGGAATCAGAAGGTGAGTTGATTTGTATTTACTATAGTGTATGATCAAGAGATCACCAAGTATTCCTTTCTCGCATTACTTGTTGGGGAATTTCTACTTAGAAACTGTCACTTTTTACCACCGGTAAGAACTGAATTAAAACCGTTGGATTAATTTTTTAACGGTCAGATTCACGAGTGTCCACGTTAAAACTTTACAACATGCTACAAAGAACTGCTCTAGTCTTACTTAGATTAGGCCATTGAAAATTAATTTAACGGTTGAAACAATAGTTCCTATTGATAATGAAAAAAGGGATTCATAATGTAGAAATCCTCTGATTATTGACATTAGCCCATTTTCGTGTCTTGGTTTTTCACAAGAAACATCCTTTTGTGGACTAATAATATCAATTTCTGGTCTTGTCAAACAGGAATTAATAGTGGGGATGCAGAATACAAGTCTCTTCCTGCTGGGCCAAGCAATAACTCAGATGAAAACGACAAGGAACCCGTGGTAAGTGTCATGGTACTCGCGTCGAAAAATATAACCCACTTAAAAGAATGGTGAAAGCTAAATCGATCAAAACCTTTCAGGTCACAATTCTTGAGAATGTGTATTGGAAGGAGCTTGGACTTCTAGTTTTTGTCTGGGTTGCATTCCTTGGACTGCAAATTTCCAAGGTAATACTTCTCTATTACTTTGCTAGACGTGCAATTTCGATTGATTGTAAAAAAAATGTGAAGCTAACTGGTGTATAACTCTACCATGTTACCTGCAGAATTATACAACTACTTGTTCTACAATATACTGGGTATTGGATCTGATGCAGGTATTTTCCAATTAACCAATGTAATTGTCACTTGCTTCTCCTTTTAACGAAATCACAATTTTACACTGTCACGAGCGCATTGTTCTCGGGGTATCATATAAGGTTTTGGAATCTCTATGAAAAACGCTTTTTTGATGTTCTACAGATCCCGGTTTCCTTCGGAGTATCAATGTTTGAGGCAGTAAGTTTGTACAAGGGACGGAGAGTAATTGCATCAAAGGGAGCGGATGGCAAAAATTTCAAAGTGCACCAGCTGGTTCTTTATTGCGCTTGTGGGGTTCTTGCTGGAATAGTCGGTGGGTTACTTGGACTTGGGGGAGGGTTCATCATGGGTCCAATGTTTCTCGAAATGGGGGTCCCCCCACAGGTGAGTTGTTGAGAATTAATTGTTATTTGTTTTCTTTATACCCACAGCACTATTACCGCTGTCTGCAAGCTAGAAACTTGATCTGAGTTTGGTATGGTGGAGACGTTTTTAACGCGTGGGAAATTTAAATAGGTGGATAAGAAAGAGACAGCGAGAGAGAGAGAGTTTAGGAAGAAGGGGGAATTTAGAAAGAGAAAACATTTGTATTCAATTTAACATCAAGATCTAGAATGAAGAATACAAAGACTTGGCTCTTTTGATACTCTTAAAACCAAACAATAAGATCCGCATAACCCAAATTATCAAATAACTTTAAGTAAATCCTGAATAATCCTGATAGGTATATATAATCATAAATTCAAATATCTTCTGATCCCTGTTCAATTATCTCTGTTCTTATCGTGTTCTCATCAACATCACTCCACAGTTAATCATACAAGAATTAGCCCAGTGAATCAGTTTGGTCCTTAACTTGGATAACTTCTGCGCAGGTATCAAGTGCCACGGCCACCTTTGCAATGACCTTCTCCTCATCTATGTCTGTTGTAGAGTACTACCTTCTTAAACGTTTTCCAGTTCCTTACGGTTAGTGCCCTTTCACAATGTCTGTTTATCATTTCACTAATTTTAATATAAAGGCCCTTTGGCTTCTTAATTTGTTTGAAAACTTTCTATGCCAATAAGTTTCATGATTCATTTGCAGCCGTTTACTTTGTTGTTGTGGCTACTATTGCGGCCTTCGTTGGACAGCATGTAGTCAGAAAGCTAATTATTTTATTCGGACGGGCATCCTTAATCATCTTCATTCTCGCTTTTATGATATTTGTCAGTGCAATCTCACTAGGTGAGCAATATAACACAGCTTGTTATCATGTTCGGTGAAATATATATATATATATATATGTTCATTGCTCTATGAATTTTAAAGGTAGAATTACAAGACATCCCAATATTCAGGATGAACATGCGTCTTATATTTCAGCCATTAGATGTTGAAAAAATGAAAAAAATAAAAACAATATGAACGTTTAATTGTTTTAAAACCTCATCCAATTTTAAAAGGGCTGACTCCTTGAATCCTAATGAAACCTTGCCTCTCTCTCTTTGTTAGGCGGGGTGGGCATATCAAACATGATTGGCAAGATCGAACGGCACGAGTACATGGGCTTTGAAAACCTCTGCAAGTACGAAGGGTAGTGTTTTTTCGTTTTGTTTTTAAATTCTCACAAGATTTGTTGCAGCCTCTCTCAAGAATGTGCAAAAATGTACCTTGTGCTTCTTTACCAAATTCTGGGTCAGCAGGGCATTCTAGAGCCGGGCATTGTTCTTTCAATTCCTTAAGTTAGTCATCCATTTGTTTTTGTTTTTGTTTTCTCAATAAATAATCTTTTATATTTGAAATTTTGGGTGTAAGAACTTTGCCTAGATTACAGATGAGAAGATTCACAATGTCTCAACCTGTGTTTCACGGCTCTCTTTCTAGTTTTCTTTTGCGACCTTATCAGCAGCAATTACCTCATTGGACAACGACATGACGTTAATATATTTCAATTATTTTAGTCCCATTAAATGAGAGACCAACATGAGCCACGCACTTTTTTTTTTTTTAAAGATATATATATATATATATAAAGGTCTAATCTACGGGTAGATGGCTGACAAAACCTTTTATGACCATGTGCGGCTTTTGAATACCTAAGCCTCATCATGCTTCCCGTTCCTTTCTTACACTGAATTTTGGTTTCAAATTTAATCAATGAGTTGACATGGCAAAGGATAGATTTGTCATGTTAATTAACATTAAGGGCCCGTTTGGGGCTAATTTTTGGAGATCGTATTTTATAAATTAAAAATAGTTTGAGTTTTGAAAAACGAAATTCGATGAAAATGATTGTTTTGACTGAAAAAAAAGTGAAAACTTAAAATGTGTTTGGAAAAAATTTATTCGTCTTAAAATTCTATTTCGTTTGAAAAAAAAATCATTTTATTTAGATTTAAAATAATAGAATTATAGGCTTTTAAAATTTTAATTTTTTAAAAAATAAATAGCAAAACCATAAAAAAAAAAATTTAAAAACATTGTTTTCAAATATAGACCCGAAAGGTCAAGTAGATATCTACTTATAAAAAAAGGTGATAACTTATCCGTTACATGAATAAAGTTAAAAAAAAAAAAAAAAAGTTGGACTCTATGAGACCACTTATATAATAACACCGACATATCTACCATATATCTCATTTTAGCCACCATAGGCCCTCTTCCTAGTACCTACCACTGAACAACAATGGTGGGACTCATATTGATCAACACCAAAAGATGGATGATCCGGTTGGTCACGACTCTCAAGTTTTGATACGTTGAAAAAAACAAAACAAAACAAAACAAAAAAAAAAATACTTGCTATCTAAAATTTGTTTTGGATTTTAGTTGAACTTTCAGGTGCGTTGTCCAAGGCGTGCCCGTTGTTGTATTTTGACTTTTATATTTAGAACATGCCCTCTTGTCTTCCTCTAATTTGAGGGTCCACTTTGATTTTTTTTTAATTTTTAATTTTCTGTTAACTCATCCCGTTTTTTTTTTTTTTTTTTTGGAGTGTTACACGCGAGTTAAAAAAAAAAAAAAAACGAGCTCCTTTTTAGAATCTTCACGTCAAACCAGGACATGACATGTTAAGATATCACCGATTTATTTCCTTGGATTTACCGAAAGAAAAGACCATCACTCTCCGTGAAGAAGATCGGAATAGAACATTGTCGGTTCGAGGAGAAAAAAATAAAAAAATAATAATAATATTGTCGTTAGAATGCACTAAAGGAGACAAAAAAAACACAATATTGTCGGTAGAATGCATTAAAGGAGACTAATTGAGAATGAATATATGATAAACTTCTTTTTATAAATTTTATCGGAAAGTTTCATCTAATATTATTAAAATCTAATCTGAAAGTTGAGATATTGAAGGTATATAATAATAAAAATAAGTCATAATCGATATGACTGTAAAAAATAAATAAATAATTAGACTCTCTCAAATTAAAAAAATTAAAAATTATAGAAGGTCATAGGTGCACGAGCTTAAACTTGGCCACGAGGGTGGGTGTTCAAAGGTCACATGGCGGGCAATTTCTACATGTGGTAATTTTGCAAGTGGGGGGATCGGTTGGGGGTGGCGGGGGGATCGGTGGTGGGAAGTGGGGCCAATCACCATCTGGCGATTTCACGAGCCCCCACCTTTGCAAGCCCTCGCCGGGAGCCACCACGGTTGCTGGTCTGTTTGGGACAATGGGTGGTTTGTGATTTTTTATTTTTTATTTTTTTACTTTCAAGATAATCACATGTAAATGATCTCACAACAAGTTTGATGTATTTTTCCAATCTTGACCGTTAAAAATCAATGTGGAGGTGTAAATTTTACCCATTGTAGAATTCCACTTTAGAAAAAAAAAGTAAATTTCTTTTTATAAAATGTTTGTTATAGAATATTAAATATAATTAAAGTAATATTAATATAAAAAATACAAAATTAAGAGAATCTTACACAAACCTAAAGGTTAAATACAGAATTGTATTAATTAAGCAGTTTCTTTATACTAATAGTAAAATTCTCCTTCTTTGATATGAACTTTTATGATATTGGAAAAATAGTGATTTAAATGTTCTATATTTAAATTTGTGAATTGTACAAGATTACAAGTTAAGAAAACGTTATTTTCTTATCAAAGTTAAGAAAGCGTTAGCTCATGCACCAATTCTTCAGTCACAATAAATAAATCTTTTTTTTTTTTTCAATTTTTCTTATTATTTTATATGCCCCGGCCATATCAAAGAAGTAAATAAGGTTGCGTTTAAGTAATAATTTTTTATTCAGATATTATATTTAAAAAGAAAAGGAAAGAAAAGAAAGATATAGGAAAACATCAGATATCAACGAAGAAAAATCCTTCCCGTTTAAAAAAAAAAAAAAAAAAAATCCTTACAACAAATGACAGCTGCGCATCCTTGATTGTCACGTGGTTTTAAATGCTAGTTTACTCATATCACGTGGCAGTAGATAAGATATTCATAAATAGTCACCAAAAAAATATATCCAACATGTTCGACATTTCATTTTCAGTATTTCACGTTCCTGCGTTGTATTTTAAACTATAATTTAATTGGGAGTAAGTAGTAAATAACAGTATGAAGTAAATAATTAAATAAACAAAGATTTTTAAAATAATAAGAGTAAGTAGCATTAAATAAAAAATTTATTATGTTATTAATCTTTTTCACTATTTACTTAGTTAATTATATATTTACCTAATAAATTTTTTTATTTATCTAGTAAATTTACTATTTACTTCAAATATTATAAAGCCTTATTATATATTTACTTCAATTATTGTTGTGAAAATGTTATACACTACAATTGAAGTAAATATCATTCACTTAAAAAGCTTGGCAATGACTTTTATAAATAGAATACGTTGTTTTGTCTTATCGATAGAAATCTTCATAGGAAATTCGCTCAATAATTGAAACGTTTTCTTTTTCTGTAACTAAATGGCAGGCGGAATAGTTAATGATGCATTTCTTTCTTCTTTCTCTTGAGATGTGTTCAAGGCTTCATGCTCGATAGCATCAGTTAAAGGTCCTTGCAAAGTTAATAGATTGTGCAGCGTTAGACTCATTACGTGACATTTACGAAACTATATTTATGAATCAGGTTTTTTATGTTTTCATTAGCGAACCTCTGGATTTCTACTATAGACAGAAGGAATGAGGGTTAACATTTACAATGTCCCTTTACGTTTAAGGAAGCAAAAAAAAAAAAAAGGACAAGGGAACCAAAACTGTAAAATAATTGATTTTGTAGTTTTAGATAAAAGAGAATTTTACAAGATACAAGCTTGTGAGGAAGGATTTCATGGTACTCTAGACTCTGCAGCATCTATTTCAACCAATTTCTTTATTCAGCTGGAAAACCTCACATCTCTCTTTAACTGGCAGAACAAATATCTGGAGAGAGAGAGAGTTTTTTTCGTTAATCTGATGGCCAAAGTCGGATCAAGAATAAGATTATCAATATTATTGGTTTTTATCAGTTGTTTGTCTGCTTTTGTGCTTGTTTCAGCTCAGTTAACAAGCATGAACCAACAAGAACAGAACAACAACATGTCTGAAGATCATGTTGTCAAAGCTACCGATTTCTTATGGCAATCTGTTCAGCCTGATGATCAGCATGTTTGGCCGGTAAGTGCATATATTGTTTTGATCCGGTTTGTATATATATATTGAAATTTCAGAAACTGAAACTATATACGCTTCTCTATAAAAGAGGAGACTCTGTGATGGAGTCTTATTTAGAGACACTAATTTTAGTTATCCATCTAATAGCTGTTAAGTGATATTGACTCGAGATGGACGGTGAGATGGAGTTTTTTATTCGACGTGAGAAGCTTTTTTTTTTTTTTTTTTGCCCTCTAAACTTCCGTATTTTTGGTCGTAAGAATTACAATTCTCCTTCCATGGCGGCCAACTTTGCCGAGAAGCGAGAGCCTCTCCTCCTCCGTCAAAGGGCTACTCTCGCCAGCTACGTCCCCTCCGAATTCGATGAGGAAAACAAAGCCGGTTATTGTTCCAGTAGATTCTTCTTGTTCCGATCGATCTCCGATGGCCTCGTCCAGTGGTCTTGGACGGCTCAGGGAGTCGCCCTCAAGGCCAGGCAGATGGGCCGCTCCAATTATTGCCTCAGGAAGTTGCGGGAAGTTGCTTCTATCAACCTACGAACACCCCTATCCGGAAAAAATGACAGACGATGGCGACCTTCGAATGGTGAGATTTGGCAGCGGCGGCGGCTAGGCATCGGCAGGAGAAGAGGCCACACTACAAAGCTCATTTTAGATCTTTATCTTCTTCACGCGGCGCTGTCGGAAAATCCAGTTGGATCTGTTTTTGGAGATAAAGTCGTCGATAGAAATGTTCATGGGTCTGGGGCTGCGAAGCTCTTTACAAACCTCTCGGGTTTGCGGTCAAAGCCCCTAGTTATGGGATAGAAGTAGTCGCTGATGGCACGAGTTGAGCGATGGCTGGCGTTAGGGGATGGGAGTTCAGAGATTTCTTTTTCCCTACAAATTTTAATTTCTTTTTGCAACCCCACGTGCCAATAATTGCTTTATTTATTACATACTCTCGGTATTTCAACCAATTGATTGACTTAAAAATGATAATTACAAATAACATCTCTAAAAATAGACTCTATCACAAAATCTTCTTTTATAAAAATATGTCTTTATAGTACTTGATTTCTTAATCATGAGAATTATTTATTAGGTTCCTTTTTTATGCAAGTCAGATCTTAATTTTGTATAAAATCTTAATGCGTAAGATCTTCAACAAGGTGATTTTCACTATATAATAATATAGGAGAATACGTATGCATGATTATTTCCTTTTTAGAAA
The DNA here is from genome assembly GCA_025413485.1 of Ficus microcarpa. Classification (NCBI taxonomy): domain Eukaryota; kingdom Viridiplantae; phylum Streptophyta; class Magnoliopsida; order Rosales; family Moraceae; genus Ficus; species Ficus microcarpa. The sequence continues at coordinate 44,368,338 of CM046377.1, read as the reverse complement.
TCTCTAAGAAACTAGAGGTTACACTCTCTTGACCCCCTTAGCTTTGACTGACGTTTTTAATAGGCAGACAAAACTACCGATATATTGAGTCGAGAGAAGACTAGTTTTCTAATAGGGCATTTATTAACACGTCCCATCAGAATGTGTAATTATAAGAAAATATATTTCTGTTGACCAATAAGATTTTAGCACATAATAACTATTAAAGAATAATTATCTTTTAAATAAATAAAGTTAATTATATATATAAACCACGTGGGTCATAATAAAAATATATCTAAAATTATCTGTGTAACATAATTTATGAGTGTAATATAATTAAGAGTAATTTGTTGGGCAGGAAATGGAATTTGGATGGCAAATAGTGGTTGGGAGTATAGTTGGAGTTTTGGGAGCGGCGTTTGGGAGTGCGGGTGGTGTTGGTGGTGGGGGTGTTTTTGTGCCAATGCTCATCCTAATCATTGGCTTCGATCCCAAATCTTCCATAGCCATATCCAAATGTAAGGCCAAAGTTCTCTCTAAATTTCTTAAATAGCCTTGGCTATTTATTTTTAACCCCATATATATGTATATTTGTTAATCTATTATAATTCGTTCTGATCACACAATCATACATGCACGTAATCTTCTATTTTTATATAATATATACATTTCAATATGCGTTTAGATATCCCTTTTAATCATTCTATACAAATGAAATATGTGTTTAGGTTATTTAATTTGATTAATTATTCTTATTATATATATATATGAGAAAGTAAATGCATATTCTATTGAATTGTAATACAATATTAAGTGAATGTGAGATTCAAATAGATTATTAAGTACGTATTTAGAACAGATTGGTTGCTTGATTTATTTTTATTGGCAATTTTGTCTCCTTGTTCTCAAATTAAATGGGGATTTTTAAAATTTAACCGAGAAAATCACATGTCTATTAGTGAGGTGCAAAAGGTTCTAGTTTTTAACGGCAGTGAAGAGAAACTAGACACCTCGTGTAATTGTTTATAAAAAAATTAAGTGACCTTCTGGTAAATTCAAAAAATTTTAGAGTCTAAGGAATGAATTGCTAGTAACAATTGTTTTAATTAATTGAATCAATGATTATGGATCAATCGGACTATTGTTACATTCTGGGATGTTTGCTTGGTAAAAATAAAGCTATATGGAGAGGTGTTTTGATTGATTTATTTATTATAATAATTATTATTGTTATTTTGGCTGAACTCTACATGTAGGAATTGAGTAAAGTCTTCTGTAACAATAGAAAGAACTTCTGAGATCTCAATCATAAATTTTCTCCCACAATGAGAAAAAAGAGAGATTTTGTGAGTTTCTTCTTCTCCTATTTGGGAGATCTAACGGTCAAAACTTCTAATTTGATGTTTAGAGAAACTTATGCTCTAGTAGTATAACAAAATAATGTACCCTATCGTAAAAGTACCCAAATCCATATTGTGCTGCATAGTAGAAGTATCCCTAACTATATTGTAATTCCAATTAGCATATAATTACAGTGTGTGCGTATATGTAATAATATTTGGGCAGGTATGATAATGGGTACAACACTATCAGCTGATTACTATAACCTGAAGAGAAGGCATCCAACACTTGACATGCCAATTATTGACTACGACTTGGTGCTTCTCGTCCAACCAATGCTTCTTTTGGGCATTAGTTTTGGAGTTTCTTTGAGCATTATCTTTCCAGACTGGATACTCACTGTTCTCTTCATCATTATTTGTCTAGGTACTTCTTTTTTATTTTCACGTTCTAAGTGATTTATAAAGCTATAAATTCTCTTTCAATCAATAATTACCGGTAAGTTATAACTTACAAGACATTATTTCTTCCTCCTAAAAGCCCTTATAGTCGATCTGGCCTATACGATTGTGCGTGTGTTGCTTGCTTGTATGAATACCAAAGAAACGGTAGCCGCTATGGCTAAATCGATGGGGCATCAGGACTCTAAGTGACTTATAAGTGCCACATATTCTCTTTCAGTCAGTAATCGCCTAAAAGTTGTAGTTTAATGGGATATACTTTTGGGTCCATCATTTTCCTCATTTTGAAGAACCTTGTAGTTGATCTGCCTCACGAGATTGGGTGTGTATCACTTGCTTATGTGAATTTTAAAAAAAGGTACATAGTTACTATGACCAGTCTCACATCGACCGGCAATAAGGACTTTAAGTGGCTCATAAGTGCCACAAATTCTTTTTTAGTTAGCAATGACCAGAAAGTTATAACTTATAATGGGATCTACTTATAGGTCTACTATTTTCTTTCTCCTGAAAGTCCTTGTGACCGATCTACCTCATGTGATTGTGTGTGTGTCAGTTGTTTGTGTAAATACCAAAAGAAAGGTACTTGTTGATGCCAAAAAGTCTCCGGCAGCAACACCCAATGTGGTCAGCTGCTCCGACCACTCTTGCCGGGTCACTCTGCTCGCGTCCTCCTGCAAGAAGAAAACCACCTCGAAGCAACGAGGACACCAGTGTGGTGTCTGCCATGGGCACTCCGATGCTTAAGTCAGAGCAGGGTTTAATGGGCAAAAGGAGATGCAAAGCTTAGACAAGGAAATTAGTGTCCGTCCCTGGGATAGAGGGCTGGCCCTCTATTTATAGGTGTTTCCCGCGGGCTCGGTTATCAGGGTGACCCGGTCAGGTCGGTTCCTTATGACTCCCGACGGGAAAATAGGGGTATGGCGTACGAAGGCTGTGGACCAATGAGGCGGCACCACGTAGCCTTTGCCTTCGGCTAGGGGGCACTAGGGTGGTTGCCACAGGCGGCCGTAGGGGTAGCCTCAACCTGATCAGACAGCGGAATTTAGGGAAATAGTGGGAGCACGTGGCGGAAAACTATGATTTGACCCCCTGGAATGGAGGGTCGTACTCCACACGTATGGCGGCGTATGGCGACGCACCTAAATGTTGGATGCTCAGGGTAGTCGATGGTTCTCCGAGTACCCACTGGATTGGTCTGCAACGGGTCATCCATGAGGTGGTCGGTCGTAGTCGGATCATAAGTCGCTGGGAGTGCTCGGGTTAGGTAACCGGGGCGAATTCGTCGGTCATTTTGTGGTCGGGTTACTCTAGCAGGGCTGGAGCCTATCCGGAGAGGATCCGAAGTGACTGGTCAGTTATTGGAGCAGAAGCCCATGGTCGAAGCGGATCATGACTGGTCAGTTCCCGGAACAGAAACCTGTGGTCGGAGCAGGTCATGGCCTCAACATAAGCCCCCCTAGCATCTCTGAATGGATACGGCCATGGGTGCTACAAGGTAACACAGGTGGTGGTCGTGCATTAAACTGGTCGGATGATCCTTTATTGTCCTCGGTCCAACCCGAGCAATTGCAAGTAGGCGGGTTAAGTTGAGGTGACGTGGCATGAGTGATTGGTGGACGACGTGTCTCACCTCCATGTGTTGCACGTAGATTGGCGAGAAGACCAAGCGACACATGCGAAAATTAAATGCTGGAATTGGCTGAGAACTGAAGCGTTGCCTCGAAATTAATGCGTGCTTTTCCCACCAAACTAGCTCCTATAAATAGGGGGCCAATGCCTCTCATTTTCACAACGTCTGCAAGAAGCCGCCAAGATCTGCCGAGAACAGCCGAGGAGTGCCAAGCAGAAGAACTTCGGGGACATCCAGAGTACATCTGAGAAGGTAAAATTTTCAGCTTTCAATATGAGTAGCCTTTCAGACTCCGAGAACAACAATTTGTCTGGGAACGTGGACGTGACCGGGGACGCGAGCACTAGCACGAGCACGAGCACGAGTTCGACGGAGGAGGTGGTAGCGCCAGTAGTCTGAATGCCGGACAACCTATCCGGGCTGTCGGATATTCCTTCCCCGGATAAACTCGGCGAGCAACCAGGCCAAGTCCGAGAAGGGGCCGTCCGACTACGGGAGATACTATAGGTTGATCCGGGTACTCGACCAAACCAGAGGTTCATCACCGACTTGCAAGGAACGTAGCCACCGCCCGACCCCGCGGTTGACCAAGCTGCCGGGGAGGAAGAGGTCCTAGAAAGGTCGGTCGGCCAGGCTAGTACTTATGGGCGGGAGGGGTCGGATAGTTCTGCCAGCACGGCCCCACCGGGGGAGACTTCGAAGTGCAACGGGATTCAAGTCGGGCGTTGCGTGTGAACGGGCAGCAAGTATATAGGATGGCCGACTATGAGGTCGAGCGCCTGGTAGGTGACCGTCCCGTCTACACAATGGATTACTTCACGATGGCGGTCACCTTAAATTACTTGGAGGCACTCTGGGAGGAATTCGAGATCCCGGAGTACGTGGAGTTGCTAGTTCCTGGTCGGAACGACTTACCGTCTCGGCCTCCTCCCGGGTGCATCACTCTTTCAACCGAGTTCTTACGGGCTGGATTCAAACTTCCCTTTCACTCGTACCTGAAGCAGGTGCTCGCCAGGTTCAACGTGGCACCCATGCAGCTGAATGCCAACGCCTACAGGATCCTAGTAGGTTGTTACATTCTCTGGAAGAAGAAATTTGGCATTGAGCTGCCTTTTAGGGCGTTCCAGAATCTGTACCGGATGAAATCCGTCCCCTCGTACTCCAGGTCCTACTATTTCTAAGGCCACAAGGGGACGTTTTATCACGGGGTGCCCCGACTCGGATAAACAGTTCAAGCACTTGTGGTTTTACGCGGGGGGACGGTGGCTACATGGGCAGTTGTCATATCGAGAAGTTCCGAGGAGTGAGCGAGTCCCTGTCGTGTTCAGACATGATTACGTGTGGACCCGGGCGCCTCACGTGGATTTGGAGAGCGGGAATAGAATAGATGATTTTCGGGAACTGTCCAACTCGGAGAGGAATCAACACGGACTCCTCTCCTCAGAAAACTTGGGCAAGTATGGCTAGATTGGCTCCTCTTCAACTTCTGCCGATCTAGACGACTGACCAATTGGGCGAGTCCCCGAAGAAGTGACTGTTGTGTCACGGATGCTAGACCCGACCATCCACTATAGAGCCCGGACAGTCGTTGCCTCCGATACGACGGCCTCCTTTTGCCGATCTGAAATTCCATGGGGGGTGCCAGTAGCTTCAACCCATGGTCCGTCGTCTGGTGGTTCCTCACCCAGGAGTTGGGGCCCGAGGATAGCCGACGAGGACATGGACAGGCTGCTCAGGCAACTTTACCCGGTGCAGGGTCTTCGGATCGCAGGTCATTCTTGTTAAATAGTCTGCCTCGGCTAAGTTCTTGGCCGAGCACTAATCAGTTTTTCATCTTGCAAAACCAACAATGGCTGACCGTGAGCAGTGAAGGACAAAGCGGCCGTGTGACCAGGACAGGTTAGCTTGGCTCCAGAAGTACGCCAAAACTGGGACTGGCAAGGGAAAGGCGGGATCTACTGTGGCAACCCCGAGCAGTAGGCCTCTGCAAGTGGTTCCGAGTAGCTGCTCAACCCAGGCGGCCCAAAGCAGCCGCCCATCTCAAGCGGCACTAGCTACTCGGACCTCTGTGGTGACCCTGGCGAGTCGGTCGCGCCCGAGGTCCTCTTCAAGCCCAATCGAGGCCCGTGCTCTCCGGCCGAGGGAGGAGCGTCCGACCATAACTCCCTCTTTTCGGGACGGACGGGAAGAGCTGAGGCCTCGGGAAGCTTATCAGCCCTCGGCCGAGGCAAAAGCTCCTCGGAGGAGCTCGGTTCAGCAAGCGATCCTCGCGAAGTTCGATGATAGCCTAACTCCCGAGGTAGCCGAGTCTTCTCGATGCTCTGACCCGGTGCAGGCCACTGAGGGTCTGGTTAAGAGGCTGGTCGAGGTATGTTTACCCTGGTCTCGAAATACGTCTTGCTTATTACGTTTGTTTCTTCTGACTTGTTTCGCTGCAGGTGGTGTGCCTCGCCTTCTCGACGAATGCAGCTGCCTGTGGCTACTCTAACCACATGGAGAAAAAGCTGGGCTCCAATGAGTTGGAGGCCACGAAGGCCAAAAGCGAGGTGAGGAAGACCGATGCTCGGGCCAAGGACGCCGAACAGAAGACAAAGGACGCGGAGACAAGGGCGTCTAAGGTCGAGGCTTCCCGGGAGCGGGCCGAGGAGGCACGAAGGGAGGCAGAGGAGGCTCGCCAGAAAGTCGAGGGAGCCTTGGTTGCCGTTGAGCACGAGTACTCCAGGTACCGACGGGAGGAACTTCACCGGGTCCTCGAGCAGGCCAGGCGCCTTGCGATCGAAGAGTATACTCAATCGGAGGAGTTCAAGGCTTTCTTGGTTGCGGAGTACAAGGACGGAATGCGGGATATAAAGGTTGGGTTCAATCTCACCAACCCAATAGTAACCGGGGTAGATTGGTCCTTTGTGTCCGAGGATACCGTGGCCGAGGACAAGGGTGCTCCCGAGGCAGAAGAGGGCGAGGTAACGGGGGTTGCAGGAGAACCCGACGATGTGGTCCTCCTCGATAAGCCGGAGCATCCTCCCGCGTCCGGCCAGCCGGTCGCTGCTGACCAAGCTCCTACTAGTCCGGCCGTCCTATCGGACCAGATCGACTGATTGCTTCTTTTTTTTTTTTTGGGATCGGGGGTGCTCTGATTGTACCCCCCACCTGACATTATTAATAAAACTTTCTTTTTCATCACGTCCATTTTTTATTTTAACTTTATACAAGTGTTACTGTGGTTGGGCATTTGTCCCAAGCACCAGCCTTGGCTAGTGCTCGATCTAAGGACCTTGTCCCGTAGTCCGGGAACTATGGGACTTTGCTGCTTGGAGTGGGTCTTGCTCGGGTACCAACCTTGACCGGTGCTCGGTCCAGGAACCTTGTCCCGTAGTCGAGGAACTACGGGACTTTGCTGCTTGGAGTGGGTCCTGCTCGGGCACCAACCTTGGCCGATGCTCTGTCCAGGAACCTTGTCCCGTAGTCTGAGAACTACGGGACTTTGTTGCTTGAAGTGGGTCCTACTCGGGCACTAGCCTTGGCTGGTGCTCGGTCCAGGGACCTGTCTCGTAGTCCGAGAACTACGGGACTTTACTGCTTGGAGTGGGTCCTACTCGAGCACCGGCCTTGGTTGGTGCTCGGTCTAGGGACCTATAGCCTTGGCTGGTGCTCAGTCTAGGGATCTATCCCGTAGTCTGGGAACTATAGGACTTTGCTACTTGGAGTGAGTCCTGCTCGGGCACCAGCCTTGGTTGGTGCTCGGTCTAGGGACCTGTTCCGTAGTCCGGGAACTACGGGACTTTGCTTTACACCGAATTTGGATGAAATATTCATTTATTAATTTGATCTTGTATTCCGAACAACAAAAAGGAATCACTAGTAAAAGCACTTTAGGTGATTGATGTTTCATGGGTGACCGAGGCAGTTACCATCTTGGTCAGCTAGTCAGTACGTCCCCGGCGAACAACCTCCGTGATGGTGTATGGCCCGTCCCATTTGGGACTTAATGAACCTAGCCCTGGTTCAGGAACCAAAACCCTCTTGAGCACGAAGTCGCCCACTCAGAAGACGCACGGCCGGAATCTCTTGTCATAATACCCGGCGACGACCTGGTTCCGGGCAGCTGTTCGGATAAGAGTGCGTTTGCGCTTTTCCTCCACCAAGTCTCGGACTGCCAAGAGTTGTTCCTCGTTGTCTTCCTCGTTGTAGCCTTTTACCCGGAGGCTTGGAAGGCCCACTTCTGCTGGGATTACCGCTTCGACCCCGAACGCCATCGCGAAGGGTGTTTCTCCGGTCACAGTTCACTTGGTGGTTCAGTAAGCCCAGAGTACCTGCAGAAGTTCGTCGATCCAGGCGCCCTTATGCTTCTCGAGGTTCTTTTTTAAGTTCTCTTTGATGGTCTTGTTAGCAATTTCGACCTGGTAATTGCTCTGGGGGTGCCCGGGGGAAGAGAAGACTTTCTTTATCCCGAACTGCTCGCAAAGCGTGATAAATTTCGGATTGTCAAACTGCTTTCCATTATCCATGACCACTGTGTGGGGGATCCCGAATCGACATATAATGTTCTTCCACAGGAAGTTTGTGCACTTGGCTCCGATCTGCTAGACTAGTGGCTCAACTTCAACCCACTTAGTAAGGTAGTTTATCGCAACTAAGCAAAAGCGTAGCTGTGCTCGGGCCATCGGCGGTGCCCGATTAGATTAAGGGTCTATTTGGCGAATGGCCAGGCGCACATTACTGAAGTGAGCTTCTTCGAATGGGACTTGATGGCCTTGGCAAACTGCTGGCACTTGAGACACTTTCGGGTAAATTCCATGGTATCCTTGTCCATGGTAGGCCTCAGCCGGATCAGACGGCAGAATTTAAGGAAATAATGGGAGCAGATGGCGGAAAACTATGATTTGACCCCCTGGAATGGAGGATTGTACTCCACACGTATGGCGGCATACGGTGATGCACCTAAATGTTGGATGCTCGGGGTAGTCAATGGTTCTCCGAGTACCCGCTGGATTGGTCTGCAACGGGTCGTCCATGAGGTGGTCGGTCGTAGTCGGGTCACAAGTCGCTAAGAGTGCTCGGGTTAGGTAACCGGGGCAACCTCGTCGGTCATTTTGTGGTCGAGTTACTCTAGCCGGGCTGGAGCCTATCCGGAGAGGATCCGAAGTGACTGGTCAGTTCCCCAAACAGAAGCCCGTGGTCGAAGCCGATAATGACTGGTCAGTTCCCGGAGTAGGAGCCTGTGGTCGGAGTAGGTCATGGCCTCAACAGTACTTATCTTTATTTATTTATTTTTGTTAACAAAATTTAAGATGTATAAATAATTGTGGATATAGTCTTATAGTAATCTCACATCTAATTCTAATATAATAATGTCAAGTTGTGTTAAGGTTTTGGATTGCTATTATACATACAGGCACGTCAACGAAGGCTTTTTCCAAGGGAATCGAAACATGGAAGAAAGAAACCATGCTCAAAGAGGTTCACATTTAAAATTAAAAAAAAAAAAATCAATTCTGCTTTTCTGGCTAATTATTTTTCACAAATATTAACGGCACAAAAGCATCTTTAGCTCAATATTTATTTTATTTTTTGTTCCTTAATTTTGATCAAATGACTGGTTAATATTTATGAATTTTCTTAATCTGTCGCTTTATTTTCTTCTAGGGGACTACTGAGCAATTGGAATCAACTGGTGTGTTCCAATGAACTTCAAATTTCTATCAGGTTTATCACGTAATATATCTAAATTAATTATCTAATTTTATAGGTTGTAGAAGCGAGCAAGTAGAATATACGCCTCTTTGCGATGGCCCCACAAGAAGTGAGCCTAATGAAGACGAAAAGAATACCAAAAGACGAGAGGTTTGCCATGCACTGTGTGCGTGCATGCATGCATGCATACAGAAACATATAAGTGTGTGTATATATATTAGTGCTGCTCTTGAAATTTCTCTAAGTAGAGACACATATAAGAATGAAAAATTTTTAAAATTAATAACTTTATAAGATAAAAAGTTTAATATAAGAATAAGCTGAGTGTTATAGGACACATTTGAGGGAGGAAAAAAACTGAGTGAGGACACATTTAAAAAAAAAAAAAAAAAACTTTTGAGTTGGGACGAATTACAAAATTTTAAGAAAAAAAAATAAAGGTATAATTTAAATTTAAAAAAATTGGGGTGGGGGGGGCGCACATGCCCCCTCCAGTCCTATTGTAAATTCGTGCCAGTATATGTAAATATATAACAATGCTAAAACATACTTATTATGTTAAACATTTGCATTACCCACTAATAAAAAGTGGTCTCACCACAAGGAGCCTATAATAATAATATTAGTGGTGCCCTAAGCATTTTTAATATATACATACATACATACATATATTTATACATACATATATTTATGCACATGTAATCATTTTCTGGTACTAGTTCGCCCACATGAAATCTTCTAATTGCGATATATATATATATGTGTGTGTGTGTGTGTGTGTGTGTGTATGTATATGGAAGTTTTTCTAAAACTTTCAGTCATACCTCAGATTTTGATTTTTAATCAAGTATCTCATATTTCAAAATTAAAATTCTAAATAAATAAATAAATAATCAATTATACTGCTATGTAAACTTGTAATTTGTGGGACTCAAAAGGTGATTTACATTTATAATAGAAGCATTAGTCCTTTAAAAGAAGAAGATATAAAATAAAAGAAGAAGAAGAAACATATAACTAGAATAAAAATAAACATAAATAAGAGAGAAAAAATTTAAGAAATTATAATTACATCGTAATTTACATTCAAAATTTTGGTTTTCGTTCACCTAATGAATAAAAAATTTCTGACTGTACCACTGTATATGCATGTGAGTGTGTGTAGTATGCCACTTTCCGCTTAGAATATAATTAAATTGAGTTACTAATGGTAATATTGCAGGTCACTATTCTTGAAAATTTGTACTGGAAGGAATTAGGACTTCTTGGTTTTGTTTGGGTTGCTTTCCTGCTTCTGCAAATTGCCAAGGTTTATTATTTTCTGTTTTCCTTCTTTGTATGTATGTATGCTAAGCTATTTAATATATAACTATTAATTACTTATCCGGACCACAAACATTTTAAGGCAATAATTTCTACAATATTAGTTTATGAACAAACGTACATTATTGATAAAGTATCCTACTGTATAATGATCCACATCTTACTATAGTTATAATATGCATGGATTCGGCGTGCGTGTGTATATTTATACAATCTATATATATATAGTGTGTGTGTGTCTATGATAATATATTGCATGATTTGGTTCTGCTTATAACACCACCTATATGGATTACATGTACAGATCAATACAGCAAATTGTTCAACGAAGTTCTGGGTGTTGAACTTGTTACAGGTAACACATGATGCTGCCTAGCACTTTCTTTTCTTCAGTGTATTTTTAAACCTCCTCGTGAGTTGCATGCAGTCGCGTAGTCAGGAAATTTTGTAAAGTAGGCCAAAAACTACATGAAAAAAAAATTTAAAAGATATGGATTAAATTTTTTATTTTTTTAAGGGGGCCTTTAAGCAATTTTTTAATATATTTATACACACACACACAGAGGTTAAAGAAAAGGGCTCGTCCTTAATTGCCTACGTCATTGCTGATGACACAGAAAACAAAATAAGGTCAAAAACTACAAGTTATTTGAAATGTTACTATAGTGATTTTGATCCGATCATTAATTTAATTTAATATAATTTTCCCTGTCATAAAACCCTTGTAGATTCCAGTTTCAGTTGGGGTATATCTGTACGAGGCAGTGAGCCTTTACAAGGGAAGGAGAGTGATAGCATCCAAGGGAGAGGATCAAGGCATAAACTGGCGAGTCCACAAGCTTGCTTTCATTTCTGTGTGTGGGTTTGTCGGTGGAATGATCGCCGGATTGCTTGGGATCGGTGGTGGATTTGTCATGGGTCCTCTCTTCTTGGAGCTTGGAATCCATCCTCAGGTGATTTCTTTCCCCCTACACAACGCTTGTTTGGCTCTCCATTCTCGGTCCAAAAATTTCATTTTAGTTTTTGTCTTTTTTCTAAAAAGTTAAGAAGAATTGTAAATAATTTTTAAAAAGTCAACCAACTATAGATAATTTAAAATTTTCATTCTTAGTTAGTGTGCTAAATGCACTTAAAATTAAACAGATATAAGTTAATACCTAGTTGTTTAATTAGATAGGTTCAAGTTTTGATATTCTAAAAGCCGGCCCACTTAAAAAAGTTTTTGTTTGCTATATAAATGTGCGACATTAGGCACGTGGTTCGGTGGGAGTGAAGCTAGGGTCTATTTTGTAGTGAATTTGAGTCACGTCCTTTCCCTTTCAATGATGAACCCTTTAATTTACGGTATAAATGAATGAGACACTAATGATTCTCGATCTTTTAACTTATCACTGAAGAAGATACAGAATTAGGACGCTAATTCTTAATATCTATGACATGCGCAGGTCGCAAACGCGAGTGCAATATTGGGAATGACTTTCTCCTCATCACTGTCAGCTGTGGAATACTACCTTTTGAATCGTTTTCCAGTTCCTTACGGTATTCTACACTCAAAAATTGCATCTATACTCCATATATATACTGTTAATGCCAAAAATTCTCCGGCATAACACCCAGTGTGATTGGTTGGTCCGATCACTCTTGCATCGTTACTCTGCGGTTAATCTCCTGCAAAAGAAAAGCACCACGAAGTGATGGGGACACCGTTGTGGTGTCTGCCGTAGGCATTCCGATGCTTAAGTTAGTAAAAGAGCTAATAAACAAATGAAGAGACAGAGTTTAGGCAAGAAAAAATGTCCATTTCTGAAATAGAGGGTTGGTCCTCTATTTATAGGCGCTCCCCGCGAGTTTGGGCGTCTGGGTGACCTAGTCGGGTTGGTTCCCTAGGGTTTCCGGTGGGTAAGTAGGCTTAAGGCGTGTAGGGGCTATGGGCCCAATGGGCTAATGCCACGTGTTCGTAGTCCAACAGTAGGGGGCACTAGGGTAAGTTGCCGTTAGTAGGTAGGCGCTAGTAGGTATAGCCTCAGCCAGAACAGGTGGTGAAAGTTAAAAAAATGATGGAGGCAGGTGGCGGAAATCGGCAATGTGACCCCTAGGGTTGAAGGACATACCCATACATTAGGCAATGTACTGTGTGACGTGTGAGGGGCCGACTGCTCGTCCCCGAGTACAGTCTAACCCGAGCACATGAAAAGGTAGACGAGATAGCCAACTCTGGTCGGGCACCCCGGTTCCCTAGGGAAGCCTTCGGGTCAGATCAAGTCAGGTAATAAGCGTCTAGTTCTGCCTACAACATGCGGTTCTGTTGTTTTGACATGGTCGGGTCACTCCAGTGAACAGGAGTTTATGGTCGGGGCAGATTACAACATCAACATATATGTATATGTATAAGTATTTGTCATCTTAATTAAGTTCCTTATGGTTACTTCGATGTCACTAATTTGGCAGCTACATAAAGGGTATTACTATTATTGGTATCCATCTCATCTGTATCCCTTGGTTTATGGTGTCATTTTTACTTTGTCAATTAAACTTTAAAACTCTTATTTTCTCTCTCGAATTTAAATTGAGTCCCACTCAATCCTTTTTGTTTAAATATTTGTTAAAAGCTGATGAAAAAAATTAGGATTTAAGTGCTATGTATATATATTGTCATTTTCCATAACTTATTTTGACAAAAATGACAACTAATTTTTAATTTGTTTTTATTAAGATAAATTTTGATAATGGAAATAAGTATGACAAATTCAAAATTCGAGAGGTCAAATGAGATTATTTAAAAACTAAAGAAAGTAAAATAGAAATGAGCCCTATAATTGAACAGGTACATGCAAGAATAATAATCCGTTTTTTTTAAATCTTATTACTAAATTTCTTCTACTTTTTGAAATTGATATTTTGGCTTTCTTCTTCTTCTTCTTCTTCTTCTTCTTCTTTTTTTTTTTTTTTTTTTTTTTGATAAATTGATATTTTTGCTTTTGCAGCTTTGTACTTGGTTGTTGTCGTCAGTTGTGCTGCCTATATAGGCCAAAGCGTGATGGATAGTATGATAAAATTATTTGGAAGGGCATCTCTTATCGTCTTTGTCCTTGCTTTCACAGTACTCGTCAGTTCCATTTCACTTGGTGAGAACATACATATATATATATATATATATATATTTATATACATATAAATTACAAATATATATTTATGTATCTATATGCATTTATTTCCTCTCTCAAATACAAGACTTAATTATGTTATGTAGGAGACCCTTTTACAGACTCATTGTAGATGTTTCACATCTCATTGTGTAAGAAAATTCATATAATTATATATGCATATACATGTATACAGGGGCAGAGTTAGAAATCTGTTTCAGTGAGGGTGTACACCAAAATTTTTTTAAGATAAAATAAATTTTAAAAGGGGCTATGTGAGAATTTTTAATTAGTGGGTTTATGTGAGAATTTTTAATTTTAATTGGGCAAAGTAGTAAAAGTATAAAAAAATTTATACAATTAATTTTAGTAGGAATTATGTGAGAATTTTTTATTTTATTGGAGACAAAATAAGGACTATATAAGAATTTTTTTAATCTTCAATAGACGTAAATTATAAAAATTATAAAACTTTTAAGGTAAAAATAAAATAGCAAAAAGTTTCAGTGGGGGCACCCCCTGGCTCCACCCTTACATGTATACATGTGTGTATAAATATATGAACATATATAATAGTAATAAGAATATTTGTTGTTTTGTTATTTGTAGGTGGGATTGGGATAGCGAATGATAGGACAGATAAAGCGCAACGAATACATGGGATTTGAAGACTTTTGCAATGCAGGTGGGCTTGGCATGGAAAACATGGTTGGATATGTATGAATCACTCGGCCGTTTGGATTATAAGTTTGAACATTAAGTTAAAATAAAATATTCAAGTTTTTATTTAAAAAAAACCGTAGAAAAAAATTGAAATGTGGATTTGAATCTATAATCCAAACAAAGACTAATGCAACGAATATTTGATAATTAAGTGATTTATTGACATCAATTTGATTCTGATTATCTAAATTAAGAACTTATTGGATAGAGCTGGCATTGTTTAATCACCTAAATGTCAAATATTTATTGAAGAGATGTATCATATAAATACAATCAAAATGTCATCCAAAATTAGCATCAACATCATCACGAATATTTAATGATAAAATATGCTTCCTCATAAATCATAAATAATTTATATATTTTTTAGGGAAAATAACTTTATGTCATGAATCTTAAATATATGACTTTACATAGAGTAGAAAATATACCATACAAGAAATGCCGTTTTTAGTGACAACAATTGTTGTCTTTAAAGAGTCTTCAAGTTGTCAAAATTTGCAAAAAATTGGCCGTGTAAACGAGTTTTGAAGTTCCAAAAAAAAAATTAATAAAACAAAATTTTGAAGATCCTAACACTTCTAACTAGTTCAAACTCTAACAAAAAAAAAAAAAAAAAAAAAGAGCACGTAAAATGACCCCGGGAATAATTCTATGGCTTATTTATTCTGGCGACGACTATGTCAATCATGAACCGTCTTTCAACAACGATTTCTATCATCGCTATTTCGTGACTTTAAGTGACGGGATCATCGCTAAATGTATCCATTCTTGTAGTTAACGGATTTTACACCAACCACATGACAAGTAATGCATTCTATAGCCTAAGCAAAATGAATTAACCAAATGAGGTGGATATTGGACATTGGTAGCGACCCAACATTAAGTCGGTCCCACACGACCAAAAAGAAAAGATGATTAAAATAAGGACATATTACACAAAGTCTCCCCGTGAACTTCAGAGCTCCCCGTGAACTTTAGACTTTGTTAAAAAGCCTCTTGAACTTTGATTTGTAATATTTTTTCCCTTGAATTTTGAAAGAGTTTACGAATTTCTCCCTCAATTTTTGAGTATAGAATTATGAAATGATACATTTGATAGCATTCCTAACACCCATTATCCTTATTGAATATAAAATTACGAAATTACCTATAAAAGACAGATTTCAGAAAAAAAAAAAATGACAATAAGCCCTAAATATTTACTCTTTTAACTTAATTAAAAGCGTATCACAGTTAACATCAGTAACTCGTCCTTCAAACGAATGTTATGTGTATTTTTTAGTCAAAAAATTAATTAAGGGGTAAAATTCACAAACTTTTTCAAAGTTTAGGGAAAATAATATTACAAATAAAATTTTAGGGACATTTTATGACAAGAATTAAAGTTCGGGGAGAAAAATATAATTTACCCTAAAACTAATTACCATCATCCATCTGCAAGTTCTTCCATTGAGTCAAAATAGCACTCAACTAGGGTTAAATAATTAGCTTATGTGACGTCAAGAGATTGTGATTGAATCTGATTGAGTGCTTAGTATAAGTGACGTTTAGAATCTTAAAGCTGTTAGGTTTAAAATATGAGAGATTTTAAAAATAAGTAAATTAAAAAAAAGTATTCATAAAGTCCCATATCGAAAAATAAAAAAGACTATGATTTATTGGTGGCTATAAATATGATAAGCCCAAATGAGACTATAAGATAAAGTTATATTTTTGTCTCAGCTTTTTTAGTAAAAAATAATCCTTCAACATGTTTAGATCTAACAGCCATCAAAAAACCATCGAAACCCAAATAAATTATTAGATTGCTTAATTTTTAGTATGGCTAAGAAAACCATTAGTAATTATCTTTTAAGGATTAATGTTATAAATAACTTTTAAAATAAATTTTATTGTTCATTTTACCACCTTAATTTTCATAGTCATTCAAAATACCTACACATGTATAGAAAACCGTTCAAAATATCCCTTTGTCTACTTCCGTCAATTTACTTACTGGATTTGATGAAATATCATTAATTGTATTTTCAAAATATCTAATAAATTAACGATCTTAATTCAATTTGCCCCCACTTGTTTTATAGTGGTTATCAGGATCCCATGGTACTCTAGACCCTGCAGCATCTATTTCATCCAATTTCCTTCCTCAGCTCGAAAACCTCACATCTCTCTTTAACAGGCAGAACAAATATCTAGAGAGAGAGTTTTTTTCGTTAATCTGATGGCCAAAGTCGGATCAAGAATAAGATTATCAATATTATTGGTTTTTTTCAGTTGTTTGTCAGCTTTTGTGCTTGTTTCAGCTCAGTTAACAAGCATGAACCAACAAGAACAGAATAACAACATATCTGAAGATCATGTTGTCAAAGCTACCAATTTTTTATGGCAATCTATTCAGCCTGATGATCAGCATGTTTGGCCGGTAAGTACATATATTGTTTTGATCCGGTTTGTATATATATTTTGAAATTTCAGAAACTGAAACTATATAAGCTTCTCTATAAAACAGGAGACTCTGTGATAAAGTCTTACTTACAGACACTAATTGTAGTTATCCATCTAATGGCTCTTAAGTGATATTGACTTGAGAGGGACAGTGAGATGGAGTTTTTTATTCAAGGTGAGAAGCAGCTTTTTTTTTTTTTTTTCGGTATTTTTGGTCGGAAGAATTACGATTCTCCTTCCATGGCGGCCAACTTTGCCGAGAAGCGAGAGCCTCTCCTCTCCGTCAAAGGGCTACTCCGAGCTCGCCAGCTACGTCCCCGCCGAATTCGATGAGGAAAACAAAGCCGGTTATTATTCCAGTAGATTCTTCTTGTTCCGATCGATCTCCGATGGCCTCGTCCAGTGGTCTTGGACGGCTCAGGGAGTCGCCTTCAAGGCCAGGCAGATGGGCCGCTCCAATTATCGCCTCAGGAAGTTGCGGGAAGTTGCTTCTATCAACCTACGAACACCCCTATCCGGAAAAAATGACAAAGACGATGGCGACCTTTCGAATGGTGAGATTTGGTGGCGGCGGCGGCAAGGCATCGGCAGGAGAAGCGGCCACACTACAAAGCTCAGTTTAGATCTTTATCTTCTTCACGTGGCGCTGTCGGAAAATCCGGTCCTAGTTCGGGGATAGAGGTGGTCGATGATGGCACGAGTTGAGCAATGGCTGGCGTTAGGGGATGGGAGTTCAGAGATTTCTTTTTCTCTACAAATTTTAATTTCTTTTTACAACCCTGCATGCCAATAATTGCTTTATTTATTACGTACTCTCAATATATCAACCAATTGATCGACTTAAAAATGATAATTACAAATAACATCTCTAAAAAAGACTCCATCACAAAATCTTCTTTTATAAAAATATGTCTTTATAGTACTTGATTTCTTAATCATGAGAATTAATTATTAGGTTTCTTTTTTATGCAAGTCAGATCCTAATTTTGTATATAACCTCAATGCGTAAGATCTTTAACAAGGTGATTTTCACAATATAATAATATAGGAGAAAACGTATACATACCTTGATCCATGATGATTTTCTTGAGAGATGAGAAATCTCTAAGAAACTAGAGGTTACTCTGACCGCTTTAACTTTGACTGACGTTTTTAATGGGGAGAGAAAACTACCGATACGTTGGGTGGAGAGAAGACTAGTTTTTCAATAGGGCAATTTATTAACACGTCCCATCAGAATGTGTAATTATAAGAAAATATATTTCTGTTTACCAATAAGATTTTAGCACATAATAATTTTAAAGAATAATTATCTTTTAAATAAATAAAGTTAATTATATATATAAGCCACGTGGGTCATAATAAAAATATAACTAGAATTATCTGTGTAACATAATTTATGAGTGTAATATAATTGAGAGTAATCTGTTGGGCAGGAAATGGAATTTGGATGGCAAATAGTAGTTGGGAGTATGGTTGGAGTTTTTGGAGCGGCGTTTGGGAGTGCAGGAGGTGCTGGTGGTGGGGGTATTTTTGTGGCAATGCTTATCCTGATCATTGGCTTTGATCCCAAATCTTCCATAGCTATATCCAAATGTAAGACCAAAATTTTCTCTCTCAATTTCTTATAATAGCCTTGACTATTTATTTTTAACCCCATATATATATATACATGTTAATCTCTTATAATTCGCTTCGATCACATGATCACACATTCATGTAATGTTCTATTTTTATGTAATATATACATTCCAATATGCGTTTAGATATCCCTTTTAATCATTCTATACAAATGAAATATGTGTTTAGGCTGTTTAATTTGATTAATTATTCTTATTATATATATGAGAAAGTAAATGCATATTCTATTGAATTGTAATACAATATTAAGTGAATGTGAGATTCAAACAGATTATTAAGTACGTATTTAGAACAGATTGGTTGCTTGATTTATTTTTATTGGCATTTTTGTCTCCTTGTTCTCAAATTAAATGGGGACTTTTGAAATTTAACCGAGAAAATCACATGTCTATTAGTGAGGTGCAAAAGGTTCTAGTTTTTAACGGCAGTGAAGAGAAACTAGACACCTCATTTAATTGTTTATATAAAAATTAAGTGACCTTCTGGTCAATTCAAAAATTTTAGAGTCTAAGGAATGAATTGCGAGTAACAATTGTTTTAGTTAATTGAATCAATGATTATGGATCAATCGGACTATTGTGACATTCTAGGATGTTTGCTTGGTAAAATAAAGCTATAAGGAGAGGTGTTTTCATTTATTTATTTATTTATTATAATTATTATTATTGTTATTTTGGCTGAACTCTACATGTAGGAGTTGAGTAAAGTCTTCTGTAACAATAGAAAGAACTTCTGAGATCTCAATCATAAATTTTCTTCCACAATGAGAAAAAAGAGAGATTTGGTGAGTTTCTTCTTCTCCTATTTGAGAGATCTGACGGTCAAAAATTCTAATTTGATGTTTAGAAAAACTTATGCTCTAGTAGTATAACAAAATAATGTACCCTATGGTAAAAGTACCCAAATCCATATTGTGCTGCATAGTAGAAGTATCCCTAACTATATTGTAATTCCAATTAGCATATAATTACAGTGTGTGCATATATGTAATTAATAATATTTGGGCAGGTATGATAATGGGTACAACACTATCAGCTGATTACTATAACCTGAAGAGAAGGCATCCAACACTTGACATACCAATTATTGACTACGACTTGGTGCTTCTCGTCCAACCAATGCTTCTTTTGGGCATTAGTTTTGGAGTTTCTTTGAGCATTATCTTTCCAGACTGGATACTCACTGTTCTCCTCATCATTATTTGTCTAGGTACTTCTTTTTTATTTTCACGTTCTAAGTGGTTTATGAAACTATAAATTCTCTTTCAATCAATAATTACCTGCAAGTTATAACTTACAAGATATTATTTCTTCCTCCTAAAAGCCCTTATAGTCGATATGTCCTATACGATTGTGTGTGTGTTGCTTGCTTGTACAAATACCAAAGAAACGGTAGCCGCTACGGCTAAATCGATGGGGCATGAGGACTCTAAGTGACTTATAAGTGCCACATATTCTCTTTTAGTCAATAATTACCTAAAAGTTGCAACTTAATAGAATCCACTTATGGGTCCATCATTTTCCTCATTTTGAAGACCTTTGTAGTTGATCTGCCTCACGAGATTGGGTGTGTATCACTTGCTTATGTGAATTTTAAAAAAAGGTACATAGTCACTATGACGAGTCTCACATCGACCGGCAATAAGGACTCTAAGTGACTTATAAGTGTCACAAATTCTCTTTCAGTCAACAATGACCTGAAAGTTACAACTTATAATGGGATCTACTTATAGGTCTACTATTTTCTTTCTCCTAAAAGTCCTCGTGATCGATCTACCTCATGTGATTGTATGCGTGTTAGTTGTTTGTGTAAATACCAAAAGAAAGGTACTTATCTTTATTTATTTATTATTGTTAACGAAATTTAAGCTGTATTAATAATTGTGGATATAGTCTTGTAGTAATTTTACATCTAATTCTAATATAATAATGTCGAGTTGTGTAAAGGTTTTGGATTGCTATTATACATACAGGCACGTCGGCGAAGGCTTTTTCCAAGGGAATCGAAACATGGAAGAAAGAAACCATGCTGAAAGAGGTTCACATTTAAAATTAAAAAAAAAAATCAATTCTACTTTTCTGGCTAATTATTTAATCACAAATATTAACGGCACAGAAGCATCATTAGCTCAATATTTATTTTATCTTTTGTTCCTTAATTTTAATCAAATGACTGATTAATATTTGTGAATTTTCTTAATCTGTCGTTTTATTTTCTTCTAGGAGACTACTGAGCAATTGGAATCAACTGGTCTGTTCCAATGAACTTCAAATTTCGATCAGGTTTATCACGTAATATATCTAAATTAATTATCTAATTTTATAGGTTGTAGAAGCGAGCAAGTAGAATATACGCCTCTTTGCGATGACCCCACAAGAAGTGAGCCTAATGAAGACGAAAAGAATACCAAAAGACGAAAGGTTTGCTATGCATTGTGTACATGCATGCATGCATACATAAACATATATGTGTGTGTATTAGTGCAGCTCTTGAAATTTCTCTAAGTAGAGACACATATAAGAAGAAAATTTTTTAAATTAATAACTTTATAAGATAAAAAGTTTAATATAAGAATAAGTTGAGTGTAAGAGGACACATTTGAGGAAGGAAAAAAACTTTTGACTGAGGACAGATTTAAAAAAAAAAAAAAAACTTTTAAGTTGGGATGAATTACAAAATTTTAAGAAAAAAATAAAGGTATAATTTAAATTAAAAAAAATTGGGGGGTGGGGGGTGCACGTGCCCCCTCCAGTCCTATTGTAAATCTGTGCCTGTATATGTAAATATATAACAATGCTAAAACATACTTATTATGTTAAGCATTTACATTGCTCACTAATAGAAAGTGGTCTCACCACAAGAGCCTATAATAATAATATTAGTGGTGCCCTAAGCATTTTTAATATATATATATAAATATATATATATACACAAACATACATATATTTATGCACATGTAATCGTTTTCTGGTACTAGTTCGCCCACATGAAATCTTCTAATTGCGATATATATATATATATGTATGTATGTATGTATATATATGTATATGGAAATTTTTCTAAAACTTTCAGTCATACCTCAGATTTTGATTTTTAATAAGTATCTCATATTTCAAAATTAAAATTCTAAATAACTAAAAAAAATCAATTATACTGCTATGTAAACTCGTAATTTGTGGGACTCTAAAGGTGATTTACATTTATAATAGAAGCATTAGTCCTTTAAAAGAAGAAGATATATATAACTAGATGAAAAATAAAAGAAGAAGAAGAAACATATAACTAGAATAAAAATAAAGATAAATAAGAGAGAAAAAAATTAAGAAACTACAATTACATCGTAATTTACATTCAAAATTTTGGTTTTCATTCACCTACTAAATAAAAAATTTCTGACTGTACCACTGTATATGCGTGTGAGTGTGTGTAGTACGCCACTTTCCGCTTAGAATATAATTAAATTGAGTTACTAATGGTAATATTGCAGGTCACTATTCTTGAAAATTTGTACTGGAAGGAATTAGGACTTCTTGGTTTTGTTTGGGTTGCTTTCCTGCTTCTGCAAATTGCCAAGGTTTATTATTTTCTGTTTTCCTTCTTTGTATGTATGTATGCTATGCTCTTTAATATATAACTATTAATTACTTCTCCGGACCACAAACATTTTAAGGCAATTTCTACAATATTAGTTTATGAAAAAACGTACGTTATTGATAAAGTATCCTACTGTATGATGATTCACATCTTACTATAATTATAATATGCAAGCACTTGGCGAGCGTGTGTATATTTATACAATATATATATATATATAGAGAGAGAGTGTGTGTGTGTCTATGATAATATATTGCATGCTTTGGTTCTGCTTATAACACCACCTATATGGATTACATGTACAGAACAATACAGCAAATTGTTCAACGGAGTTCTGGGTGTTGAACTTGTTACAGGTAACACATTATGCTGCCTGGCACTTTCTTTTCTTCAGTGTATTTTTCAACCTCCCCACGAGTTGTGCCCGGTGACGCAGTCAGGAAATTTTATTAAGCAGACCAAAAATTACATGAAAAAAATTTAAAAGATATGGATTATATTTTTTATTTTTTAAGGGGCCTTTAAGCAATTTTTTAACATAATTGTACACACACACACGGAGGTTAAGTAAGAGGGCTCGTTATTAATTGCCTACATCCTTGCTCATGACACAGAAAACAAAATAAGGTCAAAAACTATAAGACATTTGAAATGTTACTATAGTGATTTTGATCCAATAATTTAAGTTAGTTTAATTTAATTTAATATAATTTTCCCTGTCATAAAACCTTGTAGATTCCAGTTTCAGTTGGGGTATATCTGTACGAGGCAGTGAGCCTTTACAAGGGAAGGAGAGTGATAGCATCCAAGGGAGAGGATCAAGGCATAAACTGGCGAGTCCACAAGCTTGCTTTCATTTCTGTGTGCGGGTTTGTCGGTGGAATGATCGCCGGATTGCTTGGGATCGGCGGTGGATTTGTCATGGGTCCTCTCTTCTTTGAGCTTGGAATCCATCCTCAGGTGATTTCTTCCCCCCTACACACCGCTTGTTTGAGTCTCCATTCTCGGTCCAAAAATTCCATTTTGCTTTGTCTTTTTTCTAAAAAGTTAAGAAGAATTGTAAATAATTTTTAAAAAGTCAACCAACTATAGTTAATTTAAAATTTTCATTCTTAGTTAGTGTGTTAAATGCACTTAAAATTAAACAGATATAAGTTAATACCTAGTTGTTTAATTAGATAGGTTCAAGTTTTGATATTCTAAAACCAGGCCCACTTAAAAAAGTTTTTGTTTGCTATATAAATGTGCAACATTAGGCACGTGGTTCGGTGGGAGTGAAGCTAGGGTCTATTTTGTAGTAAATTTGAGTCGTGTCCTTTCCCTTTCAATGATGGACCCTTTAATTTATGGTATAAATAAACGAGACATTAATGATTTTCGATCTTTTAACTTATTACTGAAGAAGATACAGAATTGGGACGCTAATTTTTAATATCTATGACATGCGCAGGTCGCAAGCGCAAGTGCAATATTGGGAATGACTTTTTCCTCATCACTGTCAACCGTGGAATACTACCTTTTGAATCGTTTTCCAGTTCCTTATGGTATACATAAATTATCATACACTCAAAAGTTGCATCTATACTATATATATATATATGCATTTACCATCTTAATTGAGTTCCTCATGATTACTTCAATGTCACTAATTTGGCAGCTACATGAAGGGTATTGATATTATTGGTACCAATCTCATCTGTATCCCTTGGTTTATGGCGCCATTTTTATTTTGTCAATTAAACTTTAAAAACTCTTATTTTCTTCCCCGAATTTAAATTGAGTCTCACTCAATCTTTTTTGTTAAAATATTTGTTAAAAGCTTATGAAAAAAAATTAGGATTTAAGTGCCATGTATATATATATTGTTATTTTCCATAACTTATTTTGACAAAAATGATACCTATTTTTTATTATTTTTTTTTTATTAACACAAATTATGATAATGGATATAAGTATGACAAATTTAAAATTCGAGAGGTCAAATAAGATTATTTAAAAACTAAAGAAAGTAAAATAGAAATGAGCCCTATAATTGAACAGGTACATGCAAGAATAATAATCCGTTTTTTTTTTTTAATCTTATTACTAAATTTCTTCTACTTTTTGTAATTGATATTTGGGCTTTCTTCTTCTTCTTCTTCTTCTTCTTTTTGATAAATTGATATTTTTGCTTTTGCAGCTTTGTACATGGTTGTTGTCGTCAGTTGTGCTGCATATATAGGCCAAAGCGTGATGGATAGTATGATAAAATTATTTGGAAGGGCATCTCTTATCGTCTTTGTCCTTGCTTTCACAGTACTCGTCAGTTCCATTTCACTTGGTGAGAACATACATATATATATATATATATATATTTATATACATATAAATTACAAATATATATATATATATATCTATGTCTCTATATGCATTTATTTCCTCTCTCAAATATAGACTTAATTATGTTACGTAGGAGAACCTTTTACAGACTCATTGTAGATGTTTCACATCTCATTGTGTAAGAAATTTCATATAATTATATATGCATATACATGTATACAGGGGCAGAGTTAGAAATCTGTTTCAGTGGGTGCATACACCAAAATTTTTTTTAAAATAAAATAAATTTTAAAGGGGATTATGTGAGAATTTTTAATTAGTGAGTTTATGTGAGAATTTTTAATTTAATTGGGCAAAATAGTAAAAGTATAAAATTTTTTTATACAATTAATTTTAGTAGGGATTATGTGAGAATTTTTTATTTTATTGGAGACAAAGTAAGGACTATACGAGAATTTTTTAATTTCAATGGGGGCAAATTATAAAAATTATAAAACTTTTAAGGTAAAAATAAAATAGCAAAAAGTTTTAGTGGGGGCACCCCCAGGCTCAACCCTTACATGTATACATGTTTGTATAAATATATGCACATATATAATAGTAAGAAGAATATTTGTTGTTTTGTTATTTGTAGGTGGGATTGGGATAGCGAACGTGATAGGACAGATAAAGCGCAACGAATATATGGGATTTGAAGACTTTTGCAATGCAGGTGGGCTTGGCATGGAAAACATGGTTGGATATGTATGAATCACTGGCCGTTTGGATAATAAGTTTCAACATTAAGTTAAAAAAAAATATTCAAATTTTTATTAAAAAAAAACATAGAAAAAATTTGAAATGTGGATTTAAATCTATAATCCAAGCAAAGACTAATGCAACGAATATTTGATAATTAAGTGATTTATTGACATCAATTTGATTCTGATTATCTAAATTAAGAACTTATTGGATAGAGCTGATATTGTTTAATCACCTAAATATCAAATATTTATTGAAGAGATGTACCATATAAATACAATCAAAATGTCATCCAAAATTAGCACAACATCATCACGAATATTTAATGATAAAATATGCTTCCTCATAAATCATAAATAATATATTTTTTTTTATGGAAAATAACTTTATGTCATGAATCTTAAATATATGACTTTAAATAGAGTAGAAAATATACCATACAAGAAATGCCGTTTTTAGTGACAACAATTGTTGTCGCTAAAGAGTCCTCAAGTTGTCAAAATTTGAGAAAAATTGGCCGTGCAAACGAGTTTTGAAGTTCCAGAAAAATAGAAATAATAAAACAAAATTTTGAAGATTCGAACACTTCTAAAAGCTAGTTCAAATTCTAACCCAAAAAAAAAAAAAAAAAAAAACGCAAAATGACCCCGGGAATAATTCTATGGCTAATTTATTCTAGCGACGACTATATCAATCATGAACCGTCTTTTAGCAACGATTTATATCATCGCTATTTCAGGACTTTAAGCGACGGGATCATCGCTAAATGTATCCATTCTTGTAGTTAACGGATTTTACACCAACCACTTGACAAGTAATGCATTCTATAGCCTAAGCAAAATAAATTAACCCTTGAGGTGGAGGACACTGGTAGCAACCCAACATTAAGTCAGTCCCACACGACCAAAAAGAAAAGATAATTAAACTGAGGACAAATTATACTCCCCGCTCCCCGCAAACTTTAGACTTTGTTAAAAAGTCTCGTGAATTTTAATTTGTAATATTTTTTTCCTAAATTTTGAAAATGTTTATGAATTTCTCCCATCAATTTTTAAGTATAAAATTATGAAATGACACATATTGACGGCACTCCTTACACCCATTATCCTTATTGAATGTAAAACTACGAAATTACCTATAAGAGACAAATTTGAGAAAAAAAATGACAATAAGCCCTAAATATTTACTCTTTTAACTTAATTAAAAGCATATCACATTTAACATCAGTAACTCATGCTTCAAACAACTGTTATGTGTATTTTTTTTAGTCAAAAAATTAATTAAGGGGGAAAATTTACAAACTTTTCCAAAGTTTAGGGAAAATAATATTACAAATAAAAATTTAGGGACATTTTATGACAAGAACTAAAGTTCGGGGGAGAAAAATATAATTTGCCCTAAAACTAATTACCATCACCCATCTGCAAGTTCTTCCATTGAGTTAAAATAGCACTCAACTAGGGTAAAATAATTAGCTTATGTGACGTCAAGAGATTGTGATTGAATCTGATTGAGTGCTAAGTATAAGTGACGTTTAGAATCTTAAAGCTCTTAGTTTTAAAATATGAGAGATTTAAAATAAATAAACATATATATAAATAAAATAGGTATTCATAAAGTCCCATATGGAAAAATAAAAAAGAATATGATTTAGTGGTGGCTATAAATATGATAAGCCCGAATGAGACTATAAGATAAAGTTATATTTTTGTCTCAACTTCTTCAGTAGAAAATAATCCTTAAACTTGTTTAGATCTAACAGCCATCACAAAACCATCGAGACCCAAATAAATTATTAGATTGCTTAATTTTTAGTGTGGCTAAGAAAACAAATAGTAATTATCTTTTAAGGATTAATGTTATAAATACCTTTTAAAATAAATTTTATTGTTCATTTTACTACCTTGATTATCATAGTCATTCAAAATGCCTACACATGTATAGAAAACCATTCAAAATATCCCTTTTTCTACTTCTGTCAATACATTTGCTGGATTTGATGAAATATCATTAATTGTATTTTCAAAATATCTAATAAATTAACGATCTTAATTCAATTTGCCCCCGATTGTCCCATGGTGATTATAAATAAAGGATGATTAGTAAAACGGTTTTGAGTAAATTCAAAATTTATCTTAAATTGTAATTAAAACGGTAAAAAATTTATATATCATTATTTTATATTATAATATTATGAAATCAATAAGAAGAAGTTGAAGGTTTTCATATATATGTACACATACATTTGCATATATATATATATATATATATGTATATGTATTTACCAGTTTTTTTTTTTTTTTTGTAGTATGCTAAAAAAGAATACGTGAGATAATTTAATAGGACATTATTAACTATTTGAGGCAATTTAATGAAAACATATTATTTACCATTTTTAAAGCATTGATTTTTTTTTTTTTTTGCTAAAAAGTATTTTCCCCAATTTTGATTTTATTTTTTCATTTTTACGATTTTAATTAGATTGTACAAGATAAATTTTAAATCTACTCATGCCAATTTTATCAAATAATCTTTTATGCACCCATTTTGAACAAGTTAGCCACCCATTTCTTTAGTTTATAGGTAGATTTAGACGAAACAAGTGTGTTGAACGTTTTTATTTAATTGAGAGGGTGCAATAAGAGAGGAGTCAAGTTATAACATCAATTCGGGGGACATTTTGGAATTATAATTATTACCACATTACTAAATCCAATATTAAGCATAAAAAACGGCAATGGACATAGGGGCATTTTGAAACGGTTCTGAAAATTTGAGTGATAAAATGAACGAAAATTTATTGATTCATGAAATTAATAATTTTTTAATCAAATAAAATGCATAGTTATATCTTTTAGGATTTTTTTTTTTTTTTTTGGCACCATCATCCCCTTGAACTTATCACAAAAATGTAATTGTCCCCCCAAATTTTTAATTATGATAATTTGCACCTTGAATTTACAAATCTATAACTAACCACCCCCCTAAACTTATCACACTGTTGCAGTTTATACCTTGAACTTTTTGATTTTAATAATTTACACCCTAAATATGTAAATCTGTAACAATCTACACTCTAAATCCATAAATCTGTAAAAATCTACACCATATATAATGATAAAAAATTTTAAAACTTTTTTATGGAAACTGACATGTGACTTGGACATAGGTCGTTAATTAGGAGCATGAAAGGTCTTTTTTAATCAAGGATAATCTAAATCTATATATAAGATAAAGCTAATTCAAATTTTTCTATTTAAAACTTAATTAAAAATCTTAACCTCAATAAACTTGGAGTAAAATAGATTAAATGATAATTTACATGATTGATTGACGTATCATATACGAATCACATGTCAATTTCCTATAAAAAAGAAACATTGCTATCAATGAGGGCGGATTGCTATAAATTTGTAAGTTCAAATTGTAAATTGTCAAAATTAATAAAAATTAATAATTAAATATACAAATTGCAACCACTAAATAAGCTTAGAAGGCATCAATACAAAAAAAGCCATTTCATAATATATCTTTTGTATTATAGATCCTTTTCATTGTGTCCCGGTTTTTCAAACCTGTTCAAATTCCCTTTTAATAAGTCAAAAAAGCATCTCCTCCCATCTCGTCCACTTCCGCTTATCATTTTTTACTCTTCTAAATACTTTTCCCACCAAATCATTAAAAAATAATAACAAAAAGCCCTCATTTGGCTCATTAAAAACCCTAATTTCATCAACTCGCATTTCTTTTGCACATAGGCACAATCAACATATATAATTTGTTAGGGATTTGATATTTTTGTGTCTTTAAAAGGTTTGAATTTATCGAAATCCTTAATAGCGGAGGTCGAAACTCTTTCAAATGACCTACTCTCTATCTTTTAGCTTTTTTTTTTTTTTTAAATGGAAATTATGTTCCAAAATATAAAAAGCAATACAATTACCATTTATCAATTCACTAACAAAGTCTATTACTACAAAAAGCTCAAGACTGACAGACAAACGATTTCATCAATAAATTTGAATATCATACAAAGAAAAATAATGTTTATTGAACTACATATAAATGAAAGACACTAAAAAAGTATATGAAATATCAAACACACACATATCAAACACACACATGACTCTTTAACAAATCTTTCATATAGTTGATAAAAACATCCGATCAATCGATAATAAGAAATTCATAATACAAAAACGGCACAAACAACCGCAAAAAACGAATCTTGAGTACGAATTACTCTTATCTTTAAGCATTATTACCCACGGATTCGTAAAGATTTTATGTCTGATCATCTGATCCCAACCCGCTGTGGTCCTCTATAGTTTACACTGCTACATTAGTGAGGCCCTCTATTTCTTTTTTTCCTGTTTCTCATAATGTTTTCTTGAAATGATATTATAAACTCAACGAAGTTAAATTTTTTTTTTTTTTTGAATAATCAACGAAGTTAATTTTAAAATGAACATTTCCTGACAAAACTTTTTTTTTTTTTTTGCTAAATAATTTGCCGCAAGACAAATGATCTGTAAAAGAAAAGAAACTAATTAATTAAGGTAATATCCTAATCACGTGTTTAATTTAATAAGTAATTATTTGAATCACGTCTTTACTATCTCGATGATGAACAATTATTTGGCCTCTTTTATGAGCTGTCCCCAGTTTTCTCCTGTCCTGGATGTGCGTTTTTCGTACTTTAGCACTCCATTCAAGAAAGCAGGTCTACTATTGATATCATTTAGGTGTACGGAGGAACTTTATACATAAATATATATAATATAATATAATATATTAGCATCTATGTGGACATCATGAAGTTTGCGATTAACTTTATAACTCTTTAAATCATATCATAAAAACAAATTATTTTCTAGAAGTTGTTTTTCACTTACTCAGTCTAAAATCCACTTCTATAAATATTTAGATGTCCTAGTCCACAATTTATAATTAATTATAGCTCATAATTTATATATATATACATACACATATACATACACTCCTGGTTTCCATATGTCAAGCAAACCAAACCCACGTTTCTCTCTCTATTTCATATACTATTTTGCATCCACACAGAGAGAGAGAGAGAGAGAGAGGGAGAGAGATCTTGGTAAATTAGTTTTGAGATGGCCAAAGTCATGAGATCGGAATTATTATCAATGGTAACAATGGTCTCGTTCAGTATTTTTATGGCCGTTATGTTTGTTTCAGCAGAAAGAGGCATGAAATTACAACTACCAGCTGATCAACTTCGTGAAGCTTCAGCTTTTGTCAACGGAAAGCAACAACTTAGTAATCTGTCTGATTACATCCTCAAAGCCACCGATTTCTTGTGGCAATCCGACCAGTCGGGTTATCAACATGTTTGGCCGGTAAGCACATGATATATAGAAAACTGTACTTTTACTCTATCAGTTGATACTACCGTTTTGACCATAAAGAAATTTTACAACAGTTTGATCTGCGAGTATTCTCGTTAAAAATTTACATTGCAGGACTCATAACAGCTTTCAGTCATATATGAATCAGAAATACAATAGAATCTCCGATGAGATAAAACTATAGTTTCTTATAGTGGCCATATATATGAATCGCGATAATTACTTTCTTTTCTCTCTTCCTTCTCTCCATGTATATATATGTGTGTGATTATGGCTTATCGTTGGTTCCTGAAGGGGAATTAATAACGCTTGTGAATTATTTTTAATGGGTATTATGTTGGGTAGGAAATGAAATTTGGATGGCAAATTGTACTTGGGACCACAATTGGAGCGTTTGGAGCTGCATTTGGGAGTGTCGGTGGTATTGGTGGAGGTGGTATTTTTGTCCCAATGCTTACCCTTGTTATTGGGTTTGATCCAAAATCTTCAACAGCCTTGTCCAAATGTAAGACCAAACTATCATTTATAATATACATACATACATACATACATACATATACATGTATGTATATATCTTGTTAATTTGTCAGCTAGCATATTAACTTTGTTTCCATTAGAAATCAAAGTGAATAAAGAAAAGAAAAGAATTAATTAATTAATCAATTAATTAAAATTTTAAATTAATAAAAGGAAATTTTATTTGTTTGGTAGATACAAAGAAAGAAAATAATAAATTTGTATAGTTGATATTCTTATTCAGTCTAAGATTATTTTTGTTTTTAAAATAACAATAAAAAATTAGTTTTTTGGTCATTGTTATTTGAAACAAAAAATCAACAACAACAACATAAGCTGAAATTAGAGGATCCCAAAAAGCAAATGACGAAAAAGTAGACGAGAGAGAGAAAAGGATGAGTGCTTTTTTTTTTTTTTTTTTTTTTTTTTTATTTTTTTTTTTAAGAAAAACTTGACAGAGCACAAACGGAGAATTTGAAGTTTATTAGTCTATTTTATATTTTAATAAGTAGTTGACATTTTGTCTTTTTACGGTAAAATGTATATCATTAAACACTACCAATAAAATATGTTTAAATAATTGAATTAATTTTTTTTAACTGTATCTGATACATAAGTGTTTATTTTAAAAATTTACATTATTTAATATAGAGTTGCTTCAATCATAAATCAAAGATGTTTCTGTATCGATAATACAAAAGAAATTTCTTAACGAAGAAATTGCTTTCAAATTTGGTGGCATAAACATCATTAATTAGTAGAGAAAACATTTAAATTACTGTCTCATCACACATTCTTTTTAACTATTTTATTTTCTATGATATACCAATCTAAACCAATGAAAGGTGTTAGTTATTACTTGCGTATTACAGGTATGATTATGGGTGCTGCAATATTAACTGTTTACTATAACTTGAAGAAGAGGCATCCAACAATTGACATACCAATTATTGACTATGATTTGGTGCTTCTCATCCAACCAATGCTCATGCTTGGCATTAGTATCGGAGTAGCTTTCAGCGTCGTCTTTGCCGATTGGATGGTCACTATTCTCCTCATCATAATTTTTCTAGGTAAAAGAGGAAAAGTTGAAATATAAAACTATAATTAATTCACCTCTTAATAGTTTAATCTTTTGAGATGAATTAATAAATTAACATGGTATCATAACGTGGGAGAGATTCTTGCAATTGCACGATTTAATCCCTTCAATATGATCGCGTATTTGGTTTTTAATGTGTTTTAGTTTCTTATCTGTATTGGACTTTCAAATTAATATTTGTCCGGATGTTTTCTCATTCTGTAAGCCAACAATAGTTTAAGCTTTTAGAAAAATTGATAAAGGAACGGCAAGCCTTTGAAGCTTTGCTTCCTGTGGTCAGGAGTCAGCCCATAATGCCTCCCTTTATTTGCTTGGTTCCTTCTAGCTTAGAATGCTTAGCTTCCTACTCCAAATGGTTTTTAGTTTGGAATATATATATATATATTTTTATGATTGAACATCTTATTTTGTATTATCAAATAAAATAAAATAAAACCAGTTTTTAACTCGTAAGATTAAATGTCTAATAGTTTGATATATAAATGTCCACATAATATAGAACTGCTTTCAATTATGAACCAGCCGTTTAAAAATTAATCAAAGAGCTAAAACAATAGTTTTATTTTACAAATTCCTTTCCTGTTTAATTGATGTGGTAATTTATAAATCTAGATGAAGTGAATCAAGGTTTCTGTAGTAAAAGTTGACAGTAACTAGTACTCTTGGATTTGTATTACTTTTAGGCACGTCCGTGAAGGCTTTCTTGAAGGGAATCGAAACATGGAAGAAAGAAACCATACTGAAGAAGGTAAGGAATAAAAAGGCTTATATATAGTACATGGAAAAGTATATCAATTATATATATATATATATATATAGAGAAAGAGAGAGAGAGAGAGAGAATTTTGTGTCCCCCCCAATATATATAATCTGACATGGCTTTATTTTATTTTATTCTCTCTCTCTCTCTCTCTCTCTCATTTTAATCTGCCCTTTTTTTTTTCCTTCCTCCATAAACCAGGAGATTGCTACGGTCTTGGAAAGTGGTGAGTGCATCATCCATTGATTCTTCTTCTTCTTGTTCATTATTTTTTCCCTTCGGGATCTCGCTCAAATACTATACATGTATATGCAAATATGTGTGTATTTCATTTATCAGAAATTATAAGCACGTTGTGATCGAATGTTTATATATATATATATATATATATATATTTAGGTAGTACTAGCGCTGGGCAAGTGGAATACAAGCCTCTTGGAAGTGGCCCCAATGACCCTCAAGATAACACCAAAAGACAAGAGGTAAGTTTTTTTTTTTTTTTTTCCTTTAAAAATTCTACTTATGAAAAAAAGACTCCGCATTTTGGACTTTATTCTAAACTGTCATATTTTGACAAGATAAAAACTAGTAGAGATGCTCTATTGTAGCAAGCTATAGCGCACAAAATTAAATTCGAGACGATCTGAATATGATTTAATTTGCTTAATAACAAATGTACCAATGAATTGATGCAGGTCACCATTCTTGAGAACTTATACTGGAAGGAAATAGGGCTTCTTTTCTTTGTTTGGGTTGCTTACCTAGTTCTGCAAGTTGCCAAGGTTTGGTTTATTTTTTTATTCTTTATTTATTTATTTTGGCGCTTATTGTATGATTCCTTCAAGATAGTGAAACTTCATGCATGTATAAAAAAAATAATTCTCATTAGATTTTAATTGAGAAAACCAATCTCTTATTTTCGACAATGTACAGAATTATACAACAAATTGTTCAGCAGAGTACTGGCTGTTAAACTTGTTGCAGGTAACTTTTCATTACTTTTCTTTGTAAAAGTTTTTGTTTTATCATCACATCAAAAAAATAGTAGTAATAATAATAGGGACAAATTACGTTTTATCCTCTAAATTTTAGATCTTATCACAAAATACCACTCAAACTTTAATTTGTAATATTTTTTCTCTCATAAACTTTGGAAAAGTTTACAAATTTTCGCCCTCAAATAATTTTCTGACAAACAAATACACATAACATTCATTTGAAGCATGAATTGCAGACATTAAATGTGAAATACTTATAATTAAGTTTAAACGGTAAATATTTAGTGTTGATTGTCATTTTTTTCTTATATTTCTCTCTTATAGGAAACTTCATTGTTTTACATTTAATATGGATAACGGATGTCAGGAGTATTACCAATGTGTGTCATTTCATAATTCTATACTTAATACTCCAAACTGATGCTTTTAACGTTTTTTTAATCAAAAATTTAATTAATGGGGAAAATTCATAACCTTTTCCAAAGTTCAGGATGAAAGAAAGTTATAAATTGAAGTTCAAGGGACCTTTAGTGATAAGGCCTAAAGTTTAGGGGGAAAAAGTATAATTTGTCCCAATAATCCTCACAAAAATAAGTTTAGCCATAAATAATGAAACTCACGGAATATTAACATATATTTATTATATTCATAATTTTGATGATAATAAATTTTGAGATTATAAGTTAATTTAAAGGAAAAATATCATAAATTCCCATGAATTTTGTCATTGGTGTGAATTTGTCCTTGAACTATGAAATGTACCTATTGTGCCTCCCTAAACTTTAACATATGTGTCAAGTTACCCCTCATTTAATTGCCATTAGTTTTTCCATTATTTTTAATGTCAAAATATCCTATGAACTTTGCTTTTGTGTCAAAATACTCCTTGATCTTTATTATTTATATCAAGTGCCCCTAATCTTTTAATATTTGTGTCAAATTTTACTATCTATTTTATTTTATTTATCTAACATTATATAATTACCTAAATTTTTTAGAATAGGTAAAAAAAATTATTTTTTCTATTAAAAGAAAATCTATCTTTTTCTGACCCACTTTTTTTCTTATTTTAATTCAAATTTATATTCATTTTAATTTTCTTAAAAAAAATAACTGCACAACTTATGTTTATTATTTTATTATCCTAATATTACAATTTTTAGCTTAACTACGATTAATAATATTGCATCAAAATTTGCAAACTAATTTTTTAAATTAAAAACTATAAATAAGAATGTGTATCAGAGTAAATTTACATTACTTATTCTCATTATAGATTTAAGTAAATACGTAAATGAAATTCGTTATAATTGTGATTTCAAATTATTTAGACGAAGTAAATAGCGTATTTGAAATCCAAATTCTGCATCTGAGTGCTACTAACTTTGGTTACACATAAGTAAACACATAACCCAAATAAACTTGAATTAAAATAAGTAAAATAGAAAAAAAGTGTATGAAAAAAAAAATATGGACATCACTTTATTATAATAAAAATATATATATATTTTTACATGTTCTAAAAAGTTAATAATTATTAGGTTTATGCAATATTAGATAACTAAAATAAATATAAATGAAGCAGTTTGATACAAATTTTAAAAATTAGATGATAGTTTGACACAAATATTAAAGATTATGAGATACTTTGACACAAATACAAAGTTTAGGGGGCATTTTGACATTAAAGATAATAGAAAAGCTAACAACAACTAACTAAGGGGATAACTTAACACGCATGTTAAAATTTAGAAAGCACAATAGGTACTTTTTATAATTTATGGGGTATATTGATACTAATGATAAAATTCAGAGGAAATTTATGATATTTTTCCCAATTTAAATTTCAGCTTGTTTTTGTAACTTAAAGGTCCCGGTATCGGTTGGGGTGTATCTATATGAGGCAATAAGCCTTTACAAGGGAAGGAGAGTAATAGCATCCAAGGGAGATCAGGGCACAAACTGGCGAATCTGCAAGCTTGTCTCCATTTCCGCCTGCGGTTTTCTGGCTGGAATCGTCGGCGGTTTGCTCGGAATCGGCGGAGGATTCATCATGGGTCCCTTATTCTTGGAGCTGGGAATCCCCCCTCAGGTGAAGTCTATACCTTCTCGTTTTCCTAATTCTCGTTGTTTCTTGAGTTACACAACAAACTTTTTTAATTGCTTAACATATATATCATGGTTATGTAATTAGTGTTGTGTGTGTGTCTACATATATATATGTATGTTAGAACGTGTTTAAACATTTAGATTTCATGATACTAAAATATATTATATTAGATATAAAATGTCTAAATTATGCATGCTCAGGTTGCGAGTGCAACTGCAACTTTCGGAATGACCTTCTCCTCATCCATGTCAGTTGTGGAGTACTATCTTCTGAAATCGTTTTCCAGTTCCTTATGGTACGTAGCTAGTTATATTGGGTGGCAATTCGTGTCGTCAAGTCGGGTTCGTATCGAGTTGAAGCCAATTTGAACTAGAAATTAGAGGCACAAAGTGATCTAGACCCGAATTAATTTTTGTCTTGTTAGATGGGTTCGACCTAAACTCAATCGACATCCTATTTTTCCAACCCTAACCTCCATTTTTTCCATTTTGTGCTATCATATGGTGACCCATATTGTCACTCCTTAATTTATATTAAGATTGGTATTCAAACTAACAATTTGTCCAATAACATTCATTCCTTCCAAAAAAAATGTCCATTAAAGGCTAGACTGTAATTACCTTACTAATCATGATTAATTTTTTCTTTTTCTTCTTCTGAATTTCAATTTTGAATGCTGTCAATTCTCGAGAGAAAAAAAAACTTGTAATATAATATTATAATGACAATATTAACCTTAATGAAGTAATTACAACTCGGTTTTAGACAATTTTTTTGAAGGGGATGACTAATATCAAACGAATTAATAACTCGAGAACAAGTCATAATACGAAATTTTAAACTTCAGCGACTAAAATAAAATTGAAACTATAGTTCAGAAATCGTAACCCTTTATACTATATATGTGTTTTTTTAAACAAATAATCTCGAATTAACTTCCTTATTTTGGTGTGTCATTTGGCTTTCATGTAGATGAACGGCTTTACATTGTTCGAATTATGTGTAATGTCTATTTTACAGTTGTTGTCTCTGTTATAATTTTTTTATTTCTGTTATTTTTTTAACATCATTAATATCATTATTTTGTTGGCAGCTTTGTATTTAATTGCTATCAGCGCAATTGCCGCCTATATTGGTCAAAGCGTGATGGAAAGAGTGGTCAATATGTTTGGAAGGGCATCTCTTATCATCTTTGTTCTTTCCTTCACAATATTCGTTAGCGCCCTTTCACTTGGTAAGAATTTTTTTCTCTTTTTTTTTTTTTTTCATTTTTCTTCTAGAAAAATGGATTTTTTTTTTTTTTTTTTGCTATTCAATTTGTTTAATTACTGAAAATAATAAAAGAGCGATTGCTATTGGTTATTATTTATAGGTGGGGTTGGTATAGCCAACATGGTTGGGAAGATAAACCGTGACGAGTACATGGGATTTGAAGACCTTTGCAAATATGGTGGAATTGGCATGGAAAACATGGTTGGTGGAATGTAATTTATTTATGATATTAGACTCCGTTTGATAGGTAGAATTTCATGCAACTAAAAAATCTGAGTCTTTTATGATAATTGATGGGTTTCAAATCGTCAATTCTCAAATTTGGAGGGTTTAACAAGATTTTTGTATTCAAATACAACCTTTTTTTTTTTTGTTAAAGCGAATTTAGATGACAAATATATTCAAATTAAAAAATTGAGACTAAACCAATGAACTAAACACTCAATTTTGTAATCCTATCATATAATTTCCTTTTCTTTGAGATGCGCAGTCGTCCATTTTCTTTTATAGGAGATTTCTAAATCATTTTTAAGAAGACAATGACTTTGTTTTATACATAGACAAACAAGGTAATAGAATAGAAGTCAATAACATAGTCAAACAACGACAAAGCAAAACTAACTAGCTCGTGGGTAGTTTTATCTTTTCCTAGGCGTGATTAGAAAAATGAAAAATAAAAAATAAACTACTTATATAGCTCATTAACTATTGCTCTCTTTCCGAAGTGAGATTAAACTTTAACTTTAGGGGGAGTTTGATGGAGTAGTTTGAGTTGAGATTTTTAAGTTGGAATAGTAAATTTTTTTGAATTTTCAGAAAAGACAAAAAACTTTTTGGGAAAAAGACAAAAAAAAGTTTGAGTTGAGTTGGTTGAGTAAGTCAAACCTCTATCTTGGCTAACAAATAGTCAGCCATATCTCCATCTTGGTTAACATCAACTTAAATTCCACCACACACATTGCATCAATGTCACGCGCAAACTTGTGGATCCAATAAAATCAAAATACAATACTTGAAGTGTTTTTGATTAGGACAATTGAAAACAAAGATTTTGAGTTACTTATATAGAATTCAATGTCCCTCAACTCTTACTTCTTATTCAATGTGGGATTAAGCTCTCATTTTATTAAACCAAAATCCTGATGATAGTGCTACTACTTTTGGATCCGAATGGGTAAATAGAACTTGGTTTATCAGTATGGTAAAAAGTATAGACTCTACCATAAATTTTCACGTATAGGAGTACCTTTGCTTGTGGGAAGCATTGTTTATGATTACCGCTGATCGATGAACAGAATTTAGTGCAAGCAAAATGACATGGACAATTTTGGAAGATTCAACTCAAACATTCCCAATGATTGGTTGACATATCCAATTTCTGAAATCGGAAAATTTTTACAAAAAAGTGTTTGTCTTAACTTTTTTCATCATTCTCTTATTTTGAAAAAGAAAACTATCTTATTTCAAATTTATTTTGTATAATACTCTTTTGAAAAAAGAAAAGGAATCTTTTAAAATTTTTTCACAATACACTATTTCCAATACTATTTTTTTCATTCAAACAACTTTTTGTTTTCAAAAAGAAAATTTTTTACACATTCAAACGCTCTTATCTCAAAATGAAAAAACTTTCTTATTTAAAACAACAAAATTTTCTTTTTTAGAAATAGACATGTGCTCCAAACAAAACCATCACTCAAAAAAAAAAAAAAAAACGTCATTTATTTGAACACATGATTATTAGAACAATTACGCTATTCTACTTTTGCCCTTTACGTTTTGCTTTCACTTTTGCGATATGCAATCTTTCACCTTTGCTATTACATTTTTAATTTTAGCACTTTGAGTAATTTTTTGTCCTTTTATGAATTCAAATTGTGTTGTTTTATTAAAAAATTATTCAACTAAATAGATTATTTGTGAACACTTTTCAATAATTGTTTTAAAATATTTTTATCTTTAAAATCAGTTCTCATATAAGATGCAACTCTATGTTATATAAAAGAGACAATTACATTACTTTGTTAGCTTTTTAACTAGAAAGGTTGATATCCTCGTAATATATTAAAACTTTCTAACAATCAAAATAAAATTGAATTAAAAAACATTGATATAAAGTTAATATATATGAACAAGAAATAATTTCTTCAACTTTTCATTCAATTAAGGAGTTGAATAATTTTAAATTAAATAATATCATAATTAATTAACTTGACAAAGTTTTCTTTATTTTTAAATAATTTATTCTAATTATTAAGGAAAAAAATATTAGGACACAAAGGGCTCGTGCCTTAGGCACGTGATCCATGCTAATTTATAAAGGAAAAACAAAAACAACCGTAGATTTGAATCTAAGAACTTCTATCTAAATTCCTCTCTTTTCACCGGGGTATTATGCAGACCAGCATTGCATTCAAAGGCTGAGTACTTCGTGTGGAGATTAAAAAAAAAAAAAAAAAAAAAAAAAAAAAAAAAAAAAAAAGGTAGCATTTGAGTGTAATCTTCTTCTTTTGCTTTATGATATAATTATATTTCTTCCCTTTCGGCACCGCCAGCCCTTGATTGCTTATCTTCTTTACACCGTCTAATCGAGAAGCAAATTCATATGAACCCCACATGTATTTGTCGTCCACAATTAATTAACAGTAATAATTGATGATTATATATATAGATAAATATCTCAAGTCCGACAATTAGACATGTTCGATAACAATAACATTCAATTCTGAAATTTGTAATAACTAGTTAATTTATATTCAACTTTTAATTCAAACCTTATAATATGATAAAACTGAATTATTTGTACAAAAGATTAATGTCACTGAAAATATTATATTATAATCAATTAATTGTAAAAATACAGTATTAAAAATTACAAATACCGTTAGTTAGGGTATTTGAGCAATTGTAAAATGTTACCATTAATGTCTTAACTTTGACAATTGAAAAAAAAAAATCATAATTTTCTTTCGAAAGATGGAAAGAAAAGAATATAATACCATGAGTTTTTTTTTTTTTCTCCTATTAGGGAATATGTACCGTCCGTTATTTAGAAGCATAATAATCTATATAAACAAGGAACCCAAAAAATATAGCTATAAAAATTTCGATAACGAATATTTTTTAAAATATTTATAAAATATTCAAAACACCCCCCTATTGAAGCCAAAATATGACTTTTAACCCTTTTCTAATTCAACTGTCTAAAATATATCCACTCCTATTTGAAGCTACTAGAAGAAACTGAAATCTAATGCTTTAGGTTATACAATTTATATCATAAATATTAAATAGTATTGGTAATTTTTAAAAATTCAATCAATTCAAGAGGGTAATTTGTGATTGATTTTATACGGCTAGGTTATTTTTAGCATTTATATATGATGAGAAGGATAAAAGTGAAATATTAGGTAGTCTTGGAAATTTTTAAAAATTTAATTAATTCAATCTTATAGAACTGGGATATTTTAAGCATTTGTAAAATATTAGAATGTGAAATGTGGTAAATGAGTAGCTTGACAAGTCTATCTATGAATAACAGTCTAGGTGGTGTTGAAGCTAGCTTTTTCAGCTGGGACATTTAGAGCATTTATATATGATAAGGAGTATAAGGCTCCGTTGGTTTTATTGGTTTATTTCAAATTTTTCATCTCAGTTTTTGTTTTTTTCTGAAAAATTTTTTTGTCTT
This sequence comes from Ficus microcarpa, assembly GCA_025413485.1. Classification (NCBI taxonomy): domain Eukaryota; kingdom Viridiplantae; phylum Streptophyta; class Magnoliopsida; order Rosales; family Moraceae; genus Ficus; species Ficus microcarpa. The sequence goes on along the minus strand of CM046377.1, from coordinate 44,327,471 downwards.
TTCTGAAAAGTCAACAAAAATTACTATTTAAACTTAAAATTCTAACTCAAACTGGTAAACCAAACGGACCCTAAAAGTGGTATATGACTAGTTTTGGCACTCCATCTAAACACTGTTTTCTCTCATGACATTGAAATGTAATTTTCAAACTTATGATCCAAACATAGGTTAAATACATGGATTTTCTTTTGATATTTTTATTAACAAAAAGTGGTGTTTTGTATGATTGCTCTTTAAAAGTACATCTCTTGATTATTATTTCAACTATAATAGTTTTAGTTTTAGTTTTTTTTTAATTTTTTATTTTTACCTCCAATTGTGAAAGGTCAAAACTTTAAATAAGTATTTCTCAAAAAAAAAAACTCGAAATAAATATTAAGAAATGACAAAATATATAAATATATATATAAACATGTCTATTTAAGGGGTTATTTTCATAATTTTCTAAGAAAATTTGTATTTTTTAAAAGGAAAAAAATACCCAAATGATAAAAAATTTAGAGAAAATTATATCAATATGATACAAAAAATTAATATTAAACTAATATAATATAAAATTATATTAAAATTAATTAAAATATGTGTCATTTTAATTAAAAATGAGAAATTTGTGTCATATTATCAATAGATGAAATTTTTTTTTGATTATTTAGGTAATTTTCTTTTTCTTTTTTCTTTTTTTTGGGAAAGCATTTTTCTTCTTGTGGGCTTTGATGATGGTTACAGAGAGCCCAAAACTGATGGCCCAACCCAACCGGGAAAGAGCTCCCAACCCAGATTCCACTCTAAAAATTCCACAAATCTGTCCCTCTCTCTCTTTCTTTCTCCCAGCTCTGACCCATCACCACCAAAGAATTGTCAAGGTCTCTTTCTCTCTCCTCTCTCTCTCGCTCTTTCTCTCTCTAGCTTTTAGATAGAGAAAGAAACGCAGCGATGGTGTTCTACTTCAAAGCCCGACCGGAGGCCGGCGACTACACCATTTTCATGGGGCTCGACAAGCACGAGAACGAGGAGCTCATCAAGTATGGCTTCCCCGAAGACATTTGGTATTTCTTCTCTCCTTTTCCCCAATTTTTTTTCCCTTCGTTATTTTAGCAGTAAATCCACTTAATTTCTCTTTCTGTTCTTCAATTTTCACTTTTTTTTCCACAATTTTCGGTAATGACTGACGTCTTCTCTCTCTCGAAGATTATTGTTGTTATGGTTATGGTGTTTCGCGATTCTTCTCATAATTCGGTCGTGCTTCTGTGTTCAATGATCTGTTTTTTGCTGGTGTGAATTGTATTTCTTCTATTTTTCTGTATCATCCTGTTTTCTTTCGGAGAATTTCTTTGGAAAAATTCATTCGTTTGGGCAATTTTTCAGTCGTTTTCTGATTGTTATCTCTTATCTTTGCGTGTGTTCTATTTTTCATCGACATGTATATGAATTCTGTGTTTGTACCACATATCGTTGCCTTAAAAGATATATATATATATATGTATGTATATAATACATATGATTTCTGCCCCCAAATTTTACCTAATTTGAAGTTACCAGCACTTGATTAGGCCAATTTTTGGCAATGAATCCTGTATTTAACTTGAGCTTGCACGCGCATGCGCATTATATATATATGTATATATATTTCTTTGTGTTATGTTTGTTTTGGCTTTTTTAGCATCTGGGTATCTAAACTTTTGATGGATAAAAGACATCGTGTTTAATTGTGGCTGTAGAAACTAAAAACTAATGTCTTTTCAGCTCAAAACATGTCTTGATTGAGGGGTTTTTTTTTTTTTTTTTTCCCTCTTTTTTTTGGTTGTAGGTTCCATGTGGATAAAATGTCGTCGGCCCATGTTTATGTTAGGCTACAGAAAGGGCAGACTATTGATGATATAAGTGAAGGTGTTTTGGAGGATTGTGCTCAGCTTGTTAAAGCTAATTCCATCCAAGGTAAACTTTGTTCGGTTTTTTTTTGCTTTTTGATTTTCATGTAGTATTTCACATTGTTTAAAAACTAGAAATGTTTCAAAACTGGAAAACAGGTTGCTATCTGATTAATTTGCGAATGACATAGTTATTTGTGTATTTTACAGGTAACAAGGTGAACAATATTGATGTTGTTTACACTCCATGGGCCAATTTGAAGAAAACGGCGTCAATGGATGTTGGTCAAGTTGGTTTCCACAATCCAAAGATGGTGAGCTTCTTCATTTATATATATTCCTCGTATATCTATTTGACTATTTGATTTTATCATGTAGTGGAAAGTTTGATATTTGACTTTTTTCTTTATAGGTTCGAACTGTAAAGGTGGAGAAGCGGATTAACGAGATAGTTAACAGGTTGAACAGGACGAAGGTGGAAAGGAAACCTGATCTGAAAGGTAAATTCCATTCTCAGTGTCCCTAGTTTTTTTTTAGAGAAAAATGTTAAACTTCCGCGTGACATCTAGCAACTGACTTTTTTTTTTTTTTTTTTCATCTTATTCTTTTGTAACAAAATTCGTTAATGTGTGGATTGCAAACACTGAACTTATTTAAACTGCAGCTGAACGAGAAGCAGTCAATGCTGCTGAAAGAGCAGAGAGAAAACAGCATCTGAGAGACAAAGTAAGTTTTCTACCGTCGTTTTCGAACCTTTTGCCTTTGTATTTGGCCGTATGAGGATAATTGAAAAGACCATTTTATAGCAGTGATAATTTTATTCAGCAATGAAAATCTTTTACAGAAACGTCGCGAAGAAATGGAAAGACTTGAAAAGGAGAGACAATTGGAACTGAGGAGCTACAAAGGATTGATGGTTTCTGAAAACATGACATCTAACAAACAGATAGGAGCAACAAGCAAGTCCCTGCAGGAACTGGAAGAGGACTTCATGTGAGAATTTTCCTTGTGTTCAAGAAGAAGAGGCTGTAGCGGCTTCGATACCCAGTATGATGAGGATTTTGTGATTCTAGGGTAAGAATTTATCCCGTCCCGCCCTGTTCTAAACCTGTTAACCTGCTAAATAGTTAGAGGGTGTGCAACATCTAGACAGGAAGGGGACTTGGTCAAAAATTTCAAGATTAGAGAGGGCAAGGCTATTTGGTGTTTGGAGACACAGAAAAAGGGGATATATTTATTTTTGTTCTTGTGATTGGATGATGATGATGATAAAGGGATGTGAGTCATAACTTGTGCTTGTCAAATTTGCCAACGGAGATTGTGCCATATGGTATTATGCTGAACAAACTGTTATTTTTATTTTATGTTTGTTTTCCTTCATATTTCCTGGGCTGTGTGCTTATTCATGTTTGAAGAGTTTATCTTACCAATTTCTGTCTATATATTTGAAAATTAAAACTGCATTTGCAAGGTGTATTTCTTTGGAATTCACATTTAGATATTGGCAAAGCTTATGATAGGAATTGTACTCTAGTAGGTATTGTTGTTTTAACTTTAAATTTTTTATCGGTCTAATCTATGAATATTCATGTTAAAAATTTACAGCACGACACACTAAACAACTTTCGGTTATAGATCAAATCATTGAAAAACTGATCAAATGACAAACAAAAATGCCTGCTAGTGGAACAAAAATAGGAACAAGTTTTTCGTTATGATGTTAATGTTGAAAAATACTAGAGTTCATTATTGCAATTACATATAAATTCATCTACATCATGAAAACGTTGGTAAAAGAAAAAAGTCAACTCCTTCATAATTTCTCCCTCTCCTAAATCCAAACAATCTATTAAGGTCTGGTTAGGCATGTTTACTTTTCAACTAAGTTGTAGAAAAACGATGCCATCAAATAAGAAGAAAAAAAAAATTTGTAGAAAAACGAACTATGTCTCATAAATGAAATGATTTATTATTGTGGATGTTAATCTTCTAAACCCCTCTCATAAATTATATTGTCTTCACTTAAACATCACTCATCTTTGGTATCCCGTATCTTTATACCCTTTTAATTAACACTCCATAAAAGGTTTGCTTCGTTCATCTCATGCATTAATTGCAAGTTTGGTTGTGAAAATTTCATGAGCAAACAAAAGTTCCAAGACTACCCATATAGAGCCTTAAAATATGCATGAAGATTTTTTTTTCCCCTTTAGAATAAGATAATATTTTAATTTGATAATATAAAGATTGTCCACGGACCGCACGACAAAAAATTGATAGATACTCGTGACATAACAAGGATATGTATGAAGGCATTTGTTTATCTAATAATTCTGTTTAACAAGTCAAATTACATAGACATTCATTCATATGATTATCTCAATCTATAAATGAATAAATGACTTTAAAAAATCTCTTAATATGTCAGAAAGTATGAATTTTATATGCATCCATCCACCATGAATGTAGGAAACGCAATTTATGAATGATGAAAGTTATTATACATAGGTATGAAATCCGCAGCTTTTTTACATAAATCAAATGATATATCCTGTTAACGAGTTGGGAAAAACAAAACTTGATCTTGAGTCGAGGGGGTTCCATACATAATGGTAAGTCAGTGGGCTAAAGTGGAGGAGGATAGAACCGATAAACTATCGTGATCAACTCTACTTAAATCTTTTATCCTATTAAATCTTTTTAAATTATAAATTAAATACATTAACACATTAGTATTGTAATATCTCACTGATTGAGTACTCTTGCGTCAAAAATGAACGGGGTTAAAGATCTGTTGAAGCTGTGGGATGTAAAAATGCACCGGTAGGGGAGCGTTCCGTCTAGAGGGAAGCACCCGCGCGAGATATGATAGACGAAACGGAAACCAGAATGTCGGCTTGAGTAAAGTAAATTAAGAACTAAGGTAATGGTACATAATTTTAGAGTTTAGTATTGTACTTTTAGTGATATAGTCACAAAGTTTAAGAATTGATAGAAAGTAAATTTGATAAATAGTGGCTTAAGTTTATTAAATTTTATTATTTCTTTGTAAGTCATTTCTAGTTTCTCTCTCTTAATTCGTTGTACTTCTATTGATCATTGTTTCATGAAATCGCAGTTATGTTACAACTTGCCTAGATTTGCATTTACTACTGTATCTTGCAACTTCGAGGGTGTTTGGTGAATGAGTTTAGTTTAAGATATTTAAGTTTAAATAGTAATTTTTGTTGATTTTTTAGAAAAGACAAAAAACTTTTTCAGAAAAGATAAAAAAATTTTTCAGAAAAAGACAAAAACTAGGATAAAAAAGTACAATTTAGTTTAAAATGAGTTTAAATACCAAACTTCTCCTTATAATGCACACATCAATGTGGTATTAACAATGTAGAGCCCAAAAAAAAAAGTAATTATCGTGATCAAACTCTACTTGAATCCTTTATCTTATTAAATATTTTTAAATTATAAATTAAATACATTAACACATTAGTACTTAATATTTCACTGATCGAGCGCTCTTGCGTCAAAGATGAATGGTGTTAAGCAATCTGCCGAAGCTGTAAGATGTAAAAATGCATCGGTAGGGGAGCATTCCGCCTAGACGAAAGCACCCGCGTGAGATGTGATAGACGAAGCGGAAGCGAGAACATCGGCTTGAGTAAAGTAAATTAAGAACTAAGGTAATGGTACATAATTTTAGAGTTTAGTCTTATACTTTTAGTAATATAGTCACAAAGTTTAAGAATTGATAGAAAGTAAATTTGATAAATAGTGGCTTGAGTTTATTAAAATTTATTATTTCTTCGTAAATCATTTCTAGTTTCTCTCTCTTAATTCGTTGTACTTCTATTGATCATTGTTTCATGAAATCGCAGTTATGTTACAACTTGCCTAGATTTGCGTTTACTACTGTACCTTGCAACTTATAATGCACACATCAATTTCTAATTTTATTAAATGTGGTATTAATTAAAAAATGTAAGTAATGTAGAGCCCGAAAAAGAAAAGTAATCAATTATTAAAATAGACATAGTCAAGCATCAAAACATCAAATCCGTTGTAGTCTAGTTGGTTAGGATATTCGGCTCTCACCCGAAAGACCCGGGTTCAAGTCCCGGCAACGGAATAACTTTCATTTTAATTTTTTCAGCACCTTATCTTTTTATTTCCTAATTGGAGAGTGCTAGCTACAAGTGATACACTCCATACGCACGCTAACACACCCCTCCTCCTTCTCTCTCCTTCTCTCTCTCTCTCCCTTATTACACTCTTTTTGAGTGACATGTGCTGTAATTTGATCCATTTGTCACCTATTTGATTTGGTATTGGAGATACGTTTGTTTATACAACTATTCTAATACAAATATTTGATTGCTTCAAGATGCAAATATCAAATTTTCATTTTTTCAAAATTCGTAATATATTCATTTTCTACCTTTACACTATTCAAATGTCACATGTAATAAAAACTATCCAAACACACATCTTATTTAAATAAACAAGTCAAATTCTACATTAAAATGCAAACATTCAAGTTTAATAAACGTTTCAATTTAGTCCGTGATCCAAACAAATTGTAAGGTGCAACAAAAGAACATCAAAACATTGTCTTATTGACAGACTTCATACTTCATAACTTCATTTTAGAGAGGTTATATAGGATGATATATTTTTTTTTAAATAATAGTAAATGACGATTGAAATGGTTAATACATTGGTTAATTAAATTCGATCAATCAATATTGATGAATAAGCCATTACTTAACATGGTTTTAAATTAGTATTGATATCGATTAATTACTTATTAATCATTTAATGGATATTCACATAAAAGGGTGACAATTCATATTACGTGTCGTGTTTTGGTCATGTATATTTTATTTTTGCCTTAACCTGAACCTGACATGTGATGCAAAAATCTTTGAAAATCGTGACATGAATACATTATGATCACTTGACGAGTTGACACAACATGACTCGAAAATTATCTGTGATACGAAATTAACCCATGAATATGTAAATAACATGAAAATGATGTTTTTTTCTTGAGATTTTTCTTGATACTTTTAACAAACTAAAATTTTACAACTTGCTAAAATGATCATATCCATCAAAATTAAGCAAATAAGAGTACAAAATTATGAGAAAAACCATCACATGATTAAACGTTCATAACAAAGTCCATCTAAGCAAATAAGAATACAAGATTATGAGAAAAACTGTCATGAGATTACAAGTTCATAATAAAGTCATATCAAATTAGCGCATTCAAAAATTTACATGCATGTTCGGGTTAATTAGGCCCAATTCGAAATTAACTCGTTTCTTTCTTGTTAATTTCAGGTCGACTTAAAATTGACTCAAGTATTTTTTATTTGAGATGCTAACACACGAAATTCATATCATTTTAGAATCGTGTTATTGTGTCGTTATCCATCTCTCGGTCCTAGTCTAATGTTATAAAATAAGCGGCAATTATTTAACAAATAAGTGACCCAAAGTGTGACTAATTTTATCCAATAAAGTTACTAAACGAACAATTATGTAATTAACCAACATACAAAAAAAGACACAAAAACAATAGAAGCAAAAGTGGACTCCAAGAGATTCGAGTGTGTTTGTACGAAAACGCAGTCATCACTTCTCACAGTCCATACATAACCAAGCAACTTCCTTTAAAGCCCCAACTCGAAATATCCCCTCCAAAAACCCTAAAAGCCTCTCTCTTTCTCTCTCTCCCTCTCTCTAGCTCTTCTTCTCCGATAATGGCGACGGCGTCCTTGGACGAAGAAACATCCAAGAAAGTCCTTCGACAGGTTCAGTACTAGGAAAAAAAAACGCTTCTTTTCCGTCCCTGTTCTAGCTTTCGTTTCATAATCTCAAAAATGTTTCCTTTTTTTTTTTTTTTTTTGGTTTTCGCTACAGGTCGAGTTCTACTTCAGCGACAGCAATCTTCCAAGAGATAACTTTCTCAAGAAATCCATTGCCGAGACTGAAGATGGAAGTATCCTCCTCAATATTTTACCCTTTTTCCACGGTTTCAATGTTTAAAATTTTTTTTTTTTTATATTTGATATTCCCTCAAAGGAATTCTTGCGATTTTCGTTGTAATTTTGGAAATTTAATTCAGAAAATTTTGAAGATACTCACTGATACTCATATTTTGATGTCATAGGTTTGATTTTTTATTTTTTCTTAAATAAAGTTTAAATCTTTAAAATTCATTCAAAGGAATTCATGTGATATTTGAAGATACTCTATTGAAACTTATGTTTTGATATTTTAAATTTGAGCTTTGGAAGTTTGATTGGTGTTGGAATGCTGTTATTATGTTGTTGATCTTGACTGGGGATGTTAGTGGTCAGTTTGGCATTGATTTGTTCGTTTGCTCGGATGAGAAATCATCTCGATTTGGGGGATGTGAAGCCGGACAGTGTGCCGGAAGATACTGTAAATGCCGTTGCTGAAACGCTTAGAAAATCCACTTCCCTAAAGATTTCTGAAGACGGTGAGTATTTTAATGGACATTTTGGTTGATTTGGTTTCATATTTTGATGAGTGAATTATGTTGTGGATAATGTGGTTTGGTGTTTTTGTCTTTGGAAAAAGATCTTTGTGTGTTAATTTTATTGTTTTTGTATTTTATGCCTTTTAGGGAAAAGGGTTGGTAGGAGTACTGAACTGCTGAAACCCGATGAGTTGATCGAGCAGTTGGATGTTAGAACAGTAGCTGCGTCGCCCTTTGAGTATGATGTGAAGCGGGAAGATGTGGAGGCTTTCTTTAATCAATATTCCAAGGTATCACGGCCCATATTTGTTGCAGCTATCTCTTCTTATTATTTAGATTTCTGTGAAAGGGGTTTTTACATGATTTGGAATTGGAAAATGGGTATATCTTCTTTGGTTTGAATCAAAATAACTAATATTTTGTTTTGTTTTGGAAAATGGTTTTTGAATTGTCTTGCCGGTTATTTCACTTTAACGTTTTCCTGAAATTGCAATTATCCTTAGTAGAACACGGAGAGTGGATGGTGCTTCACGATTTTGTGTTAAAGTTAAAGTAAACCGTAAATTTGTAATTGCAATATCTGTTTTTTAATTGGATATGCAATGCAATATCTATTTACGTCTGTGGTTTAAGAGTTTCTTTTGTATCATTTCATTTCAGGTTTACAGTGTGAGACTTCCTCGTCATGTTGCTGACAAAAGGTTTTTCTGTGGCACGGCTTTGGTTGAATTTTCAGCAGAGAAAGATGCTGAAAATATATTGGAGCAGAGCTTGGATTATGCAGGTGTTAAGTTAGACCTAAAACCAAAGTAAGTTTTGCATCATAACTCGTATGTGTTTATGTGCAAATCATCAATGGGCATCGTTCTGTTTTCTTTTTAGTCAACATTTTAGACTTTTACTTGATCATTGGCACGACAAAACAAAAGTTTGTGTAATGCAAATATCTTCATTTGCATCCATAAGCAATGTTTTATTTATAGATGGATTGTGTTGATTTAGATATCAAATTGCAAGGACTTAGAAATGAATTCATCAGAATTTTGAGTGCAAGCAAAGCAATTATCTTTTACTAAAATTGGAATAGCATGATTAGTCAAGAATCTCAATTTATGTCTTAAACATGGGGAAAAAAGAAAATATTAACGTCTTGAAAATATACCTGCTATTTCCAATTCAGGAAGGATTTTGATGCAGAAAGAGAAAAGGAGACGGAGGAATTTGAGAGCTCTCGTCCCCTCACGAGTTCGAAGGGAAAGAATTCCTCAAACTCAGAAGCAAAGTAAGTAGTAATTTTGTAACATGATATCTGAGCCCACTTGTCTCTCTCTCTCTCCCTCTCTCTCTACTGTTGATTGCTAACCTGACTATCTTCACTCACAGTTATCCCAAGGGCTTAATTGTTGCATTTGCATTAAAGAGGATGTCGGGTGAAGGATCCAAGGAACAAAATGGAACTCATGAACCAGCCAATGATAACACTGATGCTGGCGGAGCGGGTGGAGATCTTGGTTCCTCAGAGAATGCTACTGAAGAAACCGTACAGGCTTCCAAAGATGCAAACAAAGACGAAGAAATCCCCACAGAGAATGTTGATAATGGAAATAACTCAGAGAGTGACGGAAAGGAAACTAAAGAGAGAGAAAATTCAACTGAAGATCCTGTTGTAGAGAAGGAAGAGACTGAAGAAAAACGTAGTGCTGCTGCCTGCAAAGATAACATGGACGTAGTCTTGCGTGAGGATCTCAAGGACATTTTCCGAAAGTTTGGCACTGTCAAGGTATCATAACGATTTTGCTGTTTCCATTATTTGGACGGGATGTTGCCTTTTCATTCCTCATGTATTTGTCCTATTACTTTTTTCTAATTTGATCTTACTAACATTTTCTTGAATTTTCATTGTGTGTGTTAAGTTTGTTGATTTTAAGATGGGGGAAGAGTCAGGGTATATTCGATTCGAAGATCCTGAAGCAGCTCAGAAGGCTCGTGCTGCTGCTGTCCTGGCCGAGCAAGGCGGTCTTGTCGTGAAGAACTTCATTGCTACTTTGGAACCAGTCACTGGTTAGCAGCAAGCCTCTATTTTGTTTCATTAAGTGCTTATATGGGAAGTTAATTTTATAGCGTCCACGTACTTTTAACAATTTGTACATTCTGGCAATGGTGTGAGTTTTTGCTTTTCCCGTTTATGCTCTCAGGTGATGCGGAAAGGGACTATTGGGACCTACTCCGTGGTAATCAGGATAAGCACCGTGATTTTAAGGGCAACCGAGGAAGGTTAGAACAATTACCCTCTCTTTTGATATCCCTACATGCCTTGTTTCATATTTATCGAGGTCTTCGTCTCTGATTCCACCTTTCCTATTTATTTCATTTTTGCGCTCAACAGGGGTGGTAAACACAATAGAGGCTGGAAACATGGCCGCTCAAGAGATAATGATGTCTCAGCAGGTCGGCCGTCTAAAGCTCAGAAAGTTTGAGCAAATTGAGAAGTATCTTTAAACCGTTAAGCTCGATTTTCGAATCAATTTTGTTTGATGCTTAACAGTGATTTGCGGCGAACTAGTAGTATGCTTCCTCGCCTGTTGTCTGTCGAGCTTCATTATAGTTTTGTTTGCGTTTGTGAACAGTAATATCTAGTATGCTTTTGTATTGGTGTAACTTAAAGAGTTAGTAATATAATTAGATTTTCTCTTTTTAGATGATGGCTAGAATCTTTTTTTGTTTTTGTTTTATTTTTTGGCTATAATTCAAATGCTCTGTTGTGGTAGAATGAGGTGGAAATGATCTAATTAATACTCCTTCCAAAGTGCATGGGATTCCTAATCCCTTGGCTAGATTGAAATATATCCAATGAAAAAGTCCACTTCACCCCCGCTCTTTGCTGCCACCCGCCGCTAGAGCTTCTTGTTGCCACCGTCTCGCTCCCTCATCGATGGAGTTTGCTGTTGCGCCCTCCCCATGTCTGTCAAAGCTCTCACCGTCAACATCCTGTCGTGGTTGTCTGGTCCCTCCCCCATAAAATCTCCATTGTAGCAACTGATCCTCAATCTCCGTCGTTGAGTCACCCCTGACTAGATCTCCGACGTGCGCTCTTCCTCCTTGCCAATCTTCTTTGATGGAGCACTGTCCCCAATTAGAGCTCTGTCCCAAAGCTGCCTACCTCTACTTGTTGTAGCTGCCTACCTCTACTTGTTGTCGCCCCATCGTAGCCCTCAACAGATCTACCATCGCTATTCTAATCATAGCTCCTTGAGATCTGCTGTCGTGCCTCCCTTGGCGAGGTAGTCATTGCCTCGCCCAACCCCTTGGTTGAGCTCCATAAGTCTGAAAGGTCATATGTGGTGTTTTTTTTTTTTTTTTTTCCTCCGATAACTTATCAAATACATATAGGATTTTACATATTCCTATCTAGTCCAATCCAATCCCGACCTTATAATCCTATCCAATCTGATGTCTCAAGTATGACGTTAAGAGAAATGAGGCAAGATTTACCAGAGAGCTCTTATCGTGCTTGATACGTGCGAGATAGCTTGTCTTATTGGCAACAACCTTAGGATGTATAAGCATGATAGAGCTTGCCTTTAAGGGCAAGACTTGGGCAAATCCATTTTGCTTTGATTCCAGCAAAACGTGAACTCTCACGAGGCAAAATGTGAACTCTGTTGATTTTGGCAATTGCAATTATCTACTTTTTTTTTACTCCCCCTTTTAATTCAAAGGCTCTGTTGTGATAAAAAGATAATGAGGTGAAAATGGACTAATTTAAGTCTAAGCTTGTGTTTTTTTGCTAGTTGGAGAAGAAATTTTTAAGTTGGTGTTAGTTAATTTTTCAAAAATTAATTATAAATTTTGTTGATTTTTCAGAAATAAATAAAAATGGATATGAAAATTTAATTTGATTAGAGTTAAACTTAACTGTCAAACAAATCCTAATTCAAAATGTGGCAACAACAAACTAAAAGTTCAAATATTACGGGTATACAAAAATTGATTTGTTAGATTATAATTTACAAAGGAGAAAATATTCAATTAAGTTTTACATATCTTGTAGAACTATGTTTTTTGAATGGTTCAGTTGGAACTTTGACTAGTGTATTACCACATCATTGGTTGATCAAAATCAACAAGAAAACAAAATTAAAATATTCCAAACATAAATTCATGATTGCCATCATTCTAAAATCTATTATTGTTATCAACATAGTCTAATAACAAATTTACATATAATTTGATCATAAGATATAAAGTTTGAGTTCTTTTGCTTTTAAATTCCAAAACAAAAATCTAAATACAAATTCACGTTTCATTTAAAAAAATAAAACTTTGGTTATAGGGAACCAATGCAAACATAGGATAAATTTTGTAAAAAAAATATATATATGGTAAAATTTTCAAAATAAAGGTTAATTATGGTGCATGGACTAATAAATAATGAAATAGTTTTATCACTAACTAACCTCGAAGAATTGAAAATAAAAGTGATTGTAGACATAATTCAGTGATAATTTTATACTTGATTACATCGTTATGTGCAAAGTTTGTATTATTTCATATTTTCATTCCCAAATTAAAAAAAAAGAATTGAAAAATAAAAAATACCACTAAAATAGTTATTTTCTTTTTCTAATCAGATTTCCTTGTCTTTTTAATTTTTGTTTTTAAAGTGGATCCTTGCAGTACTTTGGAAGGAAGGAATATCCGTGCAGAAAAAACAAAAGAAGCAAGGAACAAAAACAAAACAAAAATAAAATAAAATAAAACAAAAACTTTATCTTGAAAAAAAGAACAAAACAAAAGAGAAAAACAGTGAAAAACTAATAATAATAATTGCCCGTCGAACCTTTTTTAATTTTAATTTTAATTTTATAAAAAGACCAAAGAAATTAAAAAGTCACAAAATGATTTTCAAGAAGAAAAAAGTCGTAGAATTCACCAACAATTCCTACGTGGCAAAATCTCCACCGTTCGAAAACAAAATTGCTCGACCTATAACGCCCCCTATAGGGTTTGAAACTCCCCCAATTGTCCGCCTCTTTATGTTTGAATATCGCTCCTGACCGTTTCACCTTCCTTTTGTCGTCTCTCTTTCAAATTTTTCACTCTCTCTCTCTCCCCTCTTTCTCTCTCTACATTTCTTTCAGATCTCTTCTCTTCTCTCTCTACCGCCGACCGTCGTTTCGGATCTGCAAATGCTCTCTGATTCTCTCGCACCGTCGAATTTCTCTCTCTTCGGATTCTCCTCGTACCGTTCTCTGAAGCTCAGTTCGGTGAGTGAGTGAGTGAGCGAGGGTTTTTCATTTTACTCAATTTGAACTTTACTTCTGATATTTGACAACTTTTTTTTTTTTTTTTTTTGAGTTCAATTCGATCATTTTTTGACTTATTCCCGTCCATCTTACAAGCTTCGGATTCGATCGAATCAAATTTTTATTATTTTTTTTCCGGATAAGTTTCTGGATTTTTTTGTCCCTTTTTCTTTTTTGGGGGTTTGATCGGCAAATTTTTTGTTTATGTATTATTGATCTTCATTCAACGTTCTATTTCTTTTGCAATTTTTAAAAGCTATAGATTCTGCTTTACTTTTCATTTTTTAATTTTGAGAGGTGAATTGCCTTATTTTCTTGTTGTTATTCTTAATTTCTAATCTGGGTATGGTTCAATATTGGATACTAGACTTATTATGTATATCTGCCTTCTGCTGGGTGGAGCTTTGGAGGATAATTGAAGTTCATTTTGGAAATTGCTGAATGTGTTATCTCGGAATTGTGCCGTTTACTGAGTGTTTCCGTGTAAGTATTCGCAAAATTCAGCTGGAATTTTTGAGTTTTGTTATATTCCCTTGGGTTGTAATCAACAATGTGAATAGATTGATGAAAATATTCTGTTTTCGGAAAGAGGAAGAAATGAATGAGACCATAGATAAGTGGGTACCTGACGAGGAGTGGGGGCTAGGATAGACAATGGTTTGGCTTGATTTGTGGGATAAGATTATGAATGAACTACATATGGTCTTATACGTTAGCTGGAAACTCATGAAGAACTGTTTTCTCTATGAACTTTTACATATATTTAGTAGTAACAACTAGTAAGTGAATCATGTGTTTCAGACTTCAGTTATATTTACTCTAGGGCATAAATATCAAATTATGGATATTTTTACCTTGGGTTTACTTTTTAGTTCTTGTTATTTGTTTTTTCTTTACTGGCATTAAGCCTGTAGTTGTATGAAATTTAAAACTTTGTGCCTTTTTCCTCCTACAGTGTGGATCCGTTGCTCAGAAAGGTTGCTGTTGCTAGTTCTTAGCTTATAATGATTTGGAAGACACACAGTGGAGAGAGTTGCATTCGAGTGGGAATTGGGGTACGCAGATTTGCTTGTCTATTGAGAAATTATGGAAAGTGACAAGAAAATATCTAATCCTTCGAGATGGTCTCACTGAGAATATCCAGAAAATTCGGGCTCTTCACGGGTAATGCTTCAAAATCATCTTTGCATTGAATGCCATGTCAAATTTGCTTTCCTTGTCATTACATATTCTTGTTTGTCATCAATTTGTTGGAACTTTTTCAATGAAAAATTACTGATATGTGTACTGCCCCAAGTTGTCTTGGGCTTTTGCTAACATTGTTTACTAGAACATTTGTCTGCTACTTAGCATGTTTCTCGAAGTAGTTCATTTATTTTGTCGATTGAGTGTAAATTAAGCATAACAAGGGATTTTTTTTTAGGAGGAAAAAAAATTAGTAAAATAGAACAACTTGGATTGCTAACATTTATCCATCGGGCAGAATTGTTTTAGTACCTTCGCCCTGGAATTTTACATTTTAACTTCGAATCTTTGTTTTCTTTTATGTTGTCCTGTATGTTGACTAGTATACAAAAGTTGCCCTATAAGGTTATGACATGCAATCATTTTATAGGAGGACTAGTGGCCCTACGAGGCGTTCAACCAAAGGGCAGTGGACACCTGAAGAGGTGAGTGTCCTACACGCTTTTCCTCATTCTTAATTGTATTTGTAATTGGTGCCATGACTCATGTTTTACCCTTTTAAATCATTTTCAAATTAAAAAATTGCTGCCATGACTCATCGATGTACCTTTTTTTCCATCATATTTCAAATTACCTTTTCTTTCTTTTTTTTTTTTTTGGTTAAATCTTTTGCATGTACTCAGGATGAGATTTTGCGGAAGGCGGTTCAACGCTTTAAAGGAAAGAACTGGAAGAAAATAGGTATTATATGGAACTATTGTGTTTATCTTCATAAGCTTTTATGAATCTTATTGCACGTTTTCCCAGTAATTTTTTGCATGGCCAAATTATAGGTGTCTTTTCCTCTTTTGCATGGCCCTTGTTCTTTATTTTCTACCATGGCCCTTATTCTTTATTTTCTACTTTCTCATGGACACATTGAGTAATAATGTAGGCGTTGCTTAAAATTGTTCCTTGATAATTTCTACATATGACTGTAAACTGCTTAAAATCAAGGGACACATGGATTTGGTCTAGATTTAGGAAAGGTTAAATAAAATTGGTTTTCAAATATGGTAGACATAGAGCTTTTAGGGCCATGTCCTACAATTGCTCAGAAGGACGAAAACATTTTTATTTTTCTAACTGTATTTGCTGTATTCTGGTATTCATCTCTCTATATACATCCGTCTGTTTGAGTCTTTGTTGCGCATGTTCAAACATCTCAATTGATTTACTTCCTTTAACTAACTGGTGTTGCTCTTGTATTTTTGTGGTGTTATATACTTAAAACATTTATTTTGGCTGTTCATAGCGGAGTGTTTCAAGGATCGGACTGACGTGCAATGCCTGCATAGGTGGCAGAAGGTCTTGAATCCAGAACTTGTCAAAGGTCCATGGTCTAAAGAGGTGAACTTAGCTATTACTCGTCTGTTTCCTATTGACTTTATTCCTAGTAATATTGCAATCATAGACCATGTCAACAGCACTTGGTTCTGAAACCTACTATTGCCTACTGTTTTCTTTTCTAAAATGTAAATAGGAGGATGAAATAATAGTGGATTTGGTTAACAAATATGGGCCAAAGAAGTGGTCCACCATCGCACAGCATTTACCTGGACGTATTGGTAAGCAATGTCGGGAAAGGTATGATTATTCTCATTGTTGTTGTGGTCATTATTTTTGTTTTGTACTATTTATATTAGGACTGTACTGTTTACATCAGAAACAGTAGGTGCTGCCTTTTGCACTCACTTATACCGATACTGATTTCAGGTGGCACAATCATCTTAATCCTTCTATAAACAAAGAGGCATGGACTCAAGACGAGGAGTTGGCTCTTATTCGTGCTCATCAAATATACGGGAACAAATGGGCAGAGCTGACAAAATTCTTGCCTGGAAGGTTTGTTTATTGATTATTTTAAATAGAGGAAAATACTCTTCTTCTTTTCAGTTTGTTAGGTTTACTAATTGTATTGTATCCTCAAATTCAGAGATAAATGTTATTACCACCATTTTAACTATACTACTGTTTTCACCTGTTTTTACCACAACTACACCCCGATTTTTGCTGTAAGTATCATGAATATTTATATAACTTTGCTTTTGTGTGGTTAACAGGACAGACAATGCTATAAAAAATCATTGGAACAGTTCTGTGAAAAAGAAATTGGATTCCTACTTGAAATCTGGTTTACTTACACAGTTCCAAGGCCTGCCTCAAGTTGGACATCCAAACCAACCTGTGATCCAAAGTAGTGGAGACGGTGGTCAGAAAGGGGTAGAAGTGGAGGAAATTTCAGAGTGTAGTCAAGATTCAAATGTCACCGCTCGCTTTCATCCAGCAAATGAAATTGCCAATGTGGTGCTACATACGGCAGAGGAATTTCAGAATGCTGAAGTGCCTGATTCAGGAAAGGAGCCAAGCTCCAGCCCAGCATCTTGCACAGAACCATATTATCCTTCTCTGGAGGATCCTGCTTTTTCCATGGCAGAAATACCTAATGACATTGGTTTTGTTGCGAAGTTCCTTCAGCAAAATTTGTCACATGATTGTGAAAATTCTATGAGTGGCAATTACAATTTTGATTTACAAGAGATGCATAATATTTCTTCACTAGAACGGGAACCATCAGGGATGCATTCACATTGTTTAGCTTCCAACGAGAGCCATGAAGTGAGTATTGTTCCGTTACAAACTTCTGACGGGCTAACTGCTTCTACCTCCATGGGGAATATGCCCATGCCGATGGGTTCTGATAAACCGCAACACATGTTGATAACTGATGATGAGTGTTGTAGGGTCTTATTTTCAGAAGCAATGACTGATGAGTGTTTCTCCTCGAGAAATCTTGATTTAGGTGGATGTGCTGGTCCGTTACTTTGCCAATCATCTGACACCCAGATATCTGAAGCTGATGCAGCTGCAATATCAGAATTACAGCATCCGTTGAACTCTGATGTAACAGGCACTTCATGCTCTCAATCATACTTTTCTCGTTTGATTTCTGCTGATGATAGTCAAATTATATTTGGTTGTGAGTCCAGTCATTTTTTTGGAGTTCAAGAGCAAGATTATGCCACTTGTTCGCGTGATGGTTTTATCTTCACCAATGATTCTGCCAATTCTCCTTGCGATGATGATATGGGTATGACAGATATGCAAGACCAACTGGATACAGTGGAAGCTCCTTCGAAATTAGTCCCTTTAAATAATTTTTTTCAAGATCAGATACTCAAACTTGTTCAACAGATGCCCAACCAAATGAGCACAAGGAAGAGCAGCAGGATGCAGGAGCACTATGTTATGAGCCTCCTCGCTTTCCAAGCTATGATGTTCCATTTTTTAGCTGTGATCTTATACAGTCTGGTAGTGAGATGCAGCAAGAATATAGTCCGCTTGGTATTCGTCAGCTGATGATGTCTTCTGTGAACTGTCTTACTCCATTCAGGTTATGGGATTCGCCAACTCGTGATGGTAGTCCTGATGCCGTGCTAAAAAGTGCAGCTAAAACCTTCACGGGTACACCATCCATTTTGAAAAAACGACACCGAGAGTTGTTGTCCCCATTGTCAGATAAAAGAATTGACAAAAAACTAGAGACTGACATGACCTCCAAACTGAGCAGAGATTTTTCACGTTTAGAAGTTATGTTCAATGATAGCGTGGTTAGTAAAGGATCCTCACAATCCTCACCATCTAACCAGAATAAGGACTCCACAAACGCTACTGAAGATAAAGAAAATCAAGGTCAGAAAGTAAATGAAGGTCCTGAATCTGAACAGGAATTTGGGAAAGTTAGCGATAATACTGCATCTTCATGTGACGGAAATTCAGAGAAAGTTGTGTGCAACAGTGAATTCCAGGAGAATAAAGAGCAAGGAGCAGCTGATGTAGATGATAAGACCAAGAATGTTCCCGATCCCACTTCCCAGCCACCTTCTGGAGTTCTTACCGAACATAATATGAACGATCTAGTATTAATTTCTCCTAAACAACTTGATTTCAGAGCTGACAAAGTCTTTGCTTCAATTTCTAGAACTCCTAGAAATCAGCATCCCAAAAGATTTGAATCTACAGAAAATCAAAACTTCCCTTCAAAATCATCTTCTGGAAAACAGTCTGTATCTTTTGCCTCGCCTTCCATAAGTGGCAAGAAGGTTGAAAGTCAGCCTGTTACAGAGACATGTGCGCACCATGATTCTTCATCAGCCCGACAGGAGGCTGTGGGTTGTCATGCCGGTGGTGATGCCGCAGTTGAAACTTTTAGCATGTAAGATTCAATCTTTCTTGTTTCTGTTTTGTTGTTAGACATTAGTTTTCTGTTGAATTATGTCAGCTTGAACTGAAATTTTCTGCATGATTGTCATTTTCTCTTGGAACTTGTGCCAATTTATTGACGAAATGATTACCAAATCTCTTTTAATAGCTGCAATACCACATTCCCTGAGTTTGGTAATGCAAAATAACAAGATTTTTCTGATGGTTGCTTGGATTGTCGTCTTTGGTTTTAGATTTGGTGACACCCCGTTCAAAAGAAGTATCGAGTCCCCTTCAGCATGGAAGTCCCCGTGGTTCATCAACTCTTTTATAGCTGGGCCCAGGATTGATACTGACATCACGATTGAGGTACCAAAAAAGTTCCTCGTTGTCATTTGTTACACTTAATGTGACTAGTTACACGTGTGTCAATTTCTGAGTAATTTGTGGAACGTCTTCAGGATATAGGGTATTTGATGAGCCCAGGAGATAGAAGTTATGATGCCATTGGGTTGATGAAGCAGATAAGCGAGCAAACTGCTGCTGCATATGCCAATGCGCAGGAAGTTTTGGAAAATGAAACTCCTAAAACATTACGGAAGGGAAGATTTAACCAGGACACTCAGTTGCAGGAGCATAATGAGCAAGGAACTCGTTCACATCTGCCTCAAAGTATTTTGGTATGATAATTTCTCAACAAATTCATGAATTTTTGGTTTCGTACATCTTGGAAAGCAAATATACGGTCCCTTTTTTTCTTTGTTTTGTTCAAAAGTATATCCTGTTCTTTGCATATGGACACTCGTTCACAAACGCAATCAATATCTGCATATAAACCAAAAGATCTCTGTAAAAATTTGATTTTCAACTGATTGCTTTGGATTCTATGCAGGCCGAATGTCGTGTTCTCGACTTTAGTGAATGTGGAACACCTGGAAGGTAGCCGAACATGGGAAATCCTCGGCTGCTGCTATTGGCTTCTCAAGCCCGTCTACTTATCTGCTGAAAAGTTGCAGGTGACGATTTCTTTTGGCCATCATGTGCAATGTGTTTTAGTATTCATATGTATACATATCTAAACAAATTGGCGGAAAGCCAGGCATTTTTCTTACTTTCCTTTTTTTTTTTTTTTTTTTTTTTTGGGGGTTATAGTTTTAGTTTATTGTTTCGCCCTTCGAAACTCGTTTGTTACCCATTTATTCTTCTTGTTTTGCCGTTTGGCTTGAATTGTATATGAGGAAATTGAAACCTGAAGTAATCAGGCCACCATTGTTGGCAAGTTGCACCAAGAAGTACCTTCGGATCCCCTATTTGTTCTATAAAAGTAAAAATGATCCCCTATTTACGTTCCATAACCAAGAAGGTATCCATGTTCACGTTCAATGCAATTCCACTACCTGATGAGCTAATTAAGATGCTTTTTTCTCATGATACAATAACAATTCTTAGAATCATAGCAGAAACTTTAATTATTATCTTTTTTTTTTTTTTTTTTTTTTGAGGGTTGGCGGATTCAAACTCTACGACTTGTAGTGGAATCAAATGTAAAATAACCATTAAACTAAGTCTACAACTATGAGGGTAATTTTAATTTCGGTTAATTGTTTTACCAGGAGGCAAGTTAAAGACACTTTGGCATGCCATATAAGCTTCGTGTAGTGAAATAGAGGTAAAAAAGTGTTCTTGCACTTTAGAATCGAGTTAAAACCCACGGCTTTGATAAAAATGCATCATGGACTATTGAGATGTGGGGCAAGAAAGACGAAAAAAGACTTTGAAATCGAAAATAATACTAGCATTGACACAAGGATTTTATTTTATTTATTTATTTATTTTTTTGTTATCTCAACGCATTGAAAATGAATCAAACCCTTTCTCATCCTGTAGAAATTTATAAAAGAAGAAAAGAACTTTGATCTTCTGTTTTGGATAAATAATTGGCTCATGAAGAATGGAAATGGCCAAGTAGCATGTAACGATGTGTTTTGCTACAGTGATAACTGAAAAAGTGAACTTAACAAAATGGCATTAATTTCATTGCCACAACTGCCCACGCCAAAGTCATTTTCCAGATGAAAGTTTTTTTTCTATTTTTTATTTATTTTTTAAATCATCTTACCATCGATTAAAGGGGAACTTAATTGGAAAGCGTCGCTTAGAAATTTTCAATAAAACCTTTGCGTGAGAAACAAATTTAAGGTGTTCGTGACCTAATTTAAGCTTAGGGACCGACTCTAATTTCGAAGCTCACATCGACGGTTTATCTAACAATTATTCCATAAACAATCAAGAAATATCACCTTGGAGCACTACGTAATACACAAATTGTTTGTTGTTATTTTGAATGTTGAATATATTTAAGGATGATTCTCTGATAAGAGATAAGCAATCAAAACAAAAGTACCAGCATACAAGCTACTGGAATAATTTGTCCAAAATTTTGATGGCAATTCTTCTATACGCTCGCCACTTGAGGAACAAGTCCCGAAGGGACATGATTATTACAACAAAACAGTAAAAGAAGAGGAGTTGAACCATTCCGGCGAAAAGTTGGCTCACTTGCCAGAATGCGTCTGTTGACAGGTCTAGACAATGCGTGTAACCGCTGCATGGATTGCGTCTGCAAGGTGGGGAACCGTCCTGGAGCTCAGACCAGCCATGCTAATTCTCCTGAAGATTCGGTGCAAAACTGGTTTAGTGTTTACTATTCACATTTTTAATGCTTGTGTAAGACGCAAATCCGTTGGCAATAATACTTTCAAGAAATACCATATCATGCCAGCAAGAACTCAAAGCAAAACGTTTGTTTCGATGCAATTGATATTTCGTGGTGGAGAACAAGAATGGTGGTGATATAGATACTAGTCGAAACAAAACCATGGTGCGGAAAGTGGAAGTCCAAATACTAGACTATTTAAAGGGCGCCAGTCTGCTACAACCGTATTAGTAATGTAGCTAATAGTGACCCACAAAAGATATATAGAGTATAGAATAGTACATCCTTTATACCGAGGAAATTAAGCTACTTACCCATCAGACGTCATGTATATGTGGTATTCTTTAGTCATGAAGGCAACTTGTTCAGAATTCAATCCTGTGAAAGTGAACATTCCAATCTGCTTGATAATATGACTCCAGTCACCAGGTGTACCTACAAAATAGGAAGGCAAGCAGAATACAGACGAGATTCGTTAATCTAAAGCAATCGAAGATTTAACGTGCAACTATGTCTTGCATTAGTGTTACAGAGTGGGGAAAAAGCTCAGGGATAGTGGTCAAGAGTAAGGGGATAATATTTTACGCAAAGCATACTTGGACTAACTAACGCCACTTAACTCATAAAACTACAGCAAAATACCACTATATGACAGAAGAAAGAGAACAAAGTATGAGCATCTGGTGATCGTGGATGCAAAGAATGCTTAGAAGAAATTAAACCAATGCAACCATCAGGTGTCGATAACAGGAGTACGATTAAAAAAGCTATACCTCTAGCTCGTAGAGCATCAAAGAGTTGCTGGCGCATGCTTATAATGCGATCAGCCATAGCCTTCAGCTCAATAGTCCATTCATTGTACAAATCCCTGAGAAAAAGTAGAAAGACAAAAGGCTATAAACCTGTACGGGGCGGGGACTAAAACATATATTCGAGAGAAAGAGTAAAAAATTTAAGTACAAGTAGTTGAGATGCTCATCTCCAAGGTCAAATATTCGGGAAAATTCCATTAGCAAGTTTTTGTCATTTTACTTGCTTTCATAAATAAAAATCAGTGTCACGTACCTTATGCATGTACATAGCGTTTAAGTAAAAGAATAATGGTTTCCAAAGTAAAATATATCAAAGTATTACAAGGCATTCTGGACTGGTTGGGTATCGTTACCTGTCCCTGAGGATGGTAGCCACAATAGATGCACCATGAATGGGTGGGTTAGAATACATAGGTCTTATCACGAGTTTCAGCTGGCTCTCCACCCTGCTAGCTACATCTGGGGTCTTACAGACCTATATAAAAGTAGAATACTATTATAGACAGTATAGTTAAGAGAAAACTGAAAGGAAAAGACCATTGAAATGTTAGACATTGTGCACGAAAATACAGAACTAAAAAGTACAATTTACTGTGACGAAAGTAGTTAATCAATCGTACAATACTTAGAGCACCAACACGTTCTCCATAGAGACCCATGTTCTTAGCGTAACTCTGAGCTATAAGGAATTCACCACCATCAGCAGCAAACAGACGAACTGGCTGTGCATCTGCATCCAGACTTCCACTAGCAAAACCCTATAATACCCAAAAATAAAGAGGAAAAAAGGATTTTGTTCGTTAGCAATTCTATCCACGCTACGCGAAGGCATTAGTCAGCGAGGTGGATAATCAAGCTGCTTACCTGATAAGCACTGTCAAAGAAAGGCAATAATGCTTTTGATCTAATCAGCTGCCTAATCTGCTCCCACTGTTCAAGTGTTGGATCAACGCCAGTAGGGTTATGAGCGCACGCATGCAGCAGCACAATGGCTCCAGAAGGGGCAGAACCAAGGTCTTCTAAGAGGCCTGGTAACCACATTAAAGGAATATCAGAACACAATCCCAAAGACACAATTTAATCAAGCTATGGGCCACTTTGCATCATAAATGTGACATGGTTGAAAATAGAAAACAAGAGGAAATGAAAAGAGTAGAATAGAAACAAAAAAGAAGTTATTACAGCATTTATAGGAATATTTCACCTTGGAAATTCAGTCCACGTGATGCTGGGTCATAATACCGGTATGTCTTCACAGATAATCCAGCCAGAGTAAAAACTTTTGGGTGATTTCCCCATGTTGGCAGAGGGATGTAAATTGTGCGCTGCATGATAAGGTGGACAATGTCAAGATTTTCTGTATTTTTATTGTCTTCATCTAACGAAAGAAAAAAGGGGGGGGGGGGGGAAGAACTAAATAGGTATATACCTCATGATAGTGTCTTGCTAAAAATTCACCTCCAACTCTCAATGAGCCAGTTCCAGACAAACATTGAACAGTAGTAACTCTGTTCTCTTGAATAGCAGGGCTATATGCAAGCAAGTAAAAGGAAAATTAACTAAAATCAAATTGGCTAAGGATAAGGCATGAATGAATTAGAACTGTTAATCCAATCAAAGCATATGCCTGTATACCTGTCAGCGCCAAGAATGAGTTTAGCACTCAATTTATTGAATTCCGCAAGTCCAACAATAGGAAGATATTCCTTAACACGTGAACTGCATATAATGTAGACTGGGAATCATTAACTACTCCATAAAGAGTTAAAAAAGTGCAAGGGCGATGCTGATTTTATAACTTACATATCATTAACAAGCTGCTGTTCTGCTTTCCTCACCACATTCAGGACAAGAGGTTTCCCTTCCTATCAAGCCATTAGAAAATCGGGGAATTTAACGCATGAGATATAACAAATCACGTAAAGTCTAATAATACTTCAGGCACAACCCTTTGAGAATTCACAATTATAGTAACGCAGTCACCAACTTCTCTTTACCATACTATAACAAATTATAACTCAAACTACTACCAAAGTAGCAGGAGGAGTAGAATAATACTAATTTTCAAACCTTTCTCTCACGTGAAATAAATACACACACACACACACACACACCCACATCACACAGTGTACAGAAACTAGATTGAATTTGCAATTAGCCAACTACACACTCAAAGACATCTCATTTATACGTTTGATGCCAATGTATAGAAAAAAGATACAAATTCAATAGTCCAAGATGCTTCCCTCTACAAAATGATGAACAATGGCTCCTCAATAAAGTACAAAACACTCACCTCAGTTCTATAAGCTCCAACACCCAAATTCAACTTAACTGGGCTTGGATCCTTGTTATAAGCAACTGTCACCTGTTCGAAAATTTCAAACAGAAGGTGTCAAGATATACAGATAGATAGATAGATAGATAGATAGATAGAAAGATAGATATAAAAGGAAGATTTCAGTGTCAAAATGCACAAGCTACGGAGCGATTATCATACCCAGAAATGGGCAGTGATGGGATTCAAAATAATTCAAACAAAAAGGATCCATAGCAACAAATTTTTCGTGCACAAAAAGAGATACGATTCCTGATTTTTTTTTTCCCCAGCTAATTGACAGACAAAATATTTGTTAACTCAGACACTTCTCTTAGGCTTCAAACAAAGAAAATGGCACACATTTTTAATCCCAAAAAAAGCTCATTTCTTGATCATCATTCAAGAACCTAGGATCAATCAAACTCCCAAGTTTGGCTTACCCAAATCTCAACGAAAAACCACTTAATAGATTTTCTAATGAAAACAAGAGAGCATTTATCATCACCGATTGCGATCCGCGTAAAATAATTATTCTTTTTCAAAAAGAACGAAACTTTCAGTCAATTCACGCATCGAAATATATTAATCATGAGAAACATTAAAAAATCTATAAAAAAAAAAACACACACACACACATACACGCACAGAAACAGAAGATTGAATCCATAACCAGAGAACGAAATCGAACGCTAAATTAACGTGTCGTGTACATTTACTGTGATCGTTCCGTATACGAAAACGAAGCGACTAAGATTGTAGAGAGAGAGAGAGAGAGAGAGAGTACCCCAAGAATAGGATCCTCGGGAGCACGAACAACGTGAGCAAAGACAGAATCGCCACGGGAGGCGGAAGTAGGAGAAGCGGAGATGGAATCCATGGCGGAACTCGAATTCTCGACGAGAAGGTGTCGAACCAGAGCGTTTAACCTCCGATCGGCTGTTGAAGAAGAAGAAGACGAAGAAGAAAAAGGAGAAGAAGAACTGTGGGCGAGTGGTGGTGTAGACCGGGGGCGCATTTTAGTGGATTCGCTGGTTTCTCGAGCTTAAAGTGCGCGCTTTTTTTACTTTATTTTTACTTTTTTGTTTATATCAGAAAAAAATATACTTTTTTCCTCTGCGTTTTCTTTTGGGCTTTCAAGTGATCATTGCGTCTTATATAACCTTCGATTGGCGGTTTTTTTTCCTTACGCGGCGAGTCACGGTTGCGGTTTCTTGCTTTTGTCATTTCTTACGTGGACCCCTTATCCTTTCCTTTCTTTTTCATTTCTCTCTCTCTCTCTCTTTTTTAATAATTTTTTTTGGATAAATTTCTAGGTGAAAATTTGTTAAGAAAGAAATGTTTCTACATTTATTTTGACGTTCAATAAATTATGCATAATTAAAAAAATAATATAGTATTTTAATCTTCAAAATCTACTCTTATTTTTTTTTTAGGATAAAAAGAGATTACGATTATTAATAGTTGTTTGACTATCTTACAAATTGATTTTTATTTATTTTCAACGACGCCGTTAGGGGGTGTTATGACAAAATAACAACAAAGTAGAAATGTAATTGTCTCCCTTAACAAAAAAAAGAAAAGAAATTTAATTATCGCAATAAAAAAGGAAAAAAAAAAACGTAGAAATGTCAAAATGAGGGAGCTTTTATCTGGACAGGAGTCGCTGTTTTGGAAGGACAGGAACACGTGGCGACAAAATTATGGAAGATAGCTTCGGTGAGGGGTGGTTGGCACGTGGATCAAGGTGGGGAAGTTACGCCACACTGTGGGCTGACTGTGATTCTGGCAGTTTTCACACGGCGGTTTGATCGACGACTGCGTGGCTTCATGGGTGGACGGCTCGTGACCAAATGATTGAGCTGTCAGTTGTCAAGCGGTTGGGCCTGCTGGGCCGGAAAATGGTGTTGGATCATAATTCCCAAGCCCATTGAGAGACAGTATGCCCACCTTCAACTGATCGTGATTTCCCGATCCGGAGCTGCCTTTTAACCATTATTTTAGGTGTCTGTTTGACAATTTAACTTAAATTGTATTTTTTTATGTTGATTTTTATCTTTTTATGAAAATTTTTTTATCTTTTATGAAAAATCAATAAAAATTTTTAACTCAAACAATACTTTTTCAACTTAAACTCATTTACTAAACAGACTCTTAATTTTTTAATAATTTAATTTATAAGTGTACAACTTAAAATTTTAAAGTCGTGCTATACAAAACTACTCTTATTGAAATCTTTGTAAAAAGATTTAATTTAACGGCTATAATAAATTGTCACCTATAATTGGATAATTGGATGATAAGTTTGAGAGAGATGTCACCCATAACCTACGGTTTTAATATTCAAACAGACTTGACAATTGACATTACTTTCAACCAAAAAAAAAAAAAAAAAAACACTTCAACATAAGCCAAGTTAGTCTAGTTGACTTCAAGCATTGCAATCTAATCTTCGAATGTTGAAGGTGGTATAGGATAAAAAATTGAAAAAAAAAATAAAAATAAAAATAAAAAGGAGAAAAAAGTAGTCAACAATTGAAAATGTTGGATAAAATTTCATAATTAATAAAGTGGGTGTCCTTGGCCCGTATCCTTTTTCTTAAAAAAAAAAAAAAAAAATTACAAATCACGTGTAACAGCTGCATGGATGGCATTAGCCAGATGAGGCACTGTGTTAGAGCCTAGACCAGCCATATTTATTCTCCTGCAACATTTTATGCCAATAAGTCAGATGAGTCCTCTTTTTTTTTTCCTTTTCTTTTCTTTCCTGTGATTACCAATGATTGACACAGAAAAAAGGGATTTTCGGGTTTGATTTTCATGACAGCTTTGTACAGCATCAAGCCAATATCAACTTTGAAAATTGCATATTTATACCAGATTTTCTCCAAGGTACTACTGCATAACTTGACATGATAAGAAGGTGAGGAATTTAGCGTTGGTTTATTACCCGTCGGACGACATGTAGATATGGTATTCTTTAGTAATGAAGGCAACTTGATCTGGGTTTAATCCCGTGAAAGAATACATTCCCATCTGCCTGCTAATGTGACTCCAGTCACCAGGTGCGCCTGTGAAATTTCAAAGGCAACGTGAGATTAATACAGCGAAAGAGAGAAAGAAAGGAATCAAACGAGCATAGATAGGCTTTGCCTCTATCACACAGAGCATCAACGAGTTTTTGCCGCACTCTAACAAGGCGTTCAGTCATCGCCTTCAAGTTTTCAGTCCACTCGTTATACATGTCCCTGCAATTAAGCATCCATTGGCTTCGAAGTACAGAGAAAAGAAAAGAGACAAATCTATGCTGCATTCACTTATTACTTGCGATACACAAATGTCCGCATGTGAAACTTCACTGATTTCATGTTGTTTGTTTATCCAGTTTGGATTTTCACCAACAAGTCCGTGTGCATATGCAAAGAACCACCAAAACCAAATACATTCCAAACCATGAGCATGAAATGTGTGCGCCTGCGTGTACATTTGTGGGTGTCGTGTTCAGAATAGCTAAAATTAATCTCGTGCTCTTAGTTCAGATGGTCTCATACAAGGCAGTAACAAAGTGACTCCCTGGTTTCTATCATTTTCTAATTTCTAATACCTGTCCTTTAGAATAGATGTCACTATGGAAGCACCATGAATTTGGGGGTTAGAATACGACGGTCTGATCAAAATTTTCAGCTGGCTCTCAACCTTGCTAGCCTCTTCTGCTGTCGTGCAAACCTACTAAATGATAATTTTCCATTACAAATCTTAGTCCCAAGATAGCCATTGAAATAGACAACATGAATTAGTTAGAAAAGAACGAGTACCTAATCATAATAATTTTCTTTAAAACGACATTAATATCGAGTTGATCTAATTAATCTTACAATGCTAAGTGCACCAACACGTTCCCCGTAGAGTCCCATGTTCTTTGAATATGACTGAGCAACAAGGCACTCACCACCATCAGCCACAAACAAACGTACCGGTTGTGCATCCGCTTCCAGGTCTCCACTAACTAGACCCTAAGACAGTTCAGGAGATGAAAGTCATTGAGATCACAATATAAGAAGACTTGAATCTCTATTTGTTTATTTATTTATTTTAGGATTAATTTCATGCATGCCCCTGGACTGTAGACCTTATTTCAGTTTGCCCCCTAAATTATCAAAATCGTTCATTGTGCCCCCTAATATATACAAAATCATTCAAACCACCCCTTCCATCCAATTATAGTAAAAGATTTTGAAAGAGAGTGGCATTCCCCTGACCGCCGGGACACTCTGAGTGTGCACAACTCACACGTATTTGTACAATCGACCATGGTGGTAGAAGTGACTCGAACTCAAGCTCTCTTGGCCAAGGATATGAATGCTCTAACCACCTGAAGTACTATTAGCACGGAGGTAGAAGACTTGAACCTAGGCTTTGCAGATTCCCTCAGTATTTAACACAAAAATACACAAACTAAAATGCTCTAACATTTGATGAATAATTTCCCCACCTGATAAGCAGAATCGAAAAAGGGTAACAACCCTTTTGATCTCATCAACCGTCTTATTCGCTCCCACTGCGGAATTGTTGGATCAACTCCAGTTGGGTTATGACCACATGCTTGGAGAAGCACTATAGCTCCAGATGGCGCGAAGGAAAGGTCTTCCAACAAGCCTGCGTCCACAGCCCAGGAAATCATCCCAACTCTCAAGTTAGAAATAGGAAATGCGCAAAATTATGAGTACATGTATTGCATGATCTAATATGCATACATTCATCCAAACCTTAAATACAAGAAATCTTTCAGACCTTGAAAATCCAGCCCGCGAGTAGCCGGGTCATAATACCGGAATGTCTTCACAACTAGACCAACCGAGGTGAAAAAATTCGGGTGGTTTGGATACGTCTGATCGGGAATATATACTGTTTGCTGCATAGTAAGTGAAAAATAGAGGGGAGTCAATGTTAAACTTGAACCAACTAAATCAAAGACGACAAAATTGACAAGTGGAAATGTGCACATTACTTGGTAATGCATTGCCAAAAACTCGGCCCCAAGTCTCAGTGAGCCACAACCAGCCACACCCTGGACAGTAGTCACCCTATTCTCTTTGATAGCAGGGCTACCCCCAAGGCAAGTAAAATCAGCGGAACAATGACAACAACAAAGACGGCGATGACGATGACGACAACCAAATTTGAGGTCGGAAAAAGTAAGTTATCTAGTTAATAAAATGCCAAATTGGTTAGAACTTCACTTGTTTACCTGTCAGTGCCCAAAATGAGCTTGGCACTCAAGTCATTGAATTCTGGTATTCCAGTTATAGGAAGATATTCCTTATCGAGGGACCTAAATCATGCATAATTTGTGCAGTTGCACCCGTTACATGCAAAGTCAAGTTATAACAAGAATTATATATTACGAAAAAAGTATATGTAATAAAATAAACAAATGAATGAATAAAGCGTACAGATCATTGGCTAGAAGCTGCTCTGCTCGTCTAACCACATCCAAAACAAAAGGTTTTCCATCCTGTTTTTTGGATACCACAAAACGATTATTATAATTGTTGTTGTTTTATACAGCGAATAACATTGGTTTTGGATTTTTTTGTTATAGAAATTTTTTTTTATTACCATGTCAGATTGTTTCAGTTGTTGTACACATATGATAATAAATATGTTACAAGAAAATTTGGTTGGGTGGCCTTTTTTGATCACCTAATTTAATAGATGACCCAATTTTTTTTATTTAGGAAAAAGACCGTTTGTCATTTTCAAATTTGGTCAATCAGTAATTGACTAATGATCAATTAGAGATTAATTATAAAATTTAATGATTTACGTTATGATTAATCAATGATTAATATTAAGTCAATAACTAATTGACTATTATACAGTTAATCACTGACTATTAATTGATTAACCATTAAAAAAAACCTTTCAATTCATTTTATTTAAATTTCGATCATTAATTAAAAAACTTATTTAAAAAACTATTTAGCTATAAATCCCTACATTATACTAACAACTCATGATAATTATTTACTGAAAAAAAAAAAGAAGAAAAAGAAAAACTCAATAGGTTTCCTGTTTTTCAAAAAAAAAAAAAAAAAAAAAGTGTTTCTATTATTGGTCAAGAAATGCATTATAGTGGAAAGAAGGACAAAGGGTTGGAGTCGAACAGTACCTCAGTTCTGTAAACTCCGACACCCAAATTCAGTTTTAATGGGCTCGGGTCTTTGCTGAAGGCAGCCATAACCTGTTCTTCACCAAAACAAAAAACAAAAAACAAAAACAAAAACAATAAAGAAACCCAAGGTTTCGTAAGAAGTTGAAAGTAGGGGTATTGATTTATTTATTTATTTATTTTAAAAGCCATTTTGATGGTATTTTTGTCGAAGGAATTAGTTGTCGTAATAAGAAAATGAATAAAGAGAGAATTTACGGCATAAATGGGAGGGTCAGGAACAAGAGGGAGATGTGAAAACGCAGAGCCGCCATTTTGTTTGGACTCCGAACTTGAGGAATATGGTGAGAGGTTATCCGTCCGATTAAAGCTTGGAGACTTCATCGCCGCACGACATAGATAAAGTAAACCGTCAAAGAGCAAACTCTGTGTTTGGTTATTACTTATTGCTGACCGGTTTGTTTAGTTCCCAAAGATGACAGAATGATGAGGTGAATTGGTAGTTTTTAAAGTAAGGGGGTTTGGGATAAGATTCAGTTAAAAATGTGTATTTAGAATTGAAAGTTTTGAAAATTATTTGATATAAAAAATAAAAAAAAAATTTGAAATGTGTTTGGAAAAAAATATGTAAAATAGATATTATCATGTTCGTCTCGTCGTTACGAGTATTTTGACATAAAATCTTCTCATTTCGATATAAAATAACAAAATTATGGACTTTTAAAGTTTCAGCTTTTTGAAAATGAAAAAGAGAAAAAGTTTGATGGAGTGTTGGGAATTTGAAATCTATATGGCAAAATATTATCTAGAGATGTTATTCTGAACACCCACTAAGCTTCCATATGAATCGCTGATTGAAATTAAAATTTTTAAGTTGAAATTGGTTGACTTTTCAAAAATTAAATATAATTTTTGTTAACTTAAAAAAAAAAAAAACAATAATCTAGCTGAAAAAGTATAATTTACTTGAAATTGAACCAAAATGTCAAACAAACCCTAAATCACTTGAGCTCACCCAGTTGGTGAGGGAACGGTAGTTTCTAAACTCATTTAAATAATTGATCGGAATTTTTTATTTAAAAAAATAATTGTAATCAATGGTAAATTACAATTAATCAATGTAAAAAATATATATTAATATTGATCATTTACCGAGTAATCATAATTAATATTTATTATTAATTTTTAAAGAAAGGTCATTTTCGTAATGTTATAAAACTTTTATCATTTATTAAAAACTTCTTTAAAAAATGTAATTTACTCACAATCCCATATTTTGAATCAATGATCATAAATACTAGTTCATAGGACGCATTGAGTGTCTTGAGCAATTTTATTTAGTTGAAAGGGTTATGGTTACTATCACATGAACAAATTCGTCAAGTATATATATACACAAATGGACGGAGAAACATTTTGAACGGTTTCTTTTTTATTATATATATATATATATATATATATATATAAAAGGAGGTATTTGAAGGTTTTATTTATTTATTTATTTTAACGTGTGTGTTTGAACGGTTTAAAAATTTAGGTGACAAAATAAACGAAAGTTTATAATTCATGAGATATTTATGAAATTAATCGAATTATCTTTTGTGATTCGATACTTTGATAGCTCAAGATATGTCTTCCCCGATTAGTAAACTATATAGTGTCATATTTATGGTGATTTACATGAAATTAGAACCATTTCTTAAAAAATTGAGTTAGACTCAGTATGACAAAAATAATTAACTTTTTTGTGGATACATATTTAATTACATGGTGATTAGAGACACTGATTAAATACTTCGATGGCATATAAAGTTTTAATTCACTTTTAGACCCAGGATGTTGTTGTTATTATTATTATTATTATTATTATTATTATTTTCAAATTTACCATTTCAAGCTTGATTAATGACTAGGAGTGAATTTTACAACACTAACTGATGGATGAAATTTTTACAGTAAAAACAAAAATTTAATTTAATTTTTTTAATACTTAGAAGACGAGTTACTTTCATTTTATTCATTTTTATTTTATTTTATTTTATTGTTATATATATGGTGTCTCTAATTTAGGTTAGTTAATTAGTTAAAGTAGGACTACAGCTTATTGTAACTGATTATACCTAATTTAGATTGCCAGGTGTCATTACCTCATTGGTTCCTAATATAATATATATATATATATATATTGTTGTTGTTATTAGTTTAGAAGTGAGAGAGTCATTTTGTATGAGAATAGCAAGATCTAAGACAAGAATTTCTTGGAGAAATTCTAGGGATTGTATTGGGGTTCTTTGGGAAGAGATTGAGAGCTGGTTGATTCTCTTTGTACGAATCCTGTAGATCTTGATTGTAATATGTAATCATCTCGTATAGTGGATTGGACAAGGGAAGTACTCCCTGACTTGGAGTAGGATCGATTTGATCCGAATCAAGTAATTTTCTCTATTCTTTATTTTGATTTACATTCTGTAATTTGTTCTTTGTTGTTTTTTCGGTTCTCTGGTTGGTTCTTGGTGTAATCTGTTTTGCAGATTGTTGGTGAATTCTTGACATTTTTTATTTTTTTGGAACATTAAGTGCAGATAAGTGTTTATGCTCCCAAAAGATGGGTTTTGCGAAGCATGCCACATCCCAGTTGAAGCTGGTTAAGGACCAAAATTAGCAACAAATTTGTTGTTGTTGTTGTTGTTGTTGGCGTTGCTAACGAGGCTCCAATGTTTTGTTTTCATGAGAATTATAACTTCCATAATTGGCAGTGATAATTCATCATGATGTGTGCAGATGGTGAAAAACAGAAAGCAAGTTCTTCCGCTAACTAATTGAGAATTATGTGATAGGGTACGAAAAATCCCCTATCAGTAGGACACAGGTCTATGTTATTTGATTTTTACTAAGCCATCATTTGGATCACTAGTTTGAAAGCCAAATTCACATCTTTGTGAGAGAAACACTGTAGAAAAATTTTAAAATAGTGCTCGAAAACAGTCTCTAGACAGAGTGCCAAACAAGCTATAAGTTTTATTTTCATATTTCTATTATTTGGTATGATTTTAATGTGATCGAAAGTTTATAAAAGTATCTTATTGATATGTGATATAGTATTCTTTTAGTAGATTGGATCCGTGGTTCAGATGCAAAATGAACTGTTAAAGGTTATACTTGGTTTTGTCATATAAATCACAAGTAACACTAACATATATTAATAATTATTATTTGCAATATATCCCATGCATTTTTCCTGTTTCCATGAATAAGTTATTATGCATATGTTTTTGGACTTTTTTTTTTTAACTCAAGAGTTAAATGGATTAACCAAGAGAAACTCGGAATAAGCTCACAATTTTGCCTTTTCATCATTGTGTCAAATAATAACAACTAATGTTTTAGATTTGACAATCCAAAGGTTTAGATTCAAATAAAGTAGGGCTTTAGGATTTGTCTCGGGTATGTTTTACTTTGAATTATCTATGCCAAGAGATTTCTAAAAATTTTTTTGTGTACAATATTTTAATCCAGAGTCTGTTGGGAGCTCGAGTTGTGTCTCTTATTTTTTGAGATATTAAACAGAAAAACACAGCTCTTGAAACTATTCCTGTAGGATATGAAGTTGCTTGGGAATGACTCGATACCAATTCAGCTCCTCAATGCTTTTTATAGTGAGGAATTATTAAGATTTTGGCTTAATAAAAAGAAACCTTAGTTCCACATCGAAAAAGGAAGTAAGAGTTCAGGGATTCTGATCGCTATATAAAGAGCCCAAAGTCTTTATTTCTAATCTTCTTAGCAGATTTCTTTTGGGTTAATTTTCTCGTTTATTTCTCTATTAATTGTTGTTGACTGTCGAATACCAGGGGTGGTTTTGAGGATTCAATTTTGGATTGCATAAAGATGATATGTCGAGAAATATGTATTCTGTATATTATGGTATAGATTTATTTTCTGAAACGAAGAAGCTATCAAACTTAGCTATCATTGCATTGTACAATTTATATTCTTAGTACTGAATCTATGAACGAAGTTATTATCTGGTTTTAGTTCTCTAGTGCACCCGAAGTAAATATTAGAAATATCACTTAGTGTATATATTATGTTATCCTTAAATATATTTGGAATAAAACTTAACAAATTTCTCCTATTTATACTGATCGTGTCCTAACATGCCTCTAAAACTTCAAAATATTAAATGTCATGTCCCACTATTAATAAACCTTTCATTTTACCCCTTTCAATTAAGCCCTTAAAATCATTCCTTAACCTTTGATAATAGGCATAATCAACCCGTTTAGCAATCCCAAACTTATATTTTTGAATTATTTATAACATCATTAATCACTCTATCTCATTAAGTTCCTCTTAGTATATGTTATTTGTGTTAGTATACTCACTAAATTTTAGATTTCTTATCATGTCTCCTGATATAGAACGTCTGTAATTTTCTCCTTTTTGTTTAAATTTGTATATTATTTTGACAAAATTACTTAGGTGGCACATTTTATTCTTAAATGTTTTTGGGATAGATCTTTACAAATTCCCCTAGTTATTTCGCTTGTGTACTAACATGCTCCTAAACTTGAAAACATACTTTATTTCACCCTCCTAACTAAATCCCTTATATCCTTCTTTGGCCTTTGATGATAGACATAATCAACCCATTTAATTAACCCAAACTTAGGTTTCGAGTTATTAACATCGTTAATCACTCAATCTCATTAACTGAATAAATGTAAAAAAAATGCACTCTAAAAACATAAATTAACTTGAACTTGTTACATTCAAGAAAAGGTATTTTTGTTAACTTAATTCTTTTTTCGTTTAAAAAAAAAAACCTCCTGTTGAAGGCATTTATGTTAACTTACTTCTTTTTTGGTTTTTCTATTTTCTTAGGACCCATTTGGAGAATTATCAAAAAAAAAGAAAAAAGGACCCACTTGGAGGGACTTTTAAAGATGGAGTTTTGGAGGCTGGTTTGAAAATATATGTTTGGTTGAAGTATGAATTAAAAATGAATTGTGATACAAAAAAATTACAAAATAGATCTTGTACTTCACTCACTTGTCATTGTGAATATTTCAACATAAAAATCATCTTATTCCGATCTGAAATAAAAAAATTATGGATAATTAAATACAATTTGAGTTTTTTGAAAATGAGAGAGAGATAAAACGAGATGTAGATTTGAGAATTTTGAAGTTAAGTAATCAAAACTCGGGTCAGGAGACAGAACCACAAACGCTCCCTTAAACAATCAAAGCTGGCATTGCATTTAAGGAACTCCAAAGTTCAAAAGATTCAGAGCTCTTTTACACACTCCCCCAAAATGGGATTCTAGCAAATCTAACAGGAAAACGAGTCCTGAAAACTCGAACCACATAGAGTAGAAAACTTTGGCGTGGATAAAGTAGTGGAATTTGTGGGGGTGAATTCGTAAGTAGAAAATTTCCATGATTTTGTCCTGAAATTCCGGTTCCAGGTATAGAAGAGTTGGGTCCCACTCCCACAAGGAAAGAATGACGAAAATCAGGAATGCCTATATTAGGGCTGTGGTGATGAGTGTGACTACTTCTTGGCTCGGTTCCTATGCCCCAAAGGATAATGGCCAACACAATCACATATACCTGCAAAATGTATGCACCTTTAGAAGCTTCAGAGTTTTTCAAAATAATCAAAGAGAGGATGGCTAAAAATAAATAAATAAATAAATCGATAACTCAAATTACATCAATATTCGATTGAGTACGTCCACCTCCTCTAAAGGGTTGCTTTTTATCGTCTTTTAATTTTTTTTTGCTTCATTTGCCATTGAGGTTGGATTCTGAATTTATTTACTTTTTGTTTTTATCTTTTATCTTTTATTTTTAATAAATTTGAGTGAGAAATTTAGTTCCTCCGCACCATACATATATATATATGTGTGTGTAGTATCATGAATGATGAAGTGTATACATTCTATAGATTTTACAAAACTTAAATAACTGATTTGTCTCTGTTGTTTTACCCCTAACAAATTAGTTTTAAATTTCATGATCATAAAACTTTCCTTCATGAATCATTTTCCTTGTTAATTATCGCCAAAGCATAGCATGATGCAGGCAGAAGAGTTGAAAACCTCATTCTCCGCGTCTTCTTCTTCCTTTTTTTTTTTTTTTTTAATTTCTCATTCCTAGTTCAATTGATGGTTACTAGGTGTGTAATTTTGTTTCCAATGTATCAAGTTTCATGTCAAAGTCTTGATCAGTTATGTATGCTTAATCCACATAAGTTTACATGCACCATTAACAAGGGAGCGACTCACTATCGAGAGAAAGTACGTGTCCCTACTTAAATTTCAATTATTTAAATTTTTATCCCTATTGTTATGCTCTTACTTTATATGAAAAGAAAATTTAAATGTCCCCCTATTTTCAGACTTTTTTTTTTTCTTTTGTTGACATAAGAGGAAATAAGAAACTATACCTGTGGGATCAAAGCCACAATCACGATCAGGCGACACATCATAATATGAAATAACACAAAATTCTTGAACTCTATGTGATGCTCATCAATGTACTTGGAAAGTTGCTATAACGGAACCAGAAGATCAAGAAATGACAAACACAGAATATGAGTTCATTTAAAAAAAAAAAAAAAAAAAAAAAAGGAAATTTTAGGCTTTCTAAAAAATAATTATTTGTCACCGTTAATTATGTTATCACTATTTATGTGTCAACACATTTAAACTGTCATATAACAACATCAGACCCAGCAAGTTTATTTTATTTTTGTTATGGAACAGTTCTATTTTACTGCCTATATAACAGTTCTATTTTACTGCCTCAAAATGTCAATCTCACGTTTCTTAAATAATAATTCTACCCAAAACTATTATTTGAGAACTCCATCTTAAACAAAGCACATAGATCTGCATATTTAATTTTAATTTTAATTTTAATTTTTTTTTTGGAATATATAGTAAATCGCATATCTTTGGAAGCTAAAAGAAGTTGAGGAACATACCACATCCCAGTTGATCCTGAAGAAAGTAGCTTCAACGACGGCGGCTTCTAACAAAAGAAGAAGGCAAATGGAGAAAATGTACTTTGAAGCTGGTTAAGGATCAAAATTAGCAACTAATTTGTTGTTTTTGTTGCTGATGAGGCCCAAATGTCTTGTTTTCATGACAACTATAACTTCCATAATTGGCAGCGATAATTCATCATGATGTGTGCAAATGGTGAAAGACAGAAAGCAAGTTCTTCCGATATAACTTAGAGAGAATTATGTGATAGGGTATGAAAATCCCGTATTAGTAAGATACAAATCTGCATTGTTTAATTTTTATTAAGTCCTATTTAGATTTTAGAGCATAGACGGGAGAAAACACTTTAGAAACTTTTTGAATAATGCTAACAAAGCAGTACCTAAACAGAGTGCCAAACAATCTATGCGTTTCATTTCGCATTTCTATTATCTTCTATGATTTTAACGTGATCGAACAGTTTATGAACGTATCTTATCGATATAATATAGGGTACTTGTATTGTGTCCTACCGTATAATTCTTGGAATTATAGTAACCAACAATTAAAAAGGTAACAAGTAAACGATACAAAGAAATCATTGTGGAAAATATGAGGTAAAGAGAGAGGATACAATGCAAAGAATGGAAGCATTGGGAGAGTTCGCAACAATGTGACCGAAGAGTGTGCTTAAGCAGACCACAATTCCCACACCTAAACATGCATATATAAACCTGTCACGAACACAATCAGTTTCTAATTTCTAGCAAAAATCGATTTCCAAATTCTCAAAAAAAAAAAAAAAAAAAAAAAAGAGTTTAGAAAAAATACCATGGCTTGGGAAAGTAGGAGAGAATCCTGGAGAGGTCAGCGAGTCCCAAACGCCATTTCCTGAGGAGCCAAAGGGAGTAGATGATCATGGCCACACCCCACAGATTGACCAAAAGGTTCACTACTCTCATGGTGTTGTGCAAGCAACTTCTTCCACATCTTACCATTTTCCCCTTCCACTTGCCTATATATATATATAGATATATTTGTATGTATATATGTATGTATATTTATATGTATATATATTTGCCTATATTCATCGATTGTTTATGATCTGTTTATGCATGTAAGAATTTAGAAGAGAATAGTTTTTCATCGACTCATTTGGAAACAAGAAAACTAGTCTAGTGGCTCGTCTTTGAAGTGTTGATGAATCAATCCCACAGTCGAGTGGTTCAACTTTGTAACTCTCTTTTCTCTCTCTAGACTCTCTGAGAAGAGAGAGAGAGAGAGAGAGAGAGAGAGAGAGTTGCAAAGTTGAAGGGTCCAGTTGGGTCTGCTTGCATACCTAACATTCAAACATACCACTATACACACTTGGACTGCTAACCTCTTTTGTCCACCTTTTTGGCCTTTTTTTTTTTAATTAATCGAAAAAAAAAAGTCTTATATATATATATATATATATATATATATATATTCAAAATAAGAGGAATCGGTGGTGTCATGTGCTCTTGTCAATTGAACCGAATGATCCCATATGACAATATTGACCAATATCCCTGATGGGATTTCCATATCGCTACCAACACAGTTTTGGCACGACATTCCACGAACCTATGACCAGATAAAATCAAAAGCTCAAGATAAGACTCCTCAACCATTATACATTATTGTCACTATCATCTGTGATAGATATTTTTGATTTTTGATTTACTTTGTTTTTTACTGTTGAGTCTTGTACATCCTCTGGAGATGATATATGATGCTCTGAAACAAACGTTGTTTAACCTTCAAATTTATTTTAAATTTTAAGTTCAAGTTGGAGTAATAATTGAATTAAATTAGAGTGTTTAAAAATAGTATTGAAATTAAGTAAAAATGATGAACAATGTCCTTTTTGGGTTATACTATGCAAGTTATGTGTAAAAAAACCATCCAAATTTTAATATATTTGAGAAAAAAGACCAAATTGCCAAGCAAAAAAAATTTAGAGACTAAATTGCTAAATTCAAGAAATTCAAGGGGCTTACGTATAAAAAAGCCAAAAAATCAGCACTACCAAAACTTAAAACAAATTTCATCAAATTGAATGTAAAATTTCATCAATTTTGGATTTTTTAAAAGATTTTTGCATTTTTATAAATAAAAAAGATAAAAAACTAGTAAAAAGAAACTTCTTTGCTTCAAAACAAATCCGTCTTTGCTTGCCGCTTGGGCAAATCTATTTTTAAAAACCTCATTTTAAAAATATTAAATATAAAAACAAAAAAAAAAAAAATCTATTTTTAAAACCTCAAATTATGTTCGTTTTTTAATAATATTACGTAAATATCCATTTTCAAAGAAATTACATTGCTTATACTATCAATTTTTCCCTTTTACCATATTTAATATAATTTTTCCTTATTAGATTCATTATTTTTTTAATTTATTCATCATTTTTTATCTTTATCTTAATGACTAGTTTTTTATTATAGTGATTGCTTATTAGTATGATTTAGGTTCTTTTTTATATAATCATATTTCTTAAGTATGATTTAGGTTTCTTAGAAAAAAAAATTTTAGTGTGATTTATGTTCTTTATGATAATTGTTACGTTATTATAATAATTTATTTTTTGTAATATTATTATTATTGGTTTAATAGATAGTTTCTAAAGTTTTTTTTTCATAAAGAGATAATTTATAAAATTTAAATGTAATATAAAATAATTTATTTCTTTATGGTAATTACTTGATCATTATAATACTTTTTCGAATATGCTTTTTTTTTTTAAGAAAATTACTCAAATAACCACCTTTTTGTTTTATCTATTAATCAACGTAATACAAATTTTTCCATCTTAATCAATATAACTCAAATTTTAGTTTATTTTAGTTTGATTTTGTGTCATATTCGTCTAATATTTCTTTTTTGTGTCATGTTGGTGCAATGATCATTAAATTTATGTTATTCAGGTATTTTCCCCCTTTTTTTTCTTTACCATTTTACTACATCCTTATAATGTTATTTCTTTAAGATAATTAATATATCATTATGATGTCTTTTTTCGGCTTTCAATTGTCTAATATTTCTTTACAATATCATTTTTTAATATATTTGCTATGAATTTATCTTAATGACCCATTGTTATCATAATGAATGTTTTTCATATTCTATACAACTAATATCCATTACGGTTATTATTTCTTTATAATAAATCGGGTAAAATTACCTTTATTTCCTTTTATAAGATATTTGCTTAATCTGAAATGTTTTAAGAGATTTTTTTTTCCCTTTTTTATTAATTATCTATTTATTTAATTTCAATTATTAATAAAATTTCAATTATTAATAAAAGAGTAATGTGATCTTTATAAGTATTAATTTAGATATTCACATAAATAAAAGAAAATTTGAATATCTTTTAAATCAGTCTTCAATTTAGACATTTATATAAATAATCAAAAAAAAAAAAAAAAATCCCAGATCAACTTGGGTGAATTGGATGTAAGACCCACCAAATATGGCCCAATCATGCATCAAATATGGGTTGCCAGGACGCTAATCTTTCACGTTAACTGCTTCGATTAGAGTCAGCCTCCACCGCGTTAATCGGGGTATACTAAAGCCTCCAGTTCGTGAATGATTCATTTATCATGCGGAGAGGCA
Source organism: Ficus microcarpa (assembly GCA_025413485.1). Taxonomy (NCBI): domain Eukaryota; kingdom Viridiplantae; phylum Streptophyta; class Magnoliopsida; order Rosales; family Moraceae; genus Ficus; species Ficus microcarpa. The sequence continues at coordinate 44,285,709 of CM046377.1, read as the reverse complement.
TATACCCAAAGTTATATGGATATGCCACCTCCACCCCTATAACCTGGTCGAGATGAATAACAATACTCGTAGCAGAGAAAACACGACAAATTTGGAAACGAAATGACAAGCAGAACAGATTTGGTTAATGCGGCCCCAGCCAACTCACACTACCACAGGAAGCTTAAACCTTTTGAACACTAGAGAGATGGATTTGTAAAGGAAACTGTTTTCAGTCTCCACAATATGGCCGTCGCCTCTATCTAAAACCGTCTCCGAGTCGTGTTACCTTGAACTCGGGGATGGGTACGGAAACTGTAAAACGACATCATTTTGCCTCACCCTACTAATCAAAGACTGCAACTTGAATAAAATTCCCAGTTTCAGACCATCAAAAGCTTAATTTGTACTTTAGTTTCAAAAAGGGTACAGAATATAGAAGCTACATCGAATTGAAATCCAATCTTTAAACCGGGCCCTTAAACCATCCCAAGATTACCCATAAAAGGATACCAAGAATGAAAAAGAACATTCTACTAAAAAACAAAAAAGAAAAAAAGAACGAGACATTCCAAAATTATGAATTTTCAGTACCAAAATTGCAGGTTGTAAACAAATTGTTAGCATATCCCTAAACAGGATTTTTCTTTTTTTTTTTTTTTTTTTTTAAATCTTTATCTAAAGTTGCTAAAGCAAGAAGTTGAAAAATAAGAGATCTAAAGAGCCAACTACTCTTGTACAAGAAGGGTAGATGGATGAGAAAAAGATCATTAGAAAACAAAGAAAAAGAAAAATAAGTAACCAAGCATCATCAACATAAAAGAGCGAGGAGCAGAAAGGTCAACTCCTAGAACCCGCTTACAGCTTTTCCGGCTTTTCCAGTTTCTCCGGCTTTACCCTCTCCAGATCGTTCATCAACCCTTCAAACTGTAATCACAAAGATGAAGAAATAGTCTAAGACATAGTACACACCATTAGAATGATAGAAAATAGCACAACACGAAAATGAACATACTTTGACAATCTGACGCAAGAAGAGATCCCCATGTCTCTTTGCTGGCTTGGAGTCAACAACGAATATCATGTCCTGCAAAAATGATATGATTATCCAAAATAAGAAGAATTAGTATCAATTAAGCATCAAAGTCTGCAGTAAACTACATATTCACGCAACTGAAATGACATATATATGTACGCATGTGTGTCATGTATGCACGCCTATGCAGAACAACAAAATCGCAGTCACAAGCCCAAAAAAGGCCTTCAAAAGTCAACATTGGTTCTATCAGCGATTTCAATGAATAAGTAGATAACCATCCTCAAAAAAGACACTGAAATTAAGTTCTCCATAGACAGAAAAGAAGATTAAAGAACACTTAAAAAACGTACATCATCAATGTAGAAATCAACGTCAGCATTGGAGACAATTTTTCCATCACTGTCAACAGCATGTGATTTGTGCTTGTATGTCAACAAGATAGTCCTGCCAGACATACATAATTTATTATTAAAAAAAAAAAAAAAAAAAATCTTGTTATGCAATACATGATTGGAAACAAAAAGCTAAAAGGTCTTTGATAGAATCTGTAAGAATTACCTCAAGGTGGGTTCGTCCACTTCCATGTAGCTCGCTAGTTTCCCAAGAGAGATGGTTGAGTATACTTTCAAGAAGGTCCGGACACCTGTTAACAACTGTTGCTGCTTTACTTCATAAAGAAACAATTTCAACTGAAGTCTATAGGCATCCTGCAGAACAAATTGAATTGTGTTACGTATAGAACATCTTAAAACATAAGTCAAACCCAGAAAATTAAAGACTAAAGCAAAGTCTAACCATTGAAAGGAAAAAAAAAAATTCTAATCTTGCCTCGTTCAATTAGTGACTTGCCTATTAACTCCACAAAACAATTACTTCATTTTGCACATTGAAAGTCTCAAACAGTCGGTGCTATGCAGAGTAAGATCTATAAGAGGACAATACTTGGATCCAAATTTCCTAAATACCTGATTGTAATTTACAAGGGGCTCCTCGAAACTTGGAGCCGACGGGTAATGAACTTCGGGCATGCATATGAGAACAGTTCATCATAGAGTGCAAATGCCTCATCGTCATATCTTTGCATTCTACTCATCTTCTCACCATACTTCTCTCGCAACTGAGCATTTATAGTTTCCTCGACAAGATTCACCCGAGGACAAAGAGAAAGGCAAGTTGCCAATAAGGCATACATCTGTTCGTTCTTCTTCAAAATCTGCTCATACTGTGGAGATTTCTGATGGTAGTGCTTCGTCTTTAAGATGTACAGAAGAATCTTGTTGAACTCACGAATAGCGTCTGTGTACCTGTAAAAGAAATATTACAGATCGGGCGAGCTATAAGAACAAGAAACATCTGACCTAATAAACACCCAATCTTGGGGGAGAGAATCAACAAATCAGTATCTACGACAAATTTAGAAACTAATATTGGTCATCACGACAAATTGTCTTGTTGTGAACATAAAACCTGATATAACTAAGATAATTATGATCTTACATCATATGAGACCAAACAAGAGCCCGAAGTAAAAGAATCTAATACTTAAAGATTCGAACACAAAGAGATGTCCATAATCACGATTTCACAATGACAAAACAGAAAGATTGGCATACCTCCTTAACATAAGATTGGCAAATCCATAGTGATAAATTGTGGTAATGTGGCTTCCGATAACACTAGTGTAAACACCTTGTTGACTAATGTCAATCGGAAGCAACCGTTGCAGACCAGTATGATAATCACCCAAAAGACAGTGAACCCTCAGCAATCCCACCATGCTGAAGTATCCCAATACCTTCAAGACGTTACTCCCACCATCGTAATCATACCCATCAGTGGCAGTAAATCGTTCAAGCCCTTCCTTCTCTCGCTCAAGAATCTGGATTATCATGGACTTCTCCACAAGCGCTTGCAAGAAGTTGAGCACACCATACACATTCCACGCCTGTAATTGACACAATTTTAGCACCAAACAGAATTCAACTAAAACAAAGATGCAAAATTGACAAGCATCCACATACAAAAGACAAGAACGTGTATTCGTGAGTGTGAGGCTGTGTTTACCACGAAGTATTAGCATACGCATTTTCAAAATTGATTTGCTTTTCTTCTGAATTCTGATTCAACCAAACACAGAAAGATAAGTTCGGCCTTGCTTGGCATTGTTTATATTTCTCAATTTCACATCTTTATAATAAATGAAAAATCGAAAATTTAGCAGAATTATAAATGAAAATTGTTAAATTCTTTTGTTTTTAGCAACAAAAACCAATAATTTTTTCACTTCTCGAAGAATATAAGATTCATAAAACTTTACTAATTCTCAAAAATATGACCAACAAAAGAAAGAAAGAAAAAAAAAGACGAATAAATTGAACCAAACAAGACCTGAAAGAGCTTGAGCTCCAAATCTCTAAGAACAAATCAATTTCATGATAAAAGCTTCAACATTTCCACCAATTCTAATATATATATATATATATACATTTATACATATATATACACAAATACACAAAAGCAATTCGCATTACCTGATCGAACTGTTTGAGAAGCGAAATCTCTTGGTCGGTCTTGTTCTTCATCTTCGCCCGATACTGGCAAAAGCTCTGGAACTGGTACACGAACTCGTCAACCATGTCCCAGAGCCACTGGTTCGGGAGCTGCATATTGACGACGCCGTGGAGCACAACCTGGAAGAGGCTGATGTAGTTGTCCCAGGAGTCGATCCTCTGCTTGAGAGTGGGCGTGAGGCGGGCGTAGAGGTGGCGGAACCACATTTCGCGGTAGAGGAGGCAAAAGACGTGATCGTTGTCGACGTAGGGGGCGACGGCGTCGACAGAGGGCCAGGGAGTGTCCTTGAAGAGGCGCTCCGAAAGGGTCTGGAACGAGGTCTCATACATCTGGTGGATCTCATAGACGTTCTTCTCGCGGATGTGGCGGTAGAGGTGGACGACGAATGACTTAACGGAGTCGGGGACGAAGTTCGGGTCGTAGCCGAGGTCCTGACCGGAGGACGGCGGTTGCGAACCGCCGCGGTGGGTCGCCGACGACTCGTCGTAGCCGGTGGAGGCGCCTTCGTAGTCGTAGGACGCCATGGTCGGAGCTTCGGGAATCGGAATTCACAGTGAGGTTTTGCAGAAAAGGGGGTGTGAGATAGAGAGAAGGAGAGAGAGAGAGAGATAGAGAGAGAAGGGGATGTTAGGGTTTACACTAGAATCAGGCTGAGGCCCCTGGGCCCTGATGGAATAATTACATTAAACTGTCCTTTTTTTTTTTTTTTTTAATGAAATACCTCGGGACTTTTTCACGGAGGGATTCGGTGAATGGGTTTAGTTTAAAATTTTTAATTTTTAATAATAATTTTTTAAGATAAAAAAATTTAAAAAAAAAGATAAAATTATTATAAAAAAAATATAATTTAATTTAAGATAAGATAAAAATCAAACTCATCCTAAAACATCTCTGGTAGTGTAACAGGTTGATGTATTACTCATCGAGTGTGCGGGTTAGCGGTCAAATGTTTGATTACCGGTTGATTCTTATGAAGTTTTAATCGTGAGGTCCGTGAGGATTTGTTTTCTGTACTCTTAATATTAGTATATTTGATGAGATCAGGAGTAAAATTTTTAAGGAACATTCATATTATTATTTAAAGAGTCTTTGATATAAATTGTGATATTTAAGTAAAAAAAAAAAAAATTTCACATGTTATCCCTAGTATAATTTCATTTTTATTAATTTTGGGTAAATTTTTTATTAAATATAACCAATATTAAATTAATCATTTGATTTATATTTCTCAACTTTATCATTTTTAACTAATTCTTTCTTTTTATAAATTTCAAAAATTATTTTAAATATACAATTATATGTTAAAACCAAAATCTCCAATATGATGTTTTTCATACTTTGTAACAAACATAACGTTAGTACAAATATATACATTAGAGATGACCTTCAAGCATCTACAACAAAGGGATTAATAAATGTGATAATAGTAAATTTTGACATTAAAATAAAAATATTCTTGAATGGAGTGTTATATTAATGTTAAATTTACCGAAACTAAACTTGAGAGCAAATTCATCATAATTTAGTCTTAATTTAATCCTTTATATATCAATGAATTGTTGTCATTTCATCTAATTTTATCTTTTTTAGATCGATATATAATAAGTGAAAATGTGTGAAAAAAATCTTATGATACTTTAGCACATCTAATTTTAGCATTTGTTTGGTGTTTCAATTGGAATTCAAAATTTTCATCTAAATTTTTATCTTTTTCTAAAAAGTTAACAAAAATTATAACTAATTCTTAAAAAGAAAACAAAATCTAACTTAAAAATTTAATCTCCAACTAACGATTCAAATGAAGATTTATCCTTTTTAGACCAACATATAATAAGCTTTTGTTTAGTATCTTAATTCTAACTCTAAATTTTCATGTCAGTTTTTTTTTTTTTTTCTGAAAAGTTAATAAAAATTTTAACTTACTTTAAAAAAATCAACCAATTACAATTTAAAATTTTCAACTTCAACAGCCAAACCAAGTGGACACTAAGTGAAAATATGTGAACAAATCTTATGATACTTTAGCATATATATATATATGTACATATATAAATCTTTATGTTCGATAATAAGAGTGGAGTAGAATCTCTTAATTGTTGTTTTATGAGTTGGATTATCTATGACCGAAACGTTACAAATTTTCAATGTGGTCGTTTATAAATCAATCCATTAAAAAAAGTTAAAAATTAATTAATGGATGCCTGATAAAAGAACACTCCTCAAAATTGAAAACAAAATATTTCCAATAAATGAATTTCCATTGGCAAAATTGCATTTGCAGTTTGTAAGGAAATTATCAGCATACCCATAAGTGGAGGATTTTGTTAATCTTTAATCTAAAGTTGCTAAAACAAGAAGTTGAAAAAAGTTAATATATCTAAAGAGCCAATTTATTGGCACTGTACAAGTGAAAAACAAAACAGGAAAAAAGAAAAATAAATAACCAGACATCATCAAATTACGAAGAGAGAAGAGACGAGCAAAAAGGTCAACTCTAAGCAACTCCTTCCAGCTTCAAGCCGTCCAAACTGTTCATCATCCTCTCAAACTGTAATAAAGAAAAATGAAAAATATTTTAAAGTCCGAGTGTATAACAAAGAAAAACACTTGGGGCAACATCGGTACTAAACATCACTACTAATAGCAGGTAAACCCATCAGTTAGTACCATCTGTGAGTCCCCTATCCTAGGACCCACCTTCTCATTATCGAGTTACGCTCTACACTACCGATGTCCTGTAGCATTGTTCCGTACCATTAGAAATTAGAATGATAGAAAATAGGACAAGACGAGATGCAC